>JAJQWJ010000003.1:73868245-74468245 GCA_023637945.1 Phaethornis superciliosus | reverse complement strand
GCTCAGGCAACATCTGTAGCTTGTTTATAGGAACCCCTCCTTCTGGACTGTGCAGGGCAGCTATTTGGGGTTCGGTTCATACACTTACCAGACATTGCTTCAGTATAAGAACTTCTAGATGAGGTGTCCTAGAATTTTTAATCAGACCAACATTTTATTGCCTGTCTTCTTGTAATTTTCAGCTGTCTACAGAGGGATTCAAGTGGACCACTGCTACAGGTGGAAAGCTTATCTTACAATAATACAGTTCTCTGAGATGCTTTTGGGAGCATAGATGCCATGTTGCTATTCTCTCCCTGCTGGTGTGGACTCCTTTAACCATCACTTGGAGAGATACACCACAAGGAAACACAGACAGCTTTGCCTTTTCTATCCTTTGTTATGAAGTTTAGGCCTTTACAGCCCTGGTAGATATGTCTGGATTATATATCTGTATTGGTGAGGTATACATGCAGTAGTGTAGTGAGATCATGTGGACAAAAGCATCACAGAGATCATTCTTACTATTCATGCTGTAAAGTCACGTATCAGAATCCCGGTTCCTGGTGATCTCTGGCAATATGTGTCCTGTGATCTGTTTTACCGATTTTGTTGGTTCTATTTTTCTACAAAATGCATTTGGAGGGAAAAACAAAATATGCAAAGTCTGTATTCTGACATGTACACAGAGTCCAAATCTGCATTTCAGTTTTATTAGCTGATCGTGGAGTTGTATGTTGAGTTGTTCATTTAAGTGTTTGGTTTTGCCCCTTTAGTGTTCTTTTAACCTTGATTTATTTATGAGTAGTTTAGTGTGTGGTATCATGCAGTATTTACTGTGTTAAATACTGAGTTTTAGAATAGGTATATCATTAGAGCCAAAATGTCTGGATTCCTCGAGAGGACGCCAGGAACAATATTAAGACCGCTTTATAGATGAAATTACTGAATTTGACCAGTTCCTCTATATTTACTGAAAATGAAGCTGAGTTTCAATTCTGTCTGGTCCCAAAATCTCTGTACATTTTAATAGTGAATATATAAATTTTTTTTATCCTCTTATAACCTTTACATGCTTTTTGGATGAATACAGGTTTTGAGTCTTCTAAGCCAAAAGTGTGACTGGATTAAGTGTTATGCTAGTATTTCTATCTAAAATTATATGTCACAGTTCTAGACTTTTTGAGAATCTAATTTCAGATTAGATGCTCATCAAAGGAATGAATGATTTGAATAGTCATATGAAATCTATATATTCATCTTAGCTAAACTAAACATTACATTAGAAAAACAATGTTGATTTGTGAGACTGAGCAGTAGATGATGTAGAGTTAAATATGACACAAACGAACATGAATGGGATGGAAGAGGATGACTTTCCTTACACAAGGACGTAAGTACCCTTTACATCAGGGAAGAATTTTTTTACCAAATGTAAAAACTACCAAATGTCCAGTATTGCTATTTACTTCCTTAAATTTTGGTCAGCAAGACACAGCTGGAGGCAAGACGTGGTTCTCTAAAAACCTCATCTCTCCCCCATCACATCAAGTCCCTATCAATATAGCAGATTCAGTACTAGAGAAGAAATAACCTCCCAAAAATAATGGTGTAATTTCCCAAGAGGATTCAGGAAGGAGAAAGATTGCTGTGACCGTATGGCACTGATTATTGGAAGATCCCTCTGACACAGCTGCATTTTGGTCTTCATGCATGGTTAGGGGAAAAAAATGAGTCAGGTACTTGTGTTCCTTAACTATTTAGTGTACAAAATCACAGATTCATAAAGAATGTGATGAGATATAGAGTTTTTACCATGCAATATATCTGACATATGTCTAAGCCATAGTTTAGAGAGAGATTCCTTCTAGTGATGTCGATTTACACATTAACATGTTTAGTTGATCTAAACGTTAATATAGTTTAGAAGTCAGAGGTGGAAAAGATCCAGAAAATTACCAACTTCTTGCAAATGTAAGATGCTTCTGAACTAAAAGTTGTAACTGATAACGAATAACCTTTTCTAGGGTCTATTCTTATTTTCCGAATTACAGATGAGAAATAGGAAATAAGACTTGAGATGACATTTGAGCCATGGGTCTAAAAAAAAAAATTATTAAAGACAACAACTGGGTTGTGTGGGAAAGGTCATGATTTAATTGCAAGATTGTGAAATTAGGATGCTAAGCACTGGCGTAACAGGTATGAGAGATACATTCAGCTAAATGGCTCAATAGAATAGAGCAGGTTCCTTTGAATTTCTTAGATAAAATAACATTAACTGCACAAATCTGATGATTTTTTAATGACAAATTACACCTATAGGACTCCTTAGAAAAAAAGTCCTCTTACTTAAAATAACTCTTACAATATCAAACCTTCAAAATCTCATTCTGAAATACTTATATTATCTTGATCTTATCCATATTGATTGTATAAAGAATGATCAGTGAAACCCAAGTAATTTCAGCAAGAGTAGCTGAGGTGAAATAACTGAGTAGCATGTTGACAGCACTTCCTGATGAATATTCGGTTAGATAGAGACAATGCTGTACCTGCAATTATGAAAAGTAATTCATATTCTGAAGAAGATAATATTTACAGTATGTCAAAATGAAGATAAAGGAAAACTACTCAAGACAACCCCTGTATTTATGTAACTCAGAAATGAAAATTGTTTGCATAGCATTAACCAGGTGTTTTACTGTAACTTACAACAATTAATTTTTGTCTTCTAAAATTTATTTCAGCTTTGTAAAAGGAGCTGTATTGGCATTGTATGGGACTGAACACCTTAATTTATCCAAATTAAAGTTATGTTCAGGTAGTGTAGTTTTCCATAAGTTATCTTGTCAGTATCTCTCAACACTGTCCTACTTATGGCACCTCCAAACATGAACACACTTGCCCATCAGTCTCTGTGTTCCTTCAGCCCCTGGTGTCTTTGCTGATCTTGCAAATTAGAGTTCCTGAAGAAGAGGGGAAGGGAGGCTGTTTGATATGGACACCAAATTTTGGATCACCGAGTCATAGCTCAGAGTTGTTTCCATTAACAAGCCAACACTTGTTAACAGTTTCCCACCATGATGTCTGATATCAGTTTTGTCTTTTTACCTATGCTTATGATATGAAATAGCTGAGCTATCTCACATTCCAGAGCGTGAAAATTGTTGGCAAGTGTTGAAGTATTTTTCTGTTATTTCTGACTGCCATACACCTCCATTTAGCCATTACATAATACAATCTGTTGTGTATTTGATTTGAATGAACAGATTCTACAATTATAGACATAGATACGCACCTAGAAAGATTGATAGGCCCAGTGCCATGGAGGTGATAGACTGTACATTCTGACAATAAACTCTGTGTCATTCAGTCTCCTGTTGAGTGTGAATTTAAATCACTTAAATCCTGAACATTACCTCCCTTTGAATATTATAAAATTTAAATCCTTTAAGAATTCCTTTTGAAAAAAAACCAAAACAAAATAAAATAAAACATGAATAAAAACAAATGTTAAGATTAACAAACCAATTGTTTGGATAACAAAAAAAATACATCAGGAATTTTATAAATCTCAAACTGTTTAGTTTTCACATTTGATGTGCTTGGTCTTAAATCATTCAGTAATAAAACCGAAATATTACAAATCAGACTGGTTAAATTAGAATATTCATAAAGTGAGGTGCTGTAAGAAAGTCATTTATTTTCTTGGGAAGTTCACTTACATAGTTCAAACAGATGAAAAATATTCCTTATTGAAATATGTATCATAATCAAACCAGCCCTTTTCTGCATCCATGGGATTTTCTGCATCTCTGGATATTGAGAATAAACTAATATCAAATTCCTAAACTTATGGATATGGTAACTGAGGGAATGGTTATTCTTGGTCCATTCTGAACCAGAAGAGAAAACAAGCAGTCAATCTATCTGCAAGCTTAAAATTAAAGTGAGGCATGCCACCATCTGTCATTTCCACCTTACTCTATGAATGATAGGATGATTGACTCTTAGAAAGTAAGTCCTGGTCCTGAGTAGGACTTGACTTGATAATATTTTAGATATTTTTGCCTTTTGGTTTTCCAGCTTCACCTTTTCATGGTTAGATATAGGAGAGAGTATAAAATAATGTACGATAATGTCAGAAAATAGCAGAAACACAGCTCTTATCTATAGTAAAAGTGGGATAGAAGAAAGTGGTGAAAAGCTCAGAGGGTCAGAAGACCTATTACATCCATTTAATGAGATGGTTGAGCCTCTGGGACTTGTCCATATCCCTCCTGCAAAAGACTTTTCACAAGAGCCAGGTATGTAGAGGATCTTGCTCACATCTCTGACCTTTTTAAACAACCTTTATTTGGAAGGCAAGAAAGAAGAAAATTGCTTTTACAGTGTTTGGTGTTCTGTGACAGTTCATTTGTTTTTCACAGTGACAGTGAATTTAGATTTTTTTTGAAATATAGCATATGCACAGGAATGTTTGGAAACCATGGAGGACTTCAAATAGTTCAAATTAAGAGAGAATCCTTAGATAGAATCACAATTCTATTTAGTCTTCTTCATTTGAAAGCAATGAGTTGCAGGAGTGTTAACACCAGATTTAATTTATCCTTCTGAATTATTGCTTGAAACAATAACATATACTAGTAAGACACAGTCTGACCACAGTATGCCAAAGTGAATGTAGACCTCTTTTTAATTTTTTTCCTCTAACTTTCAGAATTTATGTGAAATGTAAGATTCAGTGATACTGGGGTCCAGGGGAGGGCAAAGTTACATCTTTCATCAGAACAACTTGAACTACACTTTAAAGTTCTCACACTACTCACACTACTAAATTTCAAACTTTCAGTTATTGGCAAGACAAACCTTGTAGGCCTTGACTAGTTCAACTAAAAGTTACTTTGATTTCAAACTGTTCATAAATCAACCTGGTTTTTCTCAGCTCGATTTTCAATCCGTAGGGCAGTTACAAAAACTGAAAGCAACTTTCTATCATTTTCAAGAATTTGTTTCTCTCCTGGTACCAGACAGTTCCTCACTCCCTAAAACACCCCATTCCCATCCCATTTACAAATATGTATTTAATTTTCATTCTGAAAGTTTTATTTTCATATATTATACATTCTGGAAGACCAAAAAGCCTGATTTTGAGAAACCTTGTTGTTCCTAGTGATCCAGCAGAAGTAGTAATGAAGTCAACATATATCCTGGGGCTGCATAAGAGCCTTTCACTAACTATGGTCATCGGGCATATTTAACCAAAGGCTGTCTGAAGTGTAGCAAGGAACATGAAGCTGGTGCTTAATGAAGATGCTATTACCTTTTGGCTTATTATTTTGTATTTGGAGTTCAAACCAGACACTCATAAACAAGTAAACTGAGAGGATAAAAATGTACCAGAATAGTTCACTTCTGCAATTTAGCATTCAAACATGAATCTAAATCTTAGATTCTGTTTGCAGCAGGGTAAGGGCCAGGGTTGCCTCTGTGAATTCTTTGAAACTAGACATCATATTTTTAATATGTCATGAACTTATTTCACCAGTTTTTACAGTTATCTTTTTTATTATCTAAGGATATTTGTAGAAACACATTTTAGATCATCAAACTGTTCCCAGTACTGATACACAATTATTTCTGAAAAGATATATCTGATATTTTTATTGGGCATCAATCCACACGTAGCTAAATACTGTATACATAAACTGCAATGGTAAAGAAAGAATTTCTTGCTCTCTCTCCTCTCCCTTTCTCACATCCACAAACTCACTCTCATGCACAGAGACATACAGGAAAGGGAATGTTAGGCCCCCAGCTTCCCAAATCATTCAAATGTTTTTCAGCAGAAATGCCAAAAAGCTGAAAAACCCTGCGACGACAAAAGGACGCAACAGCAGGAAAGGGGAGATGTGAAAAGAGAAGTATCTGCGCTGTGACACCGTACCTGGGAACTCTAGGGTGCAAAACACAGTCTCACACTGTGAAGAGCAGATCATCAAAGCAGACTTGCTAAATCACCTTCCACTGGTGAGTACACAGGCCGAGCACCCTCGCCCTGTAGCAGCCAATAAGCGTCTACCTATTTGTAATGCTGCAAACACAGTTAGCAACATATTTGTTAGCAGGTGTCACTGTGATGAGAAGAGCAGACGGCAGTCAGGCTGTAATTATTGTGTGAACCCAATAGGCGTTACACACTTCATTTTGGAACACATCACAGAATTCTTTAATAGCTGGCCTGATTATTAGGATCGTACGTTAATTTGTGCAGAATGTTATAAAAGTTAAGCAAGAAGATATTAACATTATACAAATGAGCGCAGTTCTGCCTGTTAGCTTGAACATACGGCATGAAACAGAATGACACTATCCAACACTGCAAATTTACATTTAACAAAATCGCTAAGTAACAATTTTACAGTCATCTTAATTTGCATCACTAAAACCTGGCAGCATCTCACCCAAAATGCATTAGCAGGAACTATTTATAAGATCAGTATCAAGGTTTTAATATAAAGGCAGGGAATTATTGTGACTGTTAGAACAGCCCTTGCAATGGTGATGCCTAACTTCCTTAGAAAAGTATTTAAGGATCACCACCACTGCTCAGTGAACCCTTCTTAAATTAATTCAGAGCAAAAGGTATTTTCTGGCAGTGACAGGGCTAGGAGGAATGGATTCAAACTAGAGGAGGGCAGATTTAGATTAGACGTTAGAAAGGAGTTCTTCACCATGAGGGTGGTGAGACACTGGAACAGGTTGTCCATAGAGGAGGTGGAAGCCCCTTCCCTGGAGGATTTTAAGGCCAGGCTGGACAGGGCTCTGAGCAACCTGATCTAGTGGGAGGTGTCCCTGCCCATGGCAATGGGGCTGGAACTAGATGATCTTAAAGATCCCTTCCAACCCTGAAAGTTCTATGATTCTAAAATGCCTCTGAAAATGTAAATTCGTGTTGAAGGTGGGAAAACGTAATCCAGCTTCTCAGGGCAATCAAATATCATCCTACTGTGTACTGATGTGTACATCCTAGTATGTGAGCTTAAGTCCTTCAAGGCGGGGATGATTTCAATCTATATTTGCAGAGGAGCCACGACTTCCATGGATTTTGTCATTGTGTTTGTGCAGCAGGTGTGAACTAATGGAGGCAGGGTCTGATTCCCCAGCTCTCCATGTCAGGATCCAAACTCTCCACCAGATCAAGACCTGCTTTTCTCTCCAATAAAATGGGAAAAGAAGCAAGGAGAGATGTTCAGGCCTGGGTCTAAGCACAAGGCCAAATCACAGGAGGAGGGGATGCACCAAATCATGGAGACAGGAAGACTGTCCAGGTCCTACAGCTAAGAAACACATTAGTACCCATAATTGATTTCAATTTAGGAATTTAATTAATATTCCTTGCCTTTGAAAGCATGATATATTCTTACAAGTCCAAAATTTCCTCTCAGATCTGCTCTGTAGTACTTAATTACATTGATCTGCTGTACTGTTATATGTATTTTCCTTTATACCAATTGGAAATCTGCACATCTAAAGTGCCAAAAAACCTGAAGCAAACTGCTAGGATGTGGGTTGGATAGAAATTTGCCCTCAGATTAAATAAAAAACAAACCAAACCAACCAACCAACTAAACAAACAAACAAAAAAAAAACCTAAACTAAAAAAAGTCTCAAAAAGGCTGAGTTTCTGACAGAGTACACCACTTGAATGCTGCATTATATAATATGAATAATTTATATTGCTAAAAGTGCTTCCTCTGAAATATGGGTAGAAGTGGGTAATTGTCCATGGATAATACTTTATATATTTTGTAGGAGGAACATATCTCAAGCCAAGAAATACACTGGTGCTAGGGCACAACTTTCAGATATGAATGACTCAATGAATCATGAATGACTATGATTTTCTTGGGATCTAATGGTTTAATACACACTTAAATACATAACAAATGCATGGAAAACCCTACACAATACAAATTGTGTAGCACTGAGTGTATTGTGAATTCTTCTGAGCACTTTAACTGTTTGGGGTTTAAACAATAAATGAATATATACATATGGGGGCAGCTTTCACTTTGCTGATGGTATCCATCTCCACTGGAAATATATAAATCTATCTGAAATCTTTCTCTATTGCTCTGCCTTAATAGTGATGTGCAATGGGTGCAAGGTGCAGCAGAGGTTTAAGAGAACAGTATTGCACAAAAGAATAGCATTTAACACATGATAACATAGCAGAACTTGTTACACCACACAACAAGTTTCCACAGGCTTTTTTTTTTAACCAGCACTTAAACACATTGTAGAGTGTGCATTCATGCATCCGTGCAGTTGCTCTCAAAGGAGATTTTAACAAGAAACTTAGGCATAACTGAGGCTTTTATGGGCTACAGCATAGGGCTGCCTCTACTTCAGGATATAGATCAACACAGAACAACACCAGGTAGAAAGTGGAACGTATGAAATGTTCCAGAAAATACAGAGTAGTAGTTTTGTATTTTGAGTAGTAGCCTTCAAATCAGATGACCACTTTGCAGATGCAAGATCAGTGATGCCAGCCCACTCCTCCCTTGTGCTAAAGGATGCCCTACCACCAGTCATTGCTCTTGCACACTTGCAACACTAAGGCCTGATGCTGGTGCTGGAGCTGTCCTTTTATTGCCTCTGCCTTTAACTCACTCATCTCGATTGTGCCAGAAATAATGTCTTTAAAACAAGGAATGTATAAGACAAATCTCTTTTATTTGTCGTAAGTACCAAAATCTGTCTAAAAGATGAAGCTCAAACAACCACTATTATTTCCTAATTCTGTCTTGGTAGATATAATTTTCTCTAGTTATTGTGTTTCTTGTTAACTTACCTAATTTCTGGCATATGACCATGTGACCTTCTGTAAGACATGCTCCTTCCAACATAAAATGATACTTTGATGTTATTGCAAAATTTCACCTTTCTGAATGGAGCAAATGGAGGGCTATTGTCTTCTGCAAACAAAGTCTGAGGAAAATAAGTGTTGCTAGGTCCTAAGGGATTTAGAGCTATAGAAAAAAAACTTAATAAGTGCAGACTAGCTAAGTTCCCTGTCCAGCAACATGTGAGAGGAAAAATGGAGAATGCAAAGCTGTCTTTAGAAATCATAATCAACTTTACTGAGATGGGAAGTGTTATTATCTGGTAGTCATGTATGTGGACAGAGTGACACTAAGGTGCACTCTATGTTTTTTCCACATCTTAATTTCTCAGCACCATTTTTAAATGCAAATGTTAATTCCAACATTCCTGCAGCCATAACAAAAATGTGCCTCTTACTTTTCTCAACTGTGTGTTTCTTCTGCATATCTCCAGGCTTAATTTTTCAGGTTAAATTGGGAAAAGGGTTTTTTTTGTTGTTGTTTTCTGTGAAGAAAATACATATTCCAGGAGAGGAACTGTCTTGATTGATACTTAATGCATCCATCAGTTGGGTTACATGGACTATGAGTCAGGGTATAATTCTGCCCTATGTCAGCGGTTTTCTTTCCAAGTGCTTGAGACTGTGCATTGCAAAAACATGCTTCTGGGGAGAATACTTCAGAAAATTGTGCTAACTCCTTGGTTCTTTCCATCACCGCAATGTCATATTAGGAGGCACAAAGTGACATCTTGATATATTGCTTATAGCCTCATATAAGGTAAAGTCTTATTAGAAAGTAATAAAAGTGACCTCCTGCTTTTTTGTCCATAATCTTGTATTACGTTAAAATGGAAAATCAGGGCTGGTTATGTTTGCCATTATTTTGTTGTATTTAAAATTATATTGTGCAACACCAAGGTTGAAGTTTGAAAAATGCTAAGAAATAATACTGTCTGGATCAATATATAAAATATTGAAGTAAATAGAAAAGACAAACATACTTCCCTTTGGTTCATTTTGGGTGTGTCTGATGAAGAAAGCAAAGAAATTCCCTGCTTTCATTTACAATGTTTTCAAATTAAGTAGTCACAATGCTTCAAAATGTTGTAGTCTAAGAAAAAACTGGAAATATTGTAAAAATCAGTCTACTTTGGAGTGAAATGTGGCAAGAAAGTACATTGAGCTCACTGCCTGAATTCCACCACTAAGGTAAGGTTATTCTTTTAATAAGCGAGGAAAACACTGTGCCAATTTAAATGAGCTTTCTCTGCTAGAGAGAATAAGTTATTTCTTTGAAGGAAGACTTAGGAGTTGTAAACCTAACAGGAAATATTACTTACAGTGGAACTTACATTAAACACTTTTGACATATCTAACTTCAGAAATGTCTCCTATTCGATCTATATAGGCCAAAAAAATCATAATATAGATTTAATTTAATGCAATTAAAGTTTAGCTTGTCCTATGTTAGGGATGTTACTCTAGGGGGAACAAAACTGGTTGCAATAGTGAAATTATAAAAGTTGTTTTATGTCACATTAGTTAACATATGCAAGCTTATTTAACATGTGGACCACAAATAAGTGTAATTATATTAAAACAAGGATCTGTAGCTCAGAAGCAATAAAAATAGACTAGGTTGTATTATTAATTCTTGTGTTAAGGGTTTTGAGCCATGTTGATTGGCCTGAATTTTTTGATTTTGTTATGGTACAAAGGGATTGTTTGAAGTAATTTGTCCCCGAGAGAGGCTCACAATCCCAAGCGGGTTTCAATTCAGCAAAGCAAATCTAATTTTGTTTGCTTTATGCAAACCAGAAGGGGCTGTGGTTCATTCTGTTTTCACTGGAGGGGAAAGGCGCACTAATGGGACCTGCTGAAATGCATGCATTGCAAACATCATACCCCTGCATATATTAAATTTAGCTATGTGATGCACTGTGTTCATCATCTCATTGTGTACACAGATACGCTTTAGAACAAAGCCTTTAATAGTACAGGAACCTTACTACATTATGCCAACACACTATTGTATTTATATTTAATGCTACAACTGGAAATTCTTCCCTCGGATAAAGTGCATTGATATGTCGCCTTTTTTCCCCTCCTGTTACTTGTTATAGTAGACAGTATACTGAGGACATTACATGCTTGAGCTTCAAGCCATCTGAAGATTAATTATATGGAGGTCTCATAATGGTTTTTAATTTTCCCTTTTTTTACGGCCCAGAGTTAAATAGGAGATATGTTCAGGATCTGATTGCCAAAAGAGCAATAATCCCCAATCCATCAGATCAAGGCTGGAAGATAAATGAAGGGGAATAGCACCTGGAAGACAGGTAATGCTCCAGACAATAAGCACATCTGTGACAGATTGCTACCCTCTCTCCAGAGTGGCTCCTTTTTAGGCTTTACAAATGTGGTGTTTATATAGCCTAAAAAGTACACCAGACCTGAATACATGCTGGATATGGGAGGAAATCAGTTTCTCTGAAAGCCAAAGGAAATATCTGCATTTATTTCACTGGGATTCAGAGTGGGCCACTAAAAATGTTTGATGGCAAAGTTGAAGGATAAATAAATGTATTTCCATATAAGTCACATTATTTATTTATTGAATTTTCATAATAGTGCTGCGGTTCACGTGGTGTTGCTCAATTTTTTCCAGGGTGCTTCTGTTTTGAAAACAATTTTGATATTGCACAGAGAGAGACATATCTCAAAACCCTTCAATTTGTCATTAGACATTTGGCTGCTTGCCTATTTTACTGATAATATTGCAAAACTACATTAATTTACTGAATGATTTTTGTGAATCAGTTCACACAGAATTCAGAATGATACTTGTCATGCATCAGATGACTAACTATTAAAAGCATAGGTTTACTTGTTATGCTTATTGTGTGGTACAGTTCAAAGTCTGCTTAAGTGTGCAATTTAAATTCAGCGATGAGTGAGGAATAATGATTCTTCTGCTTTTAAAGTTCCTTCATGAAACACTACAGGAAAATTCTTCCCAATTGTGTTCTGTATTGCCACTTACCTTCAGCTAGTATTCTTCTTTAATTTGTCATGAGACTCAGTATTCAAGAATTTTAGTTCTGTAACACAAATATTGTGTCTCAGTCCCCAAACTCCTGATCAGAGAGGCAGCCTGGATGGGTCTAAGGTCTCCTGGCACTGAAGGTCTCCTCATGAGAGAGGCCAATTGCAGTACATGGGACAGGAGCCTTTCCCCTTGCCTCTTTTCAAGCTCAAAGTGTGTGATAGTGCTCTTGAAACGAAGAAAATACACCCTAATATTTTCTAACCTTGTAAAGCCATTCAAGTGTAATGCAAACAGGTAAGATTTTGGTCTTGTGTTGTCTTAGAAGGAATATTGCAAATAATTACTCTCACCATATGACACCTACATGTTATTTAACACCTAGGTCAACAGGCAAAGTTTCAATGCATTCTCTTATGATGGATTTAGGCAAAAAATGAGATCTAGGTGTAGAATCAGATTCTAGGCAAACTTAACTTTTTAATTGGAGAATTTCTTTCCTCAAAATGCCAGCTGCTTAGGTAACAAAGTAAATCTTCAAACTGACCTGAAACTTGTGATAGTGGAAACAAAACTTTAAAAGGACAAAAGCTGAGAGGTTTTTTTGTGAAGATAAACCCTTCTGAAACTGAAGGAAAGACAGTAGTTACTTCATTGTTTACAGTTTTCTGTGATATTCACTGAGAGGGACTGGACCAAGATCTGTCTTTGGTGTAAAGGAAGAAAGGAGATCCATGTCAGTAAAAACAACTACCTGCAGGTGAATATTGCTCTTCAGAGATTTACAGTTTGAATAACTTTGAAAATATTTGGTTTACTCTACCTGAGCATCTGGCCTGTAACAAAAAGTATGACTACAATTTAAACAGTTTAAAAAATAAGTACTCTGGTCAAAGCACTTTTGTTATTTAAGGTTATTGAACAAAAATTACCTGAAATAGAATTAGCATGAAGAAAGAATGTTTGTCAGAGGAGTTTAAATTGAGATTATTTTACAGAAGGGGACTGGGGAGATCCTGTAATTACCATCAATTGCAGTCATAAAATATTTTCATAGCTAAATATGATTTATTACCTGCTTTTATTTTTATCATTCTTCATTTATATAGCAGTAACCACTTTAACAAAATTAATAAAATAGTGCCTGCTTTTAGAACCTTAAAGCCTAACCCAGATGAACATGAAGAGAAATGAAGGGAAGGGATGCAATGTCACTTCAATAATGTAATACATACAGCAAGAGACAATCCTTGCTCCAAGGGGTCTTCTGTATGAATAGACAAGGCAGATAAAAGAGCTAATATTAATTCCTCAGTTTATGGATGGAGAACTGAGGCACTGAAAAATCAAGGGATTTACCCAAATTGACAAAGAAACTCTGCCCTAGCTAGACACTGAATCCATTTTCTTCCTGCTCTACTTCAATAGTTTTTCCCTCCCAAAAGGTTGATGTATATTAAAATAACATAAACTTTACAGAGCCTGAACTATTCAGCAAGATCATGTGGGGCTGAAGCTATTCCAGCTTATACTTAGCTGAGGGTCTGGCAGAGTAAGATACCCTCCTAATCCCTATGGTGAACTGATCCAGACTGTAACAAGTCTTACAGCCCAACTCATCAAGCATTTAGGTGATTTAAAACATATAGATAGCCTTGTCAACATTATTGTATCTCTGAAAAGGGCTTAAAATTAAACTTTTTACATATGTTGTATTGATTACCATCGACTTGTTAAGGTAATTCACAAGATGCAGTCATATCCATAGAAAAACATTTATAATCATTCAAGGGGTTTGGAAAATAGAATGAGTAAAAGATAACTTTCATAGGTTTTTAATTACACAATTCTCCAAATGGGTTCAAAGAAAAGATGCATTTAAATTAAGCATTAAGATCTATTCCTCTGCAGGACTTCAGCATTTAGCCTTAACCAACTTAAGGAATGGCTGAAAAGAATTAGAACAACAGATTTTATTTGGTCTTAGTAGAGTTTTTATACCATATGTTGTTGTAAGAAAAAATGGAAAAAGGTTCCGACTTGCTGTAATACAATAAAATTATTTATGTTTTCTGAGTACATAGCAGGACCAAATCTGGTAAGGATTTACATTTTTAAAACTCAAAATAAATACAAACTATAGAAAGACATAATGGATCTAACAATATAGAAACAACTACTCACTAAAAAAAAAATCTTTGTATAAGAATTGTCCTTTACTAGATCCTCTTTTTATAAACAGGTAATTTTTTCCTTCTTGTACTAGTAATAATACTTGCTCTGATCTTGCTCTGATTCTACTGAAAGGAAAAAAAAACAAACCAAACCAAAAAAACCCACCACTTATGTTACTGATGCAAAACAAAACTCGTGGTTTATCTGGGTTTTTTGGGTTTTTTTTTTTTTGTGCCTATTCTTGCAGTTCTCATTGGTAATTCTGGCACAGAAAGTGCTTTAGAATTAAAACTTTTCATTTTCTGCAGCAGAGCTTCAGTAGTGATGCTCTGGCTTTACAAATGGGGAAAAAAAACCTAAAAACCTCTAATACAGTGTTGCATAAGGGCTTTGATCAATATTTGGCGCTTTTTTTCCCCACAGGCTTTTAATTTAAGATATTTTGGGTGACATTCTATGAAGTATTTCTTCTACAACACCTATATATTGAAAATAATAAAATTGTAGAAGTTGGAGAAAACACTAGCTCAGTGTAAATACATTCTTGTTCGCTCTGTGATATTTCCTATAGAACAGAAAACAAAAAACATAATTTAAATTTAGCACAATGCTGAAGAAGCTAATTCAAAATATATATATATGCACAAGCTAATACAGATTAATAGACACATATATGTGTATGAATATATGTGTGTGTGTTGCATGCAATAAAACATGACTCCAGATGATCTTTTCCTAGGTGCTGCTTAGCTTGGGAATCACTGGCTTGTGGTCACAAAGTTTGTAGCTTGAGTAACAGGGTGACCTGATACAATGTCATCATTTGCAAATAAATTTGTTCTTTAATTTTCTTGGAAGGGAACTGCAGAAGTGTTTTGTGGAATCTCTCCACATTGCTAGTGCTGCCCAAGGGCTGGTGGTATTTTTACTCTATGTACAATGCACTGCATGGGATTTTATTGTAGCAATTATTGTAGTTCATTAACTTTATTACAGTTGAATTAAAATAAAATATGGCTTAACAAACTCTGAACCAATAAAACCTGTATTGTTTATTCAAAATTATAACACTTTAAGGGTCAGCTTGTGGGATCATTTGAAAGGGCCAACAAGAGGAGCAGAAGTTAGGGATAAACTTATCTGCAAGAAATGCCAGAAAATGCCCTCCTCAACTGGAGGTCACCTTGCTTGATGTTCCTTGTAGCATGTTACATTGTTATAGAAACATTATGCTTCTGCCTAAATCCTGTCTCCAGATCTGTGCAATCCACTCAAGGACTCCAGCCTGAGTTCTGGTGAAATTCCACTGCACCTCATTCTGCACAGCCCCACGCAGCAATTTGCATGTCCAAACTAGTTAGAAAGTGGCAGACAGGTCAAGGACTCCAGGCAGCCTGATGATGAAGGCAGCAGGGTCCATATAAATCCTTTCCTTCTATAGGTTTGAGAAATGGGCCTGGAGGGTGACCAGACTTAACAGGGTTAGTGCCAAGTTCCCCACTTGGCGCTTGTTTCCTTAGGGTTGCCAAGCACCTGCTGAGGCTCAGCCATATATCAGTAGCCTGGAGCCCTACAGGTTCCTCTAAACCTAGTCAACTCTCCCTGATGTAAGTGTCTGGGACAGACAGCAGTGGAGAATACCTAGAATGAGTAACCAGCATCCTTGAAAAAGTCAGTCAGTCACTATGTATAAGTATCACAGACATTTGATAACATCTGGGAATTCAGACAGTCAGAAACTAGAAAGTAGATGCTCCAGATGTGAGAGATATTGTCCTGGCCAACTCCTGGTGGTACCTATACTTTGTGTACAACGTGCTGCTTGGGGATGCCATGAAAGGGCAAGTGCAAAATTAGGATGATCAAGAAATGTCTTTTTGACAGATGTTCAAACCTATGGATAACTTTATATAACATCATATTCCTTACCTGGAATATTGTTTAGAGCTCTGCTCACCTATGTTTGGTTTGACTCAAATTGCAGGGTTTATAAAATTGCTGGTATATTTGGAGTAGTGACAGGAAAATTCTATGATGGCCATGGACCCCAGGGTCTGTCATATTAGAAGGAAATCTAAGATCTCAGTATATTTAGCAGACAGAAAACCTGTTGACTGGCAATATAGGCATCAGGCTGGAAAATACCTGGGAGAATGAAAAGCTATTTACACGTTTAAATCTATTTTGAAAAGACTGACACAAGAACAAATAGGTATAAACTGCCCATGACTAGCTTCAGTCTGGAAACTAGAGGATTTATAGCCAGAAATGAGGTAAACATCTGGAACAGCCTTCCACTGTTATGTGAAGACAAAACATTATAACTACTCTAAGCAGCAACAGCTTGAAATATGTCTTGTCCTCCCAGCAGATATAGGATGGATTTAAGAAGCACAGAGTTTACTTTGCTGACTTGCAGATTTGACACACTGATGTTATCTGAATCGTAGAGACATTGTCACAAATAGCCAGCACTGATAAGAGACTTTTTTTTGTCTTTTTTTTTTTCTTGGTTTTTAGTGTTTGTGGCCATTGTGAATGAATGGCATTTGATCTGAAACTTTTAAATGAGTCAGTAGAAATTCAGTTGCTGACCTAAAGGTGTGGAGTGAGCAAGTCTCCCTAAAGCTGAAAGATTCTCTGAATGTCTTTCCTGCATTGTACAATTAAATCTGCATACAAGTTACCTCTAATATAATTTGTTGCATGCAAATAATAGATCCAATTCTGCCAGACTTACTTATGTTAAGTAACCCTCAAACAAATAGTTTGTAAGAATTCCCAGTGGGACAACTCACATCAGTAAGTGCTGCTGCACGTGATAAAAGATAGGAAAGCTTGGCTTGGAATAAGCAGGCACAATGCTTCTCTTTTTGTTATTTTCAGACTCCAAAGTGATGCTACCCAAACACCACTTTGCAGCTGATTATCAAAAGATTTTCCCTCAGATTTAGGCCACCCCATCTAAAAGAAATTTCTCAAAGGTATGCATATATTATTGGACAAGTTTATGGCTTATTGTTAGATTTTCACTGTTAATGCTGGTAGTTGCAGGTCCAACTGTGGGAATAAGGTGACAAAGGTAGCTCAAATAAAAAATTTTTGTATTTGGTTAATTATACTTCTCAAAAGCACTTAGCACAGTTACTTCGTCAAATTATACCCTCAAAGCCAACCCTGGCACTACCAATCATCAGTGTATTTTGAAAGGCATCATAGTCCTCTAGCAGTGAATTATGGATCACACACTACCTTCCTTGGCAGCTTGTTGAACCAGAGTCATTTATTCAGTCAGTATTGAGAGTCTGGGGGCATGACAGTACATCTGACCCCTTTTGGGTAAAATTTGATCTGGCATTTCATTTCACAGGCTCAGCCACCAGTCTGTCAAATCTTCATTTTGCTGGTGCCCACTAGAACTGCTGACGCTTGTCTCTAACTCCTGGTGCTTTCATCTTTCAGTGGCAATAAACATGTCACACTGCTGAGGTGAAACACAATCTGGAATTAAATTTACTGCATATAAAATATGGTGCCCTCTTTATTGGTTCAAATACTTGTCACTCATAATTTATTTGAAAGTGTATGGCATTCATGAGGCAAGAGTGCTGCTGGAAATGGAAGTGGGGGAGCAGCAGAACTCAAAACCACAGCAGTTTGCAAGAGCTCCTCTTTAGCACCCATTTCCCCATCCCTTGCTCATCCTGACGGATGTAAACACATCAAATATGATATCAATGCCTCAGCTAATAAACAGTATGTATCTTTGTAAAAACAAGCTCAAGTAGGTTTGGCTGTGCAGTGGCACAGTAGCTGAACAGTGGATGAAGAAAGATAACCAGCACTCCTCTCAGAAGAACAAGCATGTAGATGTTTATATGTGTACACTGGGGGGACAGCAGGGTGGGAAGGATGGGAAAGAGACAGATTAGGCCTAGTCCATTTCAAATTCTCCAATGCCTTTCCTTCTGGCACTCAACTTTTTCATGATTTATTCCAAATACTGTCGATCAGCTTTAACTAATACAGTTCTTGTATGAAGCACCTCTCTAATCTCTTCAAACACAGATGTGGAAGCGCAGCTTAGAGCATAGAGGCCAACAAAAGCACTTTGCCTGTACCAGTGATTAGCTTTGATTGACATAGTACACTTCTGCTTTCACAGGCATACTTTAACACCCATAAATGATTGTTTTAAAATGAGGAGCACTAGGTAGTGCAGCTCTGGCTTTAGTAAATACACAGTAGAAATGTAGCAGCAGACAACTGGGAGAATACAAAACACTTTATATTCTTTTCTGGCTTTTTTTTTTTTTAATACATCATTTATTCCTGATTGTCAAAGAAAAATTATAACATTATGTAGTGTGCTTAAACCTGGACTTTCAGTCTAGTTCTATGTGGGCTCCATTGTTTTTTTAATATGAGGCAACAGAAACAGTAGTCTGGTTTTCAAAAAGTAAGCTAATGCAGAACTTGAGGGGTTTTCCTGTTGTGACACACAGCTTCACTTGTATTAAGTTGTTTGAAATAAGAAAGGATTAGAAAGAGGCAGTTTCAGGACGTGTAAAGACATCTAGACTACAGAGCATAGGGTGCCAGCAAAAGAATGGCAAATATGTGCAGCAAAAAGCATTTGCAGATACAAGTTCTGTATCTAATTGCTTAATCAGTAATATTTCTGAAATCCACTTGACATATTTATGAATACAGCCATGTGATACTTGGAATACACACTAAAAAAATCAAATTCTAAATTAGTGATGATATTAAAAAAAATAATATAACTTCCACTTCCACCCACAAAGCATTTGTAGCCTCCTTATCAATCAATGCAGCCCATTCTTTCTTTTCTCCTAGAAGAAAAGCCAAGCTTTGCTCTATGACCTATCAACCAGCCAGCCCACATTCTGATGGGCCATCTTGGGAAACAAGTTACAGTTTTCATTGATTTCTGTTGATCTTAGCCTCCTGGTCAAACATGAAGAGAGAGGTGTTTTCTGTGGGTATCAAGGAACCAAACCATTTAAAAGCACACAGATTTGAACCAGCATATAACACTACACTTGAAAATGAACTGGAAGTGAGGGCAGACAATGGGGCACAGGTGTAACGAGATCCTGGTGAGAAACATCCATTAACAAGGGAATAGCCACTGTATGCAACAGGTGAAATTTCCAAGTGATCTTAAGATGCAGATTTGTGTAAGGTGTGTTACCATTAATCAGTAATCCAATAAGTGAGATACGGCTGACAGAATGGACTCCTAAGCATTTCTGCATTCAGACTATCATATAAAGTCCTGAATGTGCATTTTAGTTACGTGGTTTCGTGCAATGGTGGCACAGATGGGCTCCTTTCCTTCCATTGAGTAGGATCTAGTGTCAAACCCAGCTGTGAGATTTCTAGTCTGCTCTGTAAGAGCAAACAAGGCACTACATATAAATACTGGCACTATACAAAGCCACAGTGATATAAAAGTAAAATGTAAAGCTGGCTGATTATAATACCTCTATATTCCAATCTATAGCCAGGATTTTTTTTTACCCTTATGAAAGAGAAATTTCAAGTAATATACACAAGCTGGGATGTCATATATTTGTTTAACTAATTTTATGATTCTTTAAATATTTTACAAATAAAGGTGTCAATTGATAATCTGCTGTCTTTGCTACAGTATCAGCAGGGAAATAAAATCCACAGACCTTATTAAATTGGCACAAATCGTTGGTTAATAAAGTCTATGTTCCAAGCTTCCACCTCTGTATGTGTGTGTGCATGCATGTCTATGCACATATGAGCATGTACATTCCAGCATTTTTGCATATTTGTGCACATATGTATTCATGACATAAGAGAAATATAGCAGTAATTTCTGCTGTAACCAGTGATTTTAATCTCAATGAGTAAAGGATAAATAAAAGCTGGTAGTCAGGATGTCTCATTCCCTGCTTTGCTGAAGAGCTCCATTGCATTTTTTTTTAATTTATTTATTTAATATGCAGTATTGCACACCAGAAGAAAAGATGTAACTAAACTAGCTTAGGTGCTGGCTACTCATAGTTTAGTTAAATAGTTTTCATGGGAATGATCTATGCTTCTGAATGCACCTAGGCTGTTTTACAAAGTTTACATACAGGTTTCTTGTATTGAGAATACAGTCAACATGATCCAACAAAAATGTGAACAAGACCAAGCATCTGTCCTGCAGAAAACAAACAGGAATTCTGCTCTTGCGAACTTCACAGGACAAAAATCACAATGACAATTTTTTCAAGAATAAAATCAACCTTTTTGCATTTGAAAATGTTTCCTTTCATTCTTTAGCCTCCTTGTCAGACTCCAGGGATAATCTGGACTTGCTGCACTTTGCACTTTGTCCAGAAGCTGTTTGGTTACCAATGCCCCTCGGAAAGTAAAGTCTTCTCCCTGAAAACTACACACAATTTGGCTGGGGACAGAACAGAGGCCTGAACAGCTCTTTCCTGAACAAAGGATTTCTTAAGTGGAAGAAATTCTCTTCGTCTCGCCTGAGCGGCTGGGCTGACATCCGAGGAAAAAGAAAATCCTATTCCTATTGTATGCTGCTGATGGAGAGTCTTGTGCAGTCTTAATTGTTCTCTGTGTGTCTGCTATCTGACACCTTATACAGAGTGGTACACTTCAAGTCCTCTTCCAATTTTTGTCTTCTGACAGGGATCAAAAATGCCTTTTCATACGTGCTCTTCCACATTTAAAACCCATGGCGACCCACTTTTCAGGAAAATCAGCAAGGTCCCTTCCTTGAAATCCCATGCAGAGGCCCACAGCTCTGACAATCCCCCAGTCGGATTCAGAATCATTTCCCCTTGGGTCAGTTCTTTGTGTTGTCCAGGCAAGAGTCCCTGGGTGGGTTTTCTTCACTTATTTCTTCCTCTTGTCTTCACTGCAGCCCGTCCATTTTCCTTCAGCTTTTTGTTTCATCTCTGTTTGCTCTCTTCTCTTTCTCCTTTCTCTTGCCAGAGAGCATGGTCTCCAACATGCACTTTCCCATTTTTCATATGCTTGCATCTCTTGCCCAGTCCCTTCACCTCTGCCTCCCTTTTCTTCTGCACCTTTGCTTCCTGTTCTTCTGCCCTTCTTCCTGCATCAGATGATTAAGAACTGCAAAGCCTGCAGACACAAGCTCTGCCTGATCAGACAACCTGAAGTTATATCTGAAATAGTTTTTTAAACAAAGATAGTCCTTAGCTCCCTGCTTTCTGTGGAATTAAGGGAAACTGGGTGTGGTCACTTTCTCTATTGCATGAAAATATATAATATGAACGTTTATAAGTGTGTTTCTTCCATCATTTCAAATCCATATGCTGCCTAAGCAATGGTAATCTACTTTGCACAGAGTACATCAAAATATAATGGAGATAGAAAATTAACTTCATGCTCCGGAGGGAACTTTTGTGTTGCACATGCTTCATTTTCAAACACAGAAATCTCTTAAGGTTCTGTCCATGCAGGATCAAAAATGTAACCCTTGCAGTAGGTTGCAAGCAAACCCTTACTTCCAGTCACTGTGACTTTCTCCAGCTGCCACATACTGAGCCAGAACCCACTTTGTCTTCCATAATGGGACTTTATGTCATAAAACTTCCTACCCTCAGTCTGCCTGAGTATGGGTAAGCCATGTGAAAGCATCCAATTCCTTTCACACAAAAGAAGAAATGGTATCATCTACTGTGAAAAGTGAGAGAAAGCTGAATACTGCCTGGTGAAGGTTTGAGTTCTTTCATGTTGTAGATTTGCTAAAAATTCTGTCATGTTACATATCATCTTTTTTATCCTCTTTCTCAAATTTTTGCACCTTTTTTGGGCTTGATTCCTGCAGTCCTCCAGAAGAGGCAATCATCACGTTTCTGTTTCCTTTATTAGCATTTGTCTTAGAGCCACCAGCAGGTCCGGTTCTCTCTCTTTTTTTTTTTTTTTTTTTTCTTTTTCAGATCCCCAGGTGTCTATATTTGGCTCCAGCAGTCTGTGTTTCAGCATGTGTGTCATGTGTCAAATTAAGATTATAACTTGGACCATCTAGAACTGAAGAATTTGGATCCAGCATTCATAAGGGAGGACAGGATACTGTTTCCTGGGGAGGAGAAAAACTATCAGGTACGCCTCCTGCCCAGTCAATTTCCATCTTCCTACAAATAGACCAGTAGAAAGAGTCTATGCTGAGGTGATCAAAGGAAGGAGATCCACCAGCATCACACTCATATTCCATGTCTCCTTCAGTTCCAATTGGGACACCCTGGGGAAAGATTTGAATCTAAACAGATCTGGTAAATCTACCTATTGTACCTCACCAGCACTCCACTGCAGGTATTAAATGCAGAGTGAAAGGTAGATTAGAAGGAGAACTGTTTACTAAGCAGAGCAGGAGCTTCATGAATAGTCTTCATTGAACATGGACTATGCAAGCTACGTAAGCATCCTGTATACTTTTTGTGAATTTTAGCACTATTTAACGTAAAGGTCAGCACTTTATAAACACACCCGAGTGATCATATCTTTTAACAATTATATGGCATTTTATAAAAATGTAGATCTGCTTGGCTTCAAACGAGTCTATAGAGAAGACACACATATATATATATCAGAATATGTGTGTGTATATATACATAAACACATATGTATAGATATATGTACATGTATATCTATATATTTGTGTACACATATATAGATATGTAGAACAGCACTGAAGATATAATGCCAAGAGGGTACTTTTGCTTATATTACCTTCAATTTAGTTTGCACAGGTTGTAGTATCCAAGACATGGTGAAGCCCCCTTCATTACAAACTAGCAATGTAAGATCACACTGAAGGTCTGTGGTTTCCTACAGTACATACTGGAGTGTGCACCATGCTGAAATATAGGCAAGCCTACCTTCATTTGAATTAACCATAATTAGCCAGATTAAACCTAGGCAGGTTAAGTTTATGCTACTCAGCCATGAACCACATCACTTAACGGTAGGGGCTCTTCAGCAATACTTAGCAAACTACACATTTATGTGTGTCTATAAGCATCTGTGTCTGTAGGCATATACATATGTATATTTATGCATATACATGTGTGCATCTGCATGCATGTGTATATATCACAGCAAGAATTCAAGGCAATTTGCTCCAACAAAAAGTACTGGAGCGTCTGTCTTGAATCAGTTTCAGCACTGATCATCAGATTACAGGTGTGCTTTTCAAAACAGGGCTTCTTTTTCTGTTAACCTCAGCCTGGCTTTTAGATTTTGTCTGTGGACTTCCTCCATAGAGAAATGAGATGGATGTAGAAAGAAGAATCAATTTAAAAATTGTTGCTTTGCCTAACGTATTCTTATAGCATTTGTGGATATTGATCAATTCCTAAGATTCCATTTAAAAAACTGCCATCATTTTCTCATTTTTTCAGAAAAGGAAATGAATTTTAAGGAAGATGATCACTTAATTAATCACAGGGAAAAAAAGTGAGGCTCATGCCTAGAAGTTTGCTAATAAAGAGAACAGAACGGAGGACTGGATAGCTTCAAAAGGTGATGGGTAATTCTAGTCTCGGTACAGACTAATAGAGATGGAGTGCTTGTGGGCAGAACCTGACTCATGCCAGCCCAAGTTTTCCCTGAATTCACTGTCATCCTGTTAACTCTCACATGTCACCTATCACCTATCTCACCTATCACTTCTGGCAAAACCAGTGATGATATGCAGTATAGGAAAAACATTCATATTTGACATAGCTCCTAGATAGTATGTGGCACAAACTTGAATAATAAAAGCATCTGAAATTGAGCCTTGAATTTTTAAGGAGTAGCTGGGCACCTAGTTATTTTGTTGGCCTTCTGCAACCCAATTCTTGTCTCACAGCTGACCCAGACGACTTGTTTACTTACAAATCTGATGTAATCTAATTTAATGTAACTAACTAAACAATTTTTTTTTCTCAGAGAGGTTTTTAAGGTGTGCAGGTAGGTAGATTGAAAAAAAAACCCAAAAACCAAAAAATCTATGCTGCATGTGGTGGTACCTTTCATATCCCTCAGCAGAAGTCTGGTCTTAATTTGAAAGATGATTCTGCCCTCCCTTCCCTATATACCCCTATGTTTGATAAATTTGCTGTAGCAGGAATTAAATATCAATGCAGAGCATGAATTACATTGTGGGGGCTATAAATGAGACTGATTTCTTAACATGTTTTCTAGGGGTGTACATCAACAAAAGTTATCCAAACAACAGAAAACGTTCACAAGGCTCTTCCTTCAAAGGAAGTCTTCCTGAGCAGATGGTATGGACACAATGCCAACAACTGATTGTTCTTCGGGAATAAGAACTACTTGGGTTTCATACAGCTCCTCAGCCTGGAAACATTTGTCACCCCATGATGCATTGCACACTCTGGCATTATTTAGGTTTTTCTTAAACTTTTGCTCCTGCAGCCCTGTTTTACAAGTAAACCTCCACTTCTCAGCCTCTGAAGTGTTGCAGCTCCATGGGATCAGAAATCAGTCATTATAGTAAATCAGATTCTGATGGAAATGTCATTAGTTTGGGGAGGTCTTACTCATGATGTCTGAAACACGCAGTGGTCACTGCAATACTTTAAAAAAAGCAAACCACACCAAACCAAATCAATTCAAGCCAAACCAAACCAAACCAAACCCACACATTTTTGCCCTTATTGCAGGTACTGTTCTTAGACATTAATCAGCAATACTAAAAAAAAGAAATCAACTCTGATGAGCCCGTACCCTGTTCCAAAGAGACCACAGTCTGCTTGTATTTGTGGTGTTTGACCTTTTGACTGTATAGCTGACAAATTAAATGACCTACATTCCTGGTTAGGAGGAGGAGGAATTCTTCCATTACACTCCTGTGGAGCCAGTTCATGCTGCTCCACAGCCATTACCTATCCCAGTAATGACCCCAGCTGCAGGTTCCTCTGCAGAAACTCTGGGATGTTCTGGTGCTACCTTCATTTGCCACAGTCTGTAAATGCTCTGTCACCTGTTAGTCATACCTATGGTTTTCCCTATTGTGATCTTTCTCCATCAACAAGGACTAGAACTCTGTCTGGCAAAGGATGGAAACTGCATCAGGGTTTTCACTAGACAACTGTCAACCTATTTACAGACTGTGTATTAGTTAATATAATTAAAGCATTGATGCTGTAAATTAAACAGTATAGAAGACATTTTGCTGGCATAAGATCTGTGTAGCATTTTCAATACACTTGCTTATGAAGCATGAAAAATGAACAAAATGTACAAATTAGAAGTCAAGATGCTCAGAGCTGCTGAAGGGCTTTAGCATTAGTATATTATTTCTGTTCTGAGAAACTTTCAGAACATTTCCATAATGGATAGCTATGAACTTTTCTTCCTTCCTCTCCTTTCCCTTTTTTTTAAGTGACAGCTGCCAAATTTCATAAATCCTATAATGTTCTCTGCTGTAATTAGTCTGGAAGCCTGTAATTGTTTAAGTTTAAGCCAGCAGATAAAGGCTGCCAAACCACTTGAGCAGAAAAGTTGTATTAATGGCTTCATATTATCACTTGCTGATTTATTTAATCTCTTTCCATCAAATTGTGATTCTCAAACAAAAACAAGAAAAACTCAAGCAGTTGTTTTTCACTGAGAGGAGGAAATGGGCAGAAGGGAGCCACACACACACACAAACACACAGACAAAAGGGCCTTTGTGGCAGCAAGGGTGAGTCGACCATCTTGAAGGTCAGTCATGATTCAAAGGAAAATATGCTGCAGGAAGTGTTATATTCAGTAATGACAGCTAAAATTATAAAACACTTTCTTACAGCCAAAAGGCTTCTCCTTGTATACTTGCACTGTGATATCCTGAGACACATTTCTGACTGTTAAATGAAAAATAATACACTATTAGAAGTACACGAATATGAAGTCTTTACAGTTTTGTACTGTTAACATGTCTCCCGTCATGTATACCTTGTTCCTACATTTTGCTAGCTGGAGTAGCAAGTGGTTAGCACTGGATGCAAGAAAAGATAAGTAAATTGAAAAAGAGTATGTGCTTTTGCTGGTATTATTTATAAGGGTTAGAGCAAAGGTCCTTTTGAGAATAACAAAGAGAAAATATTGCAGGGTTCATATGTTATTAATGACCTATGTGGGCACCATTTATATAATGTTGCCATTCAGATACTCTGTCACCCCCTTCTATAATATACTTTTACAGTAGGCATAAACAGAGGCCAGATCCAAACCATTACTTAAATGCATGTATTAAGAAGCCATTTTGCTAATTTGAGAGTAAACACACTCAATTTTTACAACCAGTGACAGAGTTTGGTCTTATACCATACCTCCATGAACTAATTTTTTGGTTCCAGTGCAAATTAAGCACATCTGAACTTCAGAAAAAATAGGGGAGTATTCCTATTATTTTTACATGGCTTTCTGCACTTGAATTCAGCATATTCTGAGATTTTTGATGGATCAAGGCCTCTGTGAGAAGGAAGTTATACTAAAGGTTTGACATCAGTAATTCACAAGGGTCATGGTGCTACCCCTACTGAAGACAGCAACAATCATACGCTCTTTGGATTCACTTTTTAAGCAAGGTTAACAACACTCAGTGAAGAAAACATGGTCCTGGATTTGCTACAAAAGCTAAAGGAGTATTTCCTTTTAATGTCAACTCATGAGGTTTTAACACCTGTTTTTATTATGGGTTGGAGTAAAAGGAAAATCCATTTAAAGTTTTCATACAAAAAGAATTGTAATGAAGATGATAATTTCAACAGGAGTTTGGATATGGGAGAGTGATTCTTAAAGTTTTAACCATTAAAATTCTGAAAAATATTTTGGCATTTGCTGGAAAAACCATGTCCTGCCTAGCTCTTTTTCTTCCACAGCAAACTGGCTGCCTAAAATTTAGAACAGCAGAGACACCACATGCCAGTTCTAGGATCTCCATCTTAACAACATACTTTAGCATAGGCTTTTAAATGAGATTAATTTTAATGCTTAGATGTTTTAGGGATATGCTTTTCTGATTCACAACTAAACAGCCAGACTAAGTTTACTGTGCTTTTTAGGGTATGTGTTTCAGTTTCAAAAATTTATTGTGATTTTGAGAGTTTGTGTTTTAAATTGAGCCATCGCTTTGAACCTGATAAGTAGGCAAACACTGGCCTTTCTGGAAAATAAACACATTTCATGAAAGAGTCCTTTTCTGATTATTATTTGTGTTATAAAATAATATTCAATTGTTGGGTAAAAAAAAAGTGGCAGTATATTTCCCACTGTAGGAAAAGAACAGGTTTATGTCCATCTAAAGAACCAGAAGGTGCGTATCCACGAGCTGGCAGATGTAGTTGCTAAGCCCCTATCATCATATTTGAGAGGCTATCACTGTCTGGTGAGGTTCCTTGGAGGTTAGAAAAAGGGTAACATAGCCCATACTTTCAAAAAGGAGAAAAAGAAAGATCCAGGCAACCACAGGCTAGTCTCACCTCTGTGCCCAGCAAGATCATGGAACAGATCCTCATGGAATATCTGCTTGGACACATAGAAAATAAAGAGGTGACTGGTGACAGCCAACATGGCTTCACTAAGGACAAATCATGCCTGGCCAATTTGGTGGCTTTCTAAGACAAGGCTACAGAGTGTTGATGCCCTCTGCCTGGAGGTGCTTAAGGACAGGTTGGATGAGGCCTTGTGCTACATGATGTAATGGGAGCTGTCCCTGCTCACACAGGGGAGTTGAATCTTGATGATCTTTAAGGACCCTTTCAACCTCAATCTGTTCTATGATTCTATATGTTAGATACTAATCACTAGCAACTGTTTATTACAATGATCATTTATGTAAGCCTTAATATATTTATTCAATAGAAAAAGGAGGAAAAAACCGAAGACACTTCAATGTTTAAACAATTCATATTTGTGAAATTGACATTTTAAAAAGCTATATCTTTACATCAAGGAAATAGAATTTTTTATAAAATCCAAAGGACAAAAGAGGTATTATTTACATTTCTGATACTTTAGACATTCTTTCAGTAATTGGTTTTCCATTGAAAAATGTTTTCAAAAAGATTTTTCTCTCTCCTCTACCCATTTGACATTTATAATCAATACACCACTGCTTTGATAAAATGTGATTTCTTCTTCCAAATCCTTAAAATACATCTCTTAATCTATGGAAAACACTTTGATATCAAAGCACAATATATATATCTCTTAATCTATGTAAAGCACTTTCATATCAAATCACAATTCATTATTGTACCTCTTGATGGGTAGAATTAGGAACAAACTTCATTTTAGTGACTCATCCAAAGACTTCTGCATGGTTAGAGGCAGGTAGGGGGGGTTGTTCTGAAGAGTAATACAAGTAAAACAAAGACTTTGTACAAGACCTTCTAATTCAGGAAAATAGCTACATAATGTTGAGTTTCACATATACAATCAGACAGAGCTTGGCACTATAACATAATACTCATAGGAAGCAAAGTATTATACACATATTACACAACATTTTCCAAGTGCAACATTCTGCACTTGGATCAAGGAAGTCCTGTGCATGAATACAGGCTGGAGGGAGAAAGGATTGAGGGCAGCTCTGAGGAGAAGGACTTGAGGGTGATGGTGGACCACATGTTGAACATGAACTGTCAATGTGCACTTGCAGCCCAGAGAGCCAACTGTGTCCTGGGCTGCATCAGGGCAAGGGAGGGTGATTCTTCCCCTCAGCAGGGTGAGGGAGGTGATTCTTTCCCTCTACTCTGCTCTTGTGAGGCCCCGCCTGGAGTGCTGTGCCCAGCATAAGAGGGCCATAAGGGTCCTTGACTGTGTCCCGAGGAGAGCCACAAAAATGATCAGAGGGCTGGAACACTTCACCTATGAAGACAAGCTGAAGGAGCTGGGGAGAGAGGAGAGGAGAGGAGAGGAGAGGAGAGGAGAGGAGAGGAGAGGAGAGGAGAGGAGAGGAGAGGAGAGGAGAGGAGAGGAGAGGAGAGGAGAGGAGAGGAGAGGAGAGGAGAGGAGAGGAGAGGAGAGGAGAGGAGAGGAGAGGAGAGGAGAGGAGAGGAGAGGAGAGGAGAGGAGAGGAGAGGAGAGGAGAGGAGAGGAGAGGAGAGGAGAGGAGAGGAGAGGAGAGGAGAGGAGAGGAGAGGAGAGGAGAGGAGAGGAGAGGAGAGGAGAGGAGAGGAGAGGAGAGGAGAGGAGAGGAGAGGAGAGGAGAGGAGAGGAGAGGAGAGGAGAGGAGAGGAGAGGAGAGGAGAGGAGAGGAGAGGAGAGGAGAGGAGAGGAGAGGAGAGGAGAGGAGAGGAGAGGAGAGGAGAGGAGAGGAGAGGAGAGGAGAGGAGAGGAGAGGAGAGGAGAGGAGAGGAGAGGAGAGGAGAGGAGAGGAGAGGAGAGGAGAGGAGAGGAGAGAAGAGGAGAGGAGAGAAGAGAAGAGGAGAGAAGAGAAGAGAAGAGAAGAGAAGAGAAGAGAAGAGAAGAGAAGAGAAGAGAAGAGAAGAGAAGAGAAGAGAAGAGAAGAGAAGAGAAGAGAAGAGAAGAGAAGAGAAGAGAAGAGAAGAGAAGAGAAGAGAAGAGAAGAGAAGAGAAGAGAAGAGGTTCTGAGGTGACCTTATAGCAGCTTTCCAATACCTGAAGGTAGCCTAGAAGTAAGCTGAGGTAGGGCTTTTTACACAGGTGTGTAGCAAGAGGACAAGGGGAAATGGTTTCAAACTTAAAGAGGGGACATTTAGGTTAGATATTAGGAAAAAATTCTTTCCTGTGAAGGTGGTGAGATGCTGGAACAGGTTTCCCAGGGAAGTTGTGGCTGCTTCCTCCCTGGAAGTGTTCAAGTCTGGGTTAAATGGGGCCTTGAACAACCTGGAATAGTGGAAGGTGTCCCTGCCCATGCAGGGGGCTTGGAACTAGGCTATCTTTAAGGTCCCTTCACACCCAAACCATTCTATGATTACATGATTATTGCATTACATAGATGCAATAGAGAAGCAATTTAATTAGAAGAAATAAAAAAATTAAAAAGGACATATGGAACATAACAGCACACCAGGAGATTTTGGTAGGCTCTGTAAATATTTTTCTGTAACTTCTTATCAAAAAGAGATAGTAAACTGCTGAGAGACAAGTATAGGGTCACTGCATCTTTCAGTGTGTGGAAGAGATGGATGGGCTAGAAGAGGGAGCCATGCTCCCAATAAAATTATACATATTAAGCTGTGGGAGGCACTTTTTTCTTGTACAAGAGACTGGGAAGATGCAAAGTCCAGCCAACACGCTTGCAAAGCATCCAAAATAAGAATGAAGGTCTGTATATTGGACCAGGTCAGCAGCACCCAAGCACTATGCATCCACAGGATTTGGCACAGGAGCTTCTGCACATAGAGCACACTGTGGAACTCGGGTCAGAGCCATAAACTCTCAGCCAAAGGAAAAGCTATATGAATGATGGAGAAGTCTTTCATTTTGGCTTGCATTACAAAATGATTTTTGCTTTCTAAGGCACCAGCAAGCAGAAGACACCCAATTGATCATCCTGGATCCTCACAAGAGCAGTATCCTGTAGTAAATGGATACAAAGCCTAGACCATCTCCAAGAGCCAGCTCTGATGTGAGAATATCTGTTGATTTAGTTATGATTCATTGACATTCACCAAGGTTCATCTGTATTTTGAGGTCCATAATTCAAGGAAAAAAAATTAATCAGAAAGACTAAATTAATTAGATAGCATATGCAAACAAAATACTCTGTTGATGATTACGTCTAGGTGGGACTTTTTCCTTTTCCTTGAACAATTAAAACCTCTCCATATGATGCTTTTGTTAGCATTGACTTTTTAGTATATTTTGTACTGAGCAATTGGAGGAAAATGAATTAAAGCAGAGGATTTATCAGAGAACCTCACAAAATCCCAAAGATTATTTTTGTCTTACCAAACTTTGGTGGTATCAAAAAAAAGAGAGATAGGGGATGCAAAAAAGAGAGAGCATCATCTACATTCTAGGAAAAAAAAAATACTAAAATATTAAAAGCTGCAAGGGAGACATATGCCTGTAATCTGGGAAACAAACCCCTGCAAACTCTCGGATTTCAACTTCCAACTCACTACCATTTCATGTTCATTTTGTGATGAAGTGTTATCTTACCAAACAAACAAAACAACAAAATTCTGTGTTTTAACATGCAACTGAAAAATCCCTCCTGAGTTTGAAACAGCAAAGCAAACTGCCTTCCAAACTATTCAGAAATGAGGTAATGGCTTTGCAATTTCATTCCTTTGGTCGGAGCGAAGAATAGAAGCTGGGAAAAGAGAGGCTCGGAAAGTGTGCTCTTTATCCCTCCCCCTTGGCTGCCTTGTGCAGCTTTCAGCCCCAGGAATGCAGGGGATGATGTAGTGCAGCCGGTATGTACAGAAGCACTTGCAAACCCATTGTACTTAATGAGACTTGGAAACCAGTCAGGACCAGGGCACTTCTTCTTCTGATGCTTTTCATCAAGGCCACAAAGAGAGGCATCGGAGAGGCGTGAAATGTTACATAGTTTTCGTAAATATTTAGGGCAGGATTTTTAAATAACTAGCCAGCTGATTTCCAAGCATCCTCAGTTCCCCAGAAGCTCCTGCTGAAGATCCCATTGCCTTCAAGGATCATCTGTGTCCTGTTTCAAATCTCTGCCTCAGAGACAGTGCTTCATCATTGCTGGACGAGCAGATGAGCAGTCAAAAAGGAGGAAATGTGGAGCAGAACTCCTTTCCATACAGAAGAGTTAGTGTAAGAGTGCTATTTTGAAGGGTTTGGATTTCATTTTCTGTTTACTCCCAGCTCTCTCTCCTTGTCAATTCTAAAAATATTTTAAGATTCCTGACTTCATAGTGTAAGCTCCAACACTACCAACAAAATATTTAGCCTTAGGTTACACCTATTGAAAATTGTTCAGGGGGCTTGTGTCCAACCTTTGCAAAAATGTGAAGTGGCCTGAGCTAGGCCTAAATGCAGTGCAGCTGTATGAGGAGTCAGCACTGGCCAGGACCACACCTCCAAGGTCCACCAAAAGAAATAATTCAGGTTTCAGGTATACAGCGTTTCATTTACCAAAGGACACGTTCATACAATTGTGGATGTGAATGTTTGTAAATATATGCATCTATAATTTATGAAGCCACCTATTTAAGATTCTTGTCATTCATCAAGATGCTTTTGAGACTTGATTCCTTATTTTGCAGACCAAATTTTAACATTTGATCAAATTTATTAACTGACATAAATGAGAAGCGTTCTACATGAGAAAGCATAATGTCGGAATTAATCCTCAAAAAATGTGGTGATGCTTTAACTAATATCCTGTGACATCTAAGTACCTTCTGACATTATACCAGTGAGCTCAGTATAAATAATCAGATCAGAGGTTTCTCATGGAGCTCTCTCCAGATGATGTCAGATGTCTCCTCGGAGGAGATGCACCCATTCCTCTCCTGGCCAGGGACACTCTCTGCCTTCTCCTAGCCCTCCATCCCTCCCTCACTCCATCCCTCAAAGTCTTTCCTTAGCAGAACAAGGTGCCAAACATATTTATGGTGACCTTCAGAGAAATACTCTTTTCTAACTTTGATCCCAGACCATAGCAGGATGTAGACACTGAAAGGTTGTTTGAGCAGGATAGTAGATGGCCACAATAAGAATACCTGAGGATAGAAATCAAAAAACACATTCACAACCTAGAATGCCCTGTTTCTATTAGTGACCATCTTCAGAAAACAAAAAAACAAACAAACAAAAAATGATAACTTCTGTCAATCAAAACAAGTGGTATTTCTTCATTAAGACTTGCCAGATTTAGTCCAACTTTGTCCAAAACAAGAGCACTGAACCTAGCTTGTACATGGACAGATTGCCACAGAATCCAATCAAGGCAGCCACTGACATCTCATAATCATACTGTCTCTTCTGCCCCTCACCTAGGAACTGGAAGTCACTTAGAAGCTTGGTGATCAAGCTTACCAAATGGTCTTCCAGCCCAAGCTTGACTTGTAGGTAGGTTTTTCCCATTCCAAATTAACAGGACACAAGCTCATTAAAGACAATGCATGCAACAGGTTTTCTCATAATCATTGCCATTTGCGATCTGGTAAGACACCAGAGGCAATTTTCTCTGTGCAAGAAGAAAGAATCCCTAACATATTCCCAGACTAAGCACAAAACTTGAACATTCGGCTAGGACAGTGACTAAAGATCTGGATACTTTGCAGGTGCAACAATATACCAGATTCCAGAAACAGTCTTTGAAGGACATATGAAAACTTCCATGAATTCTGACAGAAGTAGGAGAGTAGAAAAATTGAGGGATATTCCTTATGTGCCTAGAAAAGAAGATGGAACGTGAACTCACCTTGACAACTCACCTTGACGTACCCTTAACCAAGCTAAAGATAGCAATTATAAAGTGTACAGAAAATGTAGCAGTTCTATAACAGAGCTCCACAGGCATCCAAAATAATACAATCCCAAATACCCTAATTCTTATTTTGCATGATAAATACCAGGAATTCCTCTGTCCAGGATTTCAAAGACTTAGTGGAAAGAGGCATCTTAGGACATACCGTGCCTCAGCTTCCTGAATTATTCAGGCCTCATATTAGTTCTTTGATGGCTGGACAGGCCACATCTGCCAGGCACATGTGTTTATACAAGTACAACACACTCCTCAGCCCAAAGATTTTATCTGCACTAAAAAGAGTGATAAAATTGTCATGCTGTAGGAAAGATTTCTTTATATGATTTTAAGGACTTGCAGAGGCCTTGTTGTATTCTCATTTCTTTCCCTGTTCTGTTATTCCCTATACATCTCCTATTAGACACCATTGGAGAAACAATATTGAATGAAAATTATCATTATTTAATTTTTAAATTATTCTGTACTATGCCAGCCCTTAGCACAAATAGTATTTTTAAACTCACAATGTGAGTTTATTGTTAATACCAGGTTTGCAATATCTCAGACAAAGACTCTGCACATCTTGTTGATGACTCGCCCCACTCCAAATGAAAATAAAAATTTTGTATTTCATTTCACATTCTAACAGGAAGGATAGCTGGAATATTATATATATACTCCTGTAAAATAATGTATATATATATATATACTATATATAATATATACATAAATCAGTATTCGTTATCTTACACAATCTCCCTGTTTATGACATAGCATTTTATGAGTCCTGAAAGATTATTCTTTCCTCATACACTATTCCTACTCTGCCATAAGAAACCAAGTTTATGCACTGTAATTTAATATGAAAAAAAAAAAATTGTTAGTAATCTCTCAGAATCTTCTACAAGATCTTCCTCACTGTCAGTGTGGCTGACTTGGAGATGCTTAAGGAGGAGTCTGTTGCAGTGTGAGTCCCAAACACAGCTGATGTGTTAACTGACTTGGTCATGAGAAACATCAGCAGCTCCCATCAGCATTTTGTATGTATGCCCCTGAGTGGTTTATGCCTAGCATGCAGGATAGCATTTAACCCTATTAGACTATGTGTGCATGATAGACACAATGCTTAAAGCATCTTTACATTGTTATGTCTCTGTTCTGACTAGAGTCTTCAATGGAACAATCTCTTCTGTTGAAGGATGCTCTCAAAATTGCAAAAATGAAATAAATCCTTCAGCATAATGCACTAAATCCCTCATCTTGCTTTCTTATTAAGCTGCCTTTCTTTCTAGTCACCAGCAGTGACTGAAAGTCTCATTGAGTTTTTACCTTCACCCTGTTTTCTTTGAGAACTATTTACTGCCTTTCAACCCCAGTGAAAAAAACCCTCCCATTAAACAAATGCACTATATTCTACAGTCCAATCAATACCAACCCTCTTTAGTGATCATTTTGCTTAATTCAGAAGAAAAGCTGTCATGCTTCACGTAAATCACTTTTTTTATTCAGAAGAATCCCATATTGAATAAAGTGTAGTGTCATTTCAGTCAACAAAAATAGAGCACAAAGATCCCAGGCACCTCTTGGTACTTTGCATTATTTATCCAATTGTGAAGCGATGATATTCTGATGCAAATGAAACACATTTTTAACTTCGTTTCTCTTCTAATACAAAATTACTACACAAGGTTAGAAACGTCCCTCTTTATGGAAGTGGACTTTCAATTACTATAATCCCACAAGCACTGTACACACATATATATAAGCCCATGTTCATTCCCAGTTCTAGCAAAACTGAACCTATCAGGGGATGTCTCACTTAGTTCTTGTTGGCACTGCCATTTAGGTGATTTGATTATACAAGGAGATCAAGTCCTCTGAGAACGACAATTCAAAACTGTTCACTCAGCTTTGAGTTTGGATACCAGTTGGAAATATGACACATTGCAAAATCACACTGAGCTTAATTTATGGCATAATGTAATAGATGATTCACCGTTCCTTTTGCTTGTGCCAGACTGAGACAACAGACCTTAAATCAGCAATTATGGTCTGGTTTGGAACTGTATGGTCTTATACAAACCAAAACATCTCTATAGGATGGGGTTTTTTTCCAGTTGTGAAGACACAGAAGTACCATGATACTGACATTAACTTGGAAACCTCTATTTCCATGTTTATGTAATTATCTACTGTAACTTCAAGAATGAAAACAGGATGTTCCCATGCTCCCAACTGCAGTTTGAAATATGAACAAAAAGCGATGAATTCCCATCATGCTTCATTTTTAGGGATCAGAGAAGAAAATCTGTTTTGCATGATGGCTATAACTGTTAAGTTGCAAGCAGCATAAGCATTCAGTGTGCTCAGTGTATCTCATTTTAAGCAACTGTGTGTGTTCGAGTTTGTCAGTAACATGTTCTGAATTCTTCCACAGATACTGGAAGCATGTGTGTGTGCTGTCATAACCTATCTACCCAAGCATGGACTGTCTTGAAAGATTAACTGCACCTATTTTGAACTGGAAGCTGTATGCCATAATTTTTAGCTAACCCGTTTCCTTCTTAGTGAAAACAGAAATAAAAATATATTGTGCACACTTCATTGCTAGAACCTTTGACCTCAGCTGCCTGTCTAGCTGAGACTGTGATGAATGCTTTGTGTCTCTTCATTTTTAATTGCTCATAAATTGTTATCCCATGAAACACAAAACTAGCCTTGTCCTCATTTTAGTAGGGGTTGGAGGTCAGCCTAACAGTAATACAATTAAGGAGTGTCTTTGTGTGGGGGTGTGGGAGTGAGGAGGGCAGGAGGGTTACAGAAGGTTGTGGTAGTGAAAGATGTATTCCTTTCCAAGGAAATACAAAGCAAATTCCACACTTTCAAACAAAAGTCTTTAATGTTTGACAGTGTTGAGAAAAGCTCCTGGAAGGGCACTTAGAAGAACAATAAAGTAGACATGATTTTCCATATCTGTATAATCAGTCTTAAACATACATGTACACAGAATTGTCTATGATAGCACAGATCTTCTCTTTGCAATGGCAGACTTAATCCTATGGGTCAAATTTTATCCAGGCATGCATATTCCAACTCGACGATTTCAGAAGAAATTATAGCCTACCTTTGACTCCTCTATAAAATAATCTGAACCATATCTGTGAAGATAACTCTGAGGGGTAACTTTCTTCCACTTAATCTTCTCTCAGTTATCACATATTTCTTTCCTGTTCTTGAAAAGCCGGACTACTCTTTCTTCAAATAATATACAGTATGCTAAGACACAAAGATATCTTTCACCTTCACAAAGTCTGGTAATAAATAACAATAAAATGTTAGCTCAGTAACAACAGGGAGCTTTGTGTGACCAGATATACACCTCTTTGGATTTTGGTTGAATACATATGCAAATAAAACAAGCTTGCTGAATTTGCTTTTAGCTCACAACCTACATAACACTGTTTAACAAAACTATTATTGGGCTTTCAGTAAACAAGCATGTCTTCAGATTCCTAAGGACCAAATCAATCTGACAACAGCAGATTCTTATTGGGGTTAGGTTAGGCAATTTGTCACAAGTCCCATAACAGCCCTTGTTCTCAGATTGAGCTCTAACAGGATGCAGTACCATCAACAAAGCCACCAAGTTCTCAGAATCCTGTCATGCAGCTTGGAAACAGTCCTCTCCAGCCCTCTGAACAGTCTATGAAGAAAATACCATCTAGCAACCATTGTTGAATTCTCCTGGGGGACAAACATTTCCACTGCTTAGACACACTACAAAAGCTGCTACCAGCAGATACCAACTCCAGCAATCCAAATAGCAGAATGAAAGTTTCAATCCCAGTAAGTGACATACTCCTGGATTCAACTGCCCAATAATCTGCACTTTCTCACCTGCATGCTCACTAGTGACCTGTTACCACACTTCCAAAATAAAATAAAAAAAAATTCTAGTTTCACTAGATACTGTGTAGAAAGAAATGCAACAAGTTACTCAGGGGGTATACTAGGGTCCCAAGATACAAATTTGCATTTCCAGAGCAATGAGAAGCTTTTCTTCAGATCTATAGCTGGTTTATTATTTGCTAAACTAAAATGTATTTTCAATCAATTCCTAATATTTTATCATTTTACTTTGTGGAATATTAATTACTTTCCCATGGACACCACTGAAGTACTATTGGGAAGGATAACAGAAACTGTTGCAGAGTTTTGTTACTCTAATAGTGGATTACTGCTTGCTTTATCTGTGCTAGAATTTGAAATTGCGTATGTTTGCTAATGGCCCCACTAATATTAAACTGTAGTTCAGAAAACTGAATTCTTACCTTAGCTTTAGCAGATAAAAAGTATATCAGCATTTTCAAGATTTGAGATGGTAAAAAATATTTATTTGATATATAGGGTCTAGTAAATTATACTAAAATGTTTATCATGACTTCTGCAAGATTTAATATTTTGCTTATAAAATTCCAGATAATAAGAGCTGGCGATTCTATGGAATTCCTAGCTTCCTTGCTGAAAAAGTAAAGGCCTGGTGCCCTCCCTTTGTAACCAGTCCAAGTTGTGATTTAAGAACCAAAGTTCCGCCTAAATTACAGGTAACAATCTAGGCTGCCTACACCCCAATGTTACTTAAAGCCTTCAGCACTAAAACACTGGATGTTCTTCCATAGTCTGTGGAAAGCTCCTGAACTGTCTACAGGTAGAGGCAAATGTTCTCAGAAAGTTTCTCTTCTTGTGGGATAGGAACCTACTTCTAAGAGGAAGAAATTTAAATCTAGACATTGGGTCAGATCATGTGAGTGCTCCTGCCAACATCTAGTCAGCTGCTCAGCAGGAATTTCTAGTAGTGGACAAAACGAGTTATGAGAATTCGATGGGTCCTCCTTCCTAATTTTTTCTTAGAAAGTGGTGATTTTGAATAAATATGGTAGTAAAGATACCATTTTCATAACTTTTCATGTGCTTAGCTGTTCAGTTAAAGTAATTTTTCAGAAAGGAGACTGAATCCTCTCTGAAGTTGCACTGGACAAATTAAAGCTAATATGGTGTTTTGAGGCAGACTGTGAGAAGTGACCTGAGATTAAAATCAGATTCAAAGAGAGCTGTCTCCTAAAGAACATGTGGTCTGTGGCTGTTTTTTCTGCTGCAGCTAACAAAGGCACCAACATTATTTTCTCTTATGAGTCCATTACAAGAGAAAGATATTGGGCACAGCAGTAAAGGCCAGCATCATGGGATGATGATCACTGATGGCAAACTTCCACCAAATGTATCAGAGAGAAGAAGGGCTAAAGTCTGGATTTCAAGTAGAACTGATTGAAGACAAAAGAATGATTCAATTTTCAGGGTTGGAAGGGACCTTTAAGATCATCCAGTTCCATCCACCTTGCCATGGGCAGGGACACCTCTCACTAGGATCAGGTTGCTCAGAGACCTGTCCAGCTTGGCCTTAAAATCCTCTGGGGATGGGGCTTCCACCACCTCTCTGGGCAACCTGTTCCAGTGTCTCACCACCCTCATGGTGAAGAACTTCTTCCTAACATCCAATCTAAATCTGTCCTCCTCTAGTTTGAAGCCATTCCCCCATGTCCTATCACTGCCTGGCATCCTAAAAAGTCCCACAACAGCTTTCTTGTAGGCCTCATTGAGATACAGGATGGCTATAATAAGGTCTACTGAGAGCCTTCTCCTCTCCAGACTGAATAACCCCAACTCTCTCAGTCTATCTTCATAGGAGAGGTGCTCCAGCCCTCTGATCATCCTCATGGCCCTTCTCCATCTTGCTCTTGTCACATCCATGTCCCTCCAGGAGCTTCAGAACTGGACACAGTACTCCAGGTGGGGTCTCATGAGAGCAGAAGGGGAGAATCACCTCCCCTGAGCTCCTGGCCACACTTCTCTTGATGCAGCCAAGGATCCTGATGGCTTTCTGGACTGCAAGTGTACACTGATGGCTCATATTGAGCTTCTCATCCACCAGCACCCCCAAGCCCTTTTCCTCAGGGCTGCTCTCAAGCCAATCCCTGCCCAGCCTGTATGGGTGCTTGGCATTGCCTCGACCCAGCTTCAGGACCTTGCACTTGCTCTTGTGGAACTTGATGAGGTTGGCATGGGCCCACCTCTCTCCATCCTGTCAGGGTCCCTCTGGATGGCATTCCTTCCCTCCAGCGTGTCAGCTGCACCACACACCTTGGGGTCATCCGCAAACTTCCTGAGGGTGCACTCAATGCCACCATCCATGTCGCCAGCAAAGATGTTAAACAAGACTGGTGACAATACTTCTTGAAAGACAGTTCCCAGGTGTGTTAAGTAATACAGTAGTGGCTTTCTCATACTACATTCTTGATATGGCTATTCAGTTTGGGGTTTTTTTGCAAAATATGACTTTCTAGAGAAAATATGTGTCACTTTAAGCCAGCCTAGAACAGTTGCTCATTTAGAGAACCTTATGCCTGAGAAACAGTCCATCTCATGTTTCTAAAACCATTTCATACTCATTATGTACTACAAAGGTCTTGAGATTATGACCTATTTCTCTTTAGGACCATAGGACTTTAAACACAATATGTTTCTCAAAGCAAAAGAGACAATGAATTTGAGATTTCAAGTGACCAGTGTTAGGGCAAAGCAAATGATTCTGCAAATGTCTTCTCCAGCACATGGCACCACACCAGGACTGCAGCTGTTCCCTTTGAGGTAGCAAAATAACTTTTACAGAGCAGGTAGCTCATAATGGAGGGAAAAGGGTGATTGGAAAGCAGGCTGTGTTTGGCAAAGATGCCCATTTTACAGTTCTGGTGTACTTCCTTGCCAGTTTCACAAGGATAACTAAGAGAGCAGTGAAAACTGCTAAATGTGGTTCATTATGCAGTCATACCTTTGGCTTTAGCTCCAGCTAGCCCAAATGGGAAATAAGGATCATTTAGAAACAGAGCACTTCCCAAAAACTAGAGAGAGATATAAAACATACTTACCTACTCATAATATGCTTTCTCTGAAGTAGATATTGGGTCCTCTGTGACCCATTAGAACTGGATTATACTTTCATTGTAAACAAAAAGAAGCTATCTGATTTTTTTTCCCCCTAACTTTTCAAACTAGTGCCAACTGCCCAAAATAGGAAGACAAACTACAGATCCTGATAAACATTCTGCAATATTAGCTATCCCCAAGCAGGAGTTGTTCACTTGTATCTATTTAATTTATCAAAAAAAAAAAAAAAAGAGACCAAGATGGGAAAGCAAGATACCAAAATGAACAAATTGAAGGATTTCTCCATTAGCTCTCAGCAGTGTTGCTTTCTGGGGGACAAAGGGACAATTAGAGACATGATGCAAATGAGATAGTGTTCTGGGTGGGCTCTCTCCACAGTCACTTTAGAAAAAGGAAAATTCCAAGCAAGTAAATACATTTTAGCTTGCTCCCTTGTGGGTGTCTGGTGCTCAGAGATGCATCACAGGTGGGACATATCAAACTGTAAAACAAATCTCCATGAGCATAATAGACATTTAAGATAACAGCAAAACTGAACCCAGAGAAAAGAAAACCTTTATTAGAGGGTGGCTGTATGTTTTGTTCTGCTGTGACTGTTGTTTGGTTGGTTTTTTTCTTTTTCTTTACTGCCTTCCCACAGCATAGGTAAAAAGCTTCTATTAAAAATGAACAAACAAGTCCTCTAAATACTGCAGAAATCTGTGCCTACAGGTCATGGTTGGTTTAAACAGTACATATGGGAAAGCATAAAAGAATAGGTATGCACACAAGAAGAGAAGCGCTGACTTGGTGTAGCCTTTTCCTTGGCAGCTTCTCAGAAGAATTCTGGTCTTAAATAAACAACCTGGAGGACTAGCAAACTTTTGAATTTATACATCAGGAAATAGCAGAATGTGGCTGTTTGCCACCCCTTCTTATAGTTGCCCACTTAATCCTCAAATAATATCTGATGATCTTCAATTACGAATTTTTCCACAAAAAGAATTTTTAAGTTCCATTCATTCTAAGTGATAAAAAGGGATTTGAATAATAGAAATTTTATCAACACTTTTACAAATAAGTTATTCTGTATAGTTTAAGGGATCCTGATTTCCAATAGAACCTTGTTCTCTGTCACCATCTCTCTAATATCTCCCCCTGCAAAGTGTCCCGTGTCTGCATGCATTCAGCTGGAAACACTAGAGGACAAGGGAAAGCCTACACTGGGCACAGTTTGGACCTGGCTGAATATCTAACTGGTCGACCACACAATTGTGCTAACACACACACCTGCCTTCCTTTCAGTGTCAAAGTTACCACTTCCTGTAAAATCTGTGTGAATCTGATTTTTCTTGCCTCCTCTTCATAAACAGACTTCTACTTTACCAATTTAAACAAATATAACTGAAAATAGATCAGAGATTCAAGATACACTTGGAGAAAATTAATGAACCAATGAACTCATGATGTTTAATAAATTCAGAAGAATAATAATACTGTGTTGAATCATATAAAAAAAAATTATGAGTCACACAGAATTAAAGGACTTTATCATGAAGCCTTTGTGAGCAGATATGTCCTCCTAGCAGAGGGAAAGTAAGTGTTGCAGTTAGATATTACACCTTCTTCTTGTTGTTCATTTGTTTGAATAATTAATTACCCTCAGCCACTCACCAAAAACCTTTTTGGTAGTGTCTTGTTTCTATACTGGCAAGACAGCCTGCATGCAATTTGCTGAAAATGAGATCTAACAGTCTCTGTAAGACAGCCCCCCATTTCCTTAGGCTGTCTTGTTCCACAGTTGTAAAGTTTGTGTTGTTGCTACATCTGCAAGCTTGCAGCTACCCCAGCTTGAGAGCTGCTCCTTGTTGAGGCAGGGAATACCATTTAAAAAAATAATAGGAAAAAAAAAGCATATTTATAGAAGCAAGGCTGACAAGGGGAGGCGGGGGAAAGCATAGGAGGGGGGGAACGGAGAACAGGGCATGAGCACTCATGCTTGAAACCCCTTGCTTGTGCAATAATGAGCTTGAAAGCCTTGCTGAAGTGGTTTTACAGCTGTGCAACAAAATGGTGCACTCTCCTCCCTTAATGCTGACATTTTAATGTAGGATCACAGCTATTCAGATTGTCCATTGGAGCTGGCAGGCTGATGGTGTGAGCAACTACGCACTCTCATCAATGTCGCTTGGATGAAAGCTGCTGTCAGGCTCAATAAAATGGCAGGCTAGGCCAATCTGGCACACATGAAAGGAAACTGGAAGAAAGGCTTAATTGCACCTCCAGCAGATTCCAGTTATTCTGCTGGTCTGTTAACAACACACAGCCTGACACGCCGATCCAGTCTGCCGTGCTGTGTTGGTAAGAAAAACTCCTTGAAGGTATGGCACAAAAGACAGACTGGGTTAGACCACACCAGCTAAAACCAAAGAGAGCACAAGTCTACCTTCTTGGCCAGGTTAGGGGTAGCCACCACATCCAGCAAAATAACTAAGAAGCAAAGAAAGGAAGCCTAAAATGGGAGGCTGGGTTGTTCCGTGCTTGATGAACCAGTCCAGGGTCCACCATCGCTGGGAAGACATCAGGATGGGCTGGATGCTCTTCTGAGAAATCTCAAGGAAGATCCAACAGGAAGAGTAGAAGAAACTAGGGGACATTTAGCGACGAGAGAGGGAAGGGGTAGGAGAGGAGGCATGATGACAAAAGCAAATAATGTGGCATTTGCTCTGAATGGAGTGCCAGCTGGCATTGAGGTTGGAAAAACTAAGTATTTGTTTCTCTGATGTCTTGGCAGGGGACTGAAAAAGGCAGGAGACTGGGTTTTACTGTTTTTTCTCATTTTTGTTGCGTGATCATAGTACCATGACCTGTTGTTGGAATGTTGGCAAAAAAAAGTTTTCTGATGGTGGGAGGAAGGAGACAAGGAAGAAAAATATATTGGGTACAAAAATGTTACCTCAGGAAAAGAAGCAACAAGCTCTTGGAACAATCTTTGCCTATTAAATGAGACAGAGATAATGAAAAATAATAAGACACCTCTGGATATTTTCTTTTGCTAGCATAGCGTTGTGAAACTAAGGAAAAATGTTCTGTAAATCAAAAAAGAGAGACTTCATAATTGCAAGATGAGATAAAACTACTCATTTCTAAATAGACTGCTACTGTACCAGGTGGCCACATGGTAAAAGATTTAGCCCATCCATTCAGTGTGTCTTGCAAGGTGAATGAGAATCGTGACTTTTTAGTGTTTTTATTTCTTTCTTTTTTTTAATTTTCTTGCAGGCATGTCCAAGATCCACATAAAACAGAATGAAGACTGCAATTTTAATGCTTTTTCAAAGCATGATAAAAAAGAAATTACTCTGAACAAATATTAACATTTTCTATAGAGTTATTTTTTGTAGCGCATTCTAAAAATACTCAAGAAAATTACATATTGTGATATGTTGAGGCAAAATAATATATCCCTGTCTTGTGATGAACTCAATTCCAGTTACACAAACACTTTCATTTCTCTGGTTGGATCACAACCCTCACCATCACCTATACTTTGTCTTCTTATACTATCTGGGGATGAACAGATCTTGTTCCTGTTAAGCATGGGGTACCTGCATAACTAGTTAGGAGAGGTGCTGTGGTCATCAGTGTTGAAATTTCCCCTATTTTTGGAACTCACCACATAGCACATTTCAGAAAATGAGCTCTGTAGCTCATCCATATAATGACCTGCCAAAACAGGAACTTCCCATGGGACATGTGTGGCCAGAAACTGAAAACGCTCCTTCTGTCAGCCTGACAAAAATAAAGATAAGTTTTTATTTCTTCCTCAAGGAACAACTTCTCTGTGAAGCAGAAGTCTCCCATTCTTATACATTCACGATTCAAGTTGTCTGACCTTGTGGACTCTGCCAGGCCTTAGGTCAATAGCTGTAAAAGAAATAGACCAAGAAGGCTGCTTGTTTATTCAGCACTCAGTAGTCTCTGTTTAAGAGAAATTTGCCTTGGGCAAGTAATTCTTGTACTGAACTAGTAATTCTGCCTTGCCTAATTCCTTTTTTTCCAAATTACATTATGGTTCTCCAGCTCCACAATGAAGTCATACGCATGAGTCTGGATCAGGGGATGCTGAAGCAATATATTTATTGTCTTGAGAAGATGAACAGAAGGTTTCACTGCTTCAAAATATGTCTCGCACTTGGGATAATTCCCAGAGATCCAGGCTTTGAATTATGTTTTGGGGGCTTGGAAGTAAACAGGCCAGAATTTTTGCAGCAAGCTGGATTATACTGGGGAGTTTAGATCCTGGTGACATTGTAACAGACATTAAAAATACATGAAGCTTCCTTTAATATAAAGTCCTTTGATGGCAAAGTGGATGGGCATCCAAATGGCCAAAACCATCCCCTTCAGTGACAGATGATGTCAGCAAAGAAATGCTTCCTTAGCTCAAGATGCATAAGATACATATATTAATCACCCTAAAAATGACATAGGGATCAATGAAAACTGCAAGAACCTCCTAGATGCATCCTTTCCTAACTGAAAAGCTTAATGTAGATGTTGCAATAAGAATAATATACCCAGTGTTGATCTACTTCAAAATAAAGTCATAATATGGCTGCTTGCTTCACTCTGTCTTTTTGCTTCCTTGAAGATAACTTTATATAAAATATAAATATTCCTTGCCAGCACTTTGATCCAAGAGAAAAGTTTCATCCTTCAATAGTGCATATAATAGAATTGGTCAGATTTGAAGCATGGTAGCACTTTTTTATCTTCGATCTTTAATATTTTACAGTTCAGGAAACAGAATCTAACCAAACCATTGAAAATATAACTAATAAGCTCCCCACATACAAAAAAATCTCACACTGTAGCCTTCAATTTGTTTCTTGCTTTCCTGATTTACCTGCAGTAAAATCATAGATTAAACAAGACATAAAATCTGCATTCTTATTTGATTATCTCCTGGGACAATTAATGCCCCTGAAAAATTTCAATATTTTGGCCAGAAAACATATTTAATAAGAACAAGAATGGAAGCACTAAAGTCAGAAGAAAGGTCTATTAAATCAGTAACCCTACTGATTTAAACAGGACTAGGACTGCACCCTGTGACTTTAAGGACACTTAACATGCAAATTTTCAGAACATCCTAGTAAGCTTTTCACTCTAAAGCACTCACAAGGTCCTGCCTGTCCAACAAACTCTTTCCTGGGGAGGTCTATGGCATGTGCTTACACTTGAAGCTCTTCTCTACCCTAAACTCACCAAGTCCCAGAATGAGATCTGAGATAATATAATACCGCTCCAGTTTCCCAAGATCTTAAAAATACAAAAAAATGCTTCACAATTTGAGAGAGTAAGTTAATTTACAATATTTTAAAAGTATCTTTAACCACTCTTATGGCATAAGAATAATTTGAAATCTTATAGAGTATGTATTCTCATGAAGTTTTATTCTAATTTTCCGTGTCATACAACATCACACATATTTTTCTAATTCACAGAATACCTTGAGGTTGAGTCTTCATAAAGACATTGAGAATCATGTCTTTATTCTATTTGGGGTTTTTTTTCAAACCTCCCTCTCAAATAGAGATGCACTCTATTAATAGGAAAGTCCTATAAAACAAGATGTTAGTGATAATGGGCATGGTAGTTTAATAGTTTAGTTTATTAAGTCACATGTTGCAAGATTTATTTAAGGTAAGGGTAGGAACTGACAAGTTACCAAATACGTAGCAGGTTAAGAGATAAAATGTAACACTCAAGGATGTGTAATTACCAAGCTGAGACTGATTTACACAAAGTTGATGAGTAGTAAGTTAGATGTACTATCTAGAGGGAATCTACAGAATAAAACTGCATTTCATCATAGATCATAGAATAGTTTGGGTTGGAGGGGATTTTAAAGATCGCCTCATTCAAGCCTCTCTACATGGGCAGGGACACTTTCTACCAGACCAGGCTGCTCAAAGCCCCATCCAACCTGGCCTTGAACACTTCCAGGTATGAGACATCCACAACCTCCCTAGGCAACCTATTCAAGTGTCTCATCACTCTCACAGGAAAGAATTTCCTCCCAGTGTCTAACCTAAATTTACTCTCTTCCAGCTGAAAACCATCACCCTTGGCCTATCACTCCCCTCCCCAGTGTCTTCTCCAGGTTGAACAACCCCAGCTCCCTCAGCCTGTCCTCGCAGGAGAGGGGCTCCAGCCCTCTGATCATCTTCATGGCCCTCCTCTGGACTTGTTCCAAGAGCTCCACGCCTTTCTTGTGTTGAGGGCTCCAGAACTGGACACAGCACTCCTGGTGGGGTCTCACGGGAGTGGAGTAGAGGGAAGAATCACCTTCTGGCCACACTTCTTTTGATACAGCCCAGGATGGGGTTGGCTTTCTAGGCTGCAAGCACACACCACTGGCTCGTGTTGAGGTTTTTATCAAACAACACTCCCAAGTTCTTCTCCTCAGGGCTTTTCTCAATCCATTCTCTGCCCAGCCTGTATTTGTGTTTTGTATTGCCACAGCCTGTGTGCAGGACCTTGCACTTGGCCTTATTGAACTTCAAGAGGCTGGCATGGGTCCACATTTCAAGCCTGTCAGAGATGTGACAGGCCTCTGGATGGCCTCCTTTCAGCACGTGATTCTTCTTACTCTAAAATAGTTTCTGAAAAAGAGCTTAATTGCCTTCTAAAGGTGTCAGTCTCTCACCAGCAACTGCTGAAGTCATCAAGACATCTAGGTTAGAGTGAACAACTAAATTCTGACCAGCTTACAGCAGTAATGCCATCTCCACTTGTTAAACTGCCTGGCAAAATAAGCAGGAATCCAGTGCATTAACAGGAGTCTGGATGTACATGGTTTGTGTATAAAAATGCCTGCATCTCTAATTGAGTCCCAAGGTAACAGCCACATGGAAGAGAAGATCATTGACAGTTTTGGAGTGGTGCTGCAAAGAGAGGAACTTGCAGTACCTGGCTTGTAGCTGACTTCATCACTGAAGTTGCACTTCAAGACAGTATGGCAGCTGCACATGACAATGGAGCTGGAAGCCACAGCTGACCCTTGAGAAATCATTTAGCTCCAGTAATAGGACAGGGACATTCTCTTAGATAAGAAAAATAAAGAAAATAAATTGTTTGGTAAAGGATGGGCAAAGCACCCCAAAGTCATGCTCTAACCACTTCAGTTTGCTCCTGGTTTTCCTATCTGGAAAATCAGTTCTTTTCCTGTAGTTTCCTGCCTTAGTCAGGCCTGATGACAACAGAGAGAATGTATACTCAGTATTTAATGACAAGAAGCTGCAGTGCATACTAATGGTGCCATAGCTCCTAATATCATCCAATATCCCCTGCTGGCATTGCAATTCCACACACATGGAGCAGGGAGGTGGCATGTGGCACTCCCAGTGAGAGTAAGCAGGTGTCTAGAATTACCTTCTGACATCTCTCAGAGGAAGAAGGTAAGTGTGAGTTAACTGACCCCACACACAGCTCTGAATGCCTTGAGGCCACTAATGGCAAAGGCTGATGTTGAAGTAAGCAGGGTCTTACGAGTGACTACCCTAAAATCCCTTCCCTCTCTCCTGGTTGGGAAGACAATTCTTATAGCCAAGCCAACAGGACATGTTTTGTAACCCAGTACTGCACCCAGTGTAAAGGTATATAATCAGAGCATAATTAATAGTAATAATCACAGCATTTTTAATCAGGGTCTTCATTGATATAAAAATTCAGATTGCATAATCATAAGTGAAAAGTGCTTCTTCATATATATGTATGTGGATGCATATATAAAATGTGCTAAGTGTTACTATTCAGTGTATTCATAACAGCATGCCTTGAATAGACATTACATCTGCATCACTCTTTTCTTTGTATAAGCTTCACTCGTTGCTCCTGAAACCATAAACTTAGTCAGCAAGCCTCAAATTTCATTAAATTCCATGTTTCTATTTTGCTGTTAGACCAGGAAAAACAAATGGCAGACTGAACAAGTTGCCTGAGTACCTCTCTGCAAAGCCAGGGCAGGGGGATCTGTAAAATCAAGGAGTGATCTGGTTGTTTGCTATTCTTTAGCTTAAAAGATTAACTCTCTTAGCTTTTTTATTGCTGTTTTTTTGGGGGTGTTTTTTGGGTTGTTTTTTTGGGGCTTTTGTTTGTTTGTTTTTTTGTTTTTTTTTTTGAGTCCAGGGAAAGAGGGAGTTTTTTTGCAACGAAAATCGACACAAGAATGGGGCTGGGGTGAGATAAAAGACCTTTTCCAAAGCCGGCACACACCCACATCGTGTGGGCAAGGATGGTGGATTGAACACTGCCACCTTTTGGCTGCGACCCAGGCGAGGGTATTGTGAGCAGGGGATTTTGCCAGGTTCCCTTAATAAAAAATGTTGGGCACTTGGCAAATGCCACCTTTTAATGCCAACCCCATGCTGAAGTGCTTCTGACTGCAGGTGTGTAGTCTGCAGATCTGTAGTCATGGGGTGTGCACATGCTAGCACACCCCATGTTGGCACCACATAATTTCGGTTTCGTCCATTACCTGTGGGGTCCCCAGAACTGAGAAGATGGGCTAATGATGCAGAGAGCTGTTAGCTTTACTAAAGAATAAGTGCAATCAGGTTGATGTAAACAGTCACTTCAGCCTGACTGTGGTACACTCTTCCTGCCTCAGGAATACTTGAGAGTATCTCGCATTGTGTTGTGCTGAAATAGTGTTTTCTCAAGCAGTGAATTAAATACAGTTTATACTTCAACCTCTTTTGAGCACTTAGCTGTGAATGTTTGTATCAGTGCCGGTGAGTACGAGGTGATCTCATTAGAAAGAGAAAGAAATTATTAGCTACAAAACTATTTCCCAGTGGTTTAATACTGATTCCCATTCACACACAACTTCTGCAGTTCTTATGCAGGGTGGGGAAAAAAAAAAATTTTTTTTGCTTGAGAGCAAGAGATGGGTGTCTGTCCTGGCCTGATGGCTCCAGCAGCCTCGGCTGGGCATGTGTTGCTCATGTGTTGCTTTTCGTAGCCTCCATCACAGCTGAAGATGTGAGCTGTCGCTCATCAAGGTGCTGTCGAAGCATACTGTCCCCACACAAACCTCACCCACGGGACAGGGAGCGGTTTGCGGTCCCTTTCCTCACACCCTTTCCAGTCAGGAAATGCTCTACAGGAGTGCACAGGAGTGCTCTACAGCGACTCTGTTTGCTGAGGGGGCTGACGAGCTCCTGGCAGGACTTCCATGTAAACGGGACGGGGGTTTCACCCTCGGTTTCTCACCTAACTCTTTGCTTTTGGGAACCCAAATATGAGTCTGGGCTCCGGGGGGGATAAAGCTGAGGGGCTGGGGAGGCGGCCCTGTTCTGCCCCTGTACTCAGCCCTGGTGAGGTCACAGCTCGAGTCCTGTGTCCAGTTCTGGGCCCCTCAGTTCAGGAAGGAGATTGAGGTCCTGGAGCAGGTCCAAAGGAGGGCAACCAGGCTGGTGAAGGGATCCAGCACAAGTCCTGTGAGGAGAGGCTGAGGGAGCTGGGGGTGTTCAGCCTGGAGAAGAGGAGGCTCAGGGGAGACCTCATCGCTCTCTACAACTCCCTGAAAGGAGGCTGGAGCCAGGGGGGGGTTGGGCTCTTCTCCCAGGCAACTGTCAGCAAGACAAGAGGGCATGGACTTAAGTTGTGCCAGGGGAAGTTTAGGTTGGATATTAGAAAGAATTTCTTTAGGGAGAGGGTGATCAGACATTGGAATGGGCTGCCCAGGGAAGTAGTGGATTCTCTGTCCCTGGAGATATTTAAAAAGAGACTGGATGTGGCACTCAGTGCCATGGGCTGGTAACCGCAGCGGTAGTGGTCAAGGGTTGGACCTGATGATCTCTGAGATCCCTTCCAACCCAGCCGATTCTATGATTCTATGAATACCGGGTGCTTTCCAAAGGCAAGCCCCGCACGATCAGGGTACCGCGGAGCCCCGGTCCGGGAGGGGCGGCTCCGTCACTCTCCCCGGTCAAGTTCCCGACGCTGTTGTGGCGGCCTGCCCTTCCGCGGGCAGCCCCTCTCCCGTCCTCCTCTTTCTCCTCCGAGCCGAGGGGCGGCCGGAGGGGTACGGAGGGTAGGTGGGCCGACCGGGACCAAGCAGCGCAGAACAGAACAGGACGACAGGACAGGACAGGACAGGACAGGACAGGACAGGACAGGACAGGACCCGCCACAGCCTCCCCTCCCGCCACCGCCCCTCGCCTCTCCCCCGCCCGCCCTCCCGCTGCCCGCGGCGGTGCGTTGCCAGGCAACAGGGGGAGCCGGGCCGGGCCGCGCCTGCGCCGGCGGTGAGGCGGCGACCGGCGGGCGGGTTCTGTGGGGTGCCGAGACGGGTCGGACCGGGCTGCGTCGGGACCGTGTCTGACGGTGGAAGCGTACGATCCCGTGTGTGTCCCCCCCAACCCAGGGCGGGCGCCCCTTAAAGCCGCCTGTTCCCAGGGGTCCGTCAGCTTCCCCGAGGATGTGGGGGGGGAACCCGGAGCCGTGTGCCCTGCGCGGCGGGTCCGGCATCATGAGGAGAGGTGGTGGAGCCCTTCCACACCGAGTGGTGTGAGAGGGAGGAAGACAAAGCCCCCTGGCTTCCCTGCCCCTCCTCGGTAGATCCCAGTGTCCCGCTGCTTTCATTTGTTTTTGATCTGCCTCATTAAAAGACTATTGATGGCTTTAACTATTGTCCTTGTTTAGGTGCTGATTTACAAGCGCTAATATCTGACTGTGCCGAGATTAATGGGAGCCCGTGAAGTTTACAATTATCCGCAGGTCCCTTGACCACACATGGAGGGGTTTGGGTTGGGGTCACGCACTCTTATGAAAAACTCCAAAGCAGGCTTAAACCTGGGAACGTTTTAATAGGATTGAATTTGTAATAGGATTTGGCAGCTTGGCCTAAACTATAGGGTAGGGGGGTTTGCTCTGGTTTATTTGGGGTCTGGGGTTTTTCTGTGTGGTGCTGTTACAATTGTACAAGTGGTTTTCAAACAGTGCTTTCCAAGCTTATTTTTCATGACAGCCTAAGAACCAATATTTTTAATAGGAGGTAGTAAGACAAGGAGGACACTATCCAAATGTATCTTATTGTAGTGTTCAATAAGGGTACACTGTGATTGAATGCATTTTCTGGTGAGAATCTGCACAGTTTATATGAGGTTAAAATCTCTCAAATTACTGACAATATATATGGCATTTGTTAAAGAAAAAGCATGATGAGAACCAGTGTTACTGATACTTGACTAAAGCAAGTTATGATGAATAACAAAAGATTCCTCTGCCAATTTTTGCCTTATTCAAAGAAAGACATGTTGGGAAATAGTAACCAGGCAATAAATTAGATTTATTGAAAATAGTACTGCAAATAGAGGGGAAGTTACATGGGAAGGAAGGTGAGAACCTAAAAGTGAATCATATAGGCAATTAGTTCTCACTTGGAAGTTGATAGCAGTGAGTTTCAGTGGTAGCACAGCCTCTGTGGCTGTTAATTCATTTTACATCATTTTGTGATGTGTGATAATGCTGGCATGCTCTTTGGTGCTGTAAAGCAAGATCTTGTGAATTACCTCAGTATTAGGTACCAATTTAGTAGGTTTTCTGAGTTTGTATCTTACTGGGAGGCTTTTTGTGATTTTTTGTTTGTTTGGGGGGTTCTTGTTTGTTTGCTTTTTTGTTGTTGTTGAGTCTTGGTGTGTTTTTTCTTAATAACACAGCAAAACTGGAACTACACGGTACTCTCTTCTCAGTGGCATTAAGGTACATTCTTTCAGGAAACAAACTCTAGATCCTGCTGCACCAAGGAAGTTACAGTGGCTAACATGAAAAACTAATGGCAAGCTAATACAGATTCAGTTTGCCTGGCTTTAAAAGTTCTAGTACAGCCAGCTTTAAGGAAATGAGAGCTTGGGAGAAAGCAGCAGCAGCTATATTACATGAAAAGTCAAAGAATGTCATTGGTATAGCATCAAGCAAGAGACAAGGAAGATTTTGGCCCTTTTTAGGGGCTCAGAGCTCCATGTTTTTGTAGCCGAGGCTGATGAAGGAAGGTGCTAGTGCCAAGGGTATGTGTATGACTGTATTTCATAGAACCATAGAATGTCAGGTTGGAAGAGACCTCAAGGATCATCTGGTCAAACCCTTCTAGGTAATACTATAGTTTATATGAGATGTGTCAACGCCCTGTCAAGCTGAGACTTAAAACTGTCCAAAATGGGAGAATCTACCACTTCCCCTGGGAGTCCATTCCAATGTTTGAGTCCTCATGGTGAAGAATTTACCTCTTCACCATGAAGTGAAGTGGAATCTCCCCAGTATTTCTAGTATTTTTATTTCTAGCTGTCTAGTTCTTTGCATTATTGTACCCCCAAATGTTGCACATCTTTCCTGTTCTTAGAAAATCAAGATCCTGAGTATTTTGTGGCAAGTTTGTTTACATCTGGCTACTCTAGATTTATTCATTTCTATAGCAGTCTGCAACGGTTCTTCAGAAATTCCAAGGCAGGTTCAAATACCAAAAAAAATGAATGTTTGTAATTAACAGAATAATCATTCCAAAGGCCTTCTGTGATTGTGGTATTTGCTAACTTTATTGTAGTGTTGATATTCAATCAACAATATACTGGCTATTCATAATCCCAGTGCAGGATTTGAGGAGAAATTGCATATAATACTTTCCTGATGAGTGAGTGGAAGTTGTGTAGCACAAAATAATCATCCCAGTAAGCTCTATAGCCATAGTTTTATTAGGAGGGTTAAGATCTGAAACAACTGTCAAAATGTCCATCATCACTGTTAGCTTTCAGGAGTAACATCTAGAAATGAGTGGGACAGTGCTCACCTCCCTGAGAAATGTTGCTTCATGCTATTTGCAGGTTCAAGTGGACAAATCTGTTTTGTCTTAAAATATTCTGGAAGGCCTAAAAATCCTGTTGGGACTAATTTTAATTTTAGTGTTTTCAATAAAACTTTGTAGGGTCATAATTTTATAAGCTATTCTAGATCCCGTGGCAAATCCAGCAACCACAATTTTACAAGAGACATGTAGCCAAGTGTAGAAGGTAATTTTCAGAATGTTTTAATCATGAAAAATGTTTTGTGGTCTGCTTTTTTCTTTGAACTGAGATTACACTGTCTCATTAGCAGCTCCTCACTGTCTGACTGAAGTAGGACTCCAGATGAAAATGAACTGACAGCAACTTAATCTAAACAGGCCGGACATGGTAATTGCTCACAGAGAGAAATACTTTAAAACAGTTAGCAAAAGCCTGTGGAGTAGGAAAGGAGAAAGGGGGAGCTGGGGATAGTGTTGTTCCTGAGCTAACCACATAGGACTGACAGCAGCTTTGCTACTGTGCTAGATGCAGTGATGTGGATTCTTCTAATATCAATTTGAGGTGAAGGCTCAAGACCTCCAGGCTGCCTAATGCACTCCTTCCTATTTCTTCCCCTGACCTCTATGGCTAAGAAACTTTTGTTTCAGCATCAGCTGTGGTTCTTCCTTCTGAAGCAAACTGGGGTATAATGAACCTGACAATGGGAAAGTGAGGCCAGATAGGTACAATTTCATTATCACTTAAGCATGTAGCTCTGTTGACACTTTACATTTGCTAACATCACCAGAAGCAGCAGTGCTGCCTGCATCCACCCCCAAGTGGTCATCCCGATCCAACCTTGACATCTATGCTTGCCATCACAGTTGCAAGCATAGGTCGGAACACCTCCAAAGGCTGATCTCTGTAACCTTCCCCCTGGATGAACATAAAATGAAACTGGAAATCACCTTGGTGAGTGCCCTGAGCTGGCTGCCTGTCACGCTGCCCCTAGGGAGCCAGGGGTGAGGAACGAAGGAGATAAAGGATATTGCAACTTTTGGCACCAAGGCTGGTGCTGTTCACTCTGTCTGCATGAAGCAAAGAGTTAGGCATTCCTGAAAGCATCTAAAGTGTGACTTTGGGGTAGAAAACAGAGCCCAGAGGGATGAGGAGCTGAGGGTATGCTGTAGACCACCATAACTGTGCCCAAAACTTGCAAGGACCAATGGGTTCAATGCAGAGAAGTGTAGGGAAAGTGCCTTCTGAGTCGTTTGGATGGGACACAGATGGAAGAAAAGTAGTGGGCAATCATATGGATTAAATCTATGTATCCTCATCACCCATGACAAGCAGCACTGCCTTTGTGTGCACACTGGCTGTAACAAAGCCAGGTTTTGCAATTGCCACAGGGCTTTCAAAGAGCTGGTGACAATGACAGCTCCTTTCATGTGTGTATCTGCAAGACCTTTACAAATGGCAGCTTGAAAAAAATAACCAAAACCTAGAGTACATGTTTGAACACAGGCAGTTGCCATGTTTCTGCAGTTATTACTTTGTCTTTCAGGTATGACAGAAATTTAAAAGAAATTCACATACATTTTAAAATTATGACAGCTATGATAGACATCTGGGGTGTCACTGTGATTGTTTTCAAGCAAACATGTTTAAGATGTAAAAATACTGTGCACTTCTTATCAAATGACAAGCATATTTGGGACATGTTCTTATTTACAACGCAAAAAATAATTTTAAATTTTTGTATAGTGATTGATTCTGACTAATAAAGAAGTTTTAAATCTCAGACTGAGGGGGGAAATCTCTGCCTCATATCTTAATGCTTTTAGTGTGACACCAAAATTACAGACAAAAGCCTCGTTATGCATGTATGTGAAAAGTGGATAAGAGAGATTACAGTCACTTAATCTGTAACATTTAAACTAGTTTAAAATTAGAAAGCTATAGCTAATTATCTCATTTGGAAAGACAGAGCAAAATCTGACCAAATATCCATGACAGAGTCTAATTTATCATGTATCTTATATGATATCTTTTCCATAATAGTGAAATCAATGAGACCCAAGTGCCAGTCATTGATCTAATGGACAGATGGCGATTTCCATTTGATAAGGATTAAAGATTTGGCAATGAGGATATCTAGAATTAACAATTTTTCTTGTGCTGAAGATATTCTTGAGAATTGCCTTCATATATTTGTACTGTAAATGAAGGCTGAATTCTTCCATACAGAGAAACCAGCCCTGCTCCTCACAAACATTTCTGTGTGTTCTTGTCAAGTCGTGAAGCCACAGAGCAAATGCTCCACATTCAGCTTTACTCATGGAGTATGCAATCAGGTTTAAAGTGTTTTTCATCTGCTTGGAACCAGAATTTGCTTTTTGAGGTGATGTGCAGGCACAGCAATGTATCTTTGAAAGTTAGCAGTGTGATGAGTACTCTCATTATGTGGGTTTTTTTCTAAATGCACGTTTGTTCAGACTGTAGTCTTTGCAAGACCCCTTTGAAATTCCAGGACCACTGAGGACATCCCAAATATCCACATTACACAGAGGGCTGCTTCACACAGGGGAGGTGACTAGGTCACTGGAGTTTTTCAGCCAGGCAAATAGGTGTCTCTGCCTGGCCCCAAATCTCTGTGGGCATCCATTAACATCAGTTTTCTCAGAGATAAAAAGAAGTCCAAGTGTCCCACAAGACAAAGATTTTTATATTCACCGAGTGCCATTGATTTGGTTCAGTTCTCCATCTGGATTATAGCTTGGAATCCCATGAGGCAAACTTTTGGTGTATTCTTTTGGTAAGTTCTTTGGTTGATGTCATTGGTTACAGTTTCTTTAAAGGAAAAAAGTACTTGTTTATTTTTGAAGCCTTTGATATGGTATATCCTAGCTAGCATCTGTCTAGAAAACAAAGGAAATCATGGCATTTTCATTATGTGAATCCCCACAAGAAGCAATGAGGATTAAAAAAACAAAACAACAAATAAACCCACAAAAAATGCTTTTCACATTATGTTTGGCTCCCTTTTGCTCTTACCTTCATATTTCTGATGTTCTGACTGCTGTAGGTTCCTACTATGACTCTGATCCCAGTCTGGTCCTACAGCTGCAACCATGGACCAGGAGAACTGGAACAGGTCTTCAAAATGTTGCTGTCCCAAAGATGTTACAAGCTGGGGAATAAGATACTTGCTGCATTATCTTCTGTTATGCTGCTACCTCACGGTCATAATTATGTAATCATAGAATGGTTTGGGTTGGAAGGAACCACAAAGGCCATCTAGTTCCACCCCCCCTGCCATTAGACCAGATTGTTCAAAGCCCCATCCTGTCTGTCCTCGAAGACTCCCAGACATGGGACAGACACAACTTCCCTGGGCAACCTGTTCCAGTGTCTCACCACCACCCTCACAAGAAATAATTTCTTCCTAATGTCTACTGTAAACCTACCCTCTTTTGGTTTGAAACCATTACCCCTTGTCTTATCACTCCATGCCCTTGTAAAAAGTCCTTCCCCAGCTTTCCTGTAGGACTCTTCAGGTGCTGGAAGGCCTCTCGAAGGTCTCCCCGGAGCCTTCTCTTCTCCAGGCTGAACAACCCTGACTCCCTGAGCCTGTCTTTATAGGAGATGTGTTCCAGACATCTGATCACCTTTGTGGCCCTCCTTTGTACTTGCTCCAAAAGCTCCATATCCTTCTTGTGTTGGGGGCCTCAGAACTGGACACAATACTCCAGATACTCTGTTGTTGTACCAATGTGATTTTTCATGGAGCTACAGTGCAAGATTTCTCTTTTACTAGAGAAAGTGTTAAGTGTAACCATATGCCAAGCATGAAATAGGAGCTAATAATAGATACACAAAGACAAGGGAATAGAGTTAAACAATAACCTGATACCTGCTGGGATGGTCAGTCATGTTTTAAGCACTGTTCTGAATGATAATTAATCTTTTGGCAGCTCTGGTAACGTCCTGATTTAAATCCAAAGGAGAAGCAGCTCAGCAAAGAATGTGTAAGGACTCTGCATTGTGCTGGATTAAGGCAGACAAAGAAAAATCAGATGTATAAAGGCTGGGACAAACAGTGAATTACAGTTAGTGAGGGCTGCTCTATCAGAGATTGTGTGGCTGGAATGTCTTCTGAGCCTGGAGGAGCACAGCTAGTTCTGGCAGCAGGGTCATGGGGTACTGGTGTTTGTTATTTAGTAAAACCTGCCATAAGAGAGCACACATGGAAGTGTTGGAAAAGGTTGGTTAACACGAATGACCATGAGATGGAACAAAATTATATTTAGAGATGTCTGTTCAGAATCTAGTGGGCATGCTGAGGGATGTGCATCAGCACTGGTTTGGAGGGACAGGCCTAAATGCTGTGAAGGCAGCCTAGTGAGTTCATAATAATTTTTAGACCCTGGCATTCATGTCAGTTGAGGCAAAAAATACACAGAGGAAAGAAGGACTGCAGCCAGGGGGAGAGGACTGATTTTCCTGGTCATTCTCTATTCAACTGTTGATAGTTTTTGTGTTAGAACTCTGGGTTAGGAGGAGAAGGAAGTGGAGGAATTATTTTTTTTCTCCAAATAATGTACACAAAACCCCTCTTTAAGCTAGTTTCTGATTTTGGTAGTGGAACAGCCTGGGCGTAGAAAGCTTGGATTAATTGCTGTAAAATAAAAAAAGAAAGTTTGACAAAGTGCTCACTGATGTTTCTTGAGGGTATATTTCTGTGTATTGAGAGCTCACCACAGCATGCTGCTGTCTTCTAGCCTTCACGTTTGCTTCTGCTGTCAAGCCCTGTTAACCCAGAGGCATCTTGTTTTCCTGTCACTATCCCCACAGTTCTCTGAAAAAGGGACTGGAGGCACTGACTTTCCTTTCTACTTCATCCTGCCCTTTCAGCCTCTTTTGGTGACACCAATGGCATCTGCCATCCTCTGGGCACTGGAAATTGCTATTAGTACAATCTTTACCATGTATATTTCCACAATTTACCTTTTTTAAAAAATATTAGGCTACACAAGAGACGTTTTTTAATTAGCTGACTGAAGAAATGGAGCAGAAGCAAAGCATTTGGATAGGTACAACCCTACAATGCTTGTAAATTTTTCTTACTGAAAGTGAAAAAGAAAACGAGTTGTTCTGTGAGTATCACAGCTCATGGAGCCTGTTTTCCCAGAGATTTGTATCCCATTTCCTTCCCTCACTCCCACCACAATAGTTCTGTCTCTCTCTGTAAACCCTCTGACATCTGTCAGGCAAGAAATAACACATACCCTGGCTAATCTGGAGCCATGCATATGCAGATTGGGCAGCTGGCTACTACCACACCACGTAACATATCACATCCGAGTTCTTCCTGCCCTCTTTTCAACGGGGTTTTCATGCTGGGTCTCTCTCCACTTCCCAGCTGCAGATTTCAGTTAATTGTCTCTTAGACTTCTGCTCTTCTTTCAAATTTGGGTTAAATTGCTCAACAGACGAAGTTGTTAAGAAGGCTGACTGACAGAGAAGCGGAGAGTCAAAAGCCTCATTTCCTTAGCAAACCAGCCTGAAATATGTCATTTAAATTGCTCTCTTTAAGATTAATACAGTATTTTGCTTCCCTCTTCCGTGGCACAAACATAAACTGTGAGAGGCTGAATCCAAAATCAGCTGCAGAAGATGTCATCTGTGCCCCTTCATCCCAGGGTGCAGTCACTACATTAACACTGGAGGATGGAGGGGGTGCAGTACCAGGAGCTGAGCCTCAGTGCCTTCAGGGAACATGGGTTGTTTTAGGTAGGGATTCCCTCTGTCAATCATGTTGGCCCTTTCACCCCAGACTAGCTGAAGCAACACTGAGTGAGGCAAGAACAGATTCTGGGGTGATGATCCCTGTCTCCAGGCCAGAGAGAAGCATAATAAGCATTGGTATCTCTTTCAGGGTTGAATACATAAGGTGGGCAGCACTTCCAGGGGACTCTCATTCAGATCATACCCATTCTTTGAGAGGGGAAGTACCTGGATTCTCCTTCCTTCTTTGCCTGCTCGGGATTTCAAGTAGGGACTTAAGTTACTCCCAAACTGTTCAAGCTGTTCTGGCTTTTACACTGAAATCCAGAGCATAAATTTTGCCTGGCTTTTAGCTTGGTGGCTGAGGCAGCCATGGAGCTACGAGTTTTTGATGGCTTTTTTTCTATTTCTTAATGAAGATCAAAGCACAACACATTTAGCTGTGAAGAATCCTCGAAGAAATATCTGGAGAATACATGCAACCTCCATGTTCATTTTTTCAGAGACTTTAACTTGTCTGAATTTAAAAAAAAAAATTGTTTATGGGCAGAACTTTCTTCTCCCCCTCCCCAAATAAAAGTAGCCACTGTCAAATATCAAGTACCTGCCTGAAGGGTTATATCATTGAATTTTTTTTTTAAGCCTGTATTGTTTGACATATGAAAACATACTTTTCACATGCCTGCTCATTAAAAATGATCTGCCAGTTTTAAGTGAAACCTGGAAAAATATACTCTTTCTCCAGCGTGGCAAGATCTAGCCACATAAAGTTTAGCATTGTTACTTACATGAATCTGATGCCATAGGATTGGGGTATAATACTGACAACAGCCACCATGACATCCATAAAGGGCCAGTGGTAAAGCAAAAACACACTTGAATCTTAGAATGCTCTTTGTGAAAGTTGCTCACCTGGCATTCCTATGAGAAACTCATCCTTCCATTAGACAGTCCTCAGGTTTCATATTGAGTATAGAAATCATGGACTCAGCATGACCAGGCCCCTAAATTTCTGTGAATCTGTGATATCGTAGGGGCAGAAGAGACCAGAAAAGATCATTGAGTCATCCCGAGAGGGGAGAAAAAAGGAAAGGAAAAATCAGAAGAGAAAAAGGGCAAAAAGATAATCAGAATTAATACAGAGATTTTACCAAATGTGTGTGAACCTAGATTTAAAACATTATTTTTAAAATTGGTAGAATCTGAAAAAATATGTCATTGTTATACATAAGCTTGTTGATCTTATCTTTTAAATGTATCTAAGCATCTGCATCCTTTTGTAATTTCTTTTTTTTCTATCCAGGAAACAAAGGGGGAAAAGTGAAAAAATTGTGGGTGTTGAATAAAGGGGAATCCCAGCACACTGGAAAGCTGGAGAGGCTTTGACATGGAGGTTTCATTATCACTTCCACTCCCTCTCTGTAGGGATTCATTAAAATGTCAACCATGTGAAGGTATACCCATAAATATATAAATAATACATAATAATTTCATTTGCAGATTCCACTTGGGAATACTAGTCCCAAACCATGTTAGTCTTCTACCAGGAAAAATCATAAGCATTATTCTGTTCCGGTGTGGCTCCACTGGTGGTAATAATGTTGATGCTGTAATGCAAATTGGGCACATGGCTTTTCCTTCAGTATCATTACACCTTGCTAAAGCACTGTGCTATGTGGCCCTTGGTGACTCCGTTGCCTTCTGCATCTCAAGGTTAAAAGTTGTGACCTTAAAATAGCACCAGCTCAACTTGATGTGATGGTGGTCTCCACCTCATCTGTCCCAGGATGTTTGGACTGGGTGGATTATCTCTCACTTCAGATCCTCCCACGGCCAAATGCAAGAAGGGACTGTTCTTAAGAAAATACACTTGTAAGTTTGTGCAGGCCACTTAATTATGATGTTGCCTAAAAATCTTCATGCCTGGCTTTACCCAACTTTAGCACCAGGGGTGTTTATGTATACAACCATATATATCTTTATCATGATGCATTTATGATGGTCCACTTTGCATACCAACAGAGACGAGAGAGCTCAGGCTGGCTGAAGAGATATCATCTGACAGACAACTACACCTCTCTTTTTTAGTATACCAGTGCTAGCCAGTATGGACAAAACATTAACAACCTGGGGACGGCTGCCTGGCAGTCTGTGTGAAAGAAGTGGGTGGTCTCAGCCTTGCTACTGGCAGCCTATTGTCTACATGATGAAAACTCCCTTGCAAGTGGCATTAATCAACATCCAAGTTGGCAATCTCAGAGAGTTTAGGAGCTGAATGAGCACGGAGACTGGATTACCCTCTCATCCCTCCCAGTGGCCTCAAAGAATAGAGCTGAAGGCAAAACCCATGGACAGGGCAGCCTGGGAGGCTTTGCCTAGCACAGTCCATATAAAACCAATTCTGTGGGATTAGAGTCACCAGGGCTGTCAAGGCACTACTTTGTAAAACCAGTAAGTTGCATTTAAAAGATGTTAAAGGGATCTTAAGGAAAAAAAATACATAATTACTATAAATGCAAGTTTTCCATTGGGTCATACATCTTCATTTAACTTAGTGGTTTAGTGATTCCTAAAGGAAATTATTATAGGCCTTTGTTCTTAAACAAATAAGTTGTGTTCTTTATCCTCTGAAAAAGCTGATAATGTGATAGGTGCAACTCTAAGGAATAATTATACTAAATGGCCGTGGATACCTCAAAAGACAGAGTACATCTATTATGCAGAATTCCCTACAGAAATCTTAGAAATCTTATATGCATTGATTGCTAGTTAGCATTAGAAAGACTTTTGCAAGTTGACTTTACCAAAGCAGCAACTATTTGCATTAGCAAACAGGCAACATCAGCTAGCTGATAAGAATACAGTGGAGTAATGCAATTAATATAGCTATGTCTGTTAATTAGTGTTTGCTGACTGTCAAAAGAAGATACTGTTAGGAGACAAACTTATTTTCCTGATTAAAGAGTAGGGCCCGTCTTGTCGAATTGAGCTGGACCCACTTTTGATCTAATTAAAGCTAGCAGAGCACTGTGTTCTGGAAACTTGTGCCACTCTGACACGCATTTGCATATTCATAAGTGAGATAGATAGATATTTTGCAATTAACATGGACCAATGAGAATAAAGCCTAATTAGGAAACATTCTGTCTTTACTAACTTGCAGGTCCAGCTTTTGTTGTACTATAAAGCAATAATGGTCCAGGAAGTCCTTTTTAAGAAAAAGAGTTATGTCATTTATAGTTCATTCTTTTCTCATTCAAGCTCCATCTACTTGTTACTCTACTATTACTCATAGTCATTTAGTTAATAATTGAGATGATGCAAAGGAGAAGGATTTGTAGAGGGGCGAAGAGGGAATAGTAGGTCAAAGTAGGAGTGGAAAATATTTGTAAAGGCAAAACTCCTGGGCAGTTCAGCTATAGACAAGTTCGTTACAATACACTTCTTTTTCTGATTTCAGTTTGCTTCATTTAAGGCAAATCTGCAGGTTTTGAATGTTCTCCCAGCTCCTCAAATCACAAAAATGAGATAAGAAATGAGATAAGATGAAAATCAAGAAGATGCAATACAGTGATGTGCATGCAAAAGGATGGAATACATGTGAGGTTTAAGAATCTTGCACAGCTACACAAATATAGAAATTGCTAGACTCATCTATAAATAATATTTTATAGATAAATATTAATTTTAAAAATCAGATTGTAGAAATAATTATATGCTCAGAATCAGATGGCAAAAGACTTAAAAAGCAAAATAGGGTTCTATGTAAGGCTTATTAGACATGGCTTGCAGAAATAAGTCACACTTTCACATCACTAACTTATGTCCTCATTATGATTAAGTAAAATTAATTCTGTATGTCAGTGTTTACAAATTCATGGATTCTAGCCTTCATTTTTTTCTCTATTTAAAATATACAAGGATAAGGCATTTAACTAGATGTAACACATCGGAAAATGGCTCGCAAACAAATAATATTATGCAGTATAAGCTCCTATTAACTAATAATGTAGTTGACATTGATTGAAAGTGATTAACTCGAGTGCTCTTTTTCATGTTGTTAGTTAAAATAAATACCAGTGTATAGGGGAAAAGTTGGCATCTTCTCATTTTGCAAATGGATTGAACAAAGCTGACTCCTTCCTCATATTAAGTTAAACTAAAGGATTAGTAGATGCATTAGGGAGACACAGGAATCCAGGTAAAGCAATAATAGTCAATGAGGCAGTCTCACTCCATCATTCACCTTTCCTACTTAAAAGAGGTTAGTTACCTAATGATAAAATTTCATGGTCAATTTGGAATATGTAATTAAATCTGATTGTAAACCTGCTGCTATTTCTCTCTTTTTCAGAGGTCAGCACGGCAGTATAATTCCTGACCCCTGTCCATGAGCATTTTCTTGTAACTGGCACCAAATATTATTTTGAAGGAGATATCTCTTTTCTCTAACCTTCAGTCAGCAGGTCGCTTCTTTGTGAGATGTGGCAAATAAGGCACACACATCCTCATCCCCAAATGTAAGTTGTGGCAGGAGCCCAGGCACCTTCCCATCACAGCCCATCCCCCTGGGAATTTGGCACTGGCTCTGATGGTCTTTCATCACTCAACTGTCTATAAGTGGATTGTTGTGAGCTTGCTTCAATGGGAGAGGGAGGGCTAAATAATATTTTCCAGGTAGAAAGATCTGCACTGCATTGTGTCTGCAGGGTGCCACATAAATAGAAATCCTCCAGCCATGCTGAGAGCTGTGCGTGGAGGCCAACCCCCCTTCCATCTCCCAGTTTCCTCCTTCTCCCTTCATCTTCTCCTCACTGCCAGATACGCCTCTCAGTTAGACAAATGTAGGGCTGCTCTGTTCCTGGAATTCCTGAGAGATGGCAATTATCTTGTTTTCTTGCCTTCAGAGCAAGATTCCAGCAGTGATGCCTGGGCAGGTGATGCACTGTGGTCTACCCAGTGCTCCTTCAACTTTCCATCTCTGGATCATTCCAAACAGTGCACTCCTTCTTTCATCCTTTCTGCACCAAAGGTTCTCCTTTCTGACCCAGCTGCTGAGGTATTGGAACCAGGTATGGGCTGTAGATGTCCAATCTTCCTTCTACCTCCTGCCACTTCCTTCCTTGTAGAGCTGACACTTAATGAAATGTATGGAGGTTACCTCCTACTCCTGGGACTATGACTCTAGTCACTCTCTCATTGGCTTTTATCAAAGAAAAAGAGAAAATTTCTGTACTAGCAAGGACCAGAAAAAGTCCTGAATATTGTCTGCAATCAGAACCTTAGTATGACATAAGAACAGAAAATTAGGGTGCAAAAAATAATGCAGTAGCTTTTTATGGACACTGAGTGATGAAGTCAAGGCAAATAAAGTGATTACCACATCTGCATAATGGCACAATCTCAAAGGCGAGGAGAATACCCACCTTCTGGAAAAGCATACAGTTAGACAGAGATGTGGTAAGACTGAATCTCATGAGGCTACGAATAGAATTCCTGAAAACATCCTGCAACAGGGAACAGTTCTCAAAGCAGAAATTTACCTAGAAATTTATCGTAATCTCAGCTCTTTAAAAAAGTGGACTACTCCTTGGAGGAGTGCAGTCAGGTGTGTTTATCTCAAACCTTACATGAAGCTAAGAGGAAGAAATTCTCACTTATGGGTGATGATAGGCTTTAGGCACAAGCAAGTCATCTGATTGTTCAGGCTTGGTAATACTAAGGCACTTGTGAGAAACTTAAAAGTGAAAAATTGCAGACTGTGGTTTCCTTTCCAGCGTTTACAGTGTAAGGTGATACCTCAACTGAGATTTTTGGAGATGTAAATTTAAGTGTGCTTTAAATGCCTAAGCCCTTTCCTGTGGCTAGCAGTTGGGTTTTAAAGCAATTTTTTTAAGTCTTTCTTTTATTAGCAAGCCATATATCTTCCGAGCACCTATCTGAAAAATCGCAGTTTGAAGCCTAAACCATTTATATTTCCACCATTCGTTCAAAATATCTTAGGTGTTCAGATGAATGGCTAAGTATTAAAACTCTATAAATTCAGATTAGTGAGGAATTATAATTATCTAATGTCAAAAACATCTGACCACTGGAAGAACTTATTAATAGCTGCCTTTAATTCACTATCTCAAATAGCTTTTGATTCAAGATTAGATTTTCAGAAAAGGAAATACCTTGGTTCAAATAAATATTAAATATAAGCATTCAGTGTTGTATGTACTCTTGCTATGTAACAGCTCAGACTAGTTACCCACCGTGGTGTCCGCTGAAACCTGAAAGTTAATCATTAACTTAATATAACCTTAAATTGAATCAGTGGGGGAAAAAAATTGCATTGATCTCTATTAGCTAAACAAACAAAAAAAAAACAAAACAAAAAAACCACATGAAAAAGCTAATAAGAAATGTTTCTTTAGGCACCTAGGTCCCCCAGTCACTCTTGTGAGAATATTAAGAAAGAAGAATATTCTTCTTCTGGGTAATTGTGGCCTTAACAGCCTGGCCCAGAACACGTGGAGAGAGGTCATCTCCCTGGCACTGGCTGGTAGGAGGGAACACAGAGGACAAGATTGTATGGGATGGCAAAGGATGGCTGTTTTGAATGCTAAATAACTTAGGAACTGGGGAAGCATCACCCCCCAGTTTTCCAACCCTTGTTGTAATGTCTCATTTTCACTGGAGGAGAAAAGTAATTTTCTTCCTTCTCCTCAGGAACATTTAGGCTCCTAATGTCCCTTGAGCACGGATCTCTCAGTCCTTTTGAATAGAAAAAAAAGTCAAGTTAAAAAAACAAATAAATTAACATTTCTATTTCCAAATTCTCATGTGCACTATGACAACTGTGGAAGGAAGTCTCTGAGCAAACATGGAAATATCACAAGCCAAGAGTGCTCGGTAGGAAACAAGAAGTTGGATTGCACAGAGATGTTAACATAGCTGAAAATCATGTCCTGGTAGACTTCAGAGACATTAAACTGTGCCCAAGAATCCTGTTTTCTACAGCAGTTATGGAAGGCTTTTTCTGTGACTCTATGAAAAACAAAACCTTCATGAGATTCCTTTTCTTATGTGACTTCATCCATCTGACAGGGGAGACCTGGAGTGAAGAATGAAACTTTTTCTTAACACCATAACTCCAATACACTCCGGAGTATTCCGATACCAACCCTATCACGTGTGGTTTCAAATAAAACGAAATACCTTTTTTTTTTTTTAACAATCTGTTGTGGTGTTATTTTTGTTGGGACAATTCTTTGTCCTCTTTTACAGGGAGAAAGTTCTACATCCCTGCCTGCTTTCAAAGTTTTTATTTTAAATTGTGGCTTCTGCTACTGCTTACCTCATCAAAAGAAAAATGAAGGGCATTAGGTAGATTTCTACTCTGCTTCACTATTCATCTTGCACGAAAAGGCAAAGCAAAATGGCTGCCTTGCATGCGGCAATTTGCACTCTCTATTATCCAGGTGCTTTTTCTTTCTCTCATCTTATGGTTAGATGGTGCCCGAATCAAGTCAAACAAATCAAAGCAGGTAATAAATAGATATAATTTCCCATCAGTCTTGCAGAAAATCTCATTCAAAATAGCTGCAGGTTTGCCAGTCCATCACACTAGGAAGACTTCCTGGGTGGTGTTTCTGGTGCCACTGAGCTAAAAAACTGTTGTATTGGGCTTGTTGCACTTCAGTGCTAGTGCCAGTACTTTGGGGGGCAAGAGGGACCAGTGTTTCAGGTATCACACCAGTCATCAAGATATTCCTCTTCAGACTGGCAATAATATTTGTTTTTGCATATCCTCATAATTCTTGTGGGTGTAATATTTATTTATGTAAGAAATCTTACAACTCATTACTGTTGTGTTATGCCAGAATTTCCTGTCATCACTTAATTATCATACTTTGGGAGTTCTGATAATCATTAAATATGAATAGAATACTGTAAACGCAAGGTGCTTTAGTTTTCTCTTAACTTGTTGGGGATGAATCCAGGTATCAGAGAGTTAAAGCACTTGCTCATTGGTTTTCTCAGCTCCTATTTTAATTTGCTTTTTTCTTTTTTCTTTTTTTTTTTTTTTTTTTTTTTTTGGAGGGCTCTGTGAAGGCAGTCTAGTTCGCTGCTTCGCCATACTAATGAGAGTCATCCATCTGCCTCTGTCATTGCCAGGCTCTCTTTTCTGCTGGAAGTCAGAGATGAACGCTCAGGACAGGTCCTTTCTAGGCTGCAGTACTTAATCATTTCTAAACACGCTAGATGGCCTCAGGCAGTGAAGGCAACAAGCATTTAACCCAGGCTTGGCAGCTCAGGCTTCCATATAGCCTGGCTCTAAGCCTTGATAATGAAAAGTAGCTGTGCTTTTACTCTCCACTTAACCAGATGCTCTTTGCTTCTTGGGGCAAAAGGTTAAATAGATATAAGAACCCATGCTAGTTTTGAAGCCTTTTATTAGCAGTTCTTATAGAAGTGGAGGAGAGCCTTCTGCTGCCCTGGCTATGTCTCTTGGGATCCTGTATTTAGGACTGTGTCCACTAACTAGAGAAATGTAACCTCCTCACCCAAAGCTCATTTCTTGTTCAAGTAACAATAAGTAGAGCCCAGAGCCCACTTTGCCACTCAATTATTTAATGTTCTGTTTTTATAGTAAGAATAGATGAAGGAGACATTATCGGTTTTGTTTAATGGTGACAACACCTTATATTAACAGTGCAGATAAAGCATTTTTTTCCACTGTGGCTGGGACAACTGATTTATTTTTCCACTCCATCTACTGCTCCATATGTCTCTGGAATCTGCCTTTTTCCCAGAGCTCATGTTAGTATAAAGCAATTGTCTGGGATGTGTAAGAATTAAGTATCCCATCATTCAGGCTAGACATGCAATTAGAAGAGTTGCACTAATTTCCACTGCTGAGACCCTGTCACTTTAATTTATCCTTACTTTCCTGCATTTAGGTCTTCTCTGGTTTGAGGCCAAGAGTTTTATATAGTTTGAGGCAGTGGTTCTGTAATGCCTGGTGGACGTGGGTGGGAGGGGGAGTAGAGCATCCGGGGGGGAATGTTAAGGGCAGGGTAAGAATAAGAACTGGCTGAAAGGAACAAAACTGACATGTATACACTTTAAATATCTGAAGCATGTGCCAAATAATGTTGTGTGGAGTGACAGCAAAGGAAAGTAAAGCTTTCAGAGAGGAAGTCTACTGAATTACAGCACAGAGCATGTGTCTTACCCCAGATTATTTTCTTTTTTAGGTAGATATTTAGCACTGAAACTCAGTGCTAGAGTTGGATTCAAAAGTCTTGGCTGAAAGCACCACTGAATCTGTCTTCTTCTCTGCTCCAAGTATCCCAAGGGAGAGGTGGGGGTACAGGAACATCAGCCTCTGCTCAGGTTCTATCTCCCCACACCCACTGGCTCTTGAGCTGCACTGAAGCAGAAACCCTCAAAATACCATAAATCTCTAAGTGCAGCTTCTGGATGAAAGTCTAGGATGATCTTGGACTCTCTTTGTACACCATTTCTACTGCAATTAGGACAAAATTAGTCCTAGATCCAACTGGTAAAGCTTTGAAAAAACCCTCCAACTTCTCAAGTTTTTGTGCAGAGAAAAAGCTCTAATTACATATCTTTATGGAAAAGAGCAAATTACTTTATAATTAGGAAGAGTTTTGTATCAGGTTCATTATATAGAACTGTCTGGGTTGAGTTGTGTGAGTATTGTTGGTCCAGCATAAGGAAATGTATGGAAAATGTGCTAATATTGGGTGATACTTACTGTATAGTGATACAGTAAGTAGTTCTCTTGCTCCAGTGTTTTTCAAACAGATGGTAAAAAGTACCAATACATTATAGGTCAGTAAATTTAAAGAAAAGTATAAGGAAAATTGAAAAAACTACATTTGCACTCATTTTACCTTTTTAATGAGAGAAAGAAAAAGAAGATAGAAGCTGCTATTCTGTACTTGCATTTCAATTATGACATATTTGCAATTTGTTTTAATCTTTTCTTACCACTGGAGAATATATAACATTGTATTAGGGATAATTATTGATAATAAAGTGCTGCAGAGGACTAAATAATGCTTATAAACTATTATTCTAACTTATTTAAGTCAGTCACCTCTTGTGAAATCCAGCCATTTGGATTTCTTTTTCCAGGAGGTACAAGGGTAATGCAGTATCTTAATAAAAAGAAAGAAGGTTGCTGTGATGGATTTAAAACTAACGTTGCAAAATATTTCAGTTCTAGATGATTATAACCCATATTTTACTGAAATATTCTAGAAATTTAGCTGTTTCCTCACAGGTGTTTAGTGAAATGAAATGATAATCAAGCACCTAAGTACCTTTGAAGCTCTGAGCATTTGTGAGGAAGACCTAGTGGTGTGTAGCCTGACAATGAAAACTATTCATAGTTAGTATAGTTTTAAGCATTTTCAAATACTAAAAAGAAATTTAGATTCTACTGCTCATGTTCATATCAGCTCAAGTCAAACTGTACATTATTATTAATCAGTTTTATACACTTGTACATGGAGATCAGCCAAGCACAAGTCCCTGCTGTACTGGGCCTTGTAGAACCACACTGGTCATTTCTGTCTTTAGAGTTTAATCTCCGTGGACAAGAGTGAGGAGAGGGGAAAGGATAACAAGCAACTGAAAGGAATTTAAGAGCAAGAAGCTCTAAGGAAAGGAAAATATGGGTGTAGAAGTGAGCAGGCAATTTCTAGTATGAATTTCTAGTGTTTTCTGAATGCTGTCCTGTCCAATATTTGCTACCCTTCCGACAATCATCCTTCTTCTGGGCTCTTCTCCATAGTGGGCATGATGAAGCCTTTACTCACACCCTGACTGGGGTTTTGACTGATTGGTCTCCACACCATGTGTAGCAAGACCCACCTTCTTCTGGCAGAAAGACACTAGTCACATTCTTGAAATGTGAGTCTTCAACTAGTTTGTACTCATCACAGTGATTTAGATTGTGTTTTGTTGGACAAATGTGTTTTGTTGTGTGAATGTTATGTTGAACACCCGCAAGATTTTAATAAAGTCAGATGTGGTTTGATGGGCTGTAAGTAATGGCCAGTCCCCTTCCTTTTCTGTCCTCCTGCAGTGGCTGTCATTTAAAGCAGCTCAGTTGATCCCATCTGTCATAGCAGAGGTCAGCAGGAGAGTGTGTTTCTAACGCAGCCAAATCTTTTCCTATAGAGACCCTCTTTGTAAAGACTCAGTGGAAATAAAATCTGAGCCTCAGATAAGGTAGAACTGCAGACTCCCAGTACTCTCAAGGCACCTTCACAAAATATTTAAAGAAAATGCAAACATGATTCATCGTCTGCTCTCCTGCATGTTCCATACTTGCTCCTTGTGTTTACAAGAGCAAGATGAGAATGGCTGCGGACACAAATAAGCAGTATTAGCAGGGCAATTCTTCAGAAGTACACTTATTCTATTCCAAAAACATTTGCATAATAATAAAGGAAGAAAGCTATATAAGGTAAACTACATATCAGCAAAATTGTTTCTAAAAATGAATGCTTTTCAAAGTTTTCCAAGAGGCAGTGGGAGCTCTTTGAAATCAATGAGGTAATTAAAAATGGTGAAAAAATGGAATAAGAAGAAAGAAAAAAAGACCATTGAAATCTACTAAATACCCATTGGTCCAGTGATTACAGCATTTACCCATATCTTGAGTGACCTTGGTTTTCATCCCTGTGCTTTTACAGATTCCCTATGGGAATTCTGAACAAGTAAATTTTTTTCTGTGCTTCATCTCACCTATAAAGCAAGAATTACAGTATTATCCTAGTTTTGGGAAGTGTAATTGAGGTTGTAGAGGAGTGCCGAGCAAGTTTCCCAGTGGTGCTGTGGTATTAGTAAACAAAGCAACAACTTGCCTCCATTCCTTCAGCAGCTGTTGCTCTGTTGTCCCCATCTAGGGGGTTAAACTCAGAGGGAACTAGAAAGAAAAGAAGAAAACAGGCAAGATTTTCCAGGACCCATGGCAGTGTTCAGTGGTCATTTGTCACAAAAGGACCTCCGTGCCCAGAAATTATGATAATGGAGACTTTTTAAAGTTCTCAACATGAAAAGATGGTCTTCAACCATTCCATATAGCAAAAATAAAATAATAATAAACCAAACACTTTGTATTCTCCTAGAGTTCAGTGTACAATGCATAATCTTTAAAAGGTACTAGAGTTGGTAATATAACATTAAACATGGATTTTCACTCTAAGGATTCTGAGATAAGCTGTATCTCACTGCAGGTAAGAATATAATAATATAATGGAGGGAATTAGCAAAATTATCATTGTCATCCTGGTTCTGGCCCTGAAACCAATAGCACTGTTGGCATCTGGAGGCTGCACCTGTCTTGAATTATGGCCCCTGTTTTTACAAGAAGGATAAAACTGACATTTCTGTACCATTCATCATATATAATAAACTCTCTGCCTAAGTACAAAGGCATTTATATGCCAGTATTGGAACTTATTACAGAAAATACAAGCAGTCAACTGTATCTGTTAGATACACTTTTCATAATACTTTCTGTTTTCTAGGGGTAGTTTGGCAGAGTTGAAATCACAGGCTCTGTGTCTCGAAAGAAAACAATAACCCCTCTGCCCTTTAAATCTTATGACATTGTTAGTGCTTGGGCTTGGGCTTGGGCTATGGGCTCTGGGTTGCCCAGCCATAAGCATGGTCCCAGGGTTCATGTTATCTGAAAATATTTAGTCATACAACCAAACATTCTGTTCACAAGGCTGTTAAGATGTCTGAGTGAGATAAATGTCTTATTTTCTCACGGTTTCTTATGAACGATTGTGCTTGTAAGTGGCAGAGCATGGGAGGCAGAGGGGCACATTGGGCTCTATTTGATTTTGGTGCCCTCCCATCAACCCACACCGCTTGCTGGAGTTCGTTTTCATACCAGCATTTTGGCCTTCTACCTGTCTGCTTTTTGAAACCCTTTCTTGAAAGCAGGTAAAAAACACTCGAGCCACCTCCCCCCATCTGGCATCTGGGATTGGGCCTCATCTATTGCCAAGTTTCCTTAATGCAGGGCAGCATGGTTGCCCCGTGGTTTCTTCTCAGTGGGAGACTGCCACCCCCCAAGGGTGGGTCCATCCAGAGGGGACCAACTTCACATTTCTGGCAAGGATTCTTCTGCTTCTTCCCAAGTTTCTCCCCATGACAGCCCAGAGAGCAAGGCTGAAGCAACCCTTGACTCCAGGGTTCCACGAGGACTCACACTGCACTACCTTGTCAAATTTGGCAAATGAGATTTTTTAAAATTTATTATTTACTGATGGAACCATCTCAACAGTTTAATCAATACATATGAGCTGGGAAGAATGAATATGATATTTTGCCAGTGAGATACAAGGTCTGAAAAGAAAGTTGATGTCCTAGCAGGAATAGTTACTTAGGGAAGTTTCTTTTCAGGTTTGATCATCAGCTCTCAAATATTTAAACACCCTAGAAATGTATTTTCCGATTATAGCAGGGTTGACTCTACCCTCCAGTTACAAATATCAGTAATCAGTAATGCCATTAATTCTTTTTAATACTCTTCATAATTTCTGTACCAGCAATGGGGGATTACATGAATGCTGTAGTAGAGGCTTTTAAATCCAGAATCAGGCCGTGACAAAAGATAAATAAATAAACCAGCAAGAGAACAGCAGTATATTTACATGTAAGAATTCTTCCCTTTTCAGGAACTTTGCAAACTTTGTTAACTGGGAGAGAAACACCATCCAGGAACAATTGCCAAATGTTAGTGAAACTTTTCTAACAGTTTTTAATTGTTTTTTTGTAGAAAAGTTGTTTTTTTTTTTTCCACTGTTGTTTTATACTTTCCTCTGCTGTTATGATGATATATATCATTTTTAATACAAAGTGCCAGGCAAGGCAGGATATTCAGATGAACAAACTTGGATGCTTTACAAATTTTGCCCTCTTGAAATCAGATCCGAAAAATATAGGATCTAAATATCAATACTGTAAGATTTTAGTTTTATATGAGGCGTAAATATTAACAACCTGTACTTAACAATGAGCTCAGATTTTAACTTAGTCTTTGACAGGCTGAGAATTAAACCAGCACATGCTCTGTTTTGTCTTCTCTCCTAGGCTGCTTCTTGAAAAAGGCACTGCCTGTGCCAGCCAGATTAAAGGTTTTATAGTTTGTGAAAAGCAGATACAGCACTGCCTAGATGGGCCACAGGATCCTCCTGGAAAACAAAGACTTGAGCCTTGCCCTCCCGGGCTCTCTTCTGCTTAAATAAAGTTGCTAGTTGCCTAATGAATGTTAGCTGTAATACTCCCTGTGGTCAGTGAGGCTGTTGTTTAATGAATTGCTTAATGTGCTTGATTACTGTTACTATGTGGAATGAGGAAAATAGCCAGAGAGATTTGAAAGACCCACTGGAGAATATGATGAAAATGAATTGGATCAATAAGAAGTTTTTTGCTCATCTCTGAACAAGGCATTATGTGCTGCATTGTTGGAGTTGGGGATAATGTAATTTTGTGGTTTGTTGTTGTTCTTTTTATAATTCAGAAATATAAATCTCATTTGACACTGGGTTTTAGGGCTGGCCTTCCTGGAGTTATAAGTGTTCCCCTGACTCTAGTCCCGCTTACTCACATGGACAGATAAATTAATTAGGAAAACTTTTATGCCAATTACTTTATGCCCTTGGCTTTCATATGTTTCTGAAGAGCGGCAGCTAATTAAAGATATGATTCATAATTACTGGTCGATCGAGTAGTTGAGTAATGGAATCAGGAACTGTTCCAAAAAATTATCCTTCACATCATTACTAATTGTTACATATACATAAAGATGTAGAATTCAAATAAAAAATTACTCACATTTGAAAGATTCATTCAATTAGCAGGTTTGGGATATTTTTTATAATAATTATAAACTGCGAGATAGTTCTCACATTTCTAAAGTTCACAGAGGTTTTGTAAATATTTATAATTAAATCCAAGTGTAATTTCCAGAGAGTAAGGGACTCAAGGGCCTAGCTGGAAGAATGGGTTAGTATTACACGGAATTTATGGAAGCTGGAAATCAAATCTTTGGGTCAAATTAGGGCTCAAACGAAATGAATATGATGATCTCTTCCTAGACCTATTTGCACAAGCCACAGAACTGCTCTAGTTTGGCAAGCATTGCAGGCTAATTTCTAAAGAATAAAAGAGCCATTTCAAGTTATAACTTGGCACCAAACAGTTCAAAGAAATTTGCATAGAATTTGTCAACACTCATTTTTCAAAGTCAACATTTGCTGCTCCATCAGCAAATCGTAACAGTAGATTGTAACAGATAACACAACCTGGTAAAGTTGGTAAAATGGTGGAAAAGAACCCAAATTCCTCCCACATTTCCTTGATAAGTTTGCAGATGTTCTGTGTTACCACAGTTTATGAGCGGTCATGTCACTTGTGCAATAAAAGATACCTGGAAAACTCAAGCATGGGTTCACTCAGTAATGCAGAAACCCCACAAGTGAGAGAGGGAAATCTCTAGGGTCAGTTTCCCACTGGTTCCTTACAGCCTATACCAATCAGGTGTTAAAGTCCTGTCTGAATAGCTACATCTGCTACGCCCTAAGAATAATTCCTAAACCTTACATAGTGGGTCCAGCAATACTTGAACCATGAGCCTTCACAAAAACTGGGAAGATGTCCCAGCCACCAGTTCAAAAGCTATCAAATACCCAGAAACCTTTTAGCTGACTCAGTATTTATTTGAACTTCCTGGAGGGCCCGACCTTGCATATTCTTCATCTCCTTTATTTGTTTAAGCAACTCAGGTCTACAGTATTAGCTTTTTTACCTACTCTGCAGTGTTTGGGTTTTTTTGCTATACTTGGTTGGTTTTATATGATTAACTTAACCTACCACTCATTAGACACATGGCATATGGTCTGGAGGAGGATTAATAAATATTTTGCCATATCTGAATGAGAGAGAGAGAGAAAATGATGAAAATAAACTTCCACTTCTGCTTGCAGCTTTAAATGGCTGTTTAGCTGCCACCCATCTGCAGGTACCATGTGCTGCTCTCCTGAATATCATCAGGGAACAAAGGATAATTCAATTAAACATTTTTATATTCTAACCAACCTGGATTGCTATAGACAACTACAGCAGCATGTAGGAGAATCTAGATGATGGGTGTATAAGAATATTAAGCAGAAATGTACCAAAAATCTCAAAGTTCAGAGAGGCAAAGAAGACACAAGACAGAAAAGGGGAAAGGGACAAGCAAGAAGCATGTGGCCCTTCTGAAAGTCAGCCTCAAAGTCAAATTCCCTGAAGTCCCAGCCAGCACAGGGCTCTCTGATGAACCTTCTTCTGCCCTGTAAAGGTGTTCCAGAAGAAACAGCTGGGGTTTTTTTGTGTTGTATTTTTGTTTGGTTGTGGATTTTAGTGCTTTTTTTAAAGAAGCCCTTTTCTAATAGTCCTACATCTTTTAAAACCAAATAAAGGAGTTTCAGGAGTTGGTATCTCCTGATGAAGTGGACAGGAAGGGCTTTTTCCTTACACCAGGTCTGCTGAGCACACAGGTGAGAAGAATGTGACAAAGTAATGCACAGAAGTCTGCAGAGGTGTTAAGGATTGCAGCTGTAGAACTAAATGCCCTTAAACCTTCAAAGTTAACATTCTGGGGAATAATAAAGTGCAAAAACAAGTAATATACAATGATGATATTATGTTAGATGGGAAATCAATACTGAACGTGGTAGCCATATTACACTGCGTTTGTATTGTGATGTTTAGTCAAAAATACCTTTTTAGGATGAATAGTGACAGTCTCTGACCTGTAAACATCCTTATCAAACACACTCTCCTGCCTGGAAGAGGCACTGATGCCCCTCACCTGCAACAGCACCTCACTGTGAAAGGGCTGTCTGCAAGCCAAATGAGAACAGAAATTCACAGCTAAAGAAAAGCCCCAGCACAATATAACCTTAATTCACAATATTCATAGGAAGGAAAAAAAAAAAAAAAAAAAAAAAAAGTGGGGGGGTTAGGGAGCACTTTGAAATTAATTAATGTCTCTGAAGAAGTTTCCTTTCTAAACATTTAAGCTGCTACGCTGCTGGTTTATGAAACATTATAAATGTATTTGCATAAATGAAGCAGGGTGAGGAAAGATATTCAAGTTTGATATGGTTAGGGGGTTTTATGGATCTTTAATTTCTTCTCATTTTAACACTCGAATTAAATGATTCATTTGTCTGGACATTTGTCTGGAACTAGAAACCCCATGGACATGTGTCCAACCTCCTTAAGATGCAGTAGGACACAAGAGCAGTTCAATCAATGCTGAGTATCTTTTGAGGGAAAGTCCTTTTTTTTCCAAGAAGAAAAAGATACGAGAAAACATATTGTCCAGTTTAAGACATTGCAGTCAGTATCTTGGAGAAGAATTTGGTCTAGATTACTCAGTGTGTATGTGGTACCCTCTGACTTAAAAAGGAAATAAAGGTTACTTTGATACTATTTTTTGAATTACTGTACAAATTACTTTAAAGCAATTGGAAAGGAGCAGTTTTGAATTAATGGATGAAAAATTACACTGAATTATTCTCATTATGGACTTACAGCTCTCGGTGAAATGGAGATTTTCATATTTGGGATAAAAGAATCATACCAGTGGTAAATGCTACCATGTAACAAATTCCCCTGTATGTTATATATTTTATATAAATACACGAAAATACAGGCTTATGCTACAAAAAGCAAAAGCCCTTCAGCAATTTTTAGTGCTTGGAAAGCCACGTGAACAAGACTAATTAATCTCCTGTGGTTTATCAAATCAAATCAGTAGGCAATGGATTTTTCATAAATATTTGGGGTCACTTGATGCATTTTACTTCGATACATTTAAACATTTCATAACAAAAGTTATTGCAAAATTAAAACCTCGAAAACTATTACAAGTGTTGAAATAGGAAGCTCTCTTTTTTTTTTTTCCCCAAAAAACAAAAGGAACAATATACACAGGACTTAACCAAATACAAGTTAATTCAGTTGCAAAAGCATTTTTCGATTAGAAAAAAATTTTTTTTTTCTTTTTTAAATAGAAATGTTTTCAAGCAGCTTCAAGAACCACTGATGAGTTTCAGTCCATCATACTTGGAAGGTTCTACAGCTTCCCTGAATTACCCGTAAGGATGGATGCACGTAAAACTCCAAGAGGGCAAAAAAGGAACAGGGAACAGAGGGGAGAGTTGAAATAGGGTGCATAATTTCCACATTAGCTAGAAATTTGCTATATGCAACCTCTGACACTTAGCACTCAGCAGCACCAAGTACTTATGAAATCATGAAGGCTCTTGTTTCTGTTTCTGAAATACTTCAAACTTGAGAATCTCATGCACTAACTTTCAAGCAAAGCAAATTTTTTTCACTTCTAGGATATCAGCTAATTATATGCTTTCACCAAGAAGGTGCTATTTATTCTGCATGAGTGAACTTCTTTGTGGAATAAATATTATTTGCAAAAATGCACGATAACATGGTTCATGCCTGTCTATGTCAAACGTAACAGGCCCTATTAAACCAGATGTACTATCAGAGCACATTTCATCATTAGTTTACCACTCTTATGATGTCAAAAGCAGATCTCTGACTTTGCAACTGGTTCACAATAATGTCCTAATGTGCTTCATATGCCATTAAATGTTCCTTTCCAGCAACAGCAGCTGGGTTGTATCACTATAGACAGTGAAACTATAAGATTTTATAAAGTGCAAACTTGTTCTGTGAAGACAGATAAGATCCATTATCTAAAAAGTGGGGTAAATTGCTACAGTCTCAGGGCTTCACCAGCTAGTGCAAACTGAGCTGAAAACTCGCTAAGCAGCATGTGTTGCTGTGACCATTTCATCCTCAAAAGCTGCTCTTAGACAATACATGTTAATTAATAGCATTAAGAGTATACGGTATAATACTGCCAGATCTCCCTGTCTCTATCCTGGTCCCCCAAGACTCTTTCCTCCCTGCCACTAAGCCCCTGGCATGCAGGGACTGTAAGGATGCCAGGAGGATGGTGAGCATGGGTGGCAGGACTTGGGGACAGCTGAGTCCACACATAAACATCCTCTGAGGTGAGACAAGGCGAAAGGCCATGGGAGTCTCCATAAGGAGAAATAAATGGAGAAATAAATGTCTGTTTGTAACAGCTGTTCCTCAGTACCACCACTCCTCAAGCACAAGCAGAGAAGAAGCAAGAGCCATTCTTGCCCCACTATTTTTTTTGTGCACATGATGAGCACTCAGTTTGGGGGTGGGGGTGGCATATTAGTAGGTCAAATCAATAGATGCTCCTTGTGGTAACCAGACAGCTAAATTATTAACATTATTTTCTGAAAAATAAGGTGCTTATAATTACCTGATTTATGCCTGAAGTTTTCCAAGTACTTAAAACAGAATCCCCCTGATTTACAAGAACAGATTATTAGCATCTGAGGATTTAATTGCATGGCCCCTGTCAACCGTCAACTTCAGATGTATATTTTTTTCCAGCTACCATCTCAAAATAGCAGCATCTGCCCCTTAAACACCCAGCACAGAACAAGGATGGCAAAGTTTTGTGTGTCTGTTCCCTCAGAATAAATCAAAATTTGAGGCTAAAAGCCTCAATCTTGTAAAACTGGCACTGTTGGAAACAAATTGCTGGACACCTTGAAATCTCTGAGGGGCAAAGAAAATCAAAGCCAATTTCGAATATTTTTCTTCCTAAAACATCTCTTACTCTAAAATGAAGAGGCATGTGGAGTATTCAGGCTGAGGTGAAGGAGGTGAGCAAGCACAAAAGAGCTTGTCTGCTGTTAGGGAGTCTCCAGTGCCACACAGCGACTTTCTCTAATTTATTCAGCAGTGAATTCCAGTGAGATCTCCTCTCAGTCCTGTTTAACACATATGTTCTGATGTAAGAGAGCCCTCCTCTCTCACATAAAAGCTGAGACAACAGACATATAGCATGCACATTGTACTTTCCTACTTGGCAAATGACTGCATATCTCAGCTCCACTGTGGAAGTAATCCCCACATATGTATAATTATTTTTAATGAATTAAGTCCTTGAAGTGTGAAGATCCACAAAGATCTTTATAGTCTCCTTTGACACCTAAAGGTAAATATTTGCATTGTGCATTTCAAATTAGATGTGCAACGCCTGTTAAAAATAATGGGAGCTGGAAGTCTGGTCTGTCTAATGATTTCCTTCTTGATCATTGCAATAGTAGAGAAAATACAGAGAGCAGGTGCTCGGATCCTCCTCTGTTCCCCCGAGGATGAAGAGATCTGTCGGCAAAGTCACCCCTGGGGTGGATTGAGAACATCCTTGCCAGAGAGGTGCTGTGTTAGAGCATCTGCTAAACAAATGGTCCCCTTCCCTGGTGCTTCCTGAGTGGTAACAGGCACTTTCAGTTCCCTCTGCTTAACTGAGATACAGACTCCTTTTCACCTACAACTGTTCTATAACTTATGCTGAAACATTTCTCGGCTCTGCCAAGCAGCAGGAGGGAAAACCATCACTGTTCACAGAGGGGAACACAGTGGCCACAGGGAAGCTCTGTGCAGTGGGGACGGTGTGAGAAAAGAAAACTTGTCACATTAATACAAGGTGAGGAGGTGGGAGGAGACTCCCTGAGGTCACCCAGAGCACTGTGCAACCCTGCTCATTATTGTGAGGAGTCGGTGAGGAGCTCTGTGGCAGGAGGCTAAGCTGACCCAGCCACTAGCTCCTCTCCATCCTGTCTACTACTCTTCTCTTTCCTGAACTGCCCCCACCACAGCTGAATTGGTTGGACAGTCCTTTCTCTCAGTCAGACCTCTCAGATTTTGACATTCCATTAATTAATTCAAAATTCCCAAAATTAATGGCATCAAATCCCTTTGCTGAGGTGTCAAACCCTCCCCAAGTACCCCAACCGTAAATGGGAGGAGTGGAGTCATTAAGCTGGTGTTTGAGCCTCATCTTCCACTTTGATGCCAAGAGATCAGCTAGCATAGAGACAATTCATCCCAACACAGCCCCTGGTCCATCTGTCAGGCACTTGCTTTGCCAGCTGAGGCTGAAATGTTCATCTTGTGTGAGGAGTATCCAACAGTGCCTGACAAGTTAAAGTTCCATGATCTCCCACTTAGTTTCTTCCACACAAGCCTTACCTTTAGTTATGGACTACTCTGCTATCTTATAAGCTATTTTCATAATTTCTGCTGTGCGCTAGCACAACTGCATTGTCCACAGCTGTTGTGCCAAAATAAATAAATAGATAGATAGATAAAGCTACACATTTTTACTATTGCGAAAGTCACATCTCACTGAATATACACCTTAAAAATTTAAACATCTGGTGCAGTGAAATTTCTGCTGTACATAAGGATGGCATGCCTACTCTTCATGCCCCAAATCAATAAAACAAACCCATTTCTACTGCTTCTCTGCTCACTGTTTTTGAATAAGTCATAACTCTACAGCCAAGGCACACACCGATACACAGTGATTCGTAGACACATGCCTGCTATAATATACAACACCAATTCCTACCCAAAAAAAAGTGATTGAACTATACATAATGTAAAGGATGGATTGGAACTTTATTGTGAGAGACTCAGGAGGAGGGAGAATTCAAGAAATGGTGTGTCAGTCACTCCTAAACATTGCTGTTGTCTGGTCTGTCTCTCAGATGCACTGGCTTTCCAAGCCTTTAGTTACCTGGAAACTCCCCTAAGAACCTGGATGGTGAGTGAAAGTGCGGGAGGAGGCTGGGGAAGGGAGAAAGGAAAGAAAGAGAGAAAGGAAGATTAAACTAAAGCATTCCTATCAGTGCTACATTTTCCCTCTAGAGAAATCCTTATTGTGCACCAAGTGTGTATTTTATTGAGGAGAAGGAACAATCAGAAACTCTGACACATTTTATCACCATGAAAAGTACTTGTGTTTTTTTAAGGGAAGGCATGGCTGGATGGAGCAATTTCTCACTCTCTTTTAGTAACTTATACATGGGCCAGGCTACTACAAGAAAAAGATCCAAGCTGCCTTCCTGTGTACCATGGCATCAAGAAGCTGAATATGCTATGGCCTTTCTTTGGCTGTAGGTAGCCCAAAGGTACCATTTGTTAATTCATCCCCTGTCACAGGCACACATTATATGTCAGCTGCACAGAGAAACCTCCTTGGGTGCAGTAGCTTCAGGCATATGCAGGGACAAACGTGTTATCAGTGGCTCCCTCAGCCGTTCAGGTTTTCCCTTCAGGGTGATGGTTTTGGGAAACCCATAAACCCATTCAGTAGAGGAGTCTGGGGGGAAAATCTTTGGAGTGGGGGGGATTGTCACCTCTTGGGTTTTTTATGAGCAATGGGCAAACCAAGACTCTATCTGATCCATCACTTAGACCGATCCGGTTGCAGAAAAGCATTCTCAGTTAGTGCTCAGGAGGAAAAAGTAACATTACAAGGGAGTAATTCACGTTTCATGCTTTAATAGTTGCTATTTCTTTAACCAATGAGAAAGTGAATCTATTTTTATTTGTTAAGCAGAAAGAGAAAGATTAAGCTGTGCCAGTCGCAGATAATTATGCATTATCTCTTGCTGTGGCAGTGGCTTTACCTGAAAGCTACACCTAAGTTATGACTAAGTAAAAGATACCATTTTGATAGATCGCAATCAGGAAATACCAGAACAAATTGAGATGGCTTCTTCCTTTGTGTCAATACCCTGCTCTTTTTCAAACAAAAAATACGATGCCTCCGATTTCACTGATTGCTAGTTTCAGTGTCAGTATTATCAAGGCAATGATAGGCTCTATACAAATGTCCTCCTAATGTTATTTTCCTAACAAAAGTAGTACCTCACCAGCAGTTTTTAGAGACAGTATAGAAGAACAGATCAACCTTTTTTTTTTTTTTTTTTTCCTAGTTTTACCTGGTTTCTGGCTAGCTGCTTAATTTTAATATCACAGAGAGCCCTCATCCAAGGAGCACTGCAAGACTAATACTGAACATTTCATTATGGTTTTTTTATGTGTGTGTCTGAGTTAGGAATCATTTATGTTTAAATTATTCAGTTCTTTATGTCAGCAAATCTGATCCTACAGTTAAAGCTAAACTTTCTGAACACACGGGTGGTTGGTACAGGAGAGAACAAAAATACTGTGCTTGACCGTGTCTGGCTCTGACTAAGCTTGATTGGCCTTTTCATGCCCTCCTGTAGCAAGGTTGGATTCTTGCAAATGTGCAGCCACTGTCATAGCTGCATAATTGAAGGACTGACAGTTCTCAAGACTTCATTATTATTTTTATTAGGAAATCTGTTGGCGCTGACAGTTTTTTCTCATACTCTTCAAATATGCTGGATGCTGGCAGCTGAGGATTCTGCATGACAGCTTGCATTGAAATATGGGGGTATTTTTCATGTCAGTACAGAGAAAGAAAAACTCTCAACAGGAAAACAAAACAGAGCTCAGAGATGGTTTTATGTATCTTAGTTTATTTCAGACATGGTGCTATTTTGATTTTTCACTTGAAAATCATGATTTTAATTATATGTGAGCAGAGGTTACTGCTAAAAATGTAAGCAACAAGATGAATTTAATGCCTCTAAACAAATACACATAGTGAGAACATAGTCAATAAAGGAAGAAGTTTCCTGGCTTTCTTTTTTTAGGTCACCACTGGAATGGCTTCATTTAAGTCAATTTTTTTTAACAGTTCAGTACTGAATACTGTCAGATCATGAATGGCTTTCTATATTCCTTCATAAACAAGGAAGCAGAGCCTAGAAAGATTAGTTTTGATGTGGATCAAAAGCAAGGTCTTTAAGAATATACGAGGAAACATTTAAGGTTGTTTAAAGAGTGTACTTAAAAGGCAGGGAAGATTTTCCTTGACTTTGCTGTCATAAAGGATTGTGTTGAACATGGCTAGCAACAAAACACTTGGCATACTGAGAGCAGGACTTTCAGACCCTGAACACCCAGCAAGGAGTAAATTGTGTTGAACACAGAGCAGGAGATGTGGTTCCTTGGCAGACCTCATGAGCAGTGATGCCAAACTCTGAGCTGAATTACCAGTGGGGAATCAGTAAGTGTGAATAGCCCCCGATAGGGTTTAGATGTCTTCCTTTCTCAATGAGCACTGAGATAAAATAAGCACTGGTTCTACCATACTGCAGAGCTTTTATAAAATTGACTCTTCAGAGATAGTTTGATTAATTAAACTCACTAAAGTGGATTTGATTTAACAACATACTGTCAAAGTTAGAGGGAAAAGATGAGGCAGAAAGAGTTGCATGTAAGAAATTACTATTTGCATGAAATCATTGTGAGTTCATATGAATGAACACTGGACAAAAATTGATGATTATGGATTTTTCTGGCTATGCCTCAAACCCAGAATTTTCACCCTGAATAATTATGTTTTTTTAATCCCAAACATCTTTATAATTCCATTATCTCCATAGCTCTCATAATATGAGCTATTTATTGATAAATACAATGGTCACATCAATTTAAAAGTATTAGAAATAAAATAAAATTCATCTGATATTTCAATTAACATTTAAAGTCTCTGGGTTTTGGTTGTTCTCTGCCTTTTCCATTACTAATATTGTAAATGCCCTCAGAATATTGTAAAGTCCTCAGAAGAAGATGTATATGCTTAAGTGGTGCATGCCTCTGCTAATAGTACTTGGGAGTCAGCCTGTGCAAACACAATTAGTGTGCCCAGATGATGACTGCTCACTGCATGTCATGACTGTCCCCTTGGTGTCCATGATAACAACCACAGAATCAGTTTCCAGGGCCATTTCCATGTAAATACATCCATGCTTTCAGATCACTGGAACCTCTCTGTGTTCATATTAACTATTTGAAAATAACTCTGCACAATAATTGCCCATGATCCTTTCCAGCTCCTGGAACAAGCCCATGAAAAGAAGGCTGCAGTGGGATTGTATTTTTTCATAATTACAGTCTTTCAGGATTTTAGTCCTCTTTTTGATGGGATACTTGTTCAACTAGGTAGGGCAGACAGGAAACTATCTGCTTGTCCCAGCTCTTCTTCTTTGCTCTGAAACAAGTAGTGAATTACCTAACAGTCCTGTTTCCCTCATTCCTCCATCATTCCTTCAACAGCTTCCTATGTGTTTCCTTTAAGATGCTGAGAGAAGTAAATATTGTTCTGCTTTCTTGTAGGCTGCTCGAAGCACATATCTTTTGTCAGTTGTTCTAAGCACTAGTGAAACTAAAATTTAATATATTTTTAAAGCTTATACAAAAAGAAGTAAGAAAGCAATGCCAACTTTTCCTTTGTTGTTCTTAGTATTAAAATAGACTTTTCTGTTCGTACCCAGTGATATAAAGGCTCTGCCATGCACACAGCACCAGAGTGTCAATCCTGGAAACAGGACTCAGTGTCAAACCAACAGGACTGGCCAAGAAAAGTAGAACTGAGCATACATTTATGTGTATGAGATGATGACTGTCACTGCAGACTGTTGTACTGGTGTTGCTGCACCTGCTCTTTGCTTGTTAGATAGTAAGGTTTCCCATGGCCAGAACCAACTACCTAGGACATAGTAACAACAAAAAGAACAACCAAAAAATAGGACATTTTAAATGTAAAGTTTAATGTTAAAAAGTGTTTTTATAATTCTAGAAGTCTCCCCATATCTGTATGAAACTTTAAAGAGGGTTTTACTCTACTTTATTTTTGACATTTTGACAGAGAAATAAGATATTTTTTTTCAAAAAAAATAAGAGGAGGTAGAATAAATTCTACACCTAAGTACTGTAGAAGCCAGTTCTACAGAAAAAGAAAATATACTCTGGCTATGTACTTTCAAATTGCTCAGCTGTATGGTCAAGAATCAGTGTGCAGATGACTTCATTAGTTTGTGGAGTCCCTCAGAGCTTGAGTTATGACCTACATAGTTATTTTCATCTCTGACATTTAGGCACACTCTCCTAGGAGAGAGGCACCGTAGTACCAAGGGTCCTGCATCTTCTACTGTTGAGTCTCTGTCATCACCATAGGGAGATGGAATTCGAGGAGATCATGGTGGAGAATGAGTTTAAATGAGGAAGAGCCAAGCCAATACACACAGAGGAATGGTGCATAAGCAGAGAGGAAGCTCATGGAAGACATTCTGGATGGCAATTTGCAGACAATAGCCCGGATGTGGGCATTTTTTGGATATATTTGCCAGAGTAAATTAGAGATTAGCTTCACATGTGAATATAAATACTGGATGGCACATATCCATTTGCAAATTAACCCTGGCTTTTTCAGTTTAGTTACATGTATATAGAGATATATAAATAAAGACAAAGGTGACTGAGATGATAAAGATAAAAACAGATTATGACATGACTATATGTATATATGGTCACTTTGTAACATATTTTTATACATATACATTTTAAAAGTGATAGAAAATTATACCATTTGTGCATTCTGTTTTAATTAAAATGCATCCTTTTGTCAACAGGTCTCCCCAGAATGATTGTGCAAACAGTGTACGTCTCTCTGTCATGCAACTGTGGGTAATTAACATATGCAAAACACTACAGTCCTGATAGAAGCTACCCATCCTTCCCCTGAAATTCAGGCTCTATTTATTTACAACAAAATAAAGTGGACCCTTCTGGAAAGAAACATAGCTTCGTGGCTGCACCAATGCTGTCGCACAGATGCTTTAAATCTTTTATATCTCCCAGACCTCCAGGGGCTGGTGTTGGATGGTATTGAGCCAGGGCCAATAAATAATTTATGCTAAGTAGCAATTTAGTTGTTTGGCTTGGGGTAAAGAAATCCAAGAAATTCATAAATAAAGTTCCCATTTTTGCTGTGTTCCAAAGTTAATTTATGTTACTCTGCAATTAACTAACATAAAGGTGAAAAAATATGACAGGCCTAAGGTAGAAAATAAAGCTCATAAATCTGCTGTATCTTAACTAGTGGTGCTTTAGTGATAGTTGTTGCTTGCACTTGGTTTCCCGTTCATCTAATTCACCTGTATTTGCTTGGCCCAGAAAAATGTAGTAATTGATTTCTAATAGCTCCTCTTTGAAATAAACAAGAAAACATTTTTTCTCTATCCTTTGAACTAGAAAGTAGGTACTAGAATTTGGTAGATGCTTTGGCAAAATACACAGGACTGGAAATTCTATTAAAAAGTTTGGATAATATCTGGTCATCAGAGAGTCCCTGCATGCAAAGGACTGTGATTAAAACCAAAGCCAGCTATTTGTCCTTTATATATACATACATTGCACTTATATACAAATGCATGAGATTTTGTTGCCCTACCTGAATTCTTCCCCTTGACCTAGCACAGATGTTTACTTCCATGGACGTGACTTTTCTTCAAGGTCATTCATTAGTCTATTGAGACTGTGTCTATTGTTTAAAAAGACACTCTTCCATATATGAAATTGTGTGATGGTTGCTTTCATTAATCACCAGCACTGCATTGGAAAGAATAAAATTATATAAATACCTGCTGTAATGTACAAAATTCAGAAGCTGGGTAGGCTGAAGGAATGAAATTTAGATGTAAAACTGGATTCAGGTTGTTCCAGGATGAAAAGGCTATGCTTATATGTTCTGCCTGGATACATGTTGTAAGGGGTAAACCATAATATATTGTGAAAAACTGAAATTTGTATTCTGGCATTTAGATCTTTTGAACTGCCCCGCTTTCTGGTGGAAAAGTGTCAGAGGAAAATGATGTGTCCTGTTGCTTTCATGGACTCTCTTACTCACAAGAGGAATTCTGACCACAGGCCAGAGGAAATTATTTCAGGGAGGTTGTCTGTTATCTACTTCTACAGAAATAGATTCTAACTGTCCATAAAGAGAGAAAAATTGGAATGCAATTATGCAATAGAGAAGGACCAAGATCTCTGCTTCTCTGAAGCAGTGATTTCAGTGGAACAACATTGATTTAAAGCAGCTTAATGTCTTGTATTTTCAGCTTTCAGACTTGTCTTTGCAATTACTAGCAGTTTGAACAACTGCGTTCAACATCCTTCCTTTCAGGATGCAAAGAAAAGGAAGCTTCTTTCCTCCTCTCAGCTTCACTCCTGCAGAGTACAGTGTTGCAAACATTCCTCGCTGAAATCAATGCCTTCTTATAACTTCAAGGAGCCTGTAAGCTTCAAGCCTGTTCAGAAGTGAAGTGGCACAAAAGAGTTCAGGCTCAGACACTCAGTTCCTTGCCTGTTGTATAAAAAATATCTCTGACCATTATCTAAAAGGGTTTGGTTATGAAAGTGATTGCATTTGCTGTGAGACTGGGAGCAGAATGTGCTTCACTATCTACTGTATTTGTTTTCTTTTTCTGGAAAAAGATGAAAGATGAAATCAATACTTTACTTCCTGAGATTAAAAAAAAATTATATTATTGTTTTCTCTTTTAGTTGCAATCCAGAGTATCTTAATTTGTGATTCATTTTTAATAATGTTCCAGGCAGTGTTCTATCAGTCAGTGGCACATAGGAGCTGTTGGGTGCTTTGTTGCTCCAAGAGTAAGTGTGACCCTTCCCCCCTCTTGGGCAGACTACGGCCACAGGGTCTGGATCCTGGAGAAACAGTGCTAAACTATCCAAGAACCTACTTTTTAAACAAATTTCAAATTTGCCAGAGAAGAGTTTGGAAAAGACCATGTAATTTATTTAATGGAAGACAAAGGTGTGAATCTACTCATTAAAATTCATAATGAGATACATCTGGCATCTTAACACTTCTTACTATTCTGCAAATAGACTTTGTTAAAGGCCATTTTGCTCTTTCTAGCAAGACTACATGGCACAGATAAAGGGTTTTGAATTGCAGAAATGAGAATACGTTTTCAAGTCTATTACCTCCAATTTCTAGTCATTAAATGATTCAGTGGGAAAGTTTCTCTTTTAACTTTAGTGACCTCTAGCAGGGACACCAAGCCAAAGCAACGCTTGAAGAAGGTTTTAAGTCCCACATTTTTATAAATACACTTAGAAACTAATAGAGGGACAGTTAAAAAGCAGTTTGGCTTCTTCCTCCCAGTCTGACTCAGATCAGATTTTAAGCAAAAAAATATTCCCTCCATTTGTCAGTGCAGTGGGAACAAATGAGTAACATCATTCCATTCTTTGCTGAACAGGACTCCCTCCTATTGATCACACTGGAGAGTCAAGTGAAGGAGCCAAGAGTAAGCAAAGAGCTTTCTCCCCTCTGGGGTGAGCTATCCCCATCAAGGTTTAAAAGACTTGTGTGGCTCAAGGCACATTTTCCATTCACATATCTGATTCTGACTTCAGTCTCTGGACCTGCCAGGGGCTCACGCTCCACATTTTCCTCCTTCCGCTGATGTTCTGCATTAAGAAAGTCAAAGGGAGGTTAGGAGGCAATTCAAGCCCCCAGGAACACAGAAAAGTGGTTTTATCCTTTCACCTCTGCTCAACATGGGGTAAAGAGCTTTCCCACCAGCAGACGTTATGGCAGGGATCTCCTTCATCAACTTGGACAGATGGGACAGGATTGTCCCATTTCTCTTTCTCTGCTTTCTTATTACTCTTTGGAAAAGTCTGTTTCTGTTGAGTGACAGCCTAAATGTTTAGTTACCTGGACTTTTAACATTTAAACTGATGATGTAAGATAAAATAACATAAAACCAGAAGTATGAAAAAAAAGAAAGGCATTCTTCCAGATGCAGAAAACTCAGGATCATTAGTACTTCACAAGAATGAATAACTAAGACTGTGCATGCATGGCATCACTTATACATAAATATATATATATATACACACATATACATAATTGAGGGAGCTTGATTTTTCAAAACATTGGGTTTTGTGTTTTAAATGGATGCCATGTGCTTACAGACTGAGAGATACACTACATCTCCAACACATCTTTCTTAATTTAAATATTTCCTGAGCAAAATAGAGGATTTTTTGCACCAAGTGTGCTATTGGATAGCTCATGCATAAGGTTGTTCAAAGTCAAACATATGGCTACATGTACCTCCAGCTGATTTCAGTGAAGTTGCTTTGTGGCAAATACATCACCCATCATCACCTACATGTGTGCTGTCTAGTCCTCTGTCAGGCTTACATAACTGAAAACTGTTTCTAATAGTCTTATGCCAAACACAAGTTACAACATCACTTATCAAAGAAGTACGTACATAAATAGCAGCCAGTCCTATAAAGGAATCTTAAATAGTAATATGAAAGACCATTCATGAAAGTAAATATTCAGAAGCATTTATGCATCTTTCACAGCATCTGCTCAGGACTCCACTAGTAAATATTTTTTAAAAGAGGGCCTTCCTTCCCATCCAGCCCTTCTTATGTGATATTACTGAAGTAATTAATTCATTTTCACCATTCCTTCTTGATATATACTGAACTTCTGCTTTCACCTTTTAAATAATTCCTGTATATGCTCCCTCTGGTTACAACCCAGCCCTGACCACACGTAGAGCAGCTGAGTCCGGATGGTATCTCTGCAACTTGGGCAGGACATCTTGTGTGGAGATCTCTGTCATGTTGAGCAGTGGCATTTCAGGAGCAGGATGTGTGGTTTTGAGAAAAGGGGTGCATATCACCCACATTCAGCCTGGCTGCTTTCATGGAGGTGAATGCATAACTCAAGAAGAGTAGAGAAAAGAATCCTTAACTGAATGGACCTATGCAAACTGAAGAAAGGAAATATACCCTTACAAATTCATATAATTTAATTATTTTCATGTCCTTTCTTTTACTTTCTTCCATATAAGCTTCTGCATCCTTTAAAGACAGAATCTTGACCCCAGCTAAAACTAGTGGAAAAAGTCTATTGAAGTAAGTAAAAATCACAGTCAGAATTTCATACATGGAAAATAAAAAGTATTGTCTACTGAGCCCTGTGGTACCACAATTCATTGGTGCAACTTGGCATTTCAGACAATTTTGCTTGCAAACACAACACTAACACCTTTGGTATTTCTTGTGAAAACCACTTTTTCAGGCACAGATTTTTGCTCTGTGTTAACCAAGGTCATGTATTTCATATATTTGTATATTTTAAAATCAAGACAAGATTTTAAAGAATTTTAAAGCATCTTAGCTAGTAAAATCTAGGAATTTCATCTTCCCTTTTCTATAAAAAAAAAAAAAAAAAAAAAAAAAAAAAAAAAAGCTATACAATATATTCAGTGACAAAGAACGTTACAAGTGTAAAAATAAAAATTAACAAAATATGTTTTGGACATTAGGTATCCCTCACAACTGCAATTTGCCATAGGATCAAGACATTAAAAATGTAAAATTTCCCCACATACACTCATTAAGTTGACCCACTGTGCAAAAACATGTATCAAAACACTTACTATTTGTTGAATTTATTTCAGTTCTTTTTCCACTTATTCTAAATAACTCAAAAGCTAAAAAGATATGATCAGATGCTATGAAATCATATGGAAAAAGTCCACAAAACATGGATTAGGCAGTTCTTTTTAGATTATCATTGTGATGTGGGTGTCTATTATCAGTGAGAGGAGCCGCCTTTTCAAAGTGCTTTTACATCTTCATTGATTAGAAAGAGATAACTACACTGAACCAGATGCCCACTTTAGATGTCTAAATTCTGGTAATTCCATTCAAAGTAATTTTATTTTCTGTTCAGACCTTTTGGAAATGCTAATTAAAAATAATAAAAATTGTAATGATCCTTCCATAATTTTTCAAATATTTCTCCCCATGAGTTGTTCTGGATTATTCAAAAACATCTTCAGCTATTTTCTCTTTGCTCTCCATAGTGTACAAGGGTCTGTGTAAGTCTCACACTACTGTTTCATGTTCCATTTCAGTAACTAATCAGAGCTGTAGACCATGGAGCGTTTCTTTATTATTGTCCAAGTACCAGTCTCTCCTGTTAGATCTGTTCCAGTACAGGAATATCCTCAGCTTTGTTAGGACTCCATGTGACTATGGCACCTTCATTTTCAGAAATGAGACCTATGCATTTCAGCTCATATAGTGACTTGATTATTTAAGGAAAGTCCAAAGGAGTAGGAGATCCCAAAATAGCTGTGTTTGCCCAGCCTAATTTTAGCTGTCTAAAGATTAGACTGCCTCAGTGCTCAATGGGAAGAGAGCAAAATCTCCAGGCACTGCTTTGTGCCTTGCTAAGGCTGTTGTCAGAGGTGTCAATAACTTCAGCAAGTGACACGTTCTCCCTGCTGATACCTCACACAAAGTGAATGCCTGATTTTTAAAGAGCAGCAACTAAATGAGGAGCACCCACCACCCTGGCACCCCAGTGTCCAATTTAGCATGACTTCCAGAGGTATGGAGAGAAGTGAAGTGAATCCCACTACCTCTATGCACTGAGCTCCTAACTAAATGAATCCCAGCTTTCCTATCCAGACATATTTATCTACTATATTTGATGTTTTGCTAGCACATGGTAGAAATGTGGTTCTGACTCAAAAAGATTTTTTTATTTAAAAGAACAGAATGCACCTTCTGCTTTTCCTAGAAGTGTATTGCATGCAATTTTTGTGAAAAAAATATCAAGGACCCCCTATATTGTAGTGTTCTTCTAATGGAATTAGGATTTAAAAAGTGGAAAAATAACACTGGTTTTCCAGTTTTTCCCCCGTTTCAGATGCAAAGCCATGTAACAGCCTGTGATATGACCAGTATTTTAAATATCTCAGATGGACCTTCAGTTTAATATCTTATCTAATCATACCCAGAAGCCCACCATTATCACTGTTATTGTTGTTACTATATTCATCTTTACTTCTAAGTGAGCATCAGTCTGAAAATTAAATTCGTCTCCTTCAATCCATGCTGTATGTTCTTGGCACATTGTTGATCTTTGTAATTACTTTTTGTAAATGGAAAGGGCCATGTTTTCCAACTCTCTTTTTACCTCATCAAATTTCCTGACAGCACAGAGCAAAAGAACTCCTAATTTACAAAGATTTCAGAGTTCATGCTTACTCTAAGTCTTTAAGGGCTCAGATGTATTTTCTGTCATTTCCCCTCCCTTCTCATAGATATTCTGTTATTTTATGTGTATTTCTTAGTTATGGCACAGGCCAAAATTTGGGCCATTATCTGCCTGGGTTTTCCCCTCTCACTTATCCTCATTTTCTGTTAGGTATCTGTCCAGTTGTCTTTTTCTTTCCTTTAATTTCTACTTCATGGTCCCCAGATAGAGAATGAAATATTAGGTTTGTCAAGCGTATATCATTGTTTAAATGCCTGGAGATGATGGGTTAAACAGCCCAATCAATGAAACAAACCTCCAGTGCATTGCAGCTACTGCAAGTGATGTTCCCTCTGGCTGTTTAAGACCTACCAAGTCAATAACCTATTAATATCATACTCTGCTAGGGTCAGTGCCAAACAAGTCACACATCTTTTCAAAGCATTCAGCTTATGGGAGGATTAAATGGAAGGCTCTTGGTCCTTTGGTGGCCCTAAAAAAATTGTATTTTTTTTTAATCTTCTTGCTAGATTAAACCTTGTTGACTGTGAAATAAATTAAAAATTAAAAATGGATCAGATAGTAGTCACTGTAGCTCCACAAAATCATAGCTTAATACCAACGGCATCACCAGTAAATTCACATGGAACCATTACTCCTCTTTAGAATCTGTTGATATTTTACTGCTACAGACTGCAAAATAACAGTCAGCAAATTTGACACTTACTTTACTCTCTGCCCATACTGTGAAAAAAATCCCTGAATGGAATAAAGTTTAAAGTCTTCTGTTTTTATAATGAATCAAAAATGTGATCACAAATAGGTAAGAAGCCATTTTAAGTACCGTCTAGCATCACCACTTACAGTCAGTTATTTTTCACAGAAAAAACATTTCAACCATGAAAATTTAGGTTTGAATTTTACCCAAGGTGCATTTTTAGGTCACAGCTCTCTGCATGCATCTGGTGAAAATTTTTCCTACTCTGCTGAGCTATAATTCATTGCATGAACCTGCAGACCTCACCATGATTAGTACAAGAGGTTAATAAATAGTATGCCAGTGTGAAAAAGGGTTGTAAGCCCTCTTGAGAAAGGAACATTTAGTCTGAGCTTTGTAAGCACAAGCTATATCCCCAGTACGGAAACAGATGTGGCTTGAGAAAATTATTTTGTAAATATCCAAAAAGTATCTCAGTAGGTTCTAATCAAGAAGGACTTTCACTCAAAAATGGTCTGTTGGGTTAGTTTATATCCAAGTTGTACCTAGGGTTGTGTCCCATTCTGGACTGGAACTGAAAGGAAGTTTTATTTCCTTATCACGAGTTTATCCAAGTGCAAGTGCAAGAAAGTTGGGTCACACAGCACAATGTCATTGGGAAGAAAATGCTGAGAGGCATCAAAAGAGATCCTGCTCCCTTCCCACATGTCATTAGCAAATAATTCAATTCAAGGTGGTTTTCAGGAAATTAATCACCTCCTCAAAGGTTCTTGTTAAGGTCACAGAACCAAGAGGCCTGGGTCACTGCACATGTCCTGCCCAGCCTCTGTGGTTTCATAGTACTTTCCCACTACAGTCAAATGTGCAACAGGCATTTTAATTTTGCCCTGAGAGAATACTATTTTAGCAGACAGAAGTGTAAGAAAAGCATCCAATTCCATCCCTGATCCTGTACCAACATTGTTTTCAAAACACAAGAACTGAAAGTGTCTCACTTGCTAGAGTTGTTTTCCCTTCTGGTCTTAGACAGAAAGATATGAGGAGGAGAGGGGAAAGAGAGCTGAAAATCAGTGCAAATTCATTCCCAGATCAGGCCTTAGATCTGATGTACTCTAAAGAAGAATGGACATGACAATATTGAAAGGCTGGAGCTCAGCTCTGAAAGCTGGTGACTCATTCAGTCCAATACAGCAAAGTGTTGTGTTCATACAAAGTTTAATGGAAAAAAATGATTTCACTGGCTTTGGGAATGAATTCCGAATGAATGAATGGCAACAGAGTGGTTCAGGTCTCCTTGTAAGTAGCCTTCGAGTCTCAGTCTTTCATTAAAAATAAATAAAGAAAGAAGAAGCCATATCAGCACAGAAAGCAAAGAAATAAACAGCACATTCAGTCTTCTCCTCACTTGAGAATTTACACAAGGTTCAAAACACATTGGCCCAAATTAAGCGGAAAAGAAAGAAAAAAATACCTATCTCATCCCTGATTATAAAAGAAGAACTTCAGGGGCTGGCAGTAAAGCCTTCTGGCAGAAAGAAACTTCAAAATCCATCTTTTTTTTTCCTTAACTGAGAACCCCCTTTGAAGTACACTGCAAAGGATTCTGCCTGTCCCCAGAAGCCTTGTGCACTGCCGCTAGCCATCGGCTCCCACCACTTCTGAATTAACATCCCACAGACACTTCGAAGGAGCAGCACACCTACATTTCCTAGCAGATAACTTATTTAGTACACGAGCTGCTGTTACCCACCAGGCCATAAGGAAAAGCACTGTACCCCTTTGGTATTATCCCTGATCCCCAAGAGAAGGGATCAGCTCTTCCATGAAACATCAAATAACACATTGCAGGCACAGTGGATTTGTGAGTGTGTGTGACTAGGTTGTGTAATTTACACAACATTTCATGGTAGAGTTTGGGGGCACCTCCCTTCACTGCTGGGCAGGTTTGTTCTCTGCATCACCCCAAAGCTTAGCATTAATGAAAGCATTACACCAGACCACAATTCTCCCCCTTTTTGTCAGCTATGCTGGAAGATTTCACACTTCCATATTTCTGGCTATTAGCTGGACGAGGGCAGCAGCACCCAGTGCTCATGAGGGGTTGTTGGGTCCGTGAGATGTGAGAAATTGAATTGGGCAAATGGTTCATCTCATCCAGTTTTGTTTTCTGTAGGGGCAGCCTTGAGGAAACAAACAGAAATATGAAATTCTCACATTCTGGATAATGACTAAATATCCTTCTCAGATGCAAAGTATTTTCCGAAACCTAGAATAATTGTGATTTTTTTTTTTTGCTGTCACAGAAAATAAAAGTTACTCTCAGCATAATTAGCTTATACTGATTAATACCAGGGTGTTTGCATGCACAATAAATTCTTTCTTTGTATCCTCCCTAGTTATTGGCCTCAGGATCATCTTGAAGTAGAGCCAGTCAAGTTGTCTCTCTTCTCTCTACCCACCCAAGGGAGAGTTGTTGCTAGTGCTGTTGCCTGCTGCACCAATTAAAAGAGCAGAAAATGTATTCTGGAAATCTGTGCTGAGCAGTCAAGACAGTCAACTGAATGATGGCCAAGTCTCTATGACTAAAAGTCTCTTTTAGCCACACAGGTATTTTCCAGGTCTTTAGAGAAGGAAGAAATAAGACACTTCTCTGGGAATCAGGACCTTCACTGTTATAGCTTAGCCGTACACCATGCAGTAGATCAACACAGAGGTATGTTAGATGAGGATCTGCACCTAAAATGTTTTATACCTCTCTGTCATGGCTGGTTTTGCTCCCAGGACTACCCGTGAATGTGGGGTTTGGCAGCTGACAAAGCTCTTATGATAAATAAAGGCAAAACATTTTAGCCAATGTTGTGTCTTCTCAATAGCAGGAAATGCCCAAGTACCATGTTTGAACCTTTCAAACACAACAGGCTCTTTTGCTTCCCATTGCAAATCAGTGATAAATCCCTGTCTCATCTTCCACTCCAAAAGAGCACTCCCTTCCCACAGGCTGTTACAATCACGGGAATTTAAGAGTACCAAACCATCCCTTCAAATCCCCCTCTGTGTGTTTTCCAAATACCACCATGTCCCTTTGCAGGGACAAAAGCCAAGCACATGCAAGCAGCTGAGATCTACTGCTATTTCCCTTTCATATGTTATTTGCCAAACCTATTAACTGCAATCCCAATCAGGCAGAACTAAACTTGCCTGAGGAGTGTGGGCAGTAAGACAAAGTCAGTGAATTATATGTTTGTGTATTATATGTGCTGTTCTTCTTGATCCTAGAGCTCCATTCACAGAATCACAGAACATCAGGGGTTGGAAGGGATTCAGCCTGTTAGAAATCCACTTTTCCCTCTGCCTGCTGCATTCCCTCATTTCAGTGCAATGATGCCCTTTCCCTGCTGGCTCATGGACCCTTTATGAAAGAGCTGTAAGGAAGCGTGGTCCAAAGGTAGCTTTCATGGAAACAGTCAATCCCATCATTAAGAAAGTTTATCTACTCATTAAAATTTTTTCACATTGAAATATGTGCCTTTCATCCAGTTTCTAGGAAAGTGACCATCACATGGTAAGGACAGTGTGAAGAAAGGAGCACTTGAATCCTTGTTAAAATAGAATGTATCCCTTTGATATCCACCTCCCTTGGGAGTTTTCTTCCTAAGAGCTTTCTGTGCAATCACAAGTGTTGTGAAAGTTTTGTGGTCATTTTTTATTAATCCAGATGTTCAGATAAGAGTTTAGGAAAGGATCCACAAAAGAAAAAAGAAATTAAGATTAATCGAACACTAAACTAATCAACAACATAAATACTCTTAAATAACAGAATATTAAAGAACACAATATAAATACATGTCATTGCAGCCTAATCCAGAATGACAAGATATGATTTCAATGTATTAGTTCAATTAATTTTGATCTATGTTCTCTAAAACATAAATTCTGCTACTATGTGGATTTCTGTCTTTTCAGGAATAACATTTTTTAAAATCCACGTTTTTAGTCCATAAAATAACTTGTATATAAAGTTTTTCAGGTGCTCCACAGTAGTTTTATGAACATAAAGCAGGGTTTCTAGACATATTCAGTCTTTGTCTCTTCACTGTATGGTTAAAGTCAGAGCAAACTTAACCACATGTTCATTGCACACTCAGTACAACATAACAGCCAGTGGCAAAATCTAGCATTTAGGAAAAGCTGTAACTTTATCAGGTAAACAACCCCTCCTATCTCTGCTCCAATCATAGTACATGATGGAAAGCTAAATGAAAGACGGTCCTTACAATCGTGAAACAAAAAGCTGTTCCACAGTACTTTCTGTTCCTTTCTGCAATCTATTATAATATTTATAGGGAGACACTTTTAAATATTAGTGTTCTAGAGAGCAAAGCAGTTGCAGATCTCTTTGTAAGAAAAAGCAAACTACTTCTAGGAATTAAACAAAATAGACTTTTGTGGTCAGCGTCGTCTGTCCCACCTGATGTTGGTATTTCCACACAGTGAAAACAGGCTTTTTATTCTGAGCACCCCTGAGGAATTCTGAGGCTAAAGTTCTGCTCGTTACAGGGAAAATCAGCTGATGACACTTCAGTAAAGGGTTGATTAAAACTCTGATGGGAAAATAGTTGTGGTTCACCCTGTCCAGAGGCAACAGCCTCAGTCAGAGTCTTGGTTCAGATATTGCTCTGTCAAGGATAGCCAGGAGACTGTCAAGGTTGGCCCTGCTATTCTGACACCATAAGTGAGGTCTCATCTGCTTTACCCTGTGCCAACACAGTGCAACTCTGCCATTCAAGGCAAGCTTTTTCTTTGTCCCTTTTTATTCTTCTTGAAATAATAAAAATTGAACAGAATCCCAAGGAAATCCCAAGAACACGAACTCATTTAGGTTTCCATCTATAGAGGAGAAAGGACTGAAATAGTTACTTCTAATTAAATACCTCATCAGGTGCTGGGGGAGACATAGGATTCCAAAGGAAGGAAGTTTCTCAGAGTACAAAAATGGGTCATCTGTCATGAGGATCTAAGCAGCCAGTGGGCCCAATGATTTGCTAGTTCCAGCTCTGGACTTCTGGGAAACAAATAAAAAGGGGCCATACTCTCTGCCTCAGTAGGAATTTGGCCTCCAGTTCTGCACATTAACAGTCATGGTGATTCAGATTAAGTTGTTAAGAGATAACCAGTGCCTCCTATCTGCATCTTTATAGTGGTGACAAAGTGGTGAAGGCACTGTATCTGGTTACTCATTATATATGCTTCGTATACAGTCTTACTGCAAAGCAAAGCAAAGCAAAACAAAACAAAGAGGAAATGGGAGTTATGCCATGATCTTTCCTGAATGTTCTTTTTCATGGGTGTTTATATATATATATATAATCCATATATATATATAATGCATAAAATTTAAATATATATAATGCATTCTTTTAAATGCACATATCTTTGTTATGAGTAAGTTACGGCAGCATCACTGGGAAAAAATCCATGTCCACAGCACTGTCTACAAGGTTTGGTTGGCTACAAGGCAACAGGGGCTGTCTGTTTGGGGCTTTTTTCTCTTCCTGTGCTTTGTACTCGGCAGATTTTGACTATGATGTCCTTCTTGTATTAAAAAGGAAGCTGTTGTTGAGTGTAATGTGTATAATGACACCACTTTCATTGTAATGCAGAATGCATAGCTTCAAGTGTTTGCAACACTTTAGCCAGTTCCTTTCAAATTGAAAACAGACAAAGAGGCATTCTGAATGTAACCTGCTAGGTCCAGCCACCAATCTTGTGGCTGACATCTCTACAAGCAGCTCAGCGTTCTCCAGAGTTGAGGAAACTTTTAACAGCATCGCTCATCAGTGTCTCCAGTTTTAAAAGTAATGTACAAATGGTGATTTCTTTCATAAATCGCATTAAAGCACAGATTGGTTTTCCTAGGGAGAGAAGCATGGTCATTTTTCACAAATTGAAAGCATCTGGTCCAAACAGAGCAGTGCATTTAATATATCACGATTTTATTCATGTCATTTGTAAACAGCAAAATATCCTTGGTGCCATCAGGTGGGTTTTTTCCTTCTCTTTTGCCCTTTAAAAAATGCTTATAAATTAAGCTTCCCTCTGCATGTGTGAGCTTAAACTGAAGGGCAGAGACACTCAGAGGCAATATGAGGCACATGGTTTTCACACCCAAACCTCACCAGAGAAAGGTTGTATGGAAAAAGCATCAGGAGCTATCCTGATGAGCTCCATCAGGAGCACACTGCATCCCCTCTTTCCAGAAGCACAGGGTCTGTCCAGTGGAAGAATAGTTAGGAACTCTCCCAGTCCCACATCATGGTTTTCTTCCATTCTCAGCCTGGGACTGCCCATGGGTGAGAGAAATCTCCCACCAGAGGCTAAGAGCCCTGAACTCACCCAGCACAGAACTGTGGTGACACATCTGCCACTCACAAACAACCGCACCTAAAAACCAGCACCGTGCCAAATCTGTGCAGCACATACTGGAGGAGTCTCTGAAGTAGCCAAGTAGAATATTTTGAACAGAAAGTCACCATCCATTTACCTGCTCCCCAGTTTCTAGAGGCTTATGCCCAGACCCAGTAGAGGAGCTTCCTAGTGTATAATACAAAAAATGGATGGGACAACCTCAGTAAAAGAATTTCTAACACAGTGTTGCCAGGACCTGTTTTCTGTTCATTGTCTTTTGATACCTTTAACAGTGCTCTGGAAGAAAATAAAAATAATTTGTTGTAAAGTTTACTAGTGATTCAAAGTTGGTGAAGTCATAAACTAATGAGAGAAGCAGCTCAGTTTCTTGATAAGTCTCCTTTGAACATCAGAGGCTACTAATATTTCAAACATGAGGTAATGCATCTCAGAACAACAAAATAAATAATTTTAGTCTCCCAAGATGCAACTCCCTTGGCCCAAACTGCACTGACCCTAAAAATCTACTTAATGCCCATATTATATCCCATTGCAAATCTCCCATTTCAGTGCTTTGGCTGTGAGGAATAGTAAATTTAAAACCAGAGGAATATCAAACAGAGAACTGAATTGCGTCTCAACAGCACCACTGAGAATATTATGGGAATATTGTCCCCATTCCTTCAGCCACTTCAAAAAGACATAGGAGAAAATGTGAAAAGAATTTTTAAAAAACTATTACAGTTAATTCAGAATTATGGAATATTCCACTCTGTGGTAAGAAATGAGAAAATTAATTGTGTTCAGTTTCTTCAAAGAGAGGTAGGGGCAAATTTATGGTGACATATAAAGCTCTACCTGTTGAAAAGAAAGAAACTTTGCTGATAGCAGATGGGTCTCTAATACAGCAGAAGCAGAACAATCAGAATCTGAAAATACCATTTTCACAATTTCTGATTAGAAATATAAGACATTAATGGTGCAACTAATTAACCAACTGAACAATCATAAAAGTATATAGTAGGGTTTTGAACACCATGGAGTATTTATTTACTAATTGTAGAAATTACTAATAAATATCTGCAGACAGCCCCACATATCTCTGGGGTCAGACAATCAGGCGACTTCCATAAATAGATTAATCTCTTGCCTCGTCTTGTTGCCAAAAGAGTAATTTTTCTTTGTGCCATTGTGCATACCTTAGTGTATTTTTTTTCAATGTAATTTCAGCCTGAAGACTCTTTGAAAATACAAGAATATGCTTTTTCTTAATATTTTAGGTGAAACCGAAGCCGAGGATTTGTTCAGGGTTGTGCCTTTCTGAAAGGAAAATTAATATATCAGGTAGAGAATAATCAGCTTCTAGAAGATGAATAGTTGTTTACCTGGTCAAGTGGGAAGGGAGCTCTATCTCTCCAGACATATAAGTTGCCCTGCTTACAGTAGGGATACAGGAAGGCAATAGCACAGAGAGGTAAAAATGAGGGGAGGGTCTCTGTGTAACTTAAGCACACTCAAGTCACTTGATAAGCGCTGCAGAAAAGCTTCAATTTGTCAGTACTGATGACACAGATTTCCTAAATTACAGCATTTGGGAAGGCAGGTGCAGGTGATGTAGCATTGTGGTCCATTTAGGTGCCTTAACACATAAATAAAACTTTGAAATTTTCAGTCTTGTAAAGTTAGCTGTGCAGTAACTGAGAACTTGTCCTCTCACCCCTCTTCCCTGCTCCCCTCTCCTCTCGTTACTAAGGACATGTTGTAAGACAAATTGCTGTTGAGAGCCTATCTTTTAATCAGTCTCTGAACTCTCCACATAACCGTGTGTTTGCTGGATTTGAATTTTGGTTTGCATTTTCTTTCCCCCCCTAAAAATACTCCAGGGATATCAGGTACCCTCTCTTCAATGGGCTGGTTGGTACTTGGTGTCACTGGTCTCAGAGCTATTCACTGTGAATAATGTTTGGTCCTTTTTTATTTTAATTGCTGGAATGGCTGTGGATATAAGTTGCTCAACACAAAAGGGTGACAAATAATGATGAAAGACACTAGAGTGCTCTCATGTGTAGCTTGGACCAGAAGGAGAAAAGAGATTATTGCAGCTGAACTGGTCACATGGAATTTGCTGGACTTGCCTGCTCCCACCCCCCCTCCAGATCTTCTCTGGAAGTAGTGCTCTTACAAGCTAAGAAAGACACAGTTGGCACACTTAAAAAAAAAAAAAATAAAAAAAAAAAAAGAAGAAAATTATCCCATTAACAATGACCTTTAGAAATTTCAAGGACATAACGCTGCCTTTGTGAAGTGTAAACAGATGCGCTGTCAAATAGTTAAAGAACAGAATTGTTCCTGGATCTGTTACTTACCTCCTCGTGAACTGGAGCTACAAACTGTAAAGAGCCAGGAGGAAACCACAGCAGCATGATTATATAGTTAAAGAGACAAATACTTATGTTGGTCTTCTCAGCGACTGATATTTCTATTATATTTTTAATTAACATTTTAATCCTTTAAAATCATTTTAATCCTCAGGAAGCATGTTACAGAGTGAAATCATTGCTATGAAAAGTGTCAAACAGATAATAGCTAAAATTAATGGTTTTGTGATACATCAAGTTTTCAAATTGTTCTTTTATTAAAAGAGCCTGACATTTTTCATTACAGTGAGCAGGGCTTTCTGAATAAAAAGTGAGCATGTACCCCAGATTATAGAACATTTAACTATTTGCATGATAAAGTCCTCATCCAGGTTTTCCTCCTGTTTGAAACCGTTGCCAATAGACAAGATAAGTATCTTTTGTGCTGGCGTAACAGAACGCAAACCAAGGTGTTCCAGCCTCTTCCTCCTGCTCCTTCTTATTTTAGCTAGGGCTGTTTGCAGCCCAAAAAGCCCTTCCCCACGAATGGGCACTGGCTGCCCTTTGGGAGGAGGCAGGGCTGGGTTAGTGGGTTCGCTGCATGCTCCGCTTAGCTGACTGTCATTGCCGACCTGTGTCAGGGGCTGCTCTCCCTTCTCCCTTCCCCTTTCTCCCTTCTCCCTTTTCCCTTCTCCCTTTTCCCTTCTCCCTTTTCCCTTTTCCCTTCTCCTTTCCCTCTTCCCCTTTCTCCTTTCTCCTTTCTCCTTTCTCCTTTCTCCCTTCTCCCTTCTTCCTTCTTACTTCTCCCTTCTCCCTTCTCCCTTCTCCCTTCTCCCTTCTCCCTTCTCCCTCCTCCCTCCTCCCTCCTCCCTCCTCCCTCCCTCAGAATGTCATTGGTAGTTGTCTCATTTAAGCACTTAGAGGCAACCTCTGGAAGGCTGTAACTCATAATGAGATAAATAGATGCGTGTCTAATTGTGAAAACACTTCAGTGAGTGGATACAAGCCCCTACGGGCCCCATCTTTAGACCTTTCAAAACTCACATATGCACACAGTTCCTTCTCTCTCAGTCAGTCTCTTCCTTTCTGACATCCCTCAGTGTAGGACACACTGCAGCTGGCACGTATAAACTCTAAATCTTCTACCTACTGGCAGCCATCAATAGCTATATGCACAGACTGTGACCCATAGGAAACGGCATCGTCTCAAAAAATAAAATAATAGAACTGTACCTCTAAGAACTAGGCTTTTCCTTAAAATCACTTTAGCATTTGGTCTTTAATACATCATCTTGTCAGCAGCATGCTGGTCCAGTGATAAACAGTGTCTGCCTTCTGTGGAAGTTTTACAGTGTTTTATTTGGATGTGGTTACTCTGCATGTTTTCTTTCCATTTTTTCATCTTGAAATGGAAAGTAAAACATTTCCTGGGGCAGTAAAAGAATGCTGCAAATGAGAGAATGAGTGATCTCGTTAAAAACTGTTGATTGCCAGCAGATGTGCTACTGGGCATGTGTTGGATAATGCGGGGCCTTTTGAAGAGGCCCGTCTTTTGTGCTGGGGAGGCCTCTGTAATAAGCTGAGTGTAATGAAACTACAAGTAATCAGCTGCCCAATATTTAATGTCTGGGGTCACCAATTAAGGCAATGTATGAAATGTTACAATGAAATGTTTCCCCCACCCACCCTACCTCTGTTTGGGTGCATAAAGCTCAATTAGGCACTCAAGCAAGCCCGCAAGAGTTTGGAGATCCCTTTCAACAGAAACTTGCATCAATATTTTTAAGCTTTGGGATGATATTCCAGAAGATGTGGTTTATTATCCATTTCCACTACTAGCTTGCTGAGATCCTCCTGACACATCACTTCCTCTTCTGTCCCTCCCAAAAGGGGGGGTGAATGGTGTTTTGGTTCCCTGGGACACGTCTGTGACTTGTCACAGGCTGCCAACGCGAGGCAGGCGCACTCCGGCTATGCGTGCCTGCTCACCTCTACATCCAGGGGACCTGCAGCATGAAAGGGTGAGAGCAGCAAGACGGACTCAAGAAATGTCCTCTTGGAGGGTGCAGAAACACAAAACTGGAAAGACAGGTAGCTGAGCTGAAGGCTGGTATCCTTCTGTCGCTTTTCAAATGAAAGTCAATCATAACCCCGTCACAGCCCCATGAAGTAGGCACTGGATCTTTCTCAGCGAGTTGCAGCATGCCCAAAACCTCCAGAAAAATTTAGCCTGTTTTAGCCCTAACAGGGAGCCATGTGCTACATCACTCCTCATGTCCACGCTGCCCAAGCAGTGTCAGCCTCCAGACAGATTTCCCATGATGGCAAAAAGGTGGGGATTTGATCTGAGGAGCCACGTCTGGTTCAGTGGCCTGGCAACAAAGGTCTGCTTGCCACAAATGGTGCCACAGGACCCTGGTGAGTAGAAGCACCACCAAGCCCTTGGTTAAACTGGGGAGTCAGGGGCAGGCATCAGGTCACTTTCCCTGCAGGCTCTTTGACTCTGGATTTTGGTACCCCCTACCCTTTCAAGGTCAATGCAGTGACCTTAAGGGCAGGCTACAAGGTCTGTTTATTTTCCCAGGCTCTGCCTTGCAGTGGGAGTGGGGCAGGGAGGTGAGAATGGCAGGGAAAGGGTAGCATCCTTGGTGGGGGGAGGTTGGGGAGGGCTGCTTCTGCTTGTGGCCATATACAGCTTGCACTTCTGCCTACAAACAAATTAAGACGCTTCCTTTACTGAATAGTAAATGCTCATACATTGAAATCAGGACACAAAAGAAGAAGTAGGATAAAACTAATATTTCTAATAACAAAATACTTTTTTAGCTAGGCAGAAATTACTCCAAAATCAAAGTGAGGAAATAGTGACATGCTGTCTTAAAAAAAATAAACAAATCCATCTATTTTTTCATCACAAAAAGTGAGTGTAAATCCTGATCCACATTAATTAAATTCCACTTTTAGAAAAAGTAGTGAAAATTCCCCTTAATCCACAATATCTGACTTAATGGGGGGGGGGTGGGGGTGGGGAAAGGAATTTCTTGATTCCCAGCACAGATCTTTCTTGCATCCACTACAGAGCCTTACTCTTTATTCCTCTGTACAGTGAAAGAAATGTGAGGGGCTTGAACGCTGGAGGAAAAAAAAAAAAAAAAAAAGAAAAAAAAAAGAAAGCCTCCTCTTTTGTGTCCTTATCTCTCCTGATGCGTGCTACATGTTGCAGCACAGAGCAGGGGCGCTGAAGCTGAGCCCAGAAATCCGAGGGGATTTGACGACGCCCCCGGTAAACAGGGCGGCACAAAAGTCCATTGTGCTATGAGATAACTGCGGGGCTGAATGGGGGAGGCTGTCACGGGTTGGGGAGGGGGGAGGGATTGTTGGGGCAGCCACCATCGGATCACAGTCGAGGCCTGAATTCCTTTATGGTTCATCAGGGCCTGTTGGTACCACAGAAAGTGTCATGATCCTTTTTTTTTCACTGGGGCCAGATGGTGTCCTTTTTTGAGGCCTTCCTAATGCCCGGTTTTCCACATGTAAAACTCCTGGGAAAATGACCTAACTCACAGCTGCTTAGTGAGGCTTGAGCAGGTCTTTAGAAAGACTTCTGTCAGGAACAAGGAGGCCGTACCACTCTGGGGGAGCAGGGGGAGGCCACCACCACAAACCTACCCTTCGCCGGCGATATTTAAGCAGAAATAAAAAACCCTCCAGCCCGCCCCAGCCTGGGCCAGCTGAAGAGGTGACATGGCCAAGCAGCTAGCTGCCAGGAGGGGTTGCCGTGCCGGCAGCAGCCATCTCCCCTGCCCCAGCGAGCAGATGGCCTGAATAAAAACATAGAATATGGTCCAGAAGGGTCGGGAGAGGACAAAAAGTGAGAGGTTCTCCAGACCGCCGGCCAGCCGCCCCGGGGAGAGAGGAGGGGAGGGACCCGCTGCTGAAAGGGGCTGAGGGGAGCTGAAAACTTTTGATGTCTGGATGGTCGGCTTTGGTAGAGCACTGAATGATGCTCCGAGGAACAGCAGTGCTGCAGGTGTGATGCTTATAAAGCCCCAAGCCTTTTATATTAAGAAAATAATGCCCAGCCAGAGAAGCCCTTTCAAGGCTGCAAAGGATGCAAAACTGAAAAGATTCTGTGGTGGATCTTGTTTTCCCCAGCCAAAGCATTAGGAGTAATTGTCTTGATAACTTTTAGCCACAGCCATTGACCTTTTTTAGCCTCCACTGTACATCACTGTGTTTGGGATGGTTTCATTTGCCTTACTTTGCCAGGGAATTTTTTATTATGGGTTTATGAAAGCATCCATATCCATCCTTTGCAGCTGAAGCATTTGTTTCCAGCAGTACGTTTGTTTAGTCTGTCAGTGTAACTGCAGATCTTTCAAGAAGGGCTACGCTGATCTTGCAAGTTCCCCACTGGTATTTTTCAAAATCCTGCACACAAATAAGTTCAGTATAAATATTAACAGTCAGCTTTTATTGTACTTGTTTTGTGACTGCTCTCATCCCAGCACTAACCATCTTACCTCACCCCACCCCACCCATATATATTTTAAAGTTTAAAGAGAATATGGGAAGCTCCAATGGCATTTCTTTCCTGAACATGGCCATCTGAGGAATTAAAAAGACCTGGCTGAAAAGTAGCTAGAATAGTTCTGGGAAAAAAAAATGTGGGGAGAGGGGGCTGCCATAAAACTGTGGTTTTTTTTTCCAATTAAAAAACTGGAAGGCAAAACTGAGCAATTGTGCTAAAATTCCTTCAGTGATGATACTTTAAAAATCAAATTTAGTTTCAAATGTTTAATTTTTGAGGCAAAATACACAAATATGCTTATCCCAACATTTTTCATTTTAGACTTGCAGAGAAAATATCTATGAAAGATTTTATTTTCTAGCTAAAATATTTTTTCAGTTCAACCAGAACATCAGTCCTCGTTTTTGATTTTATTATCAGATTTGAGTGCAAAGGAAATACACTGTTTGATCTCAGGTAGGTGTTGCTCAAAGGTTTCTTTTCACACTTGTTAAGAATACAAGTTAATTTTGTTACAGAATATACATCCAAAGCATGGAAAGATGGTATAAAAGCAAACAATTTTCCAATCTCACTGACTTAGCTAAAAGAAAAACAGAGGGAAGAATCATGTGTAAAGATGTTACTGGTTGCTCACAGAAGGGCCATTTTTCAGTGCTGTCTGGGCATGAAACCTAAACAAAAACAGCCCAAAAGTGGCCATCATCATTCTGGAGCATCTATCTTTGACCCAAAAACTCCTGACATCCATGAGTTTCATTTCTCTTTGGTAACTTGCAGATTATTGATTTTATCGTTTGCCTGACATTTCACAGTGCATTGCCTCACTTACAGAAATGTTCAGCATTTATGCTGTGATGTGAACTGTCATAAAGTGAGGTAACATTCCATAAAATCCTAAGGGGAAAAACACTTTGATGATATGCAGTCCAACTTGGAAGGACTGTATTTTTTTTTTCAAGCTTTTCTAGGCTCACTCACCCTGAAAAAGCACATTTCAGAAGGAACAAGATAATTTTAAATAAGGACTGATGTTCTAAAAGAAAAGGAAAAGCCTCAAATCTTTCCCTGTAACATGAAGAAGAGTCATTATCAATGCGTAACTCAAAAAGGAGTAAAATGCACACATATTTGCTGTGCTGTTTTCAGCAGAGCAATGAAGTTCAAGAGAAACAGCTTGTGGTTTACACTTTTGATCTGCTCATTCCCCTTTTTGTTTTAAAATGTATTGCTCAGCCTGAATGCCTCCAAGAATTCAGGCAGAGGCATCCAGCACACTCTTAGGATCTGTGTCTTGCAACAGAAGGAGCCCGAGAAAGAGAGCCAGACCTTCTCCTGCTGGGTCAGTCACACGCAGTCAGGCTTTTGCATAGAGTTAGCCTTCTGTCTCCTTCCTTTCAGAGACAGAGTAACATTTTGCTGTGACACAAAGAAATTCTTCCCTCTCTTGATCATAAAGACCCACAGCACTAGATCCTCTTTATCAACTGCTCTTTTCTTATAGGATGCGATATATTTTATTTACATATGAATTGATTGGTTTGCCCAGCAAACCTGGAAAGCAAAGTGGTTTTGCAAAATCACAAGCCACTCTTGTTGGAGTGTTTGCTGAAACTTGGAGAAAACAGATATCTCACTGCTCTGCTTAACTCCCTATAATCTGTGTCCTATCTATCATACATTTTCTTATTGCGCAGGTCTCAGAGGTGGGATGTAATTAGTTAGATTTTTTTTTGTGACAAAGCACAGAAATAAACTACAATGAAGTTCTAACCACTGAAATATCTGTATTTGGCCACCTTCTTCTTCTTTTTTGAAAAAAAGCTGCCTACAAAATACCCAGCTTTTCACTGCCCTTAAAAGTAGTTGCACAGTTTACAAGCGACTGTAGACACATCAGAGGAAGCTTTCAAAATCTGTCTTCTTTACCTACAGGTGTGCATATGATACTAAAATGCATTTACTGCCAGACTATGCTGTCATTTCTTGCACTTTCCATGTGTCCCTATTAGCATGAGGCAGCTTACCAACTGAGTGGCCTGTAATGTAGGAGAAACAATGACAAAGATAAAAAATGGGGAAATTTTCTGGCTTCGTGAGTTATTCCCCTGGTCCAATAAGAATCTCAAAATTTCTCTTGGCCTGGCGACTGAGGAGCCTTAAATGCAATTACTAGACAGAGTTTTAAGACAAACAAAAGTACTCATTCACACACTGTACTCCAGCTCCTCATACCACCTAACTCCTCCCTTGAAGAAGGTGCAGAAGCCAAATGGGCTCAAAAAGCAGATGTGCAAAGCCAAGAATGAAAAAGTCCAGTGGCTACCATGTCTGTGTTGAGAAATTCCTAAGTTATAGATAGCTGAACATGGAGAGACTCCACCATGGGAAGGGTCATTCTGTGCTGTCCTCCTCATAATCTTTCCCTAAGCAGTTATTAGCAGACACTGTCAGGGACAGGAGCAGACCTTTGGTCTGACTCACTACGGCTGTTCTCTTGTTCCTCTGTTCTCATTTCATTCCAGCAACAAAGTCTATTTTTATTCTTCTCCCTAGAACTGTGGCCAGCACACTGTAAAGTATTTTACTATGAATCCAGACTGCTGTGACCCCATGTGTGATGCTCACAGGGACACTTTTCTCTTTTCTTCTACACAGAGAAACTCTGTTGGAGACACTTCTTCCACAGCTCGAGATGCTGATTCTAATTGTGACAAAAAGGCAATATATTCATCGGCCTTGGTGACTGTCCAGTAGGCATCAAAACAACATTAATGTCTTAGCATGTGATAACTTGACACCTATGTAAAAAGTAAGGATGGCTCCTTACCAGAACACATCTTTCACTAGGTATCTCATACTGAAAGGTTTAAAAAACCTCACTTCCTCAATTCACAAGAATTATGCCTCTTAAAATAACCCCAGTGTGTAGGTTTCCTTTCCTTTCTGCTGACAAGGAAAGCATGAGTCTGAATGTCATGTTTAGAATCCATCATAAATGTGTGGATCTGTTGTAGGAAATGCAAACTAGCTAACCATCACACACCAAGTCCCCACTTAATCCAAGCAAGGAACCAGGCTGAGATTCTGTTTCAGCCTTATTTCCCATCCCAGGTTGATGACAAAAGCCCGTGTCTATCAGGGGGCATCATTCATTACTAGATAAAGCCATTCAGGGTTTTTTTCAGAAGAGAATGATTATAGGATAAGATGTTGACCTCCTCTCTAGCAACTTTACAGGACACTCAAGAATCACAGAATTCTTATGGTTGGAAAAGACCTCTAAGATCACTGCATCCAACCATCAACAGACTGCCTCCCACCCCTATAAAAAAAAAAACCCAAACTAAAAAAAAAAAAAAAAAAAAAAAAGAGAGAGAGAGAGAGAGAGAAATATCATCACGCACACTAGACAAGAGCATGATCTGAAGTTCCTCATCTACTCACTTTTTAAATATTTCCAGGGATGGTGACTCTAGCATCTCCCTGGCAGCCTGTTGCAGCACCTAACTACTCTCTCAGTAAAGACATTATTCCTAATATCTACTCAGAACCATATCAGTTGTATGCTTCTAGTGTGTGCTGGAGATAAATTAGTTCAAGAAGAACTCTATCTAAATTTCCTATTCTGCAGTCTGCATAGGGCATTTAACCTCTGTGTCGTAGTCAGCTTGTGGTAGGACTGCTCAGGAATTCCTGCCAGGTACAGTCAGTACCACATCTCATGCCTGGGCAGAGAAGTGGGAGCAAGCAAGGAGGCAGCACATGGAATACTGGAAGCAGGAACAACCAAGGCAGGATGAGTTGCATGGGAGGCTGATCTCCATTAGCACTGAGGCAATAGGTGGGCAGCATCACTCCTGCGGAGACCCAGTCCTGATGCTGAGTCCAGAGCAGTCCTCGATGTCCATGACACATGGAGGCACAAATCACATTTCTTTAGTGTCTGCAGGAGTGGTGCCGTGGTCCCAGGCCACAGGTCTCTCACTGCCATCAGCAAGCCCGTTTAGCATAGACGGATCATGGCAGCACTGCAACCTTCAGTCTAATTTCACATTAAATTTGTAAGATATGTAACACAAACTTTGAGAACCAATGAAGAGTGACCCTTAGTCTCTGCACAAAGCAGTGCAGTCCCCAAACACGTGCACCATTCAGATCCCAGATTTATTTCAAATGTGCTGGAAATTGTTCTAAACCAAAACCACAGTGCCAGCTATCTCCAAAAGATGCAGAAACCTGACAGCAAAACCATTGTTTTGATCTCTCGGATAACTTGACAAGCTCCCATATCCAAACAACCAAAATTAGGAAAGCCTGGATTTCTATGTGAACACTTCCCTTCTACTGGATAAATCCAGCCTCCTCTACTGGCTAAATTTACATAGTGCTGATGTAAATCAGCAACAGTGACTATACAACTATCAAACCAACACTGATGCTCAACTCATACCAGCAGCAAATCAAGCTATAAATGCTTTTGATTGTGGATCTCAGACTGTTATGGCAGAGGTTATGCACCCCAGCAAAGATTCCTGGCATAGCATTCTGCAGCAAATAAATATCCCTTTTTGGTTGCTAACCTGTTTTGGAACCTCGCTCAGGCAGAGAACTCCCGTCTGGGTTTATACGAATAAGTAGTTTGATTTGGAATTTCATAAGATACTTACATGTCACTCACATCCTTCTGTTGAGCTAAATTGATCTTTTTTCTTCTCATTTCCTGGGTAGATTGCATTTGGTCTATGAGTAAACACAGTGTAGCTGCCCCCTTTTCCCAGGCTTTCTAATGAGAATGTGCTGTCTGATCAGGTGCATGCACTCTGCTGTCATTTGCAGCCTGACCTGCAGGTCAGAGGTGATTTGAGCAGGCTCAGGGATGCATACAAATCACATCCTCTTGTCTGTCTGTTTTGTTGACTGGTTCTCCTCAGGGTCATGGCTATCTTAAGTAGCAGCCTGAAGGATAAAGTGCGCCCTGTCTGAGCTGTAAAACTTTGACTTTGGACCAATTGCATCTGACATACAGCAGCATGAGGTTTGGTTTAGCCTTTGGATTCAGAACAAATCACTGGCTATCAATAGCTGATAGTGACACACAGTTTACTGAAGGTCCCCTTTTCTCTGGCAGCTGTATATACTTTGGGAGAAACAGATGTGTTTTTAAGGTTCTAAGGTTATGTTTTAAATATGATGCTGCACACACTCCATTAGAAAGTAGGCGCAGCAAACAAAAAAATAGTTAGAAAACGTTATGTTCTTTTGTGGGCTTTCTTTTGGGCTCCAAGGTGGTGTGCATATGGGAGGTGGGAAGGATAGATGTAAAATGGCATAAGACTGACCTGCTCTTAAAATAGAAGATTTTTAGGGTTATCACACTTGCAAAAAGCATTTAAGGAACGATACTGGGGAACAGTCATGCATTATAAAAGACTGTGTCCTCCAGGCTTTTGCATTGTCGGGAGTTTCTTTGCCAACATTTTTACACCAGCACGGTGGTCAATACCCTGAGGTACAGGCTCAGGAGCAACATTTCTTACTCATACCACCTCCTTCTCCACAGACCAGAAGAACCAACCTCACCATCCCCATGCCAATTCTGCCACAATGAAAGCACCTGCAAGTGCAGCAAACACCCACTCATGGGGGACCCAACCAAGTGGGAAGTTTTTAAGGCCACCAAGCAATCATCAAAGAGTTACGTCTCTCAGCTGGCATCCACTGGGGCCATATTCAGAGCAATGACCTGGAAGCAAGAGGCTCCATATCACCCCCATGGTTTGCTCAGCCCCTAGCACTTCACTTATTAAAAGAAGACTCTAGGACTGTGTCAGTGCCCTTGTGCCTCCTCAGCATCATAAGAAAAATCCAGTCTGCCTTATATATATGTAAGAGGATTTTATGCAAAAGGACCACCTTTTTATAAGTTGGAATTCTTTGGTGGCTTCTATTTATCACATCTCTGTTATAAAGAGTTACATTACTTTAGTCAACAGGTTTATCTGTTTCATTTTCTCACTTTACCTGTACTGGCTCTATTTCCAAATTTTTACCAAGTCTGTACTCCAGAATTGTGTTCACATCATATCATGATTTGGTAGGGGAAAAAAAAACAAACAAAACAACACATTTTATTATCCTTATTAGGAAAGTATAAACACCACTATAAAACCAACATAGCTGAGATGCCACTTTCAGGAATGATCATGTTACATTTCTCACTTATCTACTTATAAAGTTTATTTAGGACTTATTAAGTTTTCATATAGTACATGTGTAGGGGTCAGAGGCTTGTAAAGAAATCACCCTGCCGAGCATTTTCTACAAAAACAGATTATTTTTCAGTAAACACACCGACTATTTCATTACTTCATTTTTTTTATTTTTTTTTATTTTCACAAAATGTCCTCCCCTATCATAATAGAAAATTTAAATTATTGCATAAAAAATTAAATATTTTCCACTTTCAGACAAATATCTTTGTGCTTTTGGTAAAAAAAAGGGTGACAGACAACCACTTGCAACAGATAATCCCTTTTTTCAGACTAATTATGAACAAATTGTGCCTAGTGTATCTAAGTGTGTCTTAAACTATCATTAAATAATAAAGCATTGTGAGTTCACCAGAACTGGTTAAGTCGTGCTTGACAGGTCACATCATATCTGAAGGCTAGTCCCTAGATCTTTCAGGTCTTATTGAAATAAACAGTGTTCAACATACTGCAGAATTTCAGCCTTAATGATATCGTATCTGTGAACTGTGAAGTGATGCTACAAGATGAAGAACTGATGGCAGCATAATAGGATATGTTCCTTCCTCAGCAAAATACAGCAGAGGACTGTAATAGTTCACCAGGGGAAGTAGGGTTAAAAACCTCTGACCCCTGATATCACATAAACATTGCCAAAAAAAAATAAAACCCTTGACTGGCAGTGAAATGCGTGACTACCTTAAGTCTGTTCTGAAATTCTTGCTGATAATTAGTAGGTTGAATGTTATGAGAAATGGGCAAGAGAGGTTTCAGCCACATGAGTGTTCATACTCAGAGACCTGAGCATCTCTAATAAGAATTGATGTAGTGTGTCATTTGTAATTTAATCAGCAGCATTACATCTTGATAGTAAAACGACTATCATGAACATTTTCACAGTGAAGTAAGATTAACACACACACCCCAAATCTCTGCTGCCTTTAAGTAATGTTCCAGTTGTGACAGGAGCTGATAAATAGAAGGAACTGCATTTAAGCTGACACACGACCCCAGGCTGATTCCACAGTGCATGTGCATTTTCCTGCATATGGCACTTAGTGCTGAGCACTAACCTGAGACATTTTGTGAGCAGAGGCAGAACACTGCAACCTCAGCACTGTCAATACCAGCCTCGATGCAAAATTTTGGCTCCTGCTCTTTTCCGCTGGCTATTGTATCCCAAAGTCCAGGTCTAGATCCAGATCTGAACCTATCACAGACAGCTCCATTCCAAGCAGATCCCTCTTTTTCTCATTTTTTGATTATGAGTTTGGGAGCCAACTCTTTTACTTTCATAGTCCACACTGTGCCAGTGCATTCAAGTACCCCAGAATGCTCCAACCAGAGCTGCCTGACGTGTGAGGGAAACTCCATGGATATCTGTAAGAGAAGATCTGCCTTAAAGCAGATGCCTAGGAGTCAGTCATCTCAACTTAAGCTTTTAGATTTTCTCTGTATTGGAGGAAAACAGGCCCCTCTAGAGGCAATTCGAGCAGTGTAGCTCTCTAAAAAAACCTAAGATGAATGGTTCTCTGAAAAGGTCTTTTTTTCTTTTTTTTTTTTTCTTTTTTCTCTCTGTCCACCCTGAAGAAAGACCAGAGTGGCTAGAACATCCATATTTAATAGTTCTGAAGTAAGGTGAGTTGACTCCTACACTTACTCTGCCTAGGAAACCCACTCTGCAGAGGAGCCTGTCAGACATGAACTCTCACAACATCTGTGTCAACATCTTTTTAAACAAAACATGAATATTTCTGCCTAACCGTTTCTGAATAATTTTTTTCTTTTTTTTTTTTTTTTTCTTTGCTATTTTTAACAATGCTCAGTTGTGAGAGCTAAAAGAATTAGCAGTAAATTTACTCATGGGAAAAAAACATTATGACAATGAAGGAGAGGTCTCTAGTGTCTGCAGTCCCACAGTGAATATGCATGTTCAGCTGTGCATATTAATTGTCAGTTATATCAGTGGCAAGAGGAAAGGAACAAATGCTGCATGGGCATCTGTTTCCAAATGCTTACCCAAGGTGCTGACTCACGTCCATAGGTCACCTGAAAGTAAAATTAGTCCCTTAGGATCCAGGCCAAATGTTTTGGAAAAATATTCCATCTCTACAATCTTTGGAGCAACTTGTTAGTGAATCTGGGTTTTGAACCCATCTCCCCATTATTTATTCATGGATGTGAAATAACCTCAAAATAATACTGTTTTCAGAGCCTCCTGCATAGTTATGCATCCTACTACTGTTCCATTATGGTTTTATCCTCTTTCTTCTCATCCACAAAACAGGAAAGGTACCTAATATTGCAGTTTTATTTTTCATGTCCATTGGTATACATCTCATGGCACAACCTACATTTTTTTAAAATATATAATTGTACTTGTTACTTCAAAATTTCACTCTGTGTTGCTCAGTAATGATTAAAAAAAATATGCTTATAAAGGCAAAACACCCAACACAAGAAAAAAAAAAAAAACAAATCGCCTTAAATGTAGCCAAATAACAAACCTCTGAATCTCTGACAAATGTTAAATTGTGATATAAAAGAACTTAAAGAAAAGCTAATGTTTTCCATTATTTCATGTAGGCATTTTTCATGAAGGTTTTCTCCAGCACTGACAGCTTTTTGGGTAATATCGTGGCAAAATCCACGTGTAGTTCACAAAGTGAGAAGCGTTAATTGTTTTCACACCTCTTTTGGCTAAAACCTCTGCTTTAATCAATGAGACTTTTGACTTCCTCAAACACGTTTAAAAATGTCACTTAATATCAGTTTCCATCCCAGTGTATTGCAGGGCTGGTCGTTTCACAATTGCTCTCCAGGAGAATTACTTATCTCTTGTTTTATTTGTGTGAGGAGCCCTCCAGTGTGACAGGTCCATGAGAAAGTGAACCCAGCAGAGGAGCAGGTGGTCTGCTGCTCCTATGTTATTGCCATTATGTTGCCTTTGTTAAATTACTCTATAAACCCAAGTTTCCTCGTTGCCATTTGTTAAATTTGCCTACCTCCACTCTGTGAGTACAGATAATCAGTCAAACCTTAATTGGGGTGTATTTAGATCAAAGTATGCAGCCAGCGTTTGCTCCCAGTACCTGGGTTGCAAATGATAGTCACATGAGTGGCTTGCTCTGTTGGACGTGCTTTTTGTTTAACTGTGATCATTGCTGGCAGGCGGCTTTTTGTGTGAGTGAAAAGCCCTTTAGAATTCCTCTAATTCTGACAAAGAAACTGTCTTTGGGAGGAGAAATTGAGTATTGCCTTCTTGCATCTGAATAGTCTTTCAGCTCTATATTCACAGCAATATAGTTAATATCCGCAGACAAGAAACAGAAGGTTTGGACCCATAAGTACCTTTATTTGATCCATTTCTAGTTTCTAGAAACTCTTGGAAGCTTGTCTCTTTACCAGTTAGGCAGATTTATGTAAGTTTTGTTAGTAAAGGGATGGACTTCTCTTGAGAAGGATTGCAAAAGCATTTTCCAGCAAAAACCCCAAAAGTTGTCTCTTTTTTTTTTTTTTTTATCTAAGAAGAATGAATCAAAGAAACTGTTGGGTAGAGGGAGCGATACGCTGACTTTGCACAGCTCCTCTGAAAAGAGTAGAAAAGTTTGTGGAAAGATTTCAAATTTTTATCTCGCTTCTGATCTAATTGCTGGTTTAATCAGTTGTTTTCAGACGGGTTAAAATACCTTTATTTATTACCTTTCACATCTTTCACAGAACGTTTCTGCAGAGAAGCCCTGATTTTTCCACTTTCTTTGGCAACACCGTTTTCCATTGTTTTTTCACTTACCCATATCGTGGTAGCATCCTCAGACCCCAGCTCAAGTAAGAGTACACAGAAAATTCTGGAGAATAAAAGGTGGCCGGTTCCCTAAAGAGGTTACAGTTTAATCAAGGCAGCAAGACACACGCTACACTAGATTTTACATTCATCTACAATAGCAAAACATTTACAATTAGCTTTTGGCACTAATAATGCTTGAGCTTCACTCAAGCAAGGCATACGCAGGCGCTAAATTCTAAGGCACGTTGAGCAGCCCCATTTAGTTCAAAGCAAGGAGGACGTACGCAAAGATGATGATAAATCTTTCAGGGCAGAAGGTTAGGTTGTGTGACCAGGCCATTGGCCAGTGGAGGGGGAAAGCTGTCATTAGAAACAGAAAGTTGACCTGCTCTTTGGATTTCTCTACGTTTGAATGCTTAGTTAACAAAGCACAGATTTGGTATGTTTAAAGAGTCAATGCAGAGAAAATACTGTAAAGTAGCTCTGTTTTCCACAAAATTCCTCTCAGACCTTATTCTAAAGGAACCTCGCAAAGAGGAAAGGCCACTTTTGAAGTAACATAAAGGCCACTTTTGTCAGAGAAATAACTTGCTGGACTTTTTCGCTCCAGATTTGTATAGAGCACTGGTTCACATCAGGGTCTAAAAAAAAATTAGTTTTGATTGTATATACATACATACAAAAGGGTAAACAGTCTGAATAAAGCCTTTTGTACTGGATTAGTGTCTTAGCTCTTTAACCCAAGATGCAGGTTTGGGATGTCTTTGTTAGGTTATTTTTTGGGGGCTGACCAAACCGGGTGTGGATGAGTTTCATTCCTCACCTGTTTGAGGTCTGTAGGACTGATTCCTTGCATTCAGTGCCAGCAGTACTGTAAGTGCCCAATGCTTTATTCTCTAAGCTATTCATCCTCTCAACCTTTGGCTTTTTTTTCCTTAATCTATCTACCTTACTGAGTTTTCAAGTCAAGTAAAATGTTAAACTTGTGCTTCAAGCAAGAGCAATACAGAAATAACAGAATACGTGCCAAGAATTTCTGGCCATGCAGTGTATTTGTTCTTAGCATGTGCGTGTGTAAATTTATATATACGTAACATGTGTGTGTGTGTGGGCATGGGAATATATGATTGCACCACAAAGGATGAATCTACCCTGTGACAGAAGCCATGCAAAGCACATATTCTAAATGATAGTATATGGAGAGAGGAGAAATAAACACATTTTAGCAACTTTTCTCTAGTATCAAAAACAAGTAATAGCTCTACATGGTGAATATTTTTATGAAGAATTCAAATGCTTAATGCTGCTTGTCTGAAGCCTTGATGACTTTTTTTTTTTTTTTTTTTTGGCTACAGGGGACAAGAGGCTTACACACATGCCACCACTTCAAAGATTTGCCTTCTATTAATTTTTACTTAAGCTTCAGAGTGTTAAATTGTTCAATTTAAGCCGTGAATACATTTTATAAGATCATCCTAGCCCACCATTTTTCCCAAAATAGAGAAGTTCAGGATATTTGGCAGTTTCACCTCCTCACTAGCTCCATGCAAAATATATATGAATAATCTCTTTGAACCTCAGCATCTTGTGATATAGAGAACCACAAGTTCAAGTCTTTCCTTAACGATGGAAATAGACTGTTCTAAAAATAAGTGCTGAATTTGATTATTTACATTTAATTAAAAAAAAAAGAAAGAAAGAAAGAAACATGCACATCATAAATAGAAATGTGTTGTAACTTTTCCAATTGGAAATTAAAAATAATGGGCTATTTTCCATTTCCTTGTGGGGCTTTCATGAGCTGAATCAATATAATGAAATGTTCTAGTCAGCAAAATAAATCAAGAGGCTTTTACTGTTTTTTTTTTATCACTAGAGATCCCCAGTGGGGTGAGGGAGGAGAACAGAAGAGATCGCATGACATTATGCAACTATCCTAGATCAGAGCACAAGTCCGGCTGCTGCTGCTGCTGAGCTGGATGCTGTCTCTGCTCAGCCAAAGCCAGGAAAGAGATGGAAACATGCCTGTTAAAAATGGGGCACACTGTCTCTAATCTGTCTCAATTATAAAGAAAAAAGGGGAACTGCTGAGCCCCTGAGTACTCACTGTGATTTGGAGACCCTCTGCTCACACATTGCTGAGGGTGGGAACGCTCCTGGCCTTATTTCCCCAAAGTCAACTAAAAAGATTCCCACTTTACCTCCATGAGAACTGCATCAGCCTGGAAAGCAGAGCTGAGGCCCAGCTGATCATTTGCTTCAGGGACCTACAGGGGAGCTGCCTGAGCCTGAGCAGTGTGGTCTCCACACCGTGACCCTGCTGGGGGGGGCTCCATGCTCCTCAATGCAGTCTGAGCACCGGGGGCTGCTTGGCCACCAATGCTGCTTAACTGGAGGGCATGGAAACAAGTCACCAGAAAACCACCATAACCAATAGTTTTACATCATGCTTCCTTCTGACAGAAAATTTTGTATTTGTGCATTTAGAGATAAATCCTGCTATTTAAGAATAAGATTCTTTGTCGTTCGGTAAAAGAATGGTAAAACAGCACATGTGCAGCTGTTAAAGAGAAAAGCTACACGTGTGGCACAAAGCCATTTTCTTGCTAGTTCTTTGGTAAATATTCCCATTTCTTATAGTGTTTCATTCCACTTTTAGTGAGATTTTCAGATGAAGATGAAGGAATTCTAGTGTCAAAAAATTCATCTGCCATAGCTATCCTAGTTCATCCCAGCAACTCTCTGCTCTCTGCAGCCAGATCTGCTTCCAGGGCAAGATCAGACAGATCAGACACCCAGGAGGAAAGACTGCTGGAATACCAACCATAAACAAATACATGGATGCCCATGTTCTGAACCAAAGTATTAAGGAAGAAAAGAATAGAGCTGTGAAGGCTGCTGACCTATTTCTTTCTATGAACAATTTGGTGCTTTTACTCCTGTCCAGCTGGCAGGGACTGTTGGACAAAGTGCTTCAGATCTAGAATGATTGGCAGGAGACTCAGGACTTGGGGAAACTTGTGCCCACTTTGCTAGAGATGCAGATAGCAGAAATGCACAGTTCCCCATAGCACAGGCAGGTGCTTAGCCAGACTACCTGGAAGTTTGCCACTCCTAACTGCTTCTTCAGAGCAGACCATTTCAAAGCTGTTGTAATGGAGATATGTGATGCTATCAAGAAAGTGCCATTACTCTTGATAACAAGTAGGTGATATATAGAAGGCTATCAATGAGCTTAGATTTTTTGGATTCCTAAAAGCTAATGCTACCCAAGTAAACTAAACAATTTAGATGAAAATCCTCTGGCACTAACACTTGATTTTCTGAACCATTAAATTTCTAGAAGGGTCTTTGGCACAGTTTGAGCCCAGGACAGCTAGTGCTCTCCCAAGCAATTCCTGGGCACAGTACAGAATTTAGGTCAGTCCAGAGATCATTCCCATTAGGCAGTCTGTTTTTATATGGACTCAAGTTGTTCCATGCCAGCTGGACAAAAAACTGTCCTGGGCATGTTTAACTCACACATATAGATGTAGCCAAAGTCTACTGATCTTATTAATACTTCTATTCTCTGTTCCAGGCTCTGTATCTGGGGCTTCATGAGCCGGTTAAGGTATATCGTCATCATGTTGAAAGCCTCATCATAGAAGACTCACTCATACTGAGATGTTTCAATAGTCTAGGAATCATTTAAGATATTAGCAGAACATATAGCATCAAGTCAGGCCAAACAATTACCTAACTGAGTAGGCTGTGCCCAACAGTGATCAAAAAAGGGATGTCTAGATAGCAGTATAAAAAGAGTATAATAGCCCTGTTATACTCTCCTGAATATCAGCAATCTGAATTTTAGGTATCTTACACCTTTGGATATTTCAGCCTTGAAAAATACTGCATTGTTTACTGCACTGATAAAAGGAATTTTTTTTATTTTTTTTTTCCTCCTATATTTGAGGGCAACAGAAGTTCTGGTATTCATTTAACCATTCTGGAAGTTCAGCTCCCTGAGCTTTCCTGGGAGATCTTTCTGTATGTTCTGAACACTTTCAGAGTGATGTGTGTTAGGAAGATAGACAGGTAGATGGAAGAGGGATGTTTAGCCTGCAGGCTACTAAAAAATATGTGCTCCCCCTGATAGTTACTGTGTGCTAGTTTGCACACTAGTTGAAAGGATGAAGGGAAAGCTGGTCACCTCCTACTCCTTTTCCCACTTGACAGCTTGTTCAGCTGAATGTTGTACACGGCAGTGAAGAGGACTTCTAGGAAGGAGTGAGGAACACATTCTGCTCTTAACTTTTAATAAATAGGCACATTTACTCATGGTAAATGAGTAAGATAGTGGTCATTTTCTGGTGAGGAGCTCTCCCCATGCATCACATGCAGCTCCTACAAGACCATATATGAGATCTTCTTTAGTCCCTGTTTGGATTTTATGGAAGCCAACCTGGAGATTTGAATTAACTGCTCAAGAAACATAAGACAAATACAAAACCAATGTCAAGTAATGTTAACTATTGACAGAATGGAGAAATAGTGAGCATTGTATGTCAATACAGTAAGCTAGAATCTTCTAAAAACCTAAAAAGAAATTATGTGCAGATAAGGCTGTGCTCTCAAGAGTACATGAAGCAATGCAGGTGGGAAGTTAATGGATGCTCTTTGCTCAGACAACAGCAGGAGGGCTTGTGTGTATCTGCAGCATCCCAGGACTCCCCTTCTCTGTATTTCCTAGTTGCAGGAACAGTGTGCTCCAAAAAATGTCAATGTGACAAGCTGGTCACTGCCCTACACCTAAAGGCTGAGGGAGGCTTTGTGCCCACCCCAAGAGCCATCAGGGTGGTCTATTTGTCTCTCAGTCAACCTGATGAGTCCCTTCTAACCTTTATTCACTTACAATGCTTCAGAAGACATCGTCTTATTTCTCCATCAATTCATCCTTTGCTTGGGATATGTGTGAGAGTTTCCTGAACATGTCCTGTCTTCTCCTCTCTGGGTTCCCTCTAAAGCAAACCAGAGCCCATGAGTGTCCTGGTCCATGGTCACTGCTCTGTATCAGCAGCTGTTATAAAACCCAAGCAACTTTGCCTCTAAATTTTAACCTTGCCATTCAAACAATGAAAAAATTGGGATTTTTTTTTGATACATGTGGGAATGCTTGTTCCCAGATTTTGGTGAGCATGGCCATGGTGAACTGTGATAGAGATGCCGAAACATTCCACATTTGTCAGACACTCTGAGCTGCCATAAGAAATAAACTTACAGAGAAAGGGAACAGAGCAGCTGTGGCAACTTTTGAAGATGGAAAAAAGAAATACCAAGTGTAACAAGTTTGTTAGGGACTTAGCAAGCTAAAGAGAAACAGCAGATGCAAGCCAGTAATTGTCTGTGTGTTTCTGCAAGCTGACCTTTCCTGCAGCATCCTGCTGCATCCTACAGCGGCCCTAAAGGAAGGGCCTTATAATCTCTCTGGAAAACTGCACTGTAAGACTTGGCCCATTTAGCTCATCGTTGGTTTGAGGCCGAGAGTGCTGATGAAGCTGAGAGCTAGGAAAATGAATCTAAACTTTTTATCTGACACTACAGTCAAAGCTGCTGTCCTTCAAACCATCTGTCTTGTATCACGCGTGGTACGCCTAGCTGCCCACCTCCGTTTTTTGATAGTTCCAGGCTCACTGGGCAGAGGTGAGACAATAAGAGCTACTGTGACAAGAGCAGAGAATAGGAAATGGCAAGTTGTTTATGCATTTGCACTTCCCATTGCAGTGTGATTTGTCTTATCAGGAAAATTCCTCTTTTCCGCCTAAGTTCTAGCAAATAATTAGACAAATATATTATCTCACTGCTTCTACTTTTATTTCTGCTCTTCCAGAGAAACGTGTATTGTATTTATAAGAAATTATTACTTTTACTCCTGCATTTACATTCCTTGTGCCAAGCAGTCCAAGTTGGTTCTTGAGGACCCACTAGATCTCCAAACTTCTGCCAGTTTCTGGATTCGTCAGATCTTTAATCTCTGGCTTTCAAAACCAGTCTTCTGGCCTGCATAATTTTCAGCCCCACTGGGATGCACCAGAGCGAGCTACAAAACCCCTGTTAGCTAGAGCAGCTACTAAGCCAGCACAGACCTTTTGAGGACTGGCAGGAATCTTGTCAGCCTCTGCAAAATGTTTATAAACGAGTCCAAAAGCCTGTACACCCTCACTTTCATGTGTTGCAGTAACTGGTTTTGCTGAGACTGAGTGGCGAGGATATCCTATCCCCTCTTCAGAATGAGGGAGGCAGTGAATTCTACTGCTGAATAAACAGGAGAGCCCCAGGGTCTCAGAGTAGCACCTGCTTTTCACTACCAAGGTGACTGCCACCTGGACAAGCCCATAGCAGGATGATACAGTGGAGAGGAAGGAATGACCCCAAGAGTGGGAGAAGCAAGCAGATGCACAGTTAGGGCAAGGGGATGGGGATGCAAGCTCTGAGGGCAGGTCCATCACCACAGGTTTCCTAATGTGCAGTGGAATATAGAATCACAGAATTATCTGGTTATCAGATGATTTACAACAGTGACAAGGTGGTTTGTGGGCAGACAGAATTTTGGAAAAAAATAAACTAACACAGAAGAAGTGCCAACTGTAGAGCAGTCCTGAGGTACCATCTTCAGCACTGGCCTGTAGATTTTCTGCCTCAGATTTCTTATCTGTAAATAAGTTTAATATTTAATTCAGCCATGCTATTTAATTTAATTGGTTGATAGTTAAAAGTTAAATGGTATGTGAATTTTACTTAACTTTGCTTACCATTAGTCTATCTGCTACTTTAATGTGTGGCCCTAAGCTTTTTCTGTGAGCAGTATGTAAAGCCAGAGCTCTGTCAGTATTTAAGCAATGAGGGACAATCTTCTGACAGTCCCAATTGGACTCTCAAAGCATCATTTTCCAGGGCAATCTCTGTCATGGGCCACAAACCAAGGAAGTGTAGGATAGGGTTATCCCCTGTTCAGGCACAGGGAAGAAGTCCCATGCAAAATGAGACTAACAGGAGCAGTAAGGAAGAGAAAGTTTCTTGCTGCTCTCCTATCCCTGGTGCCAGTTAGTGCAGGGACTTCAATGTAATATTATTACAACATTTTTTACAGTAGGAATGATAACCGAAATTTGTTATGTATGAGGATAACTAAAACTCGATCATTTCACACTCTTCAGTCCATGCCTGAGGACATTTTGGGGTAAATAGATTGCTTGGAAACAGCCAGTGACTACAGCTAAAATTACATTTTACCAACTGAGCTGAATGGCTTTTTAATTACAGCACTGATGTCCGCATGCTGTCACCACCATCTAATACTAAAATGTTATTGATTTGATTTTTAATTTTGATGCACCAGGGGAAAAAATGCAGAGCAGAATTTTTTCTGAAATCCTTTTTCCAAAGTAGTCAAGAACCCCAGCTCTAAAATGATGAGTTATTTTTTGTCTGTCTCCTTTTCTATTTGCTTGTGCCAGTGCCCACCTTGAATAATGTTACTTTCCACCTTGAATTTGTTTAGTTGTATACAAACATTTTAAAATAAAAAATTATAATTTCAAGGTACTGGTGAGCCTCAGAGACAAAGAAACATGTGCCATATATACAAATATTATATGAAGTAACTGAAATAGCTACCATGCATTAATATCAGAAAGCAACAAGAATCTGCATAGTCTCAGAATGCAGTCTCATTTTATTAATTTTCATCAAAAGCAACTAGAAAAGCTTTCAAACCAAGATCATAAGTATTTTATATTTTATGAGGCAGTATTTACTTTTAAGGATATATTCTGTACCTTTACTATAGCAGAGGCTGGCCACTAATTACTACTCAGGGCAAGAGAGCCTGGTCCTTTGTGAATGCAGAACTTTTGCTCTTTTCTAGGGAAAAATTACAAAAACTTGACTGGGTTGAACCTTTAGTTTGCAAAAGGATTGCTTCACTGTCCACGAGCTGCAAGGAGGCCATGGCCACAGAGCATCCCTTCTGGGGCTGACCTGCTCCACAGGAAAGAGAAAAGTACCTCCTGTCCTGCATACTCCTCTACATCCAACTTTGGCTGATGAGCTAAAGGAGGCAATTTCACATCTGTATCTGAATATCAAGTAATATCCCTCCATTCAATACACAGGTGTGTGTTTTAGGACTAGGAAGACTGAACTGATCCAAAATCCTTTTAATTTTTATGGATCTCTAGCTACTGGCTCCCATGGGTTTGGGATTACTTTTGCACACTGTGGAAAAGGTAAGCTATTTGCCATTCAGATGGGACACTGCTCTGTGCAGGTATTCTCTATTTGTACAGCTAGGAATACAGCTGGCATCATTAATGCCCGAGCTAACAATAAAAAGGTAAATGAAAGTATATTAACTGCACCCACTGCATAGCCATAAAGGCAAAGGTCCATTTGAGATTAACAAACAGCTTTTCAGTGAACACAGGGCTATAACTCACTTCAGAGGCTCTGATCTTTGATGAGTTTATGAATGAAAACAAAGCTCAAGTGAATGAATTATGGACATGATTCACTCAGTTGTCTCATACACTTTTATGGCCTTTTAGTGTCTTCAGTTGCCAGGAAGATGGGATGCTGGGATGGCCTCCAGGAGCCTTTCACTTGAGTTCTTGCTTGGTTAAAGACTGGTGTGTCCTTGGGAAAACTGCTTTAATACACCTCATATATCTGCATCCCATTTGTAAAAGAGGATGATAATTTTCTGTCATTTGTATGTAGGTCACCTGAATGTTAAATTCAGTGATGAAAAGTTCTAAGTTGTTGAAAAGGAAAATATACCCTACCGTGCTATATCTGCCCCATCATCAGTAGAAATACTCTTACTCCAGCCAATATACAGCTATATTTATCTGCCATTTCCAATCTAAAAGCTCTGTCAAATAATCAAGCAAATATGCAAATAGAGACAAAATAATAGGGAGGAATGAGAACATCCAAAAGGAGAAACAGCCATGGCAACCTACTCTAATTCTACCCAGCCTACTCAACCTACTCTAATCCTCCCACCCCAAGAATCTCATGAAGGCTTGACAGAGCCAGGGAAACAAAAGGGAAGAAGAAATTTGGATTTTTATGACAAAATTTTTTTCACATCTTTTGGAGTTTTTAAGTCCAGCCTTTTTACCACAACCCACAAAGTCCAAGAACTACATGAGAAAAGTGATGGTTCATGTGATGAAAAGTGATGAAATCGTGTGACTCCTGGATCTGGACCTCCCCAGAGTGCACCAGATGATGCAATGTGTATGACAATAGCACAAAGTGTTTACTGTGCTGCTAAAGAAAAATATTGCATCAATAAACACAATAGGCCTTGGGTTGTTTTCAGTTTTGCTGGGGCTGAACTTGAGAATAAGGGGAATTCCATTCCCTGAAAGCTTTCCTATCCTGCTGTTCTTTCAAGAAGAGTTTTGCTCCAGGCTCACCAATCTTGCAAACCCAGCTCTGCTTGAGATAGCTGATTTTCTAATGGATATTAACTAAAAAAAATTCATCCTGTAGAAATTACAGTAAATTCCATTACCTCTGTTAGGACCATTACCAGTGTTTTGTACATATTATTTTGTAATGTGGATACATATCACTTACCATGCCTTAGAACAACCTCTCAGAAGTATATTTTGTGAACTCTACCATCTTTTAGAGAACTGGCAAAATGACCGAAAAATATGGGCTATGTGCAGATATGCAGCCCCTGAAGGGTTAATGAGCAATGAGGAATTTGTGTATAGCTCATTAATTGTTATATTGCCTCCCTTTAATAAATTGTTAGTGGCCTGCTTAGTCAATTGAAACATATTACTTTGATATTAAAGCTGCAATCAAAATCTTTATTCTTGTGCATGTTCTACTTGAAAATACAAATCCTTCAGAACAGGGAAGTCAGAATTATCCTGAAAAGTATTACAATTCAATAAACCATATGCTCAAAAATAGAGACATCAGGTTCAGCCAAATAGTTTGAGCACTTACACGGTGATTCTGACTTTCCCATCTAAACACACCAATATGAGAAACTGTATGGAAAGGCCCATCAGGGTTTGGATTCAAATTCTGGCTTCATGTTCAAGGAAAATGAGGATGATTTTTCCATGCCAGCCCGTTACACAAAATTAGTGTCACTGGGTAGAGTGGGTAGTTAATGTGGATTGGTGTTATGGTACATGGGGGTTTTTATTTTGTTACATAAACTCCAGAGTATCCCACCTAATTTGTGATATTCTATGAGGCATATTTGCTGTAGGCTTCTTCTCTAGACCATGGAGTGAGTTAAACACTTTGAAACCTCTCCAGACCTGAGAGAGGCCTAATGGTATTGACAAAATGCCTTTTTCACCTCAGTGGAGACAGAACCATTGCAGTGTGGACACATTCCCAAATTAGGTAGCTCCATTACTCCCTAAATAAAAAAAAAATTAAAAAAAAAAAAAAGAGGAGCACGGTCCTTAGTGCCCAGGCAGCCTAGTGATGTCTCAGAGCCACTGCATTTGGCCTGTTCCAGACCAGCCCAAAGGTAATCATGTTTCATGAGGTTTGAGTGGAAAATAAGAGGCAGCAGAATAGAGAGAAAAAGGGAAATAAGGAACACCACCAATCAGTACAGAATCATAGAATCATAAAATTGGCTGGGTTGGGAGAGACCTCAGAGATCATCAAGTCCAACCCTTGATCCACTATCGCTGTGGTTACCAGACCATGGCACTGAGTGCCACATCCAGTCTCTTTTTTAAATATCTCCAGGGACGGAGAATCCACTACTTCCCTGGGCAGCCCATTCTAGTGTCTGATCACCCTCTCCATAAAGAAATTCTTTCTAATATCTAACTTAAACCTCCCCTGGCACAACTTGAGACCAGTAGAATTAGTGCTAGCCTCCTACACTGTCAGACATCACGAGAAGGGGAGTTTTACGAGAGGAAGAGATCAGTGGAATAGCACTGCAGAGGTTTGTGAAAGAGAGGATGCGAGAGCCCCATGTGGCACAGGAACCTCTTCTGTCCAAGCCTCCTCCCTTTAAAATGAGCACAGAGCCAGAGCAGTGTCACCTACTGCACTGGAGTTGGTTTGGAGTCACAGAGGTGTTCAGACATGGGGGCTGGGCAACAGGGTGATAATGTTTTTGATCCTCCACGCAAGGCAGTGTTGAGAGGTTTGGTGTCACAGAACATGCACTCAAACATATACTCCAGCGGGACTGAAGTGCCCCATTTATAACATTTCTATTATATTTATGTGGCCTGGTGTCCTGAAAGAGCCAGCATGGCACAAAGATCTCCACCTCTACTTACCCTGCTGATCTAGAATACACTGTGATCGATGTGCATATAGGGACAGAGATGTCTGTACATACATGTGTGTGAAGTTCCATGTTACTGAGACCCATGAACTAAAGAACGAGGGAAAATTACAGACCAGTGCAGAACAAGCACTCATATAAATGTTCTGGTTGTCCTCATGACAAGAGAAGGATATGGACTGGAAGTGAAATAGGATTTTCCAATCTGAACTCTCTATCTGTTTTTTAAACCATTCCCAACAAGGTGCACAGCAACATAGCCTTCCATAGACATACATATGCTTTTGTATTTTAGCCTTTCTTTTTTGCTGTTAGTGTCATGACAGCTATTATTAAGGAAGGTTATGTAGTGACTAAAGAAACATTTAAAACTATTTTGCTGAAAAAGTTAATTTGCTTAGAAGACAAATTAAAAATCTTTCTTCTAAATGCTTTTTTTTTACTGTCAAGTTTTATGTCAACTCAAATTAATCAAGCTTGGCTGCAACCTATGGAAAACCAACACTTGACCATTGTTTTAAAACACATGCTAACTAGCAAGCTCAGTAATGAGGAGATGATGCCAGGAATGCCAAGATTTCATCTGTTTACTATGATTCAGCTTAAGGTCGGTGACATTGATATAACTTTGACTTCAAGAGAAGAAATATTTCATAGTAAACAGAGCAAGAATGAATCCCCTTGGAATAGTAAAGGTACAAATTGCTTTAGTTTTCATTTCTATGGTGCTAAATTTGTATTTTATGTGTGGGATTGTAATTGATGACTGCTTACTTGTCTGGATGAAGAAGGGTGAAAAAAATACATTCTGATTGTCAAGGTTGTTTGTGTTGGTGGCTAAAATAGTAGACATCATGCTGAAATCTTTGTAAACAACATACAAGCAATTCTTTTCTTCTTAAGTAAAGCAGAAAAGGAGAAAAGAAGCTTCCAAGCCAAAATACCCTTGTATCATCTGGCTGACATCTGGGACTCTAATGCACAATTTTTCCTGGAAATATGATTTGTATCAGCCAAGCAAACTCCAGTGTACCAGTCAAAGCATTAGATCTTCACTAAAGCTTTGAGGGATTTGAGGAGATTTTAACACCAGGTATCCTAATTCCCTTCCTACCAAGGTTCACAGTTAAAACCAAAGAGATTTCTTCCATAGCATTCCTTGGTAAATAGTGTAAAATCTATAATTATTATTTCCACATGCCAATTTCTCAGCTCTTCCAAAAACTCCCAATTGCTTCTCATTATCTGAGATAGTCCCACATCTAAATTTCCCCTGATCCCTTACAGACAAGATTATGTCCCAGTTAACAGTGTAATTCATTAACATTCTCTGTGTTGTAAAGAGAGCAAAAGCAAAACAAAGCTCTCTCCAGTTAACATTATTTTCACATGTTTGAGGAAGAGGCGGAGTTCTTGTTTTATTTGTCTTTGCTGATCTTTTATCTTGGTCACTGCTGTCTCATGAGAATTACAGTGAACTGGAAAAAGAAAATACAGTTTTCTTTCCTTATACAGCCTCTAAGCATGATCCACGTTCAGCATTATTTTGGAGCCTTAGCAGGTGACTGAGATCCAGGATACTTAGATTCTATCCTGCCATTGTCTTGCAATTGCCCTGAGGAATGGACTTTAATTTGGGGGTGAAAGCCCCCAAGTCCACCACAGAGTGGTTGTCAGAGCCTGATGAATTAATGAAAGAGAAAATACAACATCGAAGTCAGCGGCAAAGGACTTGGATCAGTGACCCAGAGACTCGTTCCAGTTCTGCCTTCTTATTTTATTTATTAATTCTGATTACAGCTTAACAAGAAATGAAGTTTGAATTATCTTATTAAAGCGCAATTAAATCAGCTTAGATTTGTTTATGGAAGAGTAGAATCCATCAGAAACCTATGCTTCATTTCAGGAAAGAAAAATTGTTTCATTTCATTTAAGGAAAAAAAGTCAAGTAATTCCTTTAGGAACAGTTTCCAGAGTCCATAATAAAACACCTGTGGTACTTAATGGGAAAATTATATACAATTGGGAAATTTTACATCTAACTGGGAAACATTTGGAAGATAAAAGAATCCAGAAAGGATCAGTACCACATCTCTACTCTGAACTGAACCAAATTCACAGTTTTTTAAACTCACCCTTTGTTCCCTCCAGCTGCTGGTAATGTATGATAAATACAGAGGCTTTCATATAGCTGATTTTCTCAGCTGACCACATGATTTATTCTAATAAGAGCAAGCTGAGTTTTTGTAAAACTGAAAGGAGAGATGACAGGGAATGCTTTCATCTAGGTGTCCTGGTCTTTAAGGCACTTTTTGGGGTAGATCCATGTTATTTGGGTAGATCCCTTCCCTTCTGTAGATCTACAGAGTGTCATACTGTTTCCTCAGAAAGACATCTTGGCCCTGATGCGAGAAAGCATCTTACCATATGAGAGACTAACTTTATGTTTTAAATTAAGCACAAGCTAACAGGTTTATTTGGTATATGTATTTGTGTCTTTTGACCAACTGCTTTTGTTTACAGCTTAGCATTAATAAAGCTCAGCTATGCTGCAACTACTCCATCTTATGAAGAGGTGTTCTGTGTGTAGGCTACGCAATTGCCACAGATCCTGTGCCACATGGAAGAAATGAGCAAATAAACCCCACTGTGTTGGGTTTTTTTGTGCTCTATCACGCACTTCTCCATTTGGTTCATTGCCCTCACAAGATCTGAGAGCTAAGTTTGTCAGCTGTGTTTTCCTGAGGCTTCAAGATATCCCATACCCTGCAGTGCAGACCACTAATGGCACCGCATGGCACACACGGGTCCCTGCATCACTGCTTGAACTGCAATTTATCCAGACCTTTTCTCTGGAAAAGGCCTGAAAGCCTTTGCACCCCTAATTCACAAGCCTGCAGCAAACAGCCTGACTGCTCAGGCACTGCCAACAGTGGATATTTGAACTCCCATAACTTGTAATTAGTAATCTAGGATATAGAATTAGAGAAAAGTGGAAGGCCACTTCTCACAATGACAGTGGGTGGGTCATAGTTGTTCTGCGGACTGAATGGTAGCAGAATTTATCTATGCTTTTCCAGGCAGCTTTACTTTTATCACTGGAATGTGATAAAACAATGGCAAAGACTCTGTTTCATTATTGATTTCCAGGGTACCATCCTTGCTTGTGTTCAGGCAATCACACTCTCTTGCTCAAAGGGCATACACCTAAGAAACTGTAAGGAAAATACACAGAAGTAGGTCTCTCATCCTTCCTGTGTCTTTTGTCCTTTGCACATCCCAAAAGGACTCCACTTGCTGTAACTAGAAGAGGTCTGAACTTATTAACTTGTAGTCTTTGCAAAACTGTTGCTTGTCAGTATCTACCTCTGGTAAGCCAGCAGGTTTGGCTCCAATTATTAGAGGCTGCTGGCTTTTGTAATATCATATTCTTCTTTCCAGCTTTTCTTAAAAAAAAAAAATAAAAATGTGTATTTCCCCTGACACACACACAGACTCTTTTAACAGCATTGTAAAATGCAGTCTTCTGGACTCTGTGCTGTTATAATGTTGTTTCAGCTGATAAGTGTTAGCAAGAAGCCAATACAATGGAGTATGAAGTCAGTGTGAGAGCTCCATTGGTGTAGGTCTTTATTTAGAACAATAAACACTGAAAGATGATATATGCGATCTTTTCCACCAAGACTGAAGAGGCAACACATTGAATGCACCAAAAGCTGTTTCAAAACCCTGTGCAGCTACCCAGGTTTTACCTCTTTGTCTGTTTGTATGGTCGTCTGGGTTTGTTTGGTTTTGGTTGGCTTTTGCTTTTGTTTTTTCCCTCTCCTTTTGCACACTTGCCATTCTAATTAGCTTTCCATTACTAATTTAGGGGGCAAATACTGATGCCTGTTGTAAAGCCACTGGGATCTCTCCTGGAGGCAGCCCTGCATGGGTTTGCTGACAATGTTAGGCAGGGCTGGAGGGAGAACATCTGCAACCTCTACCCCCAACAGGCTGTGCCTACATCGTGAGCCCTTCTAGAGACAAGAATCTGATATTTCTCATCCATAGAAGAGTAAGAATAAGATTCTCTGGATAAGGAAAGTCGGGGAATAAATACAGAGATGATTATAAGATGATAAGGATAATTAAGCAGTCAGGTGTTCCTGTAAAGTTTCTATGCCTTTATACTCAGCACCAGCAGTGTCCCTGTCATTTCCCTGTTCCATGTATTGGGCACAGGCTAGGATTAATCAGGGCAGCTGAAATCAGATTTGAAAGAGTACGAGGTCCCCTTTAGTCTTGCAGGAGTCCTCCTACCCTGTTTAATCACTGGGACCTAGTGGCTAGAGATGAAATAGAGGAGCTCAGTGACTCAGAGGATGGCATTTAGCACTTTTTGCTTCCATTTCATCAGCTGATACTCATCCATTTTGCAGAGCACTTGATAGCCTGAGAAGTAGTATACAGGAATTACATATTATTTCTTATTAGGTGGAGTGTTGAAGAAAAATGTGGGATCTTGGTATTGCTTTCCTAACATAGCTGAAAGGAAGCTTTGTGCCAGGAAGTTGTGCTCCTCATACACTCCTTTGAATGCAAAAACATCATAGTGTTCACCTGATGGTATTCAAAGTCTCCAGGAAGGTCTGCAAACCTTCCTGTGACATCTGCTCAAGACAACACTGAGTCTGGTAGATCTCAGCTGCTGAGGGTAGGATTTCTGTGCATTGAATACTGGCCTATTTGTTCAGTTTTAGAGTTATGCCCATGGAAAATAGTGGCAAATAAAGTATAAATGCCTATGTCCACTAACACTGGCACTTCTTTTTTTTCTAAAGGACTCCTAAGACCACTGCAATAATGTTATTATCACAAACATGCCATGGTAGAGAGAAGGGACAAAAGAGGATAAGAGAAGTTTATTCTGCAAAAGAAAATGTGTATGTAGTTTAATCCAAGAGCTCACAGGGCAGCTGTCTCCATGTCATATGTAGGTGCAGTGGACTTGAGAGTTTAGTGGGTAAGAATTGTGACCTCCCAGGAAGATTGCTTGCTCAAAATACAAAGGCAGAAAAATGCAGTATATGAAAATAGAGTTTCAAGAGTAAATAAAACTGGTTTTTGCCAATAGTTAAATATTGTTTCACAGCTGTTGGCCAAGCCATTCAACACACATTAAATAAAGAAAAAAATAAAAAAAAATTTAAAAGGCAAACAGACAGTCTTCCTGTTTCAGGAGAAAGCAAAACAGTCCGGAGATGGTGATGGCTTACATAAAGATGCCTTTTCCAGATGAAAAGTTACAGATGGTCTCAGATATTATTTGGTTTGCTTTTGGACATTTAAAATTATATTTTATTCCATAATTGCCAGCATAATCCTAATGGATTGTTCAGCAGAAGTGAGATGTCCTTGTGAGATAAAATTTTGTTCTTCCCTTGCCAGGGCTGTCATACAGAGCAGGCACCTCTTTCCCTATTCATTGCTGATGTTCCCAGCTCCAGTACAGTGCTAAACTGCTGTGCCTTTGCTGATAGCTTCTTCTCTATGCCTAGTGACCAGTGTGCTAGCATAGCTGTGCTTGATGGCACCTAGTTAGGTGTCCCATAGATACCTGTAAATGTGTAGATATCAACTTTTTCAACAGTGACCAGCAGACAGATCTGATTCTGCTGGTGGATACCATACAAATTTTTCCCTGAGGAGTTCAAGTTCTTCTTTGAGATATTCTGTCAGGGACATTCAGACCATGTCTGGAACAGGTACCCAGTTGTGAATGTGTTTATTACCACTCTAGTATTATTAACCTCTACTCAAAGCTTATAAAGTCACCTCTGTATAAGGGCTCTTCCCTGAGGTCCTGCAAGTCTGTCTGTCTGCTCCTGCTTTTACCACGACTGACACAACAAAGATGCTGCTGTCCCCTGTATGACTACAACAGGTTTGTCCTCACTTATTGTGCTTCAAGTGTTGCTGCTTACTGGTATCTAATTTTATCTCTCTCAAGTTTTGGCTTCTGACCTGTTCTAGAAAGAGTGGAGGCAGACAGGCATCTCCAGAGTGGAGATCCAGCCCATCCTCAGAAGTAAATCCTATTGTACCTGTTTCATTCCTGGTAGAGCACAGAGACAAAAAGCTGAGTAGCTTCTTACCACCCTTCTTTTCCTTTCAGAAAGGGTGACTGGTGGAAGGAAATTGCTGCAGGTCTTAGACTTGATCTGTAGAGTCTAAGCAAAGAAGCACTGAGCATGGAGGAGTGCCCACCTTCCCACCTAGTTCCCCATCACCAAAGAACATTGCTTCCCAACCCACGGAGTACTGCTGTGCCTGAATTACAAACCATCTTCTTCAGGCCTGTGTGGGCAAGAGGGAAATGCATCACTTAACAAAATGTTTGGATATATTTTGCAATAGGTCTATTTTTAATCTTTCCTTCACCCTCTCTTTCTGCCCTGCCCCCTTCCTCTTCTTGGTTTATTTCACCAAATAAATATTAAATGTTTTTATTTCACATGATCTGATAGTTTTCTTAAACTTTCAAATTATTATCTTCTTTGGAGAATATTTTCATTTAGTATAAAGGGTAATTCTGATGGTCAACACAGCGATTTTCAGCCAAAACAATATCAAGATTTACACTAGAACCCTAATAACAGGTGTGTTGGATCAGTTTTGCAGGTCCTTCATGGACCCATCCTGACCCCAGCAGGAAGATGAAGCAGAGGAAGGACCACTCCTGCAATTCATTTCTCAGGTCCATGTCTCTGGGTTCTACCCTGACCCAGAAGCAGCCCATGGCACCCTGAGATGTTCTGCAGGCTGCAGCTCCCTGACCCACCCCACAGTGCACTCACAGGACAGAGCTCACCAGCGTGGCAGACAACCCTGTAGTCAGGTTTGACAGCCCACAACAGCACAGGAATGCCTGGAGAAGCTTTCACAGCTGTTGGGCTCACAGCAACATTTCCCCCAGAATGGGGCAAGTGGGGCCCAAACTAAAAGAGGACTGGGATGCAGAGAATTTAACTTTCACTGGGTTAGGATGTACTGATGTGAAATGTCTTTGATGCCTTTTCTGCTTTTCTCCAAGCAACCATAAACCCACAGACATTAATTTCAAAATTAAGAAGTATTTTTTTCTTCCTACTTGTTAATGAAGCAAAATAATATAACCCAAGAATAAAAGGTGCTTATAGGATGACAGCAAAGACCATAGGACTTTTCCAGTAATGCTAGTAAGCAGTAATGACTTTAGTCCCAAGCCTGAAAGGCCAGTTAAATGCAAGGAGTTTATCTGTGCTCCTGGATCCTTTTAAATTCAGTTGGACACCATTTGCCAAGGCTGACTGCACCAGAAGGGCCATGTGAAAGTGACAATGCTCTTTAATCCCCAGGCTTCAAGTTCTGGCCCACTAATGAATACATCTGTTTAACCTCAGTATATGGGCACACCTTTACAAATAGCTTGGCAAGTGTGCAAGCCAAGGAAGATGCTGACCTTATCAGCCAGGATTTGACTTGCAAAGTGTCAGCTATATTGAAATTATTTCCACACAGAAACTTCCTAGGTAACAGCACTGGGCTTTCATTTAAGCCATCCACAGTCCACTAGGGAGAAAAAATTTGGCTGAGAAGTCACATTTATAGTCACTGAATAGAGAGGCCCACTGAAAGTTTGCACTGCAACTTCCAAGAGCTTTCCCCTGCACCTTTGCCTTTCCTAATCCAGTTGCCCTCATACATCCAGCTGCTGTGATTTCCACAGCCATTTTTTTTGCAGCCCCTTCACTTTGTAGTTAGAAGTGCTGTGGAGCATAGCTCAGTGTGTGATGAAGGAGGAGGAGGAGGAAACAGCAAGAGGCTGCAGAAGGATGCCACCTTTCACTATCCTCTCCACAGCAGAGAGGCAGATGCTGACACCAAGAGGCTTCCTGCAGCTGCCAAACTCCTCATGCTGTGAGGTGCAAAGCAGGGCAGAACATTGCAGTGCTTCAGGCAGAAAGCTTTGATTAAGTCTGTCCTGGCCCTGCATGTGAAAAATTGGTAGCCACCCCGATATAAAGCTCTCAATGAAAATGGCTTAGCGGTTGTGAAGGTGGCAAATCACTGGAGTCTGGATACTGTGAGGATGAGGTCAGTGTCTCCTTTGCCCAAAGAGTAGGGGTCAGGGTTGGCCACAGACCCCCCCATAGGTAAGAAAAGCTACTTACAGCCTCGTTCCTTGCCCCACAGGAAGGATTAAAAGATCTTTGCAGCACAGATGGAGGGAAGAGCAGTGCGTGAGGAAATATAGCGCTAGTCAAAAGTCTTTACCCATGTCCACGGCGCATGAAAGAGAAAGTGGATGGGGAAGATTAAGGGTCCTGGACCAGCAAGAACATGTCTAGCTAGTGAGAGGTTTTTTGTGTAGCTAGGACATATGGGGTAAGTGCTGCTGGGCTGCCTATGTTTTCTCAGGAGAATCATGTCTCGGCTGCGGAAGACATAATGCCTTCACACATTTCTCCTGTCCATCCTAGCCATACATACCTCTTTTCATCAGGAAATGTTTTTATGAATCCACTCTACTGAAAAGATCTGCCCCAAGCAATCAATCAAAAGAAAAAAAAATCAAGAGAATACCCTAGGCCTGTTGAAAAAAAATGCCTAAGTCTAACCCTTCAAAAGGTTAAGGGAAGAAAAAGAAAAAACCCAAAACCCTACTGTAGCATTGAAAAAGGAAAGAAAATGCTCTGAGTAGCAAGAAAAGTCTTTCTGTCTCCTGATACACACAGCTCCTCACCTAGGCTGGTGAGCTGGGCAGCCAGAGAGGGTAACTCATTGAAAATCAGAGCCTGTATATTCATTGAGGAGAGTCTGGGCAAATCCATAACATTTGCATCCATAAACATTATTTAGCTCTTATGTGGACAAAAAGGGACATTTTGCAAGGCCAGTACTGGATTTTTGCATGAGCTGCATTCCTGCTAAAACCACACTTACTCTGACACCTACATGATTTAGCTATTTTTATTTGTCTAGGAGGAATTCAGTGAGCTCGACAGGGTGTAACATCTGTCACACATCCACATAAAAACTGTTTGTTTTTATAAAACAAGACCTACACTTACAGTTACTTGCTCTTTCCTTGCATCCTCCAAATGTGTATGTGAAAGGAGAATTACAGCACTGCACTACCAGTGGATTGTGGAGGTATAGTATACAAAGTGGGCCTTATGTAGCACATTGATGAACCTACCTAATTACATATACATGCACAACCACTGTCAACAAACTGAAATCAAAGTCTGCTTTGAAAAAAAAAAATCAGTGTTGTTACACAGAATAAATCACAGAGAGTAGAGGTGGGACTATATTCAGCTTGCTGTCTGGAAGACAGGAAAGATGTGATTGAGAAAGGCTTCAGTTTTGATCCAGGGCTGCTGCTGACTCTTTCTCACCTCCAGCAACTTTGCTGGCGCGGGAAGGCAGAGAGATAATGCTTATGTAGAGGTGTGCTGTGAGAGGGATTGGCTCTGTCCATGCAAATGCTAATTTATTGGTAGTCAAGTGCAGCCTAGATGAAGGTGCTACAGTATGCACCCTTAGCAGCAGCATCGGCTGACTGGGGCAGAAGATATAAGAAAGAGCTGAATAACCTAGGCACAGCCCCAAGGGAATGACCCCAGGGATAAATATATAACCTAGACTAGTACAGTTTGGGGAGGAAACATGTTGGGGATGGAGGAGGGGGGAAGGGGTGAGTTTGAAAAACAACCATGATATGGTTTGCTCTGTGTTTTTAGCTTTCTTCCTTGTACTTGATCTAATTTTCTAGTAAGTGATAGTCTGTTGATCCAAATTCACCTCTGATTAAGTCCAACATCCTGAGAGACATTCACCCACAGATACACCCAGCAAATAACAACAAAGGAGCTGCTGAAAGGAGTATATATTTCTTACTGTACAAATTAACAGAAACATAAGAAGTGCAATGTCAAGTATGGTTTCATATACTTGTGAGAGTTTGGTCTTTAAGTAGATGCTATGTTGTGCTGACACCTGTTTTCCAAAGAGATAAATTTTTGTCCCTTTGAGGAGAATACAGTGAATATGATGTATTCCATCAAGTTTTTCCACCTTAATTCAAGGAAGTAGCCTACACACATCACTTCAGATTTCCAAACATCCAGACTGTATGTTTTCTGGAGAAGACAGTGAGAACACACGCATGTGAGAGTGAACATTACTCACACGTGCATTTAGCTAGGGAGCCAATGATGGATAAGTTTGCAGCGTAGAAGTAAAAAGGAATGTGTTTATTCTGTGATCCATTAAAGCATCTCTTATCATAATTGGTAGACTATACCACCTGGCACAAAAACACAGACAAGAGGTGGCACCATTGCAGAGTTTGCCAGCAGCTCCCTTGTCTCCAGTATCATCCACCTAACACACAGGTCTCTCCTTGCTCCAGTTGTTTTTTTACCACTGCAGGCAAAAGAAATGTTTATTCTTTGCATAGACTAACAACTAATGGCTGCATTTCCAGTTCTTGATTACCTTTAACAGTGAATAACAAATATTCAGACCATTCTCGACAAGTCACTGTGATGAACTGATTGGTGAATAAGGCCATACAGCACTCTGGGTAGGCCATATAAATAACACACATTTTTCCCCCAAATAGGCATATGATCCACCTTGCTATTTATCCTCGGCCTCAATTCATCAGCAGAGCTTCACTTTACTGTGTCTGAAATGCCAGGTCAAACAAGAGGAACAGTTACTTCTCTGCCTTGCATGCTGCAGGGTGATAATTTCCTGCTCTCATAAGAGTGGGAAACTTCTTTTCCAAGCAAGCAGAAAAAGTTAAAGTTGTACCTCCAGCGTGCTTAGGGGACGCGCAGGGCTGCAAGTAGCAGCGCAGGAGAGGAGAACCCCATAGAAAAGTGACAAGATTAAAGGATCTTCTCTCCCCCGCCCCCCTCTCCCATCCTTCCCCCGAACGGGTAGCAAAATCAAAGTTAAAAATGTATCTGTGGAAGGGACTGATGAAAGATTAATAATTAATTTTAGAGCAGCGATACAGCATTTTTTGAAATGTAAATTTGATGCGCAAAAGTGGCATATTATGATAAGCAGGAGCAACAAGGGAGAGTGAGTACAGGAGGGCCTGTTGCTCAGAGACAGGCTAGTGAGGAACACTTAGAGGCAGCTTTATATTTCCTCCTCCCCTCCCTCTCTCTCTTTATGCAAACTTATTATCTGAACTTAGGAGGTTTTGAAGAAGTTTAAGGGCTGCATATCTGAGGCACAGAGTCTTCTGAGTGCATCTCAGCTACAGTTTTGCCTTGAAAACTAAATCTCTAGTTGTGCATTGCCATCCAGTGTCTTCCCATACTTCATTTCTTCTGACTGCTCCTGTCGCAGAGGTGCTAACCATCCCAATGCTTTGCTCAGACTTTCTTTCCCTTCTGCTTCTGATATTTGGATTACATTTTCTGCCCCTTTCCACCCTGTTTTCCTCCCAACTCCCTCCCCCTTAGCTCAGCCTCTATTGAACCAATTCCTTTTGTGCTTTTTCCCGTGGATGGTGCAGGCTCTTTTACTCAACCTTTTCTTTCCCCGGCCCTGTTTACATGAGGGCTTTGAGAGCAGCTTCACCGTGCGCTCTCATGAGAGTTGTGCAAATTGCACCAGTGCTTCAGTTGGAAGAGACACTCATCTCTGGAGCCCCATGCTGTGCAAGAGTGCATCAAGGCCAAGTAAGCCCCTTGATGCTGTCTCACGCTGTGATCCTCCTTTGCACAGTGTCATGTGTCAGGATGGTTTTCCCACAATGCATTCTTTAGTCCGGTGTCAGGGAAAGAAAAAAAGAAGAGGGGGGGGAAAAAAAAAAAAAAAAAAAAAAAAAAAAGGAACAAATAATCTGCTGCCGTCACAGACAAACACATCATTACCTGCAGGGCAGGGAGAGGAGCTGGTCTGCTTTCACTAAATCAAATTCTCTCCCCAAAGCTGCCTCTGGAAGAGTATTTTTCATTACTGCCCAGGCAGTCCAGCCTCTGTCCCTTCTAACTTTTTTCCCAGCACGTCAGTTTTAGGAAAACAGTAGGAATTTAGGGAAGCTGCTAAGAAAAAATAATCTTGTGCTTTCGTTCCTTTACTTGGATTCATATGTTAGTTTTATTTATGCATTTTGACAGACTTCTGCTTCGCAATTAATACCACATAAATCATTCATATCCCTGCCCTGTCATTTATGGGAATATAGCATAAACTCCACATTCTTATCTCAACTAAACTGCTAACGCACAACAGACACAGCTCCCAAGTGTATCTGAAAACCTTGAAAACCTCACTGAGCACTCCGGGCTCTCTCCCAAGTGCACATTTCATAGAATCATAGAATCCTAGGGGTTGGAAGGGACCTCGAATTTCTGCGGGAGTTTCACCGCACAGCCGGCGATCACCTGCAGCAGCAGCAGCAGCAGCAGCAGCAGCAGGGCAGAGGCAGGTTCTGCAGCCTGACCAGAGCAGAAATCAAGCTCTGCATTGCTCTGCAGTTTGCTGGGAAGGTTTGGGCTCAGCCTCACGGTTCGGTGCTGCTTCTCCCACAGGCGAGCCCACGCGGGTGTCAGCGGCAAAGCACCCACCTCCCAGCAGGGATTCTCTGGGAAAAAAGAGGCAGCGCCGCAAGCCCAGGGAGAGCTGGAAAGGCCGGCTGGAAAGGAGGAGGAACTGGGGGAGGACGTAGACAAAAGTTAGAGGAAGAAGCTTGGAAAGCAGCCAGGGCTGCTGGATGCGGAGGGACGGGCTGCAGCACAGCAACTCTGCCCGGGGGTGCTGGGGAAGGGGCAGGCACAGCATCCCTTCCCTGCATCAGCAAGCTGGGTGCAAGTGAGGTGCTGCTGGCTTCTCTCTCCCTCCCAGCAGGCTCCTGCACTGCCAGTGTCTGCCCTGCTCAGGGAAGGATGTGAATTCCTCACCGCAGCTCCCCTTCTCCTCATCTTCCCTCCCTCCCCTCCATCTCTCCTCACCGCGGGTGGTTTTGTGTAAACCTGATTGCACAAGGCGAGCTGGTGAGGAGATGGGGTTTGTGTCTGACATCAGCCCCCGAGGAGATGAGGAGGGGGGGGGGGGGTCAGCTGGGTTTTGGGAAAGAGCAGGAGTATTTCCTCAGTGCAGCTGGAGCAAGAGGCAGGCCAAAAAAAAAAGAAAATTATATATTTATATATATATTCACAGAGAATATTACTTTGGCTTTGCCTCAGGAAATCATCCCTGTTCAAGAGGATCACTTAAGCATTTGCTTATGTTTAAGCACATGCTCAAATGCTGTTAACCTAAACAGAAAGGAAGCATATGTGTTTAAATGAGCATATGCTTAAGTGCATTTCTCAGACAGGAGGGGTGAAGGCAATTAAACATGTATCTATATGCAAGCTAACTATCTGTCATTTACGTTTTCTCATTGTAATGCATTTTGGACAGTGAACAACTCCGGCAGGGAGCTTTTTACTAATCATTTCACAACATTTGATAGCTTTTATGAAAAGACAACAATTTCTCTTTCATTGAAAAAAAGGTTTTCTCCCTAAATAAAAATAAATAAACCAAGCCATGGATTTTATAATGGCTTTTTTTTTTTTTTTTTGAGTTGCAGGGGGGGGAAGAAGGTAACAAATACCACTGGAATGTAAGCTGCAGTCTATGTTCACTCTGGGTCATTTCACCAGAGAGAGACATCTTGCATAACCATGAAAGGAGACAACACTGTCATTAAGACTTGAAACACAGAATAAACTTTTCCCATCCATTGTTCCCTTGTATATGTGTTAACATTACCTTTAGCCGGCATGATTTGATTTAGAACTTCCCCACATTGCAGCTGGTTTAATGGAATGCCATAATAGTGTCACACGGTTATTCTTGAAAAACAGCTACTAAATGTTGATGTTACTTATTGTAGCAATATTTATGTGAGAATGCTGCAAATACTTGGGAAAGGTTTTAAAGGTTGAAAGGCGAGTATAACCATAAATTATGAGTGATGCTGCAGTTGGGAAGTGACATAAAGTTCAATGGCCTCAGCTTTCAACACTGTGTGTTCATTGTTTTGGACATTCATGTGACTGCTTCTCAGCCAGGCCAGGGCTGGTTCTCTCCCTTGCTGGATGGGATTTCAATGCAGGATTGTGGAGGGTTTTTTTAAGTGATTCTCTAATGTCTATTGTGTAACTTTCTAGTCTCCTACACAAGAATCAGCCTAAAAGCCAACCTTAGTAGTCTGAGTGACTGAAACAGATAATGGAGTTCATATTAATGCTGGCTGACAAGATTAATTCACATTTTATTTCCTTATAAGTCTGAATGGAGAAACAGAAGATAAAAACACTGTGCCAACCGGTAAAGATCTGGTTTTTCGAGGGTTATTTACAAGGTCTTTGAACTGCTTTTTGGGAGCCTTCCACCCAGCAAAGTGTAGAGAAACCCAGAGCCAAAGCCAGCTCAAAGGGTCACAGTGCCACTGGCACAGTGGTTTCCGTACCAGGCAGAGGACATCTGGGGCAGTTCTTGCCCTGGGACAGGGAGTCATAGAAGAAGGGTTGGAGCTGGGACAACGAGCCTGGGGGTAGATCTGCCAAGCTGGGCTGGCTGCTGCTGTCCCCCACCGTGGCCATCGCTCTTTGAGCTCAGGCTCAGCAGCAGCCTGCTGCCTTCTCTCAGGCTGTGACACAGGCAAACAAGCAGCAAAGCCAGGATAACCTTGACACTCACAACAGCCTGCAGCAGCTTTTGCCTCCTCTATCTAGACTTGCACAAGGGAAGCCTGGAATAGATAAGGTCCTGAATTGCAAGATCACTCCACACTGTCCTCAGACACGCTGTGCCATCCTCCTGCTGACACTGATTTGTGTGGATTAGATTGGTCTCATTATAAAATTCATTTTTAAATTAAACTGTCAGTTCTTCATGTGTTGAGGCATACAGAAGAGCCCCCAACCTCCCCTCAAAACTTCTAATCACACTCTGGAGGGCACAGGGAGGAGACCCTTATAGCCAAAGCTTTGGTCTGCTTTGTGGGCGAGGAAGTGTCCGCATGCTAAACTGGGAACAAGTCTCCACAGTGCAGAGACAGTCAAGGAATCACCTTGGTTGGAAATGACCTTCAAGATGACAGAGTCCAACAGTTAACCTAACACTGACAAGTCTTTAACTTAATCATATCCCTAAGTATTACGTCTAAACAGCTCTCAAATACCTCCAGGGACAGTGAATCTACCACTGCCCTGGGCATCCTGTTCTAATACCCGATAACCCTTTCAGTGAAAAAATTCTTCCTAACATCCAATCTAAACCTCCCTCGGTGCAACATGAGGCTATTACCTCTTGTCCTGTCACTTATAACTTCCTTGAACAGATCCATCGCCACCTCTTTACAACCTCCTTTCATGTAGTTGTAGAGAGTGGTAAGATCTCCACTCAGCCTCCTTTTCTCAAGGCTAAACAACTGTAAAATCCTGAAGGACCATACCTACAGTTCCATGTATCATACTACATCTCTTTCCCTGCCTTGCATCCCTTTTGTCTTGCCACTGACAGTGCCTGACTCTAACAAGCTCCAGCCAGAATAGCATAAAATGCCATTTTGCAGGCTCTTTCTTAGCCTGCTATAGGAGTACATCAGATCTCAAGGTACTGTGATGTGAATACCACTGGTCCCACGATTACAACAAAATCTCCAGAAATGTCCACCCAGTACAGACAGTCCCACTTTTTCTCCAGTTTTTCCTCCGCTGCTAGGATTAGGCTTGTAAATTGCTATGCCCTAGGGTCTCCAAAGTCTCAAAAGTGAACCTCCTGGGCAGTACCTTCATACCTGGACCCCACTGGTAACATCTCAAGTGTTGTCAAGTCCCTGATAAGTTTTCCAGAGTGCAAAACCTCAGCAAACATCCCTGAGAAAGTGAGATCCTCATCTTCTTCCCTCTGTGGCTAGAGAAGCCCCTGTTTGGTGGCAGAAAAAAGGAATGGCAGAAGGCAATCCCAGCACCTAGGGATCACCCCAGTACTCTGTAAGCCCCTCTTGCCTGACAATTGGGCCAGGAACAAGAGCACTTTGGAGACAGCTTTTTGCTGCTCAGAACTTAGGGTTTCCAGCTATGCCCTGACTTTTTACAATACCAAATATTTTATCCACATGCAGATACAGGTTTATGCATTTGCACAGTCTGAAAAACGCATCACTAACTCTGCATTTATAAAAAGGCTGTGATGGATCAGGTACATTATATGTTTCTCTAATTTGAACAGGTTGGTTAGTAAATGGGAGAAGCTGTAGCAACTTTCTCTTCCACCAAGGTGCAAGGAATGGCGAAGTTCTACAGAAGTTGTACAACAAAGTTGCAAAATGTCATTAGCATGTAAAACTTAGAATCACCATAAACTCATAAAAACTATGGTTAGTGAACAAGCAAAATTACAGTAAGCCTATAATCACATAAAACCTATAATAAATTGCTGTTGTGTAGTAAAAGCTGATTAAAAATTGATTAAAATGGCTCAAACTATGTAAGTCTCACCTTAATGCATCACATGGTGTTTACACTGCCCTGATTTGCAAGGAGTCCTTCCCATTTCTTACCTCTTCGTAAACATCCACAGTGATGGAGGAAGACAATTCCACTTATCTGTAGCAGACCAGCAAATCAATAACTGCTGTGTTCAGAAACCATGCCAAATAAAAATACACTGCTTTACACCTAGTAAATGTGCAGGACACATCATCAAAAGCACAGATGTGACACTGGGCATGTTAGATGCCAACAACACCCTCTTCTTTTCAGTGGCCTCTCCTCCCCAAAAAGTGCTAGGGAATGTAGGCCAACCTTCTTGGCAACAGAGAGGCCCTTGATATACAACTAATAAGCAGTTCAAAATGCCAAATACGAATGCAAGTGCAAATATCTTGCTGCATATATTTCTTCAGACAGCTTTTTTGGGGGACAGATTCAGGACTAGTTCTGCACACCGGGCAGAGCCACAAAGATCCCTTTCCTCACTGGCAACCCCTGGAACTCTGATTCCAGCTCTGTGTGAGGATATGAATTAACCTCACCCTATTATTTTCTCTGCCTCCATCAAGGAGCAGCAGCCACAGTATTTCACCACACCAGTCCAAGTCTGCCATAAATCAATCACCTACCTGCTGCTGCTCCTGTCTCAGGAAATGCTCCCCAAGTGCCAACAATAGGATGCTCCACTGTATACATACTGCTTCACTGGGTCAGCATCTACCCCTTAATCAAGAAATAACTTACACAAGGTTTCCACAATCTGTCCCATCACTACCCCTGGCAGCACTAGAAGGCAAGTTCATGAAGGTCAGCAGACGGGTGACTCTGGGACAGGAGATGCTCAGAGCAGACTTGAAGACTGTTCCCTCCACACCAAACACCCTCCCAGACACGCACTTCCCCTAGCCTTGATATACACTTCAGCTTCACGAAAAATAGATCTACCTGTGGCAACTGCTCACTATTTGCATTAGAAACTCTCTGTAAAGCAGCAACTGGTTTGTGATGAGGACACCATCAGATGTGATGCCACAGTAATAAACTTTTTTTTCCCCCATTTCTGATAGCTTTCTTTACAGGTAGCCTCAACAGAAAAAAAAAAAAAAAAAAAAAAAAAAAAAAAAACACAAGGTATAAGAATCACCAAATATACCACTCATTGCAGCTCTTTTATTTTATTCTGTCCGGATGATATTCAGACAGCAAAGGAGCATGAAATATAATCCTGAAAGTAATGTAAAGTATCAGAATTTGGGGACAAGAAATATCTTTTTAAAAGATGGTTAAGTAGAAATGTCTTGGTAATTATAAATGGGGATTTTTTTGAAAATCTCTTCAGCACTTCTAACCCAAAATACTATTTACAGATCAACTGTCAAACTGAAGTCCTGAAAAGTCTCTGAGAGAAAAAATTTAATGAAAACACTTAGTTGCTGGTCTGATATCTTTCTGTTAAGGAAACTGGTTCAGTACACCTTGTCCAAAAGAGGGAGAGGCAAGGGAAAGAGGCAAGGAAAAATATTTTTAGGAATTACTTTATTCCTCATTAAGAATCTTTCTAACTTTAAATCTTTAATTTGGCTTCAAAAAGACTATGTAATCAATTTATTTCTGAGTTTTAAGCCATGTAGAAAATTATCAAAGATATCGATTCTAAAAGGAAATGCATGTAGTAATACAGTGGCATGAAGATGGGACAGAAAGATCCAAAGCTGAGTCAAAGAAGGATAAAGAAGATTCAGAGCTGTGGAAGTTCCTCTTCAAAGCTGCAGTCTCTTATACAATTAAATGAATGGCTGAAAATGATGGTTTGGGATGGTTTTTGGAGGCTTCCAAAGAAATACCATTAGTAGCTGGCAAACTGTGAAGCCACCGTTAAAAATAATCTTGAAGTTGATACTATTTTCATAGAAAACCTTGCCGAAAAAAACACATTAATTGTGCTACAGTCTTGGCTAGGAAAATATCTGTTCCTTCATGTCTGCTTCACTGGACATCTACAGGGTAGCAGCCTGCTCTGCTTCTGCAAGAGATAAAGAATTATGTCCATGGGGCAAACATTGGTCAAGTTATCTATAAACTCATTTCTTCCAAACCTTTAGGGACACAAAATCCTTTTGATTTTATTGAGTGTACATTTCTGTCTAAACTCCTGCCAGCATCTCTGTAGCATTACAGATGGCTGCAGCACTGACCCCGGGCTTGAGCTGAGCTCTCCCTTTGGGGTAAGTCACAGCTTCTGGAAACAAGATGTAATAGAATTTGTGACACCTGTTTGAACAAAGTGGACATCGGTGCACCACATCAGGGCATCCTGAGGCCACATGGGATTCAAAAGTTACTACTGACAATCATAATTTAACTTCCTACCCTAAAAATACATGCTATTTTTATCTCACCATCATTATACCCTTCATAGCCAGTTAAACCTTAAGATCAAGGTGTTTGGCTTTTTGCTTTTAAAAAGTAGTGCTTAGGATCTAGTTCAGCAAGGCATCTGAGTATAGTCTTAGCTTTGATTTCAGATCATTCCTCAAGGAACATCACTATAGCTTAACAGCCACGGTTTAATTAAGAAACACGTTGGGGACAAGACTCAGACTGCCAGTTTCACTTAGGAAAACTACAAGCTTGTTAGTTAGAGAGGGAAATTAGAAATACTGAAGAAGTTCTTTCTGCAAAGTTTTAATTGTCTAAGCATACCTAGGCCCCATATATAGTCCATGGCAACAAGCAGACAGCTCTGGAGAGGAATTTCTGTCACTTACCTTAGATAGCCAGCTGGAATGAAATAATCAGGAGTTCCAAATTACACTGACTTGTATCTTTAGTATCACAGAAATGCATAGATCTAAAGAAAACATTTTTTTATTAATCCTCTCTTCTTTTTTTCTGGTTTCTTTCCTCCTCAACTTGTCTATTGGTCTAAAGACATATATGGTACAAACCAGACAGATCCTTTTGACCCTTCTTTCTGCTCTGCATGTGACCAGTCAGTCTTTCACCTTTATTTTCCCAACAGCTACTGAGAAACCCTTTCTTCTATAACCTTCATGTCCTTTAAAATAATGGCCTTCTGTTAAGCTTCATCAGACACAGCTGATCTTGTTTATATATCTCCCCTTTCTGGACTAGGTAAGAAAACTGGGTTTGTTCTCAGCAGAACCCATCTTTTTGCCCCACTGGGCTTCATTTGAATGCCCTGTCAGCAGAAAACCACAAATTCCTATCATTTGCCTCAGGAACAAGATCCTCTCCTTGCCCTTCTTGCTCTTCTTCCCCAGTCAGGAAGTTAAAGAAAAAGCCACAAAGATAGTTCATCCATGCTCCTTATTCAAAATAGATTAATTTAGAGAAGCTCCAGCATCAGAAACATTCCCAGTCAAGAGCACTTGGCAGTTCATGGTGCTCTGGGACTTCATAGCACCTGATAAACTCAGGTTTCTCAAAATAAATCTTTTCATGCACCTCTTACACACCAAAGGGAATAGCTAAGATATTTTATTAATAATTTTCTTGAAAGTTACAAGGAAAATCAAGCACTGGATTTATCCATTTCCAAGAAACCTTAGAAAAAGATTCAGAAATATTTAACTTAAGCTGCAGAATATTACACAATGCTTTGCTTCCCACCTTCTCAACAGGACTTAGAGGTTCAGTCCTAGTAATTTCAAAAGCCTGCTGAGCTATATGAGAAAATAAGATCCTTAGTTGGTTGGATTCAAAACATAATGTAAATTAGCTTTTTGTACAACATGCTGGCTTTTATTAACTAATATGTGGACACCAAAATCTTACCTGGGAAGTATTGTTTAGGAACTTATTACAGGGTAAGAAGTCATGCAGCTCTCCCTTATATTGCTCTTTTCCTTTCCCACCCTACACCACAACCACAAAAGAAGGATGAAGTTTAGCACCTTTTGATCATTCCCTGTTTTTCAGTGCATTGTAGTTACAGGGACACCTGCTCTGGATGGCTCTGTGTTCATCCACTGTGGACAGGGCTCAACAGGGCTCCATGGCTCTCACTTGTCTTGCCAGTTGCAAATCATGTGTGGTCAAAAGCCTGCTGGGTGACCAGGGCAAGCTGCAGAAGAGTTTATGTTACCAACAGCATCTGTGTCTTGTTTATTATTTTCTAATGTATGGGTTTGTGCTTTTTAAGAAGTCTATTTTGAAGTCCGTAACACTTTTAAGAATTCATTGTAATATTATAACCTGAGTTGCATAAGTCATGTAGAGATATAGTAGAAATGGTGAAGCGGTAACAGTAAAATGTAAAATGATGAGGAAAAATAAGATTAAATGAAAGAAAAGTAACTAATACTGGACTGTGTCACATGCCTTTAAAAGTCCCAGAGTTAGCTACCACTTAGCAGAGCTAAGTAAGAAGAAAAGCTTGTGGAGTACTTCACAACTACTGAAGAAATCAATCACAAATTTCTCCCTTGGAGTCCCAGATTGTCCTTAGTCTACAGGTATTCCCATGGGGTATGTCAGGCTGCCTGGACTTACTGGGCTCCAGCACAAGTGGATCTGAGTTTATGCAAAAAACGTAAGATCAGTAATGGCTGTAAAGCTCCTTAAATACTATTCCCCATCTCTTGGGTGTATCACATTTGCAAAGAGGACACTATGGGCACAAAGCAGATGCACCTGAGTTTATGCAGTACTCAGTCAGCTAAAGATGCACTTACTTATGTGGCCCTATCTCTTCAATCTTTCTGTGTTTCTACAGCAACACCTAGCAAGATAAAACAGGAGTGGATTCCCTCATTAAGCTTCTCACCTTGCACTGATTCAAGCACTACTCCCCATGGATACTGGGTTATCCCAGCCAGTCATTGCTATGCTCTACACCATGCCAATGCCTTTTTCTTGAGCTCTGGCTCCCTGCCAAAGGAGCAGAAGTGCCTGCTGTGCTGGGTACTGACACAGTAATAGTCAGGTATGCAAGCAAAAAGCATCATCTTCTTTTCCTGTCTTGATATCCCACCACTGGTGTGCAGGGGCTGACAGCCTTGCAAAACTTAATGCTTGCAGTTTGTAATAGTGGTTGGTTCACAACAGCAGGCAGTTTCCAGGTAGTACTCCTGAATAAGGGATTCCTGGTTTTCCAGGGAACTTATCTGCCACACATCTGTGGCTGAAATGCTATGGAGAAACAGGGCAGTAGCTCTTGCTCAAAACCAAATGGCCTCAGCCACAGGTATGCTTACTCTTTGCCTAAAAACAAAACCAATGTGTTCAGAGTCTCAGTCCATTTGCTGTTTGTTCGGCTTCTTTATATTATTGTATATTGCTTGGCTTTGCTTCCCAGATATAGGTGAAGCTGGTCCTGAGTCGTCAGTTATCTCTGTAAGAAAAGATTCAATATAAAATCTCTGCCTTTGGCTTTTCTCAGCACTTGCCCTTTCACTTACAAAGCTTGTTTATGGTGCAAACGATTTACAGGAGTCTGACAGCAGTTCAACAAGGTGAAAAGCAAAAGGCAGAAGAACTCCACGTTTTCGTCATGTCACAGACATGATAGAACAACGAAAACAATTCCATTTTCTGCTTTCTCCTTTCAATAGTGATAAAGTCAGCTCTCTGAGGAGGTATTACTGTGAAACTAACACTTAAATATGTGCCTTTGAGGCTTTTTTCCCCATTGTTTTCCCTCTAAAATGAAGCTTAGAAATACATTTGGGATTCAGTAGTATCTATAATTCTGTCTCTAGATTTCTGCCTTTCTGAGATTTCCTTTTCTGTGTCTTTTAGTCAAAGTCCATCTCCCATGTAGGCAAGTGCAGCTCTCTCATCATTCACAAATCTGGTCCTATACAAGCCAGACATTCAGGGAAGGCATCACCTGCAATCATCTTCTTTATTCCATGTCAGGAAGGACATGGCCGTGTCCTGTTCCCCTCCCGTGACTGATCCAGTTTGCTGGTGCAAGGAGCAGAAGAGCAGGTGATCCGTGACACTGTGCCCCAAAGCTCAGGTGCCTCACCTCCTGCATGGTTCATTTTGACCTGTACTGTCACATGTCTGATAGGATGGTGTCCCATATAGGGAAAAAGGCATCTCAGCAGTCCCAAATAAGTTTTCTGCAAGTCTGGTAACAACAGCTTCTTCAGCAGAAACCACTGAAGAAAAAGTGGTACCAAGCCCAGCCAATATAGAAAGATGCCTGCAGCAGGAGGAGCTGCTACCCGGTTATTACCCAGATTACTATTCTTACAGTTTTTCTTTCTTCTTTTCTCTCCATAAGCCTCAGTACCAATTTTATCCAGAATAAGAGAGGGAAAGGGGAAGAGGGAAGGGAAAGGGAAAAAGAAGAGTAAAGCAAGGGAAAGAAGAAAATTGTTCTCTGGCTGATAGGCAGAACCAACTCAAAGCTGATCTTTTGGACCATTCTGACTCAAACTACCGTGGTGTAAACCTGTATGCCTGATCCCAGCTGAGGAACACAAATACATCTTCAGATAAGAGCTGGGTATGCCCCTGCATTTCTGTATTGGCTCTTGACCTAGGTTTAAATTGAAAGTATATACAACAGAGATGAACACAGTAAGAATTTCTTAAGAAAATCACAAATGTTCACATACAGCTGAGCTTCCACTGTTGCATCCACAAAGGCCAAACCTGGGACTCTCCTCACCTGTTTAGTTTGTGTCAAACTTGTATATCAGTTTTGAAACAATGCTGAAAGCAATAAAGTCTGTTCTGTGTGACTGCTGTTGGCCAGCATGCAGCTCAGTGAATCACCAGTCTACTAAGGCCCTCCCAAAGGAAAACAAAACAAAACAAGGTCTATTTTAGCAGGAATTCTGTGCAACAGCAGGATTTACTAGTGAATAAGATGAACTACATGAGAGAAATTAATTTCCAACCATGTCCTCTGCACCGAGCCCTCATTCTTCCCCAGCAAAGGTTAAAGGATATTTTTAAATATCCTTAAATATCAGGAAGGATATAACATTTTTAAGTTGATTTCAATTTACAGAGACATACACTGAGTTTCTGCTGGGTTGGTTAATAGTTCTGAGGCAAGAAAAATATCTATATTTTCTTGGCCCAAGTGTAACTGTGGGCTGATTGTGACATAAATGAGAACAGCTTCACACACCACCCTAATCAGGTGTTGGTCTCTTAATCAGAGGATGGTCTCTTGACTTCAGTAGGTATGGTACATTTCAGTGGGCTCAGGATACCAGAAACCACCCTAGAAAATTTCTGTTACAGTGCAAATCTCTGAAGTTATTTGGACTAAAATGAAACAATTACACAAATGAGAAAGGGTAGATTAATAGATCATAATAATTTGCTTCCTCTCTCTCTGCTACAGGTTTCCTGGAGGATTTGGGCAAAAACCTTCACTAGTACTTACAGCTGCTCTCTCCAAAATGAGTATAGCAGTACTTGTTATCTGCTGAGGTGGGTTTTAAGAGAGGTAAGTGAGGAAAGCTCACAAAATATGCTGAAAACCCCAGGCAGGTGATGGGGTTAGAGAAGTATTATCAGCTGCAGTCACCTTCTTATTTATTCTATTCCAAGAAAGATAAGGACCACATTTTCAAGGGGATCTCAATTCATCTTTCTGTTTGGACAGTCACTGTTAAGTAGCAAATCTCATTCATGTGCTTTTCCTCACTTAGATTCTGTTCTTCTCCTCAGTGAAAGTAAAAGCCTTGCAAACATATTTGCATTTCATAACAGCAGCTCACAACTTCTGCAGAAACCACATCCTTCTCGGGAGTGAGGAGGGGAAATCACAGTAGGGATCATTGCTCCATGCCCCGCTGCACCTGGCAGAGAAAAAGGATTTGCTTTTCTCCTTTTTCTTCCTGCAGGAGGAATCCCTGGGGGTGGCCTGGGAAAGAAATCCTGGTCACTGCTGGAACAGAGAGGGTATAATTCTCATTCTTTCACCACCCTCTGAGCAGGGTTAGTGCTCACCTATTACTTAACCCATTGAGCCACACAATCTCCCTCTGCCAGCTGACCCAGCCAGTTTCATTGCTCTCTTGTCCTGGTGTTAACTTAGAGTCTTGTGGCATCAAAACTACAGCTGGGATGCTCTTCTCTACACCAGGCTCAGCATCCCACATCTCCCAGTCCCACTAACCCTTGTGTCCCTACAAAGCCTTATAGGTTTGCCCCACACAGCCAGGAAACATTCATTGTAATTCATAGGGATGACTGTGTAAAATGGACCCTAATGCATTTAGCATAACTCTCAATATAATTCTATTATCAACCCAACTGATCTATCCATAATGTGTAAGAATGCTCCTGGCATAGATCTCTGCAAAGTCAATGAGAATTTCTGAATTTTGCTTTCTTAAGAAAATAAGGCTTTCGTGGTCATGCTGGTTTTGTACATATTGGTGTGCATGTGTGTTGGGGAGAGATACAATTTCCCCCCTTCCCCACCTTCCTTCTGAATTCATTAGCACTTTGAGCTCATGCACAATGTTCAAGGCCATCCTGCTTCCAAAATGTTCATTCAGAGAGGCAAATAGTAGAAGAAACAGATCTTTCTGGTGCCCTTGTTGAGAAGGTTGCTTCAGGGTTCACTTACCCTCCAAGAAATGCCAATGGAGTTACCTGAGAGGGCAAATAACCCCAGTCCCCTCTTACACTCTTCTTATTACTTGAGCCCTAATAGGCAACAGAGGAACCAGCCAGAAGACACAGTACAATTGAAAATCAATTTTTGTAAATCTCAGTGCTGACAAAGCAATTTATTAGCTTTGCTGGCAGCAAGTATCTTTTCTGAAAATCTGTAAAAGAAAAAAATTGTAAAACCATTTTTTTTAAGGGTGACTCTATCTTCCTACATCTTGTTCAGGACAAACTGGAGAAGTGGTACCACTCTTTTCTATTCTATTGGTATCATCACAACACTACTTGATATTTATTGGCAAGACATCAGATTTCTCCCAATCTTGCTACTTTTCCTTGAATCAAAACTTTAGCCAATCATTTTGCTTTAAATGAAATGCAATCACAGGTTAGTAGATTGATTTGTGGATAAGATTGCTAGACTGGGGGAAGAGGTGGGGGGATATTTTCCTATCAATCAATTTCTTGGGCAAAATTTTTAAAAAGTAATAATAATTTTAAAAAGGCAACTACATCTCTGAAGAAAATCTAAGGTCCAGCATAATTTCTACTACACCAGCTGTAAACAAGTTAGGTATAGGTACCTGATAAGGAATCATATAGCTGCCAGAGTAAGTCATGTAAGTGAGTAACTTATAGAAGACTGGAGGACCAAGGGATGCATCCAGAAGAGTAGAATCATGACCTTTCCAGATGTTTTAAAGCTAACAACATCCTACTTTTCCTCTGGGCTTTTTCTGTTTTACAGCAGAAACTCCAGCAACAACTTTTTGTATTTGATATTAATAGATGGTATCTTCCTGCATCAGTGGTGGCATTTGAAGTTTGCAACACAAAAAGGTCTTGGTGAAGGGATTGTTCTGGTTAGTTGATATCCATGCATTGTCCTCTTCCAGTGATAGTTCCAGCTGCACAGGATTCTTTAGTTCAGAATGACTATGTTATCTTTTTAATCACTTATCCCAGTATGTGATCATATTGGAGTTGCCATTTATACCATCATCAATATCAGCACTGAACTTCACTGCCCATATGTATTATGACTCCTGCCACTTACGACATAGAGACATATGGCTTTCTACTAACATTATAAAATCTTTGGTATTTTTTACAGATCAAAGTCATAACAAGGATTTTCACCCTCAAGTATGCATTTTGGGGATCTAGACCTGAAAAGCAATGCAAGATCTCAGTAAGAATAATATGTTGTGCTGTCTACCAGCAATCAGATTATTAACCAAACTCATCTTCAGCAGGAACATGAATTGTCAGGAGCTCAATTGACTGTGATGAAAGAATTGTAATGGGTTCCACTGCTACAGAAATAAAATCTGGGCCCATGGCTTTCCATATTCTACCATGTTTAAACTTTAATCCAAAACTAATAATGGTATAATTCATGATTTTCATTAAGAGATTTTTTAACTCCACCATTCTACTGACAAATTGTTAAATTGGATTTATGCACCAATCTTGAAATGGATCATTCCATTTAATAGTTGGTTTGTCAAGGAAAGTACTGATTAATGTGCCATCTAGATCAAAAAGGATTTAAATGTATTTTACTTTGACGGTCTCAGTGGGAGAAGCTCGAGTGCATGCCAAAGTGCATCTTTTGCTTTCTTTCATACCTGCTAATAACTGATAAGTCCTGTTGAAAGATACAACCTCCTCTCCAGTCATGAGAGTCATCCCACCACGTTTCCATGATAGCGACTACATCAGAGCTTTCCTGCTGCACGATGGCTTCCAGCTCCTCCTGTTTGTTGCCCATGCTGCATGCATTGGTGTACATGCACTTCAGCTGGGCTGCTGATTTGTAGCTCAGCTTGGGCTGTCCACCCTTGGGCTCCTTTCTGGAGAGCCTGGTTTCAACCCCTTCCCCCTTCAAACCTAGTTTAAAGCCCTCCTTATCAGCCCTGCCAACTTATGGGCTAGAGTCCTTTTGCCCCTGCTAGATGGATGAAGCCCATCAGATTTGAGGACACTGGGTAGTATGGAATTTGCCCCATGGTACCTAGTTGGACTACATGATCCTTGAGGTCCCTTCCAACTTGATATTCTAGGATTCTGCCCATGGTGGCCAAGGGACTGAGATCTTAAGTCAATGGGAACAGTGTCTTTGAACCTGGTCACTCAGTTCTTCATCTTCATGGATGCTTGCTTTTCTGTGTACACTGAATAAGAGAAAGTAAATCAAAATTAAATGTCAGTTTTGTTCTGACAAACAAAATATAAAATATAGTATATTTATATAAGATAAAATAATATATTATATTATAATATATATAATATAAAATAAGATAATATATAATATATTATAATATAATATAAATATAATACTATAATATTTAATATTAATAATTATTATAAATAATATAATATAAAATAAGATATTAATGCACCTAAACCATTTGACAGTGTCATTTTAAGAAAACAATAGCCTAGCTAGCCTTCAAGTCCTATTAAGTTGTTTCATGTTGAAGAGCTCTTTTTGCTACACAGCAAAACTCCTTTTTGAAACATCTGCAGAAAATTTTGCTGCTTTTTTCTGTTGCCTTTTAAATATTTGTATATCTCAACTCACTTCTCTGACCCTCTCCTAGCTGATTATTTCAGCTTGCCTTGGTCAGATTCACCCTACAGTCTGATACTCCAATAATCTAGGTAGTCATATGATTTGTTGTGCTGGACTGGCTCCATTGCCATCCCCAGACCTAATGGGAGTAAATTAAGTTCATGTGAAAGCTTTACATGATACAGATCCCAAAAATTCCCAAGTGCAATCAATGCCTCAGTGAGTGTTTGATTCTTTTATCTCAACATGAGTAATCCTACAGCTTGTTTGTGATTATGTTTTACCTGTTTTGAATTGTGCTGCTATTATTCAGTTACCATAAGTAAATTACCATTGTCTCCTAACCATCTTGAATTAACACCTTCTCTTTCACCTCCCATCCCTGAGACCTTGGAAAGAGATTGTGGGTGTGACCATCACAAAAGATTGTGGGTGTCTGACCATCTAGTCACAAAAAATTTCCCTAAAGTCCAGTTTGATTTCCATAATACTGAGACTGCATTGTTTTGAATTTTTAATTATTTATTACAGTCATCAGAGTGTGGCAATGTGACTGACCTATTGCTTTTCGATTATTTTTGTCGCTTTTGATACTATTAACCATGACATTTTGCTGATCCAGCTACATCCTTCTTTCAGTTTTGGCCCTGAGATCATTCAATGTCTCTGTCCATCTCTGTCAACACAAAGTCAGCTGCTTCTTCAAAGATCACTTTTGTCTGAGGGCATCTGCTGAAAAAGATGATTAAGTCCTCACCTCCAACTTGTAGATAAGAATTTAGGTTAGATTTTTGTGTTCTTCCTGACATTGTGTAGATTACTGGATCCAATAAAACAGTAATATCCTAGGTTGTCTTGTTTTTTGGGTTTTTTAATCTTGTTTCAATATGAAAAGGAACATGTAATAATTTCAATACAGGGATGTCAGCAAGACAATCTTTTATTAGCCGTCATGCCTATTTAAAAAGCTTATTATCTTTCATAATTTACTGACTGGAGGAGGAGAGCTTTGAAAGGAGACAGGTTCCCCACTTACTTCTGGAAACCCCTGAAAGCTCAGTGCCCACCATTCCGTGGTTTTTGTTGTTATTACCTGCTGTGTGGGATACACTTTTGTTTTGCTACACTTTTGTTTTGTTACACTTTTTGTTTTTTCCAGTATTGGTTTTAGCCCTGTCTACACATACCTGTAAAACTCAATACCTTTAACACAGGACTTCATCAGCCAAGTGGAAAAAAGACAAGAGCTGGAAGGAAAAAGGCTGTGGTGGTGAGGATAGAACAAACTCTTAAAAATCACTCTATTTCCATATCCAGTCACTGAAAATGAAAGCCAGAACATGAGGCTTCACTCCAGGACAGCATGGCTGAGATTGAGTTAATGAGGCATCTCTCCAGTTCACACAAAACCACCTCCTGGTCAGAGAACCCCAGACCAGGTTTCAATCAGCTGCTGCTGTGTGTTCATTTAAAACTTGTTCTCTCAGTTTGCATGGCTTTGCAATCATAGAAAAGCAGCTCTGAAGGAACAATTTGACAGAGGAAAAGGAGAAGGCCTTGTGGATCAACATGGGGAGACTCAGAAAACATAGATCTCCACCAAGCTTTTGGGGTGGGACTTATCTAACCAAAAAGCAACACTTCTCCTCAAGTAGCAGTAAATAAGAGGAATCATTCCCTAAAAGTGCAAATTTCTTTTCTGCCAGAAGAAACAGACCATGAAAGCTAGCTCATACGAAATGTATACCTCATAGACAGTGGAGGGGGAAATAACACTTATTGCCAATGCCAGCTCTTGACACATTTCCAAGAAGCAATATCTGGAGCAGTTCTTCGGGGAAAGAAACCATTCCCTGATGATCTTTTCCTGTTCTTGGGCAGGAGCCCTTCTGCCAAGGTTGACTTCACCCTGGTACAGTGAGGTTAAGGTCATGTGATGGATATACCCTGTCCTGCTTCATTGGTCTCTAGACTGCACAGCAGAATGAATGAAAACTCAGCCTTTGACTATGTTCTGAAAATTGCTGAATAGTATCTTTTTACATCATTTTTAATTCATGTTCAAAATGCTGGGGTTTAATCTGTTTGAATCTTCTGGTTTCTTATTTTTGAAGGGTATCCATTTAGTCTTTAAAATTGTCCTTTTAAAGAGAAACATCTGAACAATTGTTCAGAACCACCTCAGATTCTATCCTCCTTTGCAGCCACTGCCAGAAGCCTGCCCGAACCTAGTACCTGTATCGTGTAAAAGCATTGGCGAGACACAAAATTTTCCCAGACATAAAATGCTCCTGAGATGCTTTATTCAATGACAATAGTAACACTTGTGTTGTGTCTAAATTCCGATTCCTTTAAGAAAGTCTTTGTCTCAAGATGCTTTTCTGTGGAACTTCTGACAGCAGAGGAAACAATGAATATAGATTTTGCACTTTCCTTCTCCAAAATGTTCTTCAATGTCCTATTACTGCTATGTTTCAGAACACCAAATGCTTTTTCTCCTCTTTGTACTAAGTATGAACACTATTCAAGGTGCATTTTCACAGGTAAAACTTATAGCTCATCCCTACTGTCACTGCCAGATCCTTGTGTCTACTGCTATTCTGAAGAGAGCATATGAAAATGAACCCTCAAACTCAACAAATGTAGAAGGAAAGCAAGGCACAAATGACGTCTGACATGGTTAGAGTAAGGATATAATTATTTACCAGTGAGGCTATGGTTGAATCATTAAGGAGATTGTGTTTTGAGCTGTTTCCCATTTGTATATGGTGATTGCTAATAAAAACATCAGCATCAGTGATTACTACAATCTTTGCTTCCAGTGTCATCTCCACACTACAAAAACCATTACTGTTCAATATGAATTAAAAGTTGATGAGCAGTCATGTGCTGAAAACAGTAACGCATTATATCCCATTTAGCCAAAAAGCACAAAATACCCAATTTTGCCTTATAAACAATGCATATTCCTAATCTAACTGGGTCACGACTTAGGCTGTTCCAAATGAAGAGCTATCACCTGTTTCATGACTACATAATGAACTCCAACCTATTGCTTTGGGTTTTCCCCCAGTCTGTACAGAATCACACAGACCTCAGTACAAGGATGGATGATAGTACATAGTCTCAAGCATTTATTTTTTTATTCTTCTGTCTAATATAAAAATATATCGAATGCATCAATATTTCACATTGGTTCCCTTGTGGGGTATTTTTTGATTTGCTTGTTTGTGGTGAAAACAGAGAAATGCCTGTGAAAATTAAAACCCATAGCACATAATTTCCTAAACTTAGTATTGTATAACACTTATCAGACATCCATACAGACAAAAAAAAAAAAATAGAGAGGGGAAGATTGGGAAACAAGAGACTACAGTACTAACAAAAACATGAAAGCAGTAAATCACAGAAGGGAAGAAATGGCATGAAGCTGTTCTGTGCTGTACTGTCATTTACCAGCTCTAAAACAGTTTGCCCCTTTGAGGCTCACAAAAAAATTGCAGCACTTGACCCACATAGTTCTTTCCACAAATCTGTGTGAGCTTACCTGACATTTTTCTAAACCTGTTTTAAACAGGAAATATTTATAAATCTTATTATACCTAATTCCAGAAGGTTAGGGCAATGCACAAATTCTCACACTGTTAGTGATGAGTCCTTTTCATTACCAAGATTTCCAGACTATGAAAAGATATGACTAAATGCTAAAAGCACGCTATAGTCTTGTTTGATTTTGTATAATTACTCTCCTCCTCTTGGACCATCCTCTTCTAAAGTTGCTTTTTGCAGTATTCTTTTCAATTGTTAACACATCTGTGAATCTGTACACAATAGTCAAATATTAGCTATTAATATTAATACTGAGGAAAAACCGAAAAGTTATTGAAGATGCTACTGGTAGTTTCCTTGAAGGTCTTTTGGTGTAGAGGAATTCATAGAAGATGGAAACTCATAACTATTCCAGGTCTGTTTGATATAAAAAGGTTTTATTAAATTCCAGGGAGGGGGAGGGAAATAGGTCCAATCAAGCCCATGGGAATTTTTCCACAGGCTGTGCTGTGCCAGGACTTCAAATGGGTATTTAACCTGGTGAAGAAATGAGTAGAGACGATTGCAGGATTTCCTCCTGTTTGAACGTTCTCATTAGATGAAGCCTCAGTGACCTCTGGGTTGATGGGTTGTTCCAATGTTTAATTGCTTTGACCTTCGGGGAGTTTCTTTTCATGTCCAACATAACCTTAGGGTTTTTTCAGTTTAATGTGACAAATTACTTCATAAAAACATCTCTGGATATTTTCATTAATTCTGGACAAATTATATTACACATAAAAGATGTCTTTTTCTCAGATGTTGTAACCATGCCAAACAGTCTCATAATTGTTCCTTTTTAGCTACCTTGCCGTATATCGGTACATATTTAGAGTAATTGGTGAGCTTATGAGACTATATAAATAATAGTGCAAACCTAAAAAGGATAAGATCCCCAAAATGCACAATTTTGGTACCCTAATCAGTAAACTAAGCCTTTCCAGGGGCCACATTTTTTGAAAAAGAATAACTTTAATTCTCCTGAGGAGGGAGCATAGTCCCTCCATATTACCACTGCAACACTGGCAGAGCTGCAGAAGGAGCCACCGTGGTGATGCAGAAAAGGTTCAAAATCAGCCCTGCCCACCTCAGAGCTGCCTCTTCCACATCTCCCAGAGCCTGCAGAGGGGTCCAGCTGTTCCAGAGCACTGGAAGCACTTCCATCAGCTGCTTCTCTCTCAAGTCCATCATTGACTTCCCTTGACACCCTGGGCCCAAGCACGTCAAGAAAACCATTTCAGAGCCAAAGCACACAAGCTTGTGGCTAGTTTCTTCTAAACAAAGAGTTTAGAAGAAGTTGGCAGGTAACAGGCAGTGTGCCTCCCCCATCACCTCCTCCAGGCCAACATCCTCGTGAAGGCAGAAGGACCTGAGTCCTCACAGGGAACCTGGTATAGCCAAATTTCCACCTGTCACAGACCAGCCTCTTCATTGACACAAAGTGAGTAAGCCCTATGCCAGCCTGTATGTATGGAAATGAGATGGTTAGCTGCATGGTTTACACATGCAGATCCCCATTTGCAAATGTCACCTGTGAAAGACAGAGGCCACTCCACAAAGTACAAAGCTCGGGTTTGTTTAGGCAGAATGGAAAATGACACCCTGGCATTTACAATGGGATTTTTATTATCGATGTCACAGATATGATACTTGCTACTGACATGCTTGAATTAGAAGAGACAAAGTAAACTGTTAGAAAGAAGAGGCCATTGAACTAAATGCAAGTGTAACCCATGTGCTTATATTGCAGCATTCTATTTCCTCTTAAGTCTCAGGAAGAGGGGGGTGACAGCAAAGGGGAGACCTGTGTTTCAGCTTAAATCTCTTGTGTCTACAGAGGAGGGTAGGGCCTCTCCAAAAAGCAGACATAGATCCAGAAGCCGACATTTATGAGAGCTTTCATTACAGAAGAAGAGATTTACAATTCCCTCTCACTTCCATCCCAGTGCTGGTCTCTGCAAAGCTGCTAGCAGGGAAACTGTAAAAAAAAAATGGAATTGGGAACATCCCTGAGGACTGAAAAGATGTCAGGCCAAAAACCTGTTTGCTGTGTCTTAAGTATACCACTGTTGATAGAGGTTTTGGATCTTCTGGTTTATAAGCCAAGGAAATGGTCATCTCATGCCTCAGAACCTGAAACTGGCCATAAAAACCCATAGGCTTGGCTTCCTTGGAGAAGTTTGGGTGAGAGCAGGGACTGAGAAACTGGGCAATCCAGATGTTACTTACATGCCCATTGGCTTCCAGGTGTGTTGGAAAGACAAAGTAACTGGTGCTGTACTTGAAAATGGGAGAACAGGGAAGTTTCTGAACATGTCAGTCCATAAGGAGAAGTGTCATTGGTCGCTCTAGGCTTTGTAGCAACTGCAGGTAATAGTAACAATGTTGGGGGGGAATAGGATTTATCTCTACAGATTCTTTTTTCTTTTGAGAAAAGCATTTTAAAAGCATTTCTAGCATTGACTGCAGAATATTGTTTGTGTTAAATGCTTCATTCCCCAAGAAGTTTCGCCCCTGAGGGCTTTTAGGATCGTAGCTCAAAGGATTATATCTATGACAGGCAGACATAGATAGATTATGAGATGCCTTGGAAGGCCAAAAAGCTGGTCCCTCCTTCTGCAAAGCTGTGTCCCTGAAACACCCTCCCCTTGGCCACAAGATCGCATTCTTCCACTCTGTTTGCTGCACTATGAAACACATGAGGTCATTTTTATCTCAAGTCTTATGAATAGAGGCTGGAATTTTCTACAAGGTCTTCTTTTCTTATCCTCCATTTCCCCCCCCTTTAAAACCACACCCCCAGTCTGTCAGTACAAGAGGGTTCACTGTCTGGGAGCTTCCTGCCCATGATACCTATAGCCTTAGAGGGGACCTGGTGGCCCCGCGGGGTCCGCAGAGCGATTTGCCAGCTTAGCTGGAAGCAACCTGATCTCCTCCTCCTCCTGCCACCCTTCCTGGTGTCATCTAACTGAAGCAAGAGATGTAGAAATGTCAGGAATAACAGATGCCATTTTCCTCTAAAGCCAAAGTTTTATGCTAAGGAGAAAAAGTGACTGATATGCTGCAGGTATTTATAGCAATTAGATGCTGCCTGTAAGAACATGATCTTGTTGTGAGGAGCAGTGGCTGAAAGGTATTCAGGCAGCTACTTGATGAAGTGGTGTTTGCTTGATGAAATCTGTGCTCTCAGTGTTTTTAAATAAAAAACAGCTCCTTTCAGGTGAGACCTTTAACACTTGGTCCTGAAGGAGCACAATGTGGGACCATGATCCAGGTGCCTCCCAATGCTTGGTGTCTGAAACCTGGAGCTACCCTCTTCTATTGTTTTGAGCCTGGATTTGGGAGTTTTGTAATTTCTCTAAGTATGAAAAGGAAGTGCTCCATTGCTGATCAACATCTTCTGCTGTTTTGCTTTTTGCAGAATTATGAAATATACTCCAAACACTGTATAATGTGAAATATATGTACATGTGAATTACTAGCCAGCCTATTAACGGTGCCTGGCTCTGCCAAGTAGAGTATTCTGTGGCCAACCACTTCTCAGACTTCAGCAAGAAGGGTGAGTCTTTTAGGTCACCAAGGACACTGGCTACTTATCTCAGCCAATAGAAAACAACAAAATCTATTTCTTGGAATCACCAACATTTCCATTAAAATGTGATGAAAAAAAAATACTTTAGATTACAGCTCCTTTGAGTTGACTCCACATTAAAAAAAAAATAAATAAACCAATTCTTAATTATTCAAATAATGTACCTTTACTAAAATTCAGGGTTTAATGACAGTATCTCATCAGAACACACTGGGCTGAAATAAATAGAAAACAGAAACTTGAGGCCCAATCCTGAAATCATTTCTGACATGAGTGGCAGCAGAAGGTGAGGTCTACTTTCCAGAATGCAAGCAGTACTTGCTATTCTATGTTTCATTCTTTCAGTGACTCCCTGAGTTGAAGTCTTGCCGGAGCAGGAAAGAATCCTTACCTAGAGAGTGTGCCTCATCTGGGATACATTTTCCAAGCTTCGCATACCATTACGAGGACCTAAATTGAGCCTTCCTGCAGTAACAGAAGAGAGAACTCCAGAGCAGGGGGAAAAAAAACACATTTAGATTCACCCAGTTTTATATCCTTTGATCAAAAGCTGCCCCTTGTGCTTATGAGAGTCTCATGTAAATATCTACAAAGTTACTCCTTTATCTGCTTTCACATTGCTTTGCAGAGCAGCCTGTGCCATATTATCTACAAAAGCTGTGGTTTCTTGGGCTGTTGAAATCATGGCTCATACTGATGAGTATTACTCTCTCATTATCCTTGTTCTGTTAAGGATGTTTCTACCCCTTGTTTCAGAGGCTGTGACCATATTTTATCCCTTGTTTATGCCATACCTATAAAAACAGGGTCCTGTTGCATAACTGGGCTCCCATCTGCAATGATAATGAAAGCTACTATTTTTATTGTCAGGAGGTTGTATGTAGTTAAATCTTTCAAAGGACACTGCCAAGGTTGGGCCAAAGTTTAAAGCTCCCAGAAGCAGACTCTTACAAAACAGATGTCTGAATAGAAACGTTGCCATTGATTTTCTTAATTGCAAGTGAAAACAGTTGTATTTGATGAAATAACCATTCCCCTGAACTTTATGCCCTAAATCTAGAAAACTAAAAGTGAAAGTGACTCAAAAGCAGGCAAACCTGACTTCATTGATTGCTATTGTCCACAGTAAGAAATCAAAGCCAGTAAACAAAGCAGAAAGAGTGACAAGTAAATTGGATTTTTTAAATATCTTTCACTTATAATGATGTTAGGTTGGGATTTGTAACACAGGTAAAGGCATTTGTTTGTTTGCAACATCGGAGCTGTAAGGTGACAGTGTCCCTTTAAATACCTTCCCACTACAATGTAATTGGTTCAGGAATGGTGGCAGTGAAGTTCACATTGGAAACACTCACAGCTCATGGAGAGGTTAAATTTGCCACAATCTTCAGATCATTGTTCAGTGGCACCTTTTGGTAATACCAAAGCAAGTCTCTTCCCCGAGACTTTTCTCCCTCTGTGGGAGATGGGATGCCCAACACATCCTCAAAGGAGTGTTTGAGAACCCACTGGGAGTTTTCCTTCTTCTGAAGAACGAAAATGGAGATTCAGGCAGTTCAGGTAGGGCTGGGCATGGTGCCCTTCTTTCAGGATTGCAGGGTTTTCCATCCAGAGGTGAAAGCTTGGAGGCTTTGGTGACACAGCCCCCATGGGCCACCTGGCTCACAACAGCGGGTGGGGAAGAAGATTTTCATCCTTCCCGCAAACCAAGGAAAAACCTTTCTGGCTGCCATTCTTGATGGTAATTTGACCATCATTTTGATCAGACACAGCTCCTTTGGAAATCTGCCCAAGTTCTGGCAAAGAGGAGCCCAAACTTAAGCAGGGGGAGGATGTCAGGATCTGTTGTGTTGTGGTGAGGTGTGTTTATGGTTTAAGCTGATCAAAACTGCCATGGTGGGATACAAATTGCTGCACCAGACTGAAAGTCCATGTCCTGTACAAACTGTTTATATTGTTCGGAGCTTTTGTCAGACTTCGCATATTATCACATTAAATGATGTTTCTATTAAAAAAAAAAAAAAAAAAAAAATTGAATCTTTTTAGTGCCAGAATTGTTCATTTCATGAATGCCTGAATAAAGCAACAGCACAAATCTGTAAACAGAAGAAAGCAACTACCTTTGCTTCCATTCATCAGCGTGCTCAATAAAAATCACCTTTCCTTTTTGATGTCTGCCCTCCATATTTTCAAGTGTAAAAATTCAAGGAAAAAAAATGCTGTGTAGCAGCTGAGCCATTTAAGGAGGTGATACTTACTATTCAAATGATTACACGAATGGCTAAAGGTGATGTATTATTCCCTATTTTCATTTGTGAAGCATTGCTTTGGCATGGTGATGAACTATGTCAACCAGCAACCTTGGCTGCCTTCTATCGGAGAAAGCCCCTCAAAGATCTTTGATGTGACAACAGAACTGGGAAATATTACTGACTCACAGCCTTTAAGCAATCAAGAAGTGATCAAAGCAGTGACTCAAGAATTCAAGGGAAAAATTACATGCTCAGGGAAATGAAGAAAGCTTATTACCCACTGATACTCAATAGAACAGGCAACTGAAAGTCTAATTTTGTGAAATTTGCTTTTAATTGGTGTTCACCGACTTATTGTATATTACTTATGTAAAAAGCAGCTTTTAATTCCAAAAAAATTAATGGCTCAAAATTCCAGTCATGAAAGCGCGGGGCAGAAACACTTTGTCCTATTTCATCTCTGTCCAACTCCTATGTAAAATGCAGGTCAGAGAGAAAGCCGGAGATCTTCAGAGTTCACCTCCTTAACCTCAGCATGTGAGCCATCAGCCTTGCACAGATTTATCCTCTGCAGGAAGGTGAAGAGCTGGCAAGGGCATGTGGGCATCATTCAGTGATATGCTTGTACCAGCAAATGTGGTGGGGGCAAAGGAAAAGCTGAGAAATCTGGGACTCTTTAACCTGGAGAAGAGAAGGATGTGGGGAGATCTTGTTAATGTCTACAAGTATCTAAGGGGTGGGTACATGGAGATGGAGCCAGACTCTTCTCAGTAGTTCCTAGTGACAGGATGAAGGGCAACAGGCACCAACTGTTTTACTCTGAGGATGACAAGGCACTGGATCAGGCTGCCCAGGGAGGTTGTGGAGTCCCCTTTTTTGGAGATACTCAAAACCTGTCTGGATGCAGTTCTGTGAAATGTGCTCTAGGTGATCCTGCTTTAGTGGGAGAGTTGGACTAGATGATCTCTGGAGGCCTCTTCCAACTCTGATAATTTAAATTTAAAGCCCAAACACTGCTGGGCATGTGTCTGCAGTGTTTGCCATTGACACTTGCATGTCCCAGACCATCAGCCAGTTCTGCAGACAGGAGCACATTCTGCACCCAGGGGTGAAGGCCAGGCAGCCCAAGATGTGAAGGCCAGATGGCTGAAGGCAGATGGTTTTCAGGGAAGAAAAGAGCACAGATTTCTTAAGCCACCCTGTGCTACCTGCCCTGGTCCATCACATTCGCTACTGGATTTGGTTTGGGGTTTGGTTTGGGGTTTGGTCTGCTTTCTGGGGAGTCTCAGATGCCTGCAGTGTAGTCATTCAGACAAGAGGGTTTGTGAAGCACAGAAGCAAATCTCTGTCCTCAAACACAGGAGTGCACATGGGGATGCTACAGTCAGCTATTCAAACTCAGTAGGGTTTGGACATACAAACACTCATAGGGAGGCTCTTATGCCACCGCTAAGTGTTCTTATTTGCTGTGCTCTCTTTCATTCTAATCAGATCAAATCACCATATTTCCCAGTTTCCTACCATGTCTGTGTCCTCACTGTGGTTGGGACAGGCCATGGGTGCACACCATCACCCAGAAGCCCAGGTTTGCAGGAGACTCTAGAGTTGGTCACTCAACCTGAAGACCAACAGCAAGGTGACACATTGTGGAGCATCACACAGCTGGGGCCACTGAGTGCTCGGGAGAAAAGGTCACACAGCAATGAGAACATTTCCTTCACTGGCAGATTGGAGATGGGACAGGGGAAATTCCTCTCACTTTATAAGCAACAGCATATCTTTGTTGCAAAATACGTCTTTATTTGCCTGGCAAAGACTAGCTACATATAATTTTCATGTACCTTGATCAGAAGCCTAACAATTAATTTTCTAGCTGTCCATTGATTGCTTGTCAGGCATCACTATATATAAAATACCTTGAATATGCCAACGATCAGGTAAAAATTGAAGCTACTTGTCTTAATGTTACATTCTATTCCCAGTAGTCTCTATTTTTTTAAAAACCTCAAATGCTGCAGAATGAGAATTTTTAGTAAACTCTGAGAGGATGATCCATGCTGACAGGCATCCGCTCGCTATCTGCCACGGGTTGCCCAGCATTAAGGTATAAAGCTTGGGGGCACTGAAAAGATTTGATCTAATCCTATATTATAAGAAGCCTCCAACATTGTACATTCTTTTTTTTCCAACACAGACACTCATGTACAGCCTAAGGGCCCGATCCTTCTCCTCTTGAAATCAGTCAGAGTTTTTACCTTTGCTTCAGCAACAGAGGGAGAGGGAGCAATTTCTTCTAAGAGTATCAGTGGTGGCTGGTCCTTCAGTCTTTCCATTCAAAACACTCTTTAATGGGAGAGGGCAGACACTGGAAATGCTACCTGCATAATTAGAGCTACCTGCATAATTGGAGCAACCTTCCTTCCAGCTCTTTTCTGTCAGTTCACTTCTGTTTCTCTTCCTTGTCCAAAATCTGGAGGTGTGTGTGTTGGCTGGTGATTTGGATTAAGGAAAGGAGAGGCTTGTTCAGCAGAGATGGAGTTGTATGAACTTCAAGAGATTCGTGGCTCTTCTGTGAGTCAGAAACACAGGCATATTAGCTACAGTAGAAGGATATTATTACATCAATGCAGCATGCAAATACTCTCAATAACTACATACTTCTTGTAAGCAGTTGATGAATTGCACTTATTGAAATGAAGTCTGAATACAGAAGCCAATGATTAAGACTTAATAATATCTTCCATTTTCTTTCCTGTCTTGTTAGACAGTGAAATGCATTTATTGTATTCTGTCGTCGTCATTCATTGTAGCGCATCAGGCTTTAAACTGAGAAGATATGTTACAGATATTGCACATATCTGTGGAAACTGAGAAACATAAGGATTTAGCTGAATGCAGGTTTTCTCTGCCTGATCTTTCCTAACATAAACATTAGAGCACTGGGATGACAAACCCTGTGACTGATCCCAAAGTATTGGTAATCCATTCTCTTACAAATAGTGCAAGTCCTTAGAAACTGGCTTCTAGATGCTTGCAAGAACTCATCTCTTTTTCTGTCAGCTGGAACTACACGACTGGGCTCAAAAATATAGATTAAAAAGGAAAATATTGGCCAATATTAAGGACTGCGTCAAATGCTTTTAATAGCTTCAAAAACAATGGCTGAAATTAGGTGTATGAGCTTTAAGAAAAAAAAAACAAAAATGTGATTTTGTATCACATTATCCATTCCTGGCTGGCTATAGGCAGCAGAACCTGATTCTGCTAGGCTTTATTCTTGTGGTTAATCCCTTTGACCCTAGTCATAAATACATTATTCTAGTTCAAAATAATCTCCAGGTATCAGTCCTGTGCTCTTGAACACACACGTAGATTTTCTATTTCTTCTATCTCAGAGCTGTAACAGTAAGCAGGCTGTCTTAACATAATATTTTGTCTTAAAAACAAAACAAAACAAAAATTATCCAAGCATGTACCATCAGATCTGATTTTTAAAAAGTAAAATCCAGGTGGCTCAGTTTGGAAAGAAACTTGGGATTTGTTGTAGTTCTCTTTCCGTGTGTTGGTTTTTTGTTTTTTTTTTTCCCCCCAAAGACAGACATTCATATACATATAATTCCCTCTTCTTGTCACTGGGCTTCTGGGTCAGCGAGCATTCCTTTGCTGCAGTGTTTTTCAGATGAAACTCCAAGAGAAACACTGTCCTCAGTGATGGGTCGGATACAGCATAGGAGGATGGGCAGATATTCTAAGATTGGCCTGGATTCTTGCCAGGAGCAGAAGAAAAGAGCCTTTGTGCTTGGACATCTGAAGGCCAGGCATAAACATGTTAGCCGATACTTAACACCCAAAGCCAGAGCCAAAACCGTTAGGCACCCTGAATAATCCTCACCAGGCCTCCTTTGGGTTTCAACTGCCCATTACAATGGGGCAGCCTCCTCCAATTACCAAATGTGTTTCTTCTAAAAACATCCTTACAGGAACTCCCAAAATAGCAGCGATTAAAAGCAAACAGCCCGTAATTCATTGACATATGCAAACCTTTTAATGTTTTGCTGGAGACAAGTTGCAACTTTTTGTACCTACAAGACTATTTATGCATTTTTAATAATTACCCTTGTATATTATGTGATACAATTCCTTTAGGCATTTAGTTAAGAGAAGCAACAGAATTCACATTCAAAAGAAACTGTTAGTTTTGCTGCAAGAAGCGCCGCTAATTTATGTAGTGAATTTTTTATACTTTTTTTTTTTTTTTTTCCCCCTGATTTCTCTTCCCTGCTGTCCTCTTCCCCCTTTCTTCTTCACCACATTAAGAAATTCTGATGTGCCTGCAGCAACATCCACTGGTGGGGAGTGTCTGCAGTGATGCCAGCCCCAGCTTCCCGGCAGTGGAAGCCAAGCAACGTGTGCTGCTTCAGCAGTACGAACTCCCTTATAAGCCCCTTTGGGAATAGCCTTACCCTGGAGTCCTCTCTAATCACATACCTTCTGTGAGCTGGCAGGTTCCCTTGCTGCCTGATAGACAGTTATCCCAATCCCATCAGTTCTGCACGGAAAACAGCACGAGGAAATCTTTCCTGCAGATCAAGAATAAAGATGCTTTCACGGCCAACACGTTCCTACAAGCTCTGACCTGTGTTGAAGCTCGATTCCCAGATTGCTGGCATTTTGGTAATGCCTCGGCTCTAGATCAGGATGAAATGCTCAAATTGCCAGGTGGAGGAAACTCAGGTGTGGGGCTGAGTGCTGCGTGCCCGTGGTCCCCACCACCAGCAAAGGCACAAAAGGTTTAGGAAAGAAGATCCTGAGCTAACAGCACAACTCTTCCAAGCCATGTAGGTTGGAGGGAGGGGCATTGCTTGAGCTGTCTCAGGAATGGAAACTGAAGGGTTACTTTCTTCTTCCTCGGAAACCAAAAGACTGGATCTTTAGCTGTGTGGCTGCATTGATTTCACCCATTTATACCTGCCAAAAACCTGTTCCTCCCTCCCTTTTAATAACAACAACCAGAGAAAGCCAAGTTAAATACTTTGGTGTAAGTGCTGCTTGATGGTATGTTTGAGGAGCTGTTTTCAAGTCAACCATTGCAGATACCATACTTAAAGAAAATGCAAAACAAAAAAACCCACCTATTATTTTTCATGTGCAGGTCACTGTTCCTGCAGAGCAGCAATTTCCCTTGGCTTCAGATGGCAGTTTGTCAAATCAAGGACTTCATCTTCCCATTTTAAATTAGCAGCAGAAAATTAGGAACTGCCCACAATTAAATATTGATGTTAAAAAATAAATAAATACCAGCACTTCCCTGTTTGGTAAGCAAGGACAAAACTTTGCATCAGAAAACACAGGACACATGAGAATGTGAATAGCAAAAAGCTCATAACAAAGGAGGATAAACTCTCCTTTGTGTGCTTACTGGGTTCATTTATTTCTCTGTAACTGAGAACCTATACAAATAAATGTGATAAAAAGCCAACATATACCTTGATATCAGCTGTAATCTGCCAGTTCTTCAACCAAACTTGCTGTAATACAAAGGAAAGGAGCAAAATTTACACAACAGTCACACCAAGTCAGCTCTTGTATCAACAAAACTGCCCTTCAGCTCCTACAGATTCAATAGGACAAGTCCAGAACTAAAACCACTTGCCCTGGCCTAGCAATATTTTATCTCAGCTTTTTGCTCAGCCCCAGGCTGCACTTGAGACTGTGATTCACTGTAAGTGAATCCTTTTACACACCAGTGGCATTATCAAGCCTTTCATCACAGAAATTCCTGGGCATCTTGCTGCATGTGGGATGTATCTTTGGCCTCGCAGCTTCCAGCAGCATGCACAAGGTATTTTCAGTATCTGAAGCAAAAAACAGCTGAGCAAGAAGCACCCAATCCTACCCCCAGTGCATGTGGTAGCACTTGGAATCTGCAGGGCTGTCATTTAGGCTGGTGTTGGACTGCCCATGCCTGTGCCACAGGGGACACTCACATACACATGTGTGTGCCCACAGCCTGCTTGCAGCCCTGGTAGTGGTTTGGTAGGGCAGCCAGGTGGCTGGAAATCCCAGGAAAAAAGTAGAAAACCTCCATATTTCTCCTTACAAAGTTTTCCAGGTAGAGAAGGGGAACGAGCCCTACAGTAACCATCTTTGTGTGGCCATAAATCCTTTGTGAGAGTCCTCTCCTGGAGTTAGGCATCTTCTCTCAGATTTTCTAGCTCCAAAAAGTGCCAAAGAACTTCCCAGACAGGTCTGTAGATACTTTAATTTGGTCTAACAGGAGGGTGGTAGGAGACTCTGTTTCCACTCTACTTGGGCACATAAAGCTACTAGATTGAAAAAAAGAATTATTTCTCCCTAACCTCATCTCAGTCCCTTAGAAAAGCTCATTTCATGTGACTTTACATTCAGGAGTGGGGGAATGGAAATGCCAAATTGTTTCAGTGTGCTGCAGTGACTCTCCAATTGTAACAGTTATTTTGGGGAGAAAAAAAGACTTCAAGGTAAGCAAGGTTTACCAAAATAACATCAATGATTCATATAATAATAACAATTCAAAGCAAAAGTGAAAGATCATACTTGTTTTGGTCCCTGACACTTAGGTGAACATTCACCAACAAAAGAAATTGTGAAGTAGAGTCACTGAACTAAAGTCACTTCCAATCATTTTATGGCTCAAAATTATTGCTTCAAACCCTTTTGAAGCACCCAGATGCTCAGCGTACTTTGCATCCCACTCCAGGTGGATTTTCTACTACCAGAGAGAAGCAAGCCAGGGCTGCCTCAGCCAGAGATTCTGGCTTTATCTTCTTTAGCTTGACAAGTCAATTTTGGTAAGTGAACCAGACTAGCTTATGGCCCCATCCCACCCACTGAAATGTCACATTCCTCCAGAAGCCTTGAGAGCTCTGTCACATGGCACCTTAATGGCACAGTGGACATTTATTTGGGATGGCAACTTTATCAGTGCCCTTGATGATGGGATGGGGTGTCTTCTCAGCAAGTTTGCTGATGATACAAAACTGGGAGGATTGGCTGATTCACCTGAAAGTGACCATTCAGACAGATTTGGACAGACTGGAGAGGTGGGCCAAGAGGAACCTAATGAGGTTCAACAAGAACAAGTGCAGAGTCCTGCGTGTGGGAAGGAATAACAAAATGCAGCAGTACAGGTATAGGAGGTGATTTGCTAGAGAGCAGCCCCATGGAGAAGGACCTTGCAGTGCTGGTGGACAACAAGTTATCCATGGGACAGCAATGTGCCCTTGGGGCCAAGAAGGCCAAGGGTATCCTGGGGTGCTTTAGGAAGGGTCTGTCCAGCAGATCGAGGGAGGTTCTCCTTCCCCTCTGCTCTGCCCCAGTGAGACCTCACCTGGAGTATTGCATCCAGCTCTGGGCTCCCCAGTTCAAGAGGGACAGGGATTTAGTTGAGAGAGTACAATGATGGACCGTGAGGATGATTAAGGGACTGGAACACCTGCCTTAGGAAGAAAGGCTGAGAGACCTGAGATTTTCAGTCTGGAGAGGAGAAGACAGAGAGGGGATCTAATTAATGTGTATAAATACCTGAGAGGGCTGGGCATCAAGAAGAAAGGGACAGCCTTTTCTCACATGTGCCCTGTGATAGGATGAGGAGCAATGGATTCAAGATAGAGCACAGGAACTTCCACCCCAACATGAGGAAGAATTTCTTTGCTGTGAGGGTTACAGAGCCCTAGAACAGACGCCCCAGAGAGTTTGTGGAGTCGTCTTCTGTGGAGATTTTCAAGACCCGTCTGGATGCATTTCTGAGTGACCTGCCCTGGTTTTGGTCCTGGTCTGGCAGGGGGGGTTGGACTCGATGATCTTCAGAGGTCTCTTCCAACCCCTGACATTCTGTGATTCTGTAATTTCTCCAGCAAAATAGAGCTGCTACCCAGAAATATTGTAAGTCCCCATATTGCTCATTAACTTTGGCATTTCTTCTCTTCACCCCCTCCCCCCAAAAAAAACCCCGCAATGATGAAGACTAGAAGTGGTTGTTCCTACCCTAATACCTCACTACAGATTATATCTTTTCTTTGGACCCTCTCTTTTGAGCCAGATTTAAACCTGTGGTAGGCTTCATGCTAACACCTCTGTGAGAAAAGCAGAACTGCTGAGGAGACAGGCAGGAGAGTTATCAAATAAACTTTCCATTTTATTTACAGTTCAGGAGCCCTGCAGAATGACACACACTTATGGTTTGGGATCACTAGCAATTATTGTAAAGGTGAAAGCAGATACTGCAAATTTAACAAGCCTTTTGTATGAACTAATTGCATTAGAATACATTAGTAAGGGTGCACATGGTAGGTTTTATGTTTCATTGGAAAGGTCATCCTAGATTCTGGTTGAATAGTGAAAGAGAGGAAACCATATTAGCAGTGTATCCAGCAAGTGTCTCTAGGATAAATTTCCTTCAGGTCATTTGCATTATTTGATTGTAGCTGAATAGTTCTCCCTCTGCTCAGCAAGTAGGGGAAGACCTATGGTGACAATCAGGGAAGTTCAAAATCTTTGAGCCTTATTAGGAGGATCATTTTCTGCATTCATCTTCATGCACCCACTTCCCAGAACTAGGCTAACAGCTGTATAATCAGGACAGCAGGTAGATGTGCCTCCTGTAAACTATGAACCTCTCTTATGGAAAATTTCAGGAGGAAAGAGGGTTTCTGCTCCTTCAGATGTGTGACGCCCTTTTGTGCCACAATATCAAGTCCCACTTTCTGGTCTCTCTGCAAAAAATTTTTGCCTGCTACCTAAGCCAGGGCATGCCAGCAGGTTGTATGTTAGCACAGAAAACCCAGGAAATACTCCAGGCCCTGCTTCAACCATTTCAGGTGTCTCCAAACACTGTGCAAGCCCAGGGTGGTGGCAGCACTGCAGAGGCAGCAGATTCTTCATTTAGGGAAAGGAATGAGAGCCCTGCAGCCAGTAGGATGGGAAGGAGATGAAGGGGTGGGAAGCTGGACCCATCGAGGCACAAAGTTTTCGTTCAAAGGAAAAAAATCCTCTCCCCAGTCACACAGAACTTCTGGGTGACTGCCAGCACTGGCTCATTCCCTGGCTGCAGCAAGGGGACTAAGTGTCAGACAAAGAAGGGCAAGAGACTGTGTCCATCCAGACATTTGGGATATCTGTTGATCTGACAGTATAAAGTCTTCTAGTTACTCTCTGAATGTTCCCTAAGAACTCCAGAAATGTGTCTGGTGTCCACAGATTTTACTGACCCATGGACTTAAACCAGCCCTCACCATGTAAAAAGTAGGAGTTTGTTTTGTGTTAGGCTTAGTAGCTCCAGCAGGTCTAGAAGAGACACTACATGGGTGTTCCTACGGACTCTCATCTTCCCCAGAACCCTTCTCAATCATCTAAGTGGCACAGACCTTCCTCTGGGAAGGTGTAGTGTCATTTACCCTGCTGACAGTCACATTTGGTCTTAAAGGAAGTGGTTTCTACCTATCTGCAACCCTCAGAAGATGTAAAAGAAAGAAGCATATGGTTTTGAGAAAATAACAGGTCCTGGCACCTCAGCTTGGTAAAACTATTGACTTACCCTCTTACCTCCAGCAAGACACATGCCCTTCATCTGCCCCACACAGGCTGACTGAGAGACAAGCAGAAGTGACTCTACTGCAGAGATGCTGAATTTGAAGTATAGCTTGCCAAAGACACTGATGCATTGTTGGCATCACTACTTTGATGCCAACAAGCTACAATTAGGCCCATTTCACAGTATCACAGAATCACATCGTTGCCATGGTTGAAAAAGACCTCTAAGATCACTACATCCAATTGAGGACACCCCTCTCCAATAAAATAGATAAAATGTATTTATCAATACCTGTATCACAGTGCCCACTAGAGTGTGTCCTGAAGTGCCTCATCTACACATTTTTCATATACTTCCAGGCAAAGTGAATCCACTACCTCCCTGGGCAGTCTGTTCCAATGCCTGAGAACCCTCAATAAAGAAATTCTTCCTGATATATATCGAATCTAAACCTTCATTGGTTCAACTTCAGGCCATTTCCTCTAGCCCTACCATTATTTACTTGAGAGTAGAGGCCAACACCTACCTCCCCAAAACCTCCTTTTAGGTAGCTGTAGAGAGCAATAAGGTCTTTTCTCCAAAAAAAACGTTGCCAATTCCCTCAGCCTCTCTTCATGGGACTTGTTCTCCAGACCCTTCACCAATTTGGTTGCCCTTCTCTGAACTCACTACAGCAATTCATTGTCTTGATTGTAGTGATGGGCCCAGAACTGAACACAGTGCTTGAACTGAACACAGACAGCTCATGGAAGCTGGGCTTTCCCCTCCCAGAAATTCAAACTGACCATGAGGCTCCCAAAATCTTCTCAAGCCTGTGAATGCAAGGAGTGCAAAACCATAGTGTGACTGCTCTAAGGATGAGTTGGGATCCCTTGGACCACGTTGCACTTCTTCCTCCAGCTTCACAGTCCAGACATCCAGGTCCCTCAGCCCCTCAGTCCCATTGCAGCTGCTCAGTCCTTGCCTACCCCTCCTCTGTACACGTGCACTCACACAATCAGAACCAAGTGGGAGAAATCAACCAGTTTCATAAAGTATGTCACCCCTTGGCAAGGTTAAAACTCCAGTTCAGTGAAGCCCTTGTGCATTTGGTCATGGGGATTCATCCTGTGCTGCTGCACTTTGCTCTCAGCCTGCAGAATAAGTCTCAGCCCCATTAGAAACCAGAGCCCCCCCCAGCCTTCCAGTACTGAGGCAGCAAAATCTTAACATGAGCATACTAAATATCATCCATCCTTCATTAAAGCTATGCACCAGCACAAACAATAATTTTTACATGCACTACATTGAGGATACCATACTTCAAATCTTAGTGTCCCATAATTTGCATATTGAATTCCAGGGAGGATATTTGATGGAGTGTATGCCACAGCTCCTGTATGCATGTACTATATCCAAAGGACATGGCAATCTAGCATAGCATTAGATAAGTCTTAATAATAGCCATACTTTAAAGCCCATTTTAAATATTTAAAAATATAATCTGAAATAAAAATGAAGTGTGAAATATCCATATTAATAATATTATCATCAGCCATTATTAAAGTCAAATACTTGAGTTTTCATCACAGTTACAGTCCTCTTAATAGCTTTGCCCTGACAAATGCACTGAATATCTCTATTTTCTTCAGTTAATATTTTGGTCCACTTCATCATTTCTTTTCACACGGAGCTGAAAGCTGGAAGTGCTAGAAGGTGAGCTGAAAACTTCAGTGCCCCACTAGGTCCCAGTGGCACAGGTGCCCTGAAGCTGTCCCCAGTCCCTTCTTGGTGACATTGAATTTGGCCTAGACAAACCCCATCACTCACCCAGCAATCTCTGGGTTCATTTTCTTCTCCTACACCCTACACAAATATAGGCATCTTTCATTGTGCCCCAGACCCAAAGTTCATGATAAATAGGAATAATGGAACTAAGATATAGCTGGAACTTGAAAAATATTTTTAATCACCTTCCTCTACCATAATGGGTGCCTGACACCTCCATCATCTTTTTCTTTATTTACCCCTGTTTGATCATGGGGTTTCTCTTCAGTTTGGAGGAAAAAGCAGCAGCAATGTTCCTGACTGGTGGATAAGGAAGAGGTGATTCATACTGGAGCAACGTGGGTAAAATATTAATTTTATCAATGTCTTTACACAGCAACAAAGTAAATATAAAATTTTTAACAATGTGTTTTGAAAGGTCATGGAAATACATTAAAATGCATCAAATCAATAACAAGAACTTCAAAATACTCTCAGAAAAAACTAAATAACTACATCTAGGAATGATAACCATTGGAAAGAACTTCATATAAAAAGATTTCTCACTCCAGAATCCTCTCATGATGTGATAGAAAGATCTTTCTGCTCAGGAAGAAAATTATTTGTTTGTAATATCAGTCTAATACTATTAGTTATATTGATTTGTGTCATGCTATAGACTGGTGAAGTTTTCAAAGCCTTAGCATTACACAGCTGATGAAAACCTCTCAGTAGAGCTTTTGCCTGAGCAAGGTGCAGAGCAGGGTCCCCCAAGTGGTGTATATTTTGCCAGATTGTGTTTAATCAAGTCATTTAATGATTACTATAGATTAACATTGAGTGTTTATATTGCTTTAATTTATCTTGATTGGTTGAAATCCTTCAGCTATCCTGCAATTCTGTTTGTCATACTATTCTCATAGTCTTAGGCATGCAAATTTCAGCATAATTTAGCCAAAGACAAAAGTCAGAACCTGGAACTATTCAAAAAAGTCTTGTTCTAATCTCCCCATTGATACCAATAAGCTTTGAAACACAACAGAGATTCATAGAATTATTTGGCTTGGAAGAGACCTTTAGTGCTCACCAAGACGATATGGCTCCTACCTGGATTTTAAAATTCATCAGTTGCTCAGTTCATTGGTTTGAATAAATACAATATTCTTGGTTAACACAAATATATTCACCTGGATCCTGCTTACACAGAATTCTTCCAAAGGCAGACCAGAACTATTGTCTCTTGTATAAAGGAAAAATGCTGAGGGGAGTTTCCATTTGCAAAACCTCTCTCACTCTCCTATAACTTCCTAAGCTACCAGTACAGAAAATCTGCTTTTGAGGAAGATCTCATAGGTCTTAAGCCCCAAAGCATGCATGGACCCCAGGGGCTGTACATGCTTTGCAGGCACTCTGCAAAGGTGAATCACTTTAACCTCAAAATTCATAAACTGAAAAGGTAACCCCGTGTGTACCTGCCTCTTTGAAGTGTTTAGAGGCTTGGTTTGTATTATAAAAAATTCCTTAAAATAATTTTAAAAAATCCTTAAAAGGTTAATAAACTAGAAACACTGAGGTGATGGCTCATGTAAGGTAATGCTGAAGTCTCTCAGACTGTAAAATAGGCTTACACAACATTTCTTCTTTGATTTTGGTGGAGGTTTTTTGGACACTGCAGTATCAACTGTTGTAGTCCTAAATTTAGCCAAACATCACAGTTATCAGATGTATTCAGTTGCAAAAGCTTTTGTAATTCTTGTGGCTGTCTGATGGTATATAGTTCAATCATAAAAAGGCAAATGACAGGCGAGTGTAAGAAAAGAATTTTCTTCTTCTTACTGACATACCAGGGGAAAGCCCCCTGCTGTAATACAGAAAATCTTTTATGCAAAAGAGCATAGCAACTTACAGTGCACAGTTACTATGCAGACTTCTGTTTGGGTAGGTTTTTTTCCTCATTTTGGTTAAGGAGAGGGAAAAAAGGCTTAAAATCAAGTTTAAAATTTCAAAACTGAATTTAGCATTAACATGTATTTATAGGTTTAAAGATATAGAGATTAAAATGCAATAAAGCTCTATCTAAGTATGAACATGCCCTCCTTAAACCACACCGTTTTTCTGGTGATCCCAAGGCCATGGCAGTGAATAGTTTTTCACACACAGCTGAAGCAAGGTGAGAGGCAGAGAGGGATGCTAAGTCCAATGGGAAGTGGTCAGGGCCATCCCATGTGTTTGCTAATAAAAAAAAATAAAAAGAGAAGGCTATATGTGTATTAGGTTTGCATTTAGTATTTACACTGCTGTTTCTGAGCACAGCCCAGACAGAAAACTGCTTGTAGAAAAATCAACCTTCCTGCAGGATTTAAGTAAAGATGCATGTAGAATAGAGAAACTCTTTCATTTCCACACGGGTGACTTTAATCCCTTCTGACAATAAACAAGTCTTAAAGAGAGGGCAAATTTAGTGTTTACCATTTTAAGGTCCGTGTAAAATGGTCTTACTGCAAAGAAGCATCACTCAGATTATCAGCAGTGCTTTTGAATGAAAACAGGAATGGTGATGAAGCTTACTATTCACCAAAAGATACATTAAACCTACCCTTTGGCTCATGTACACTGCTCAGCTGTGTGAACCCCAAGTGACAACTTTGAAGTGAGAAGACCTGCTCTTTACCCCTTATGCAGAGGCTGGTGGTGGGTGCTGTGGCAATTCTTGACCCTTAAAGCACAGAGCTCCTCTGGAACAGGAGCAGGTTTAATGTCTCTGCTCTCAGGCTCTGCACCCTCCTCTCCCACACACACAGGACACCAGCAAGGCAGGCAGGTGCCATGGGCAAAGGGAGAAGCTCTGGCTGGTTAAGAAATGTGTGGTTGCAGAGCCCCTGCTGTAGTCCTAGATCCATCTCCACTGCCCCATCCTTCCCACTGCTGCAGCTCCCTCCCAGGAGCTGTGCAGATATTCCTGATGGATGTGGCTTGTCTCTAGCTCCCCATCGGAGAGGTATTTGGAGACTGTGAAGAAGCACAGTCTCCGTGAGAACCTTTAATGCTTTCCCAAACTCTTCAGGAGGCGAGCACTGGCTGAGAGATGTTGAGGGGATTATCTCCTTCTTCCTCCTATCACCCCCACACCTCAAAACTGCTGACTAAAGAGAAGATGGGATCACAGAATCAAGGAATCCTTCTATTTGGAACAGATCTTTCAGATCATGGGTTCCAACTATAAATTAATTCTAAAAACATTAAGCAAACTCTATAGCCGTGCCTCACACACCCACACTCCCCCGAAAGCTGGCTTTGCAGACCATGATCTCTCAAGGATCTTCACAGGCTTCTGTCCTGGTCATGGTGCAGCCACACAGCAGGGAAATATGGCATACAGAGTCAAATAGAGGCTTGACATCCCCAGACTACATGTTCCATCAACCATTGGCCCTGAATTTCTAGATCAAATGTAGGGTCGTTTTCAGATTTTTTCAATTTTAACAGAATATTTTTTTTTTCAGATTTTTTCACTTTTGACAGAATTTTTTTTTATAAACATATGTTTTCATATGTTGACATGATAGATTTTTCCAGGAAAAGCATATCTATATTTCTTCCTAAAATCCGTGTAGTTAAGAATCCACATTTCTATTGAAACAGAATTTCAATGGACAGTCCCTGAATTACTCACAGAAGTAAATAAATCCCAACAGTGAGACATATTATGAAGAAATATTTATTTCCCTAGGAAAAAACTGAGCCCTTCTATGCCAATATCTAAAATTCAGCAGAAATGGTCCCAGTAAGTGCAGATGAGCTACAGATTTCAGTGAACCTATGTGAATTTACCCTAGGTGAAGTTCTGGACCACTGAGCTCAAGGAAACAAAATGTCACCTTTATTTTTTAAAAGCTCTTTCTCAAATCATATTCCCTTTGTAATAATGTGCAGCAAGTGTTTAGCTCAACATGCCTCTTATAGTTTCAGTTTGAGAGATGATTTTTCTTTTTAATTTCTCTGTCAGGCACACTTATTGAAGCGCACAGGCTTCAGACAGAAGCAACCTGAAAAAAAAAAAAAAAAAAAAAAAAAAAAGTTTGAAAGACAGTGATTTATTTATGAAATTCCTGGTTGAGAGGGTAAGACACGTGAAAATTTTAAAGGTGCTCACCACCATCAAGCATATATGTAATACATGTAAAACATGGGGAGGGAAAGCATTGAGGATATTTGGCACAGTGAGCGTCTGCACTGGGCAGAACTGCAGTGGGAGGATGGGAGGAAAGGGGCAGCGGGTGGTGAAAGAGCTGTGAGGACAAGCTCTGCTCTGCCTTTAGATTCACTTTGGTGCCTCAGGGCTAGCAACAGCATTAGTTATACAGGCTTTAAACACACATCAAGTTTTTGTTCTTGTGTGTTTTACACTGTGCAGTCAACACAGTGATCAAACCTGAAGCTCCATAGTGGGAGCAGAGCATAAATTCACTGAAAGAAAAGTCCCTGCACCAAAATGTTTTGCTCCTGACAAAATTCCTGTCCACATGAAAATCCTTTGTTCCAAGGAAGGGGTGTTTTAAATTGCAGGTGACACTCCATCAAAGTGGGTGCACTGGAGCCCCAGGACCATCAACTGTGGCTGGAGAGCAGCCAGGCAGAGAGGGACCTGGGAGTCTGGATTGACAGGAAGCTGAACAGGAGCCAGCAGTGTGCCCAGGTGGCCAAGAAGGCCAATGGCATCCTGGCCTGGATCAGAAACAGCGTGGCCAGCAGGTCCAGGGAAGGGATTCTGCCCCTGTACTCAGCCCTGGTGAGGCCACACCTCGAGTCCTGTGTCCAGTTCTGGGCCCCTCAGTTCAGGAAGGAGATTGAGGTCCTGGAGCAGGTCCAAAGGAGGGCAACCAGGCTGGTGAAGGGACTCCAGCACAAGTCCTGTGAGGAGAGGCTGAGGGAGCTGGGGGTGTTCAGCCTGGAGAAGAGGAGGCTCAGGGGAGACCTCATCGCTCTCTACAACTCCCTGAAAGGAGGCTGGAGCCAGGGGGGGGTTGGGCTCTTCTCCCAGGCAACTTTCAACAAGACAAGAGGGCATGGTCTCAAGTTGTGCCAGGGGAAGTTTAGGTTGGATATTAGGAAGAATTTCTTTACGGAGAGGGTGATCAGACATTGGAATGGGCTGCCCAGGGAAGTAGTGGATTCTCTGTCCCTGGAGATATTTAAAAAGAGACTGGATGTGGCACTCAGTGCCATGGGCTGGTAACTGCAGTGGTAGTGGATCAAGGGTTGGACCTGATGATCTCTGAGATCCCTTCCAACCCAGCTGATTCTATGATTCTATGATTCTGATTCTATGATTCTATGATCAGCATTCTCTGGGGACACAATTATTTGGCTGCATGAGTTTGACAGCTGCCCATGCCAGCCCTTGGGGGTGAATGTGGTCTCCCTGGGAGAGGTTACTCACCTGAGTGCTGCAGAAGGTAAGAGGGCTGGCAGATAGGTTCCAGCAATGCCAATCTGCAGCATTTTAAGAGAAACTTCTCCCAGTCCAGTTCCAGCCACTAAATGCCCCTATATCAGAGCTGGCTGAAGAGAAGGTATGTCCTAACCTCAGGCAAGTGTGTGACTGGGAGGAGGCAGCAATAGAATACTCCCTTCTGGTGCCATGGTGGAGACTGTCCATGCTCATTGGAACAAAGTAATTGAAAGTCACCAGTCTGGAGAGAAAAAACACACTTGTTTCATGCAGGTTGCAAATAACGGGTGATATTGGGTCTGGCTTGAGGACCCCATGGCAGAGCAGGAAAAGAACTGAGTTGTATTAACCCTGACTCGAGGTCAGGTGCCCATCAATCCGTTCTATCACTGCCCTCCTCAGCAAGGCAGGGGAAAGGCTTACGAGTCAAGATAAGTACAGGTAGAGATCTTTCACTAATTACCATCACAGGCAAAGCAGACTTGACTTAAGGAAATTAGTTTAATTTGTTACCAATCAAATCAGAGTAGTATAATGAGAAATAAAATCAGATCTTAAAACACCTTCACCCCACCCCTTCCTTCTTCCCATGTTTCACTTTACTCTCAGTTTCTCCACCTCCCCCAGAAGTGCATGAGGACAGGGAATTGGGATTGCAGTCATTCTGTCATACATTATCTCTCCTGCTCCTCCCTTCTCAGGGGAGGACTTCCTACACTCTACCCCTGCTCCAGCTCCACAGACTCTTTCAGGCATCCACCTGCCCTGGCATTGGGTTCTCCATGGGCTCTGGGTGGATATATGCTCCACCATGGACCTACATGGAGAGTATGAGAGTCTGCCTCACCATGATCTTCACTTCAGCTGCAATTGGCAGCGTTTTGGGGTTTTTTTTACCCCTTCTTAAATATGTTATCACAGAGTTGCTACCACTGTCACTGATGGGCTCAGCTTTGGCCAGCTGGCATTGGTTCAATCAGACACGGGTGAAGTTTCCAGCAACTCCAAACAGAAGCCACCTCTGTAACCCCCCCTGCTGCCAAAACCTTGCCACACAACCCCAGTGCCTGGGTATAACAAACCAGCCTGAATGATGGGGAGGAGAAGGATGCAGGGAAGAGCAGCAGGAACTGGTGCTGAAGGGACTCCCCTGGATGATACTGAGTCAGGGATATAGCCAAACATTTTTAAAAGGCACATCCAAAGAAAAGAAGGTTTTAAAATATTTCTTGGTCTTGTACCTAACCATAAGTGGGTGGAAATATTGGCAGGCTTTTCAGCTGAAATGACATTGAGAGGAAACTGTAGGGGTGAGGTGGTAAAACATGAACTAGCCCATGCCCAGAGGGAGACTGGACCATCAGAATGCTCACACTGGCAAAACTGGACCAGTCAGGAAGAAACTGGAGATGCTCTGTATCTTGCTGAGGAGGAGAGGAAAGGTGTATTCAGTGAGGTGGAGAGGGGGGCTTTGCCAGAGAGATTCTCTGTGCAAGCTAAAAGGGATAACGTGAACAACCAGAGAGAAAGATGATCCTGACAGGGGTGTGTTGCAAAGGCATAGGTCCCTGTCACCACACAAGGGGGAAAACTATGTTGATTATAAAATTACATTCTGTTCCATCTTCTCCATCTTCCTGGCACATAGCATAGAAAAAGAGACATGAATCCCCAAGGGTGCATCAAACCCCCTCACATAGGGTGCTATATCCAGGATAAAGCAGAGCTAGAAGTGCAATTATGGAAAAACTGAACAAAAATAATCAAGAAAACTAACACTAGAAGAAATGAGCCCTATTTTTCTCCTAGCCCTCCTCCAGCTGTGAGGAGCCAGGTCCCTTCTACCCTCCTCAAGGAAGCACAGTGACTACCACCAGTGAAAAGGGATAGAAAAGGACTCCTCACCTGCAGCATAAGAGCCATTGCTGCCAAGCTTGCAGGGGGGGGAAATTAAAGTTTCAAGTTAGTTAAACTATATTTGTTGTGTCTCATCTTTCTCCCTGCATTGTGGGAATATTAGTTAGGAAGGCAAGATGCCAGGTGTTTAGGCTTGCTGTGTGGATGTACACAAAAAAAAGACAGCACTAGTGAGGATGTGAGATGAGAAGAATTTTGGCAGTGCCCACCATGTAAACCTGAAAAGGAAGATATGGCAAGCATTGGGGAGAGCCCCAAGGTGATGGGGCCAAGGGTGGGAGGAGATGAGGAAAGAGACATGAAGAGATCCCAGATGTAAAAGATAGCACCCTAGTACCATTTTGACAAGAATAAAAGCTTCTGAGCCATCACTTTGAATCCACGTGTCCACCCTCCTCTAGTAAAACTATGAGACAGACAAGAATTAAGAGGAGAGAAATCACTCGCCTGCAAACTGCTTGCTGAAGACATGACATTCCTGAAGAAAAATGTACACAAGTATAAGCAGCTTACAAGAACTTGCTATCTCACCCAGCTCACCCCCCACGAACACTATTAAATCCATGAGAATCAGAACAAGGAAATTGTCAGGGAGAGGCTATGATTAGCCGGGATCTCGGCTAGAAAAATAGTTTATGAATTGTCATAAAAATTTAAAACTCAGCCTCACATTAGCTGCAGCAGTGTCTCTGCTCCCACCTACAGTACAGTTGATCTCCCTCTGTCTTCATCACTGACTATGCCACGTACAAGGGGGAAATCTTCTGAATGTTTCCCCAAAATTAAATGCTGAAACAGCATATCATTATTTTTGATATTCAAATCTATTATTAATAAGCTATACACTACAAAAAGATTCAGAACATGAGTGATACGTCTCATAATTCTGACCTATTAACAGAAGTACACGAGTCTCCCTGGACCAAAAAAATAGTTGTTAAAAAAGATGAATCGCTTACTCAAATCAAAATAGCATGACAGTTCCATGAAAGATTTCAAAATAAAAGTTAATAAGTTAGTGGATTCACTTTACTCCCCCTAAGATGCAAACAGACAATGCAGAACAGTCAGACAACTTCTCATTAAATAATATGAATCAACTACTCCATCACGTTTGTATTAAGCAACAGGCAACAATGAGCTCCCTGATAGCGTGGTAGGGTGAGCATGCCAGCAGGACAGCAAGGACAAAGCACACTCTTAATTTTCTTTGGAGTCAATGAGCACATAACTAAAAGTCAGTTGTTTACCCAAAAATTACCCTCAACACAGGTGGAGAAGTATTTCTCCAGACCAGGCCATCAAAACCTTTCTTCTTTGCAGTCATTCCTAATCCTCATGCTTCAGGTGAGACTCATCTCTCCAGCTGACCTGTCTTCCACCCCAGGGCAGAGTGTGGGGAGCCCCCAGCATCCCCTCTCTCAAACACCTCTCCCAGGAGACAGTGTGGTTCCCTCTGAGGATACCTCAGAGATGCTGAGAGGAGCCCAGGTGAGCAGGCTGAACTAGGCTGCTCACTTTTATGTGGCAAAAATGAGGGGAGAGGAACATCATGCTCAGTCTATACTGGAGAAAAACATTTCTCAAAACTTTGACTAAAAAAAATGGTTTTGCCAGTGTGAGGAGAGTAAAAATAAAATGATGTTTCCCTGATATAAAAATAATTCTTCTTGTTTCTTTCAAGTGCTGTAGCCCAGAAATATTCCAGAGGTGACACTTGGAAAGAGGATTGCCTTTGGGGAGTGGAATGACTTCCCACAGCCCCATGGAAGTCCTGTTCAGATTTGGATGCATTATGTGGGTTTGATAATCGAAGTCTTTATATGCACAAGAGTTATTTTAATAAGAGCAAGGGGTAACAAAAAACTCTCATAGAAAACAGGCTGCATTTTATAGGCATAAAGGCTTTCTTTACCTACTCAGAATAGATAGATGTGGAGGTTTTAATGTAGGAAATCGAGCGGTGAAAGGATAGGAAACAATTTGTGGTTCATGCCATTTAAGCATGAAAGGGGCACATGAAGAGGCATTGATTTCAACCACACCAGGCTGAAGGGTGAGGACTATTCACACAAGAAGGCTCTGGAGGACTGGGCTTGTAAACTGCAGCCTCTTGAACAAAAGACTGGGGCACCTTTTTCAAGAGTACCTAAATCTGGTTTTCAAAAGGACCTCCCCCCCTTAATGCACTTAGGATGTATCTACCCTTTTCCAGCAGAGCCTTGGTTAATAGTGGGGCTTTGCATCCCTAACAGAGGAAGAGATGAGAGGGGCTGTGGCCAAAGCAGGGCCCTTGCAGACTGCTGGTGTGGAGCTGGCTATACCAGCGTGGGTGGTGTTCTGGGGGCTTCACAATATCCTACATTTTTCATTCCCTCATGCCTTTTCCAAAGTTACCTTAAGCTTGCAGCAGGGGTCTTATGGGCTTTAAGCAGTTTCCAACTGTATTTATGTGCTTTATCCCTTGAGTAGGATAAACAGGTTAGCAATTAACTCTAGCTTCCTGACCTCTAGCTGGATAACCAGATCTCTAATTATATTTTCAGTGGCAGTGAATCTCAAGAGTTGTGTGACAGTATCTGAAAGTTTTCACTCCTGTGTAGTGTCTGCAGCTCTATGTGGAAATTGGCAACCAAGAAAGTACTGGTAAAACAGAATACAAATTTTCCCCCTCCCTGGTACTTCTGCCTCCCTCCTTAGCATTCCCAATTCTTCCATTGTGCTGCTCAGAAAACACTCACCCTGACTGGGGATTCCTAGTACATCAGGCAGCTCACATTGAGAAGCAAAAGATTCCGAGAAGAATTTTCTTCCAAAAAATTCTTTTTATATGGTAGGATCCTTGTGGGAGAGAATATTCTCAGGAATCAAGAAAATGAGAGAGCAATGACAAGACCCACATCCTGTATAGATTGTTTTCAATGTTTTCTCAATAGAGAACCATGTTGGGAGACTTTATTTCTTTATACAGCTACGGAATTATTATTTATGATTTAAAAAAAAAAATCTACTGTGCCACTTGCTCTAGGAGCACAACTGACCTTCAGAAAGGTGATATAGTTGGAGGGACAACTCTGGAACTGGCAGAGCACATCGCGAAAAGAGAGTATCTGGATGGCCTAGTGCCAGAAGCTAACAGTGACAAAGCAGAGCAATTTGGAAAATCAGCTTGCTGTCATCCTGTATGCATGTAAGTCTTGAAATAAAACAGTGATCTAATATAAAGGAAGTATATGGATTTACTCTGACAGCAATGCCAAGCATCCATTCTAAGCAAGTGTCACACAGGAGTTTTTTTAAGGAGGTAAAATACAGAGCAAATTAACTACATTCACATCTTCAGAATGAGTGGTGTTTGCACTGTTTTTTCCATGTGATTTCCTACTAGCTGTGCAAAAAATGCATGTCTGCCTCTGACCCCACTTCCTATTTCATTACCCATATGAACTGTCCTTTTTGAAGACAGATGTGGATGTATGGTTCAAGACCTGCATTAAACAAGGAGAAAAATAAACAGCTTACATATAACAAGATGCTTTATCATAATAGAAGCTGATTTCAATTCACACCACAAATACTTCCACATTTCAGGTTTCTGTGTGGTGAACAGATTGGTCTGGAGACCTGTGCTGAATGTCCCCTTCACCAGGACAAATGAGCACCTAGACACTGGTAGATTCCTTCCAAAAAAGGTGGAAACTAAAGTAAGATGTGCACACAATGAGGTAATATCCTACAAAGGACCATGGCAAATTCATTTTAGAAGTCTCGTTTTGCTTCCCTCAATGGAAAAGAAACAAGGACAGGGCTGAGCTGATGAGTTCCTGCTTAGATATTTCCCTCTCTGTTGCCTCCTTGCTCCTCTCACCTCTTCACTAATTCTGCACAGCAGGAACCAGTTGACTACACACCTGCCACCACCCATGTTCTTTTTTTGCCTTTTCTACCACTGCCTCTCCTCCCAGCAAAAGTTACTCACGCAGTAACTCTGGAGAAGAGATGCCCAGTGAGCTGCAGTTGCCAGATATACACATTTTTGCGTTTATGTAGAAAGAAACCAGGATGATTGTGGTACAGAAAATAAGTCAGATGTGTTCAGAAGGAAGTATACCTGAAACAGAGTGCAAGAGGGGAGGAGGATAAAGAAGATACATGGGAAATATTAATTGGTCTTAACTTTAAAGCAGTGGAATAATTCTTTTCAGGGAAAACTGTGGGACGATGACTTAAGGAAGAGCCTTAGAGGTCCAAATAAACTGTGTGAAAGATATGCCTAGGAGTCAGTTCATGCAATACATCTTAGCAAGGGATTAAATATGCTGGATGAGACCAGACCCAGAAGAAAGTCAAAAGTGTCTATGAACTCCATGCCCATTCCTGTCATGGGGTTCCAGCCAGAGCAGAGCCTGCTCAGCTTACATGGCACAGCCAGAGCCACAGAGCTGCCCGGCTGTCTCCCATGTAGACACAGACACACAAGGAATAAAATTGTTGCAGAGCACAGATTCAGGGTTCTAAACAAAGGTTTTAAAGAAAAAAATAACAAATTATGTAATGCATACCTCAGAGAACAAAAAAATGAGGATGATTCTGTTCTTCAGGTGCCTGAAAGACTCCCAAGTCAATCAAGAACAAATAAGTAGGCCAAGTATTCCAACATGAGCTTGAAGGGAATGCACAAAAAGAGCTGTTTCATGATTGAGTCTACACAACAGCCATGTTCTCCTCCTTTCTAGCCTGCTTCTAGGATTAAAAAAAAAAAAAAAAACAAACAAACAAAACAAACAAAAAAAAGCCTAACATACATTCTGTTTCTGAAACTTCTGCCCTAGTTTTTTCCTTGGCAGAGGTGAGCTAAGCTGAATTCTGCAACTAGCTGACCAACCACAAATACTTTTTGTGCTGTGAGGCAAAGGCAGGAGATCCAGTGGTTGCTGTTGAATAGCCAGCAATAATAGTGTGTGCAATAATGTGTGCTCTCCAAGAGGCTTTGTTTTTTCCCTGCCCCTAGATTGGAAAATAATTGCTGCATGGGAGGGATGGCTTTTTAATGACAAGTTATATACATATGCCAATATCCATATAGTCTGAAAATTTAGTACTAACCTCTTGAGAGGTTTAGAGAATTTTTCCCCTTTCCAGTTTGTGTGTTAAATGCTTTCACAATCCTGTTAACAAATCTCCTAGACAACTAAAAGTTATCTATAACAGATTAAAGCTAGCAATGAAAAGTGGCACTCATCCATTGACATGATCCAAAGATGCCATCACACATAATCACACTTTTAATGTATAATAAAACAATACTTCACACATTTATGGAGTGGAATAAAACCAATCTATTACTGGTGCTTTTTAGTTTGGTTTAGTTTCTTGGAGAAATGACGTCTTAATAAGAGCCCTCCTCACAGAAAGCATGCAGGTCTGAGTTAGAAATCAGAAGCTGAATTTATGAAATAACCTTGGCAGTAAATAATAGCACTCCTACAAACTGGGATTCATCACACACCTGTGTGGTAGGGAATGGAAGTCAGCTTCATCAGACTTAGAGTATCAATCACTCCTAGGATGCAAATTCCACGAGATACAGAAGGTTACTTTACATAACCAGCAGAAAGTATTTGAATCAATGTAATAAAAGCCTCTACACAGCATAGTATGACCTGCAAGTGTGCTTAAGAACATTCTTTTTTCATCATTTTACACGTGAACAGAAGTATGGTAAGTAGGTGGATGCACTAGCTCCTAGCTGTGGACATACTAGACTTTATTCAAAGATTTATTCAAAGATGTCAGTCATGAGTGTTGACTCTTGTCAGAAGAAGTCTTTCTTTCCTACAGATTAGCAGCAAAAATCCCATGCCCTTCACTAAGGGTGGGTATTCCACCTTTCATGTATTTTTAGTGCTCCACTTTTGTCTACTATCCTGGCTGGGACTGCTGTTTTAGAAGTGTCCCCAAAGGACAGAGAAGATTTCATGGCCTGCAGCCCTCCACAGGCCTGTCCCTCTCTGTTCCTCCATAGGCACCTAAAGGAAACACCATGGAGCCCAGCAGCCAGCAGCCAAGCTCTGCTGACAATCCAGCCACTGGGTGAGGTATATAGGCAAAAGCTGATTTTTTTTTTTTTTTAAACATCCATCCCAAGAGGTTGGCCAGTCCTTTCTGAACAACTGCCCTTGGAGGCCGTGCTGGGACAGGGGTAGCCAGCACAGCATCCTCAGCTCAGATGCTCACCCCTTCACTGAGCTCTGTGTGGCAGTCAGAAAGGCAGGTGTTCTGCTGTGCCAGGCAAACACTGCAGTCAAAAGCAGAGAGGCTGCCTTTTTGTCCTTCAGTACATAATATGATACTTAGGTTCCATTAACTGTATGTACAGTCTCCTATTTACCCTGTTATTTGGTAAAACTGTATATCAAGGCAAACCTCTGTTTCATGTATATTGCAAGTGATTTCTGACACCAGGATACCTCAGGAAAAAAAAAAAAAAAAAAAAAAGATGCATATAAAATGGAAAAAATGAAGATCTCTTTTTCATTCATGTATTTTACTGTCATCAAAGAAGTACAAACATATACATAAAAACATAAATCTTAAAACTCATTTTATATGCTTTTTATATAGTAAAGAGAACTGTTTACCTTCAGTTTCTTATTTTATTTCTTTTGAAAGGAGAGAAACATAAAAAATAGTTTTAAAATTAGGCATTCCATTGCCACTTCTTTTCTATCGCACTATTTATTGCTGCTTTGAGGTTGCAGAAAAGAAAAAGGATGTAAATGGCACTTCATTCCATAAGTCTTTGGGTCAAACTCAGCTGCCTACCATGCTGATCAGGTTGCCTTTTTTAATTTGGCAAGGGCTAGATATAACACATCTTCATATTAGATTTTGGAATATAATCCCTGTTATCTAAGACCATCTACACCTGTCAGCATACAGCTTTTGATTTTTCTTTTCTTGTCATTTCTTTCTTCGTTTTTTTTTTTCTTCAGATTCATACACACCATCCCCACCCTCACTGATGTATAAGCTATCAGGCTAAAAGATAATAAATTTGTTTTGCCTCCATAAGCATTTTGAAGTGAAGCAGTTTTTATGTGACGGGTTTATCTTTTTACTGAAAGGAAAAAAAAAAAAAACAACAAAACATTGGAAACAGTTAAAATGTTACATTTAACGCTGACTTACTATTTATCTTTTTATAGCATCAAATCCTAAGCAGCATTCTGAAGAGTTGTTGGAGAGGAACAAGGGCTCTTCCAACGTGAGAGAGATCAGATTTGGGCAGTGGTGCTGCAAGGCCTGCATGGGAGCACAGGGACAGAGGGCTGGGGGGATCCAGGTGCTGCAGTCACATTCAGAGCTGATGTCACTAGCTGAAGTCACTGCCATCTTCACTATAATGCAGCTGAAGGTCTCAATTCAGAAAAAAAGAAAAAAGAAGAAAAAAAGAAAAAAAAAAAGAAAAAAGGAAAAAAAGAAAAAAAGGAAAACAAAAAAAAGGAAAAAAGAAAGGAAAAGAAAAAAAAAAAAAAAAAAGAAAGGAAAAGGGAAAAAAAAAGTAAAAAGAAAAAAGAAAAAAAAAAAAAAAAAGGGAACCCCCCCCCCCAAACCTTACTAACATGATTAATTCAGAGCACATCAAATCACCAGCATCATCTACCTGCTGGAAATTAGGAAATTAGGCACATATCTAAATCCTGAGAGGAGCAGAGCTTCCCTTGCTATTACATTTCCATTGGGGCAGGGGGCCGGGGGAGGATGTGGGGGTTGCATTCCAGAGCACAACAGCAACATTCATAACAGCCTTCATTCCTCCTCAATAATTCTTCTTCCTGTGTTATACAGAGCAGTCATTTAATATTTGTTTCTAGATAATTAATTTGGAAATGCTTTTCAGCAAAATTGAACAGCTCGCCGTGCATTCAGCATGTACCACAGGAACCTGGATAACCTGGGGCTTATGCAGTGCTAAGACAGAGACAGAAACTATAGGTAGAATGGAGAAAATGCAGATTAATAAAATTATTTTTAAACTGTGAATGAACCGGCAATCCTAATTTTCCTCTTTGCAGCAATGGCTCATCTCCATTTAAGAGTTGGTAGATGTAGAACATTCTGTTGAGTATCCAGTGTGCAACCAAGAGTTCTGCCTTCATTGTGCCCTCACTGAATATTATGAAGCATATAAGACCAGAAAAATAACAACCCTCTGCTCTCAGGAGTTACATTTACTCTACTGTAGACTTACTTTTTTTTTTTTTGGTGGGGTGGGTGTTGGCAGTTGGGTTCAGTGATCTTAGATGTCTTTTCCAACCATAACAATTCTGTGATAGTCACCTCAGACTGTGATTTTGAAGCTTGATTGAGAAGCAACTGAGAAGAAGGAGGGAAATAGCAGTCAAACCCTAGCTCATGACTATAAGGTTTCTGCAGCTGTTCTGTGCTCATTGGCATAGTCAAGTTGGGTCATCAGAAAGTTCTCCAGCCTCTTCCAGTGACCTCATGTCTCATAGGGCCAGGAAGGTCAGCATGAAGCCCTGCCAGCATGACAGGGAAAAATATAACATTAATTGGAATCTGGGGATTATCTGCATTGAGAAATTTTGGGACACCAAGTGAGGGTAACTCAACATTGCACTGCACAATACTGTTGTCCTTTCTCCCTGACAAAATTAAAAGGGGATGTTTACTTTCATTTACAACTAGAAGACTGAGTGTAATAAGTTTGTGCTCCAGCAAATAACAGGTAAGATTTCCTATCCTCATGAGGGCTAATTTTCAATGATGAATGAAGATTCCCACCCACATTATGAAGCAGGCTTTGGGATGAAAATAATGAACACACAATGCATGGTTAGTATCTATCATTGCCATGTGTAATTAAAACCTTTCAAAACACATTTGGTCATTCGATAAGGGATCACTCAAGTTTGGATGTCCAGCCTTCATCAACTGGGACCAGACATGTGATCACACAAGAACATTTTCATCTATATACACAAGAGAAGAAACTTCTCTGGCACACTGTAACTTTTGAAGGCTCAGTTATTCAACCTCCATACCCCTCAAGCAGATGGAATTCAGGAGGAGGAAAACTATTACTTGCTTTAAAATAAATCTATCACTGGGTAGGAGAATTAAGTCCTCCACTCACAATTAGCATTGTGGCACTATTCCTTGCTTGAAATAATGGCAGTAAGAGGCTTTTATCTTTCATGCAGAGCTCACAAGTGGTGTATGGGAGCACATGCAAGGCTACTGTGCCTGATGTTAATTGAAAACCAGAGACAAATGCAGAGAAGTGTCACTCCTGGATTCTGTCCTAGGTCCCTTAGGAAACTATGAGACCCCTCCATTCCATTTCAGTCTCATACTCCCTTCTATTTTGGGCCCTAAGTCTTCCCTTGTCCTCTTCATCTTACCCTGTTCCTTCTCTGCCTTCCCCTTTCTCCTCTTTTCCCTTCCCTGAACCCCCATCTTCCCTACCATTTCTACTACAATCTTCCCTCCATCTTTCTGCACTCCTGGTAGTTTCCCTCTCTCCATACTCCAGCCTCATCCCATAAGACAAAACACATAAGATCACAAGAGGATGACCCTTACTACAGTTCCCCCACCCAGAAACACAGAAATATAAAGTCACCCCAAAGAGGTTGCAGGGAAAAATCTTCCTCTAACCCACTCACTTGGGATCTCTTTCTGCATCCATGATCTGGTCATAACCAGAAGAAAGAAGAGGCTGAAGCATGTTAAATGCATGGGGAACCTGCAAGGACTGTATCTGGCCCAGGCTAAACAAGGAGCAGTAAAAATTTTCAGAAATACCAGAGTTTGGTTAAAGGTAGTTTTCTGTCCTACAGAATTCTGGGTTTCTGTACCAAAGCATGTTCATCATTTTTCCTTGGTTTCTCTCACGGAAATAATTAAACCAAAAAACGACTTCTTCAAGGATATTTTGCTTTAAGTCATGGACTAGCCAAAAAAAAAAAAAAAAAAAAGAAAACGCTCTTTCATTGTTATGTTTGGCACAGCTATATAAAAAATACTGCCAGTCCTGAGCATTAAGAAACTACAAATCAGAGCATGCTCAAAAAGCCTCACAGATTAGCTGTAAGACCAAGATTTTTTTTCCAACAGCTGTAAAAGCAGGCACCTGCTGTTAAGGTGGTTTAGCTTTCTCACTGCATTTACAAGACTTCCTGTGCACACTTTGTAACTTTGCAAGCTTAAGAAGCATTCGTTTGAAATGGAAGATAGGCTGCTTATATTTTCACTTGTCTCCTGGATCTTGATCAGGATGAAAACATCAAGCACTGAAACGTTCAAAACAAGACAGATGGCAAAACTATATAAGCAAGAGGAAGCAGCATCTTATGATGCAAAGCATCAAGGAACATACCTATAGGTGATAACACCAGTGTGTCTATCACGTTCCTCAGATCTCATGATAAAATTCCAGCCAATGAATCTCAACTCTGTGGTAAGTTATGTGTTCCTTTTCCACTGCTTTGGATAAGATTTCATGGCAAAGCAAGTGATTTAGGGGTAGCAGTACTCAATAGAGCAAGAATAGGTTTCAGCTTCTTTCCTACCTTGCAGCATGTCCCTTCTCTTGCCTAAGCCTTCGATAAAGCTGTAACATTTCTAACCTGGCAGCTGCCCCTAACAAGTCTCAGTGATTTCTATAAGGATGTGCATAAACATTGAGACCAAGGCTGAGACAATTGCTTATATGAGGAAGGACTGAGAGGAATGACACCTTTTTGGGGCCAGGCTCCATGGAGATGCGTCCAAGTGCTCCTTTGTGCAGTCCCCAGCACACTGGGGTCTCTCTGGGGGCTCTCTGGAGGCTCCAAGCTGCAGCAAGGACAAGAACCACACTCCTGTCTACCAGGTTGGCAAGAAAGAAGCTCGCCACACAAGCTGCTTCCAGAAATGCCAGACCTGGCTGCCATCCAGAGGGGAGGGAAAGTCCCTGGGAAAAGGACTACAAAGGGATGTCTCCTGGGTAAGCTGCTCTCCAGTCCACTCCTCTGCTCTCTAGGCTGTCATGCTAGCTGCTAGTGGCACTTCTTCCTCTGCTGACTCTTTTCACAGAAACTGAGATTATGCATAATAACATAATATGTGCTGACTTAATATCCAGAGGAGTTGCTAAGAGAAAAAAAGAAAAATGAAGACAGTTAGATGGACACTTGTTCCTATACTTCCAGATTCCTGCAGCTTCCAGAAGAGTTTCCTGAATATGTGCCTTATCCCCTCCTGGCCCACTTTCTAAATGGCAGACTATGGTATCTTAAATGAAAGGATGCTCCTTACATACCCAAAACTTCTTGAGACATATATGCAAGGAAGTGATTGATATTACTGCCAGCAAGATATGAGCTGGCCGCCTGATAATAATAAACTGAGCTATATGGGAATAGTGATTGAAAGAGAGATACAAAATGTACAGGGCGAGAATCCCAAATATCCTTTTTTTAAAAAAAGGGGAACATTTCAAGGAAACTATCAGCACCTGTTGTTACATGCTGAAGGGGAAATCTTTCCACTGGATCCACAGGCCAAATCTGAGATAAGCATCTGGAATGATAAGTTATCTCTATTGCAACTGGGGAAATATAGATGTTTCAGATGCTAATAGTGTGTCAGCAGGGAAAGAGACACGCAGCAGACTTGGGTTAAGTAAGCCTGGGAAGGTGTTTATTCATAGACAACATTTTCAGAGAAGGTGACTCCTTACCTCACTCCTGGCTGCCCAGAGGAACTGCTTATAACCAAAAATATTCTTGGAGAAGCCAAGCAGAAAGGTCAGGTGGGGCTGGGGGTGAATCTCCCCCAGCCATGACACAGCCCTCCCATCAGTGCTGCTGCTCCCCACCATTAGAAGCATCCCGGGAAGGATGGCAGCCTTTCCCTCTGCTCCTGCAGACCTCCATGCCTCCCCATCACCCTGCCAGGCTCCTGCACTGGCACTGGCAGAGGAAGACCACTGTCAGCTTTCAGAGAGTGCAGCCTGCTGCAGATCAGAAGAATCAGAGGTCACTTGTGCATCCTCTTGCACTGGGCTGGATGGACGGTTGCTGAATTGTTCCCTGCAGACATTTGTCCAATCTATTTTCAAAATCCTCCCACTGCCACTCTAGGCAATCTATTCTTGTGCTTTCCAACTGAAAGTTAGAAAGCTGTTCTTAATGTCTAATCTAAACCATAAGTCAGCTTTAAAAATGACAAGTGTGGTTTAAAATTTAAAGATTTTTCCTAATAATAAATGTGGGTTTTGGTTTATTTCTCTGTTGGTTGCTGCACATTCAGGGTACCTTCAAATCACTTTTTAAAGTGTCCCTCTAGAATCATGATATATAGAAACCATATTATATTTTTTCACAAGACCCAAGATTGTAATTTAATTACATAAATCCAGGAGTAAGAGATTTAAGAGAAAAAAAAACAACAAACCTGTGATTTGAGAGATTTGAGAGATGCCAACACTTAATTTAGCTGTAAAAAATCCACTTTAACTATTCTAATCATGTGAACATTGCCTTTCAGTAGATATTTTGCAAGATCCCATGCAAATGAGTTAATAGCAATAGAGGTAGGTTCCACCAAAGATGAACCCATAGAAAACCGTGACTTTGCGCTCATGCTTGAATTCAAAAAATATTAGAATAACTGAACTCACTTTTTGCTTCAAGCTTTTCCAAAGAGCAGAACTTGGTTGCTTACCAACCCTGACACAAATGCAGAAACACAAGGAAAACACAAATAGCAGCTCTGATTCTTTATGTCAATGGAACCAGATATGAAGGAAAGCTACAGTATCTCAAGTTTCTTGGTACACACAGCTGGGCACTGAATTGTCCCTGGAAATGTTCGCATTCAAAATTTATACCCTCAAAGTTAGTTATTTATCACTGGAAATGCCTAACTTTTTAACTAGGGTGTCACATGAATTTGCTCAACTTCAGCATCCATAATGTAGTGACCTATATGTGAGTTACTTACCCTAGGCAATGCATTTCACCCCAGAGCAGACACTTAAACAGATCCAATGAACTGTGCCTTCCCACTGTCTGCAAGAGGTCCTTGTGTTGCTGACATCTGAACGGAGAAGGAGAAGGAGAAGGAGAAGGAAATAATTTTGTAAGAGAAGAGCAGCTTCCTCTGCCTACCATTTTCTATCAGCAGGTTAAGGCCAGGCAGCATGTCCCTTTCCAGGTGCCCACTGATCAGGAGTGTAATTACAATATCCTGGAGTCCAGTTCCAGAGTGAAAATTCCTTCTGAAAGCAGGGTGTTGAAAACCTTAGGCATAGCAACACTGAGCTTCAGCCCCCCTCTGGGTATCTGTCTTATACTGCTTTTTTAATTTCTTTTCTGTACCTTCAGCAAACAAGGGAAGGGGAAGAGGGCTTCTGGCTATCCTGCACAATTTGACTAGTGTTTTTACCACAACACATTAAACACTTGGCATGCAGCTACCATCTTTGCATGTCTCTGAGAAAACATATGTATCTTCATATATATATATATATATACACACACACATAGCACTTGCCTTTTTTTAATGGACATAACAGTAAGTTGCTCTAAAACCAAAAAGTCCCATCTGTCCCATCTTTTGCAGTCTAACCTAAGACAATAAATATGGTCCAATGAAAGGTCTATGAGAGTTAAATTTAATGAAAAAGAGGTACAATAAATTCTATTAATTGTGTCTTTTGATCCAAAGGCTTTTAATTTCCAAATAGTCTGTATTTCCACCCTCAGCATGTCTGCAGGATGTACTGCATCATGCTAAAAGACTTCACCTGTGTCTGGAATAGCCAGATCTGCCATGGTACTTACCCCATCTGGGGGTCCAGAAGCCAGTCCCTCTCAATCCTTGGACTTTATTCTTTGCTCCACTGTAGAAGAAAATTCTGCCTGTACCTGCTTTTCACGCCATGTCTCCCCCTTCCAGAATCCAGAAGTGAACCAAATATGTATCTCTGTCTTCTTCTTTTTTCACCCCATGCCTTCCCCTCCAACTCTGTGCCAGAGAGCTTGGTACCTGACAATAACAAGACTCTGAACAAGTAGCACAGAGCAGTCAGGAGAGGAAGATGCAGGCTGTGTGCATCTCCAGCAGCACTGCACTCAGTTACTGGAGGTGCATGCATGCATTCAGAGGAGTGAGAAGGTTTTTCAGGAAGGAGAAAACCCTCAAGGACACCCGCCACTGCTTTGCTGCATAGATACAACTTGTTTGCTTCCAGGTTTTTTCCAAATCCCTTTTAACTCCAGCCTGGAGCCTGAGTGCCCATATCTTTGTTCTCATTCCCCAATCTCTGAGTGACAACAGAAAAATTTGGCCATATTGATACAATCTAGCAAAAATTATAACCAGAATTTTTTTAACTGAAATTATCAAGCAATTAAAGCAAGAGGCAGCCCTGCTATTCAGACCTGTAGTGACCAGGATTCATTCAGAGAGGAGGTGAAGAAAAGAGAGGTCTTCCTCTTCCAGCCTTAAAATAAAATCTTGTAGATTTTAAAAATTATTTATCTTTTTTAGCAGCAGTGGATAGAGACTTCTTCCAAAATAATTTATGAGCACTGGATGTTGACCTGATTTTATTGGATATGAACTGGATTAATTTATTGCTCTCATGTAAAAGATGGCTATAAGAAAAAGGAGGAAAGGATATAATGGGGGAGGAGCACAGAAACATTTGAGGGCTGCAAGAAACATTTGAGGGCTGATAGAAGACACTAAAGCCTCTAAATTGCCCTTGAGTAGATCAACCTAACCATGATGCACCAGTCCAAGAGGTTTGAACCAGATAAGTCAAAACTCTGGAGCAAAAGGACTATCCCTGAGACCCTTCTGGCTAAAGACCTTCTCTTTCAAGAGGAGTGCAGGTTGTCCTGAAGCATTAGCAGGGAAAGCAGACTGATACAGGGTCCCCCAGGATTATAGGTGCCAAATGCAAAAGCTACTGTCAGCTCAGAAAGTGCTTTACTGACATGCTGAAGATGAAAATCATGTGTTACCAACCACCCTCACCACACATCCCAAAATGTGCCATATGGCTGAAAGTACTACAACTGATTTTGCCGTTCCTCGGGTACTGGTGTGAATTGACAATGAGTCTAAGATATAAATTACATAATCTTTTAACTTTTTGTGATATATAGCATCAGACAGCTTTGCCTGGGACAATCCATCATGAGCTAGTCTTGTTGACATTTTGGATTCTCTCTTCTGACCTTGTCCTTCCAGCACAGGCATAATTGTGCTTATGATAATTTTATTCCCAGTTAGGCAGTGATTTTGCACACCTTTGAGTTACAGAATAACTAAGAAACCAGTCCTCTGTACAACTGCTGAAAGGAGGCACCTTGAACCAATCTATGCTGAAGTGCAGTCCAGTGATGTAGCAGTAAATAACAGTGAGCAAACTCACCTCTCTCAGTGCACATAAGTAGGTTAACTCTCTTTAGTCATGTTTACTGTTGACTATACCACAGGTGAGATCTCAGCTGTGGGCTCCCCCCTGAGGAAACACCAGCCATGTGTTTGCACAGCAGACAACAGAGAGGGGGGACACAGAGCTGGGGGGACAGGGACAGTTTGTACAACCCGATGCTCACTATGTGCAGGGTCCAGCAGGCAGAGGAGAGGGATCCAGGCTTGTGTCTGCCACCTAGCTCATGTGCAGAAAGCCTCCCATTTCAATCAGGGAGCTGATGGTTCAGGAATCATCACTAATTTGTCCACACACATGGGGTTTGAGGTTTTTTTTTTTTTTTTTAGAGATGTCACACTTAGTAATTATCAAGGGTGATGGGCAAATCTTTATTCTTGACTGTTCAGTGTCACTTTAGTGGTAATATACAGTTATTATGGTACATGAATTATTTGAGCTGCTCCCTTCAAAGACTGATTGCCTTTCACAGGCCATGTGTGGGAGTGGCAGAGAAGTCCCTGCTGTCCTACCTGGTGATGGCACCCATCCAGCCAAGCAGAGCTGCAGAAGTGAGACCATCTTTTCACCTTCAGCAGTGCTCAAACCAAGGTCTCTGCCTACCCTGCTCTTGAAACAAGAGAGTGAATTATCTCATTCCAAACGACGTCTTTTACACAAATGTGAGAAAATCAGCTATATTGTAAGGGTTTAAAATTAAACTTTGTGCTGTCACTCAACACAGCAAAGAGAAAGGAACATCCCACCACATCCACTTCTGCATTTTCAGGGAATAAATGGCTATGTCAACTGTAGCCTCCATTCAACATAAAACTTCTAGACCAGTTGTTAGATTATCATAACTATTAGGCTATTAGACTCCAGGCGTGATAACTGGGTAACCAGATGAGTGCAGGTGTGTTTTACTTGAAAAACACATCACCCACTCACTTCTGCCTTCATCAACACATTTATCAGTTCTGCCACTAAAGCCAATGGGAAGAGCTGGAGGGACAGGAATCAATTTGACCAGGAAAAAAAAAAATAACCTTCTACAGAAACTGTTGGTGTGAAACTGGAAGGAGTGGCAAACAGTAGGAGCTCTGCAGGCTGCTACTTTTTTTTTTTTTTTTTCCTGCTTGCCACAATATTATTTTGTGTTGTTTCTGTATCTTATTCCTTTACATGTTTTTCAACTCATTCTGACTGCAGGTTGTTGTTACTAGAGTGTGGAAATGTTGCTGGAGACACTATTCAAGTTCATAGACTTCCTGCATCCACTAACTTTCTCTGCCCTCTGAACTCTTTGACACCTGTCAACCAGACTATTTGCCATCAAATTTTAAATAAAAGGTATCTGTAATTTATTAGAATGACTTGTTCCCTGGAAAACAGAAACTTCTTTTTAGCAGTGGTCTGGTTGTGTGGCCTAGGCTTCATCCCTGAAGGAGAGGTGCTTCTGAAGCTCAAGGAGGAAGCCCAAGAACAAGACAGTTTCCTCTTATCTCCTCCACAGCCACCTCACCTACTCGGTTTCTGGCAGCTGTTACTTAACATAGCATTAAATGTAACTGGTTATCAATGCAGCCCAGAAAGCGAGCAAGAGTCACTAATAGACAAGACATGGATGTTTTAGACAAATTCTGACACTCATAGAGAAGTGGTAACACTGCAATAACAGAAACTGAGTTTCAATTCAGTTGAAAAGCAATTATCTGGTACTATGGAATGAAGTGAGAAGAAGGTAATATTTTATAACGTTATCATTCCTGCTTTACACAGCTTTTTTAAGGTGGGGAGGAGTTTCTGTGACCTTTCCATTTGACTCTGAGGCCACCAAATGCCACCGCTGCTCTGCTCCTCTGCCAAGACAGCCTCTGAATAGTACAGCTGAGTTTGATCCTGGCTTCCTCAGACTTTTTTTTTTTTTTTTTCCGGAGCTTTCCTGGAGGCTCAGCACAAATGTAGACCGGAGGAAGGACCAGAGAGGGGTCACCATCACCCCACCACAAGTCAGAAGATGCTGCAGAGAAGATAAGGCCACAGGGCCACCTTGCCCAGCAGGTGCATAGCCACACAGCTTATCCCCACTCTTCCTCCTCTTCTTTTCTTCCTTTTTCTTTTTTTTTTCTCTTTTTTTCTTGTTTTCTTTTTTTTTATTATTTGTTTTGTTTTGTTTTTTTCCCTTTTTTCTTTTTTCTTTTTCTTTTTTTTTTTTTTATTTTTTTTCCTTTTTTCTTTTTTCTTTTTCTTTTTTTTTAATTTTGGGTTTTTTCCTTTTTTCTTTTTTTTTTTTTTTAATTTTTTTCCCCTTTTTTTCTTTTTTTTTTTTTTTTTATTTTTTTTTTTTTCCTGCAGAAGGGGAGGTTGAAACCCTGAAACCCGAAGCTTTGAAACCGAGCTGCTTGGCCCCGCCTGTGTCACGGCCCCGCCGCTCACACCCGTGTCCGCTCCCTGCCCCGGGCGCCGTCGGGATGGGGCGGGCGGGCGAGAGGGGCTGCCTGGGATAACAGTGACCCGTGGGTTATGGGTGGGTGACCGCGGAGCTGGAGGAGTGAAGGGGGAGGGGAGAGGGGATTCTCAGACATTTCCCCCCCCCCCTTCGTCCCCCCGGGGGTCAGGAAAAGACAGAAACCCGCGTATCTGCGTGGGGGAGCGAGGGGGAAGAGCTGAGGTTTTATTCTTGAGAGAAGCAATTAAAGACAAATTAGTTTCAGTCGGGCGGAGGGCAGATAGCCTTGTCTCTCTGTCCTTGCCCCTTTGGGGGGGCCAGCAAGTGCAGCCCGTGGGCCAGCCCGGATGCCCGCCTCAGAGCATCCCCAGACGAGAAGCTCCCGCAGCCCCATCCGCACCCGCGCACTTTACGCCCTCTTCGCTCCCTCCCCGGTCTCCGGTGGGCGAGAGAAATTCAAGCTAAAGGAGAAGTTGACCCGGAGCTGCTCCCCGGCCCCGCCGTGAGCCCCGGGTGTGCCCCCGGTGCCGGGGGAACGGGACCGGGCCAGGAGCTCCCGGTTCGGCCGGCGGGTACCGGCCACCGAACAAGCTTTGGTCTCCTCAGTCTGCATTTTAATCCTGAAATCTGGAAATGGAAATTGTTTGATGTATGAGGAGACGTTATCTAATTAGGGCGTAAGAAATTTAATCTTTCCAGCAGGCAGGTCATATAATTAATGTTAATTTAACGCTCAAATTCTCAGTCATTAATTTTTATTCTCTTAAATGTAGTTTGGCAGGGCCCCCTGATCCATGGCAATGGATTTTACTGGATGTAAGAGCACACTTGGTCTTTGGAGTGAATTACTGCAGCCCTTCCTATCCCAATAACAAGATCACATCTTGTATGCATTATTAAGCCATGTAATTGAATGGTCCATAGTTTGCATATCAGACTATTAAAATAATGTGTTTTGCTTTTCTTCCAACACGTAATGTTAAAGCCTTTGCGAATATTTGGTGATTCTGATAATTATCACCAAATTACTACAAATGTTCTCTTCATTAACGTGATTTCTTTCAAGCATTTTTTAAAAATGTGAATAATGCATTAAGTGGTAGCTTCTAAAGTGTTTTTAAAATAAAACTTGTCAACTACAATTCGAGAATGAGACACACAAAAGAGAGTGGGAAAAAACAGTTGCATGGGAAGAGAACAGTTCCCTTACAAGATTGAAAAAGACGACTTGGCTTTTTTCCCTATTTCAGATAAGTGACCGTACACCTTTTAAGTTTCACTTTATCGGGAGCAAAAGTGCATCCAATCTAAAGGACTGTCGATTGCAGATGATACAGAACAGATGGAGGAACAAAGTTGGAGCTTTTCCCTTTACAGGGAATAGATGGGGACACAGGCAGACAGACAGAGAGATTGATTTGAAAAGATACTGACCTCTCTCCTTCAGCTGCAATTTAACTTGTCCTGGAAAAAAAAAAAAAAAAAAAGGAAATCTGCCTCCTCCCCTGCCTGCTTCCTGCCTTCCCCCCAGCTCCAAGTTCGCACTGTCATCTGAACAAACTGCTGCGCCGGTCTCAGAAGGTGAATAATTCTCAATTAACTAACTAACTTTCTTCTTGCCATCTTTAGTCACTCACTTAACTAAATCTTAAGCCTTCGAGACCTTTCATTATTGCCTTCCCCCGCCACACTATTTTCAAAGTTCAATAGCAAGGCAACAAAAAACACTGCTGCAAAATAAGAGTCTCTTTTAAAATTAAAGAGCTGTTCATTTGCATTACAAGTTTTTTTTTCCCCCTTCTTTTAAATTATTTAGGCACACCCCACCCCAAAAAAAAAAAAAAAAAAAAAAAAAAAAAAAAAAAAACAGAGAGAGAAAAGAAAGCAGGAAAAAGAAAAAAATAAATAATAATAATTAAAAAAATAATTTTAAAAGCGCACCAACCCACAAAACGCCCCACAAAACCCCACGCAGTTGGTGTCAGGATCGGTATCCCGGCTGCTCTGCGGGGTGCGGAGCCACCGCAACCAAGTGAGTAAGCGCTGGGTCAGGTGCGGTGTCGGGCTGTGTGACTCGGGACATCCCGAGCGCTACGGGTTTGCTGCTCTGCAACCAAGATGCGCTCGGGTCCCGCCGGGCCGGACCCACTTCTCGCTCCCGGGTGGCGGGCGGAGGAGGATGCGCGGTGCGGGAAGGTGCGGAGCGGCGCGCACGGCCTCTCCGCGGGCCCGGGGTGGGAGCCGGGGAAGCCGAGGCTCCTCTGCGCACCAGGAGTTCGGGACGGCCCAGTGGCACGCTCTTATTTTGGTTGGGAGAGGGCAGAGCTGCCGGCTGGATCCGGGAGAGAGGACGGAGGCGAACTGTGCTCCTCTGTTTGGTTTAGGGTTGGGTGTTTTTTTTTTTTTTCTTTCCCTTTCCCTCCTCTCTCTCTCCCCTCCTCACTATAGCAACCAACGCCAGCCTGACAAAAATGCACCCTCTGTGGACAATGGCCCAGCCTTTCTGCTCGCCTCGCTCCTCTTCTTCCTCGGTGAGTGAAAAAAAGTTTCCAGTTCCCCCGCCCTCCCCCGCCCCTCATTTTCCCTTCTCCCCCTCCCTCCTTCCCCTCCGCCCCCTCACACACAGACACACAGACACACATAGGGGCAGGCTCCTGAGCAAATCCCCACGCGGGGCTACTGGGCCCTGCAGGGACCCCCACGTGGGAACCGGAGGAGGGACGACGCCGTGACACACAAGTCTCCCCCAGGCCGGGAACCCCGCTTCACCCCAACCTCCCTGACAGCAGGACGAGAGATTTCTGCTCTGCCTGGGGGGAAGCTGCCCCCTGTTTCCTTGGGATGGAGTTTAGAGGGGGGGGGGGGAGAGAGGGGTGATGGGGGGAAGGGGTTGGCAGGATCCCCCCCAGCCCCGTGGCCATGTGCGGCGCAACCCTGCGCAATTGGGGCCGGAGCGGTGCTGTGCGCATCCCCGCGGTACTCAGCCGCGGACGGCTCCCGGGATCGTCGCTTTGGTGGCGAAAAAGAGCATCCCCGGTCTGTGACAGCTTCTGCTTTGCACCGCCAGTGACAGAGAGTAGCAGTGGCGACCGAGAGCTCTCTGAGAAGGCGCTTGGGGAATGGAGCGGGAAATGTGTCCAAAAGTGCCCCCAAAAGCTGGAAGAGGGGGAGGGAGGATCGTGTCCCCCAGGAGAGGCAGGAAGGCGATTGAGCTGAGCTCTTTCCTGAGTGTCTGCTTGTCTCCATCAGACCTGATCACTGAACGAAAGAAATATAAAAGCAAGTGTTAGATTTTTCAGATGAGTGGGCACTTTTTCTTTTTTTTCTCTCTCTTACTACTTATTTTTCCCCTTCCTTTTTTATTTTTTTTTCTTAAAAAACAAAACAAAACAAAACGACAAAAAAAAAAAAAAAAAAAAAAAAAACCAAAACAAAACAAAAAACCCAGACCAAAACAAAAAGCAGGAACAAACTGTTGCTGTGTTTCGTCCTTCACAGTTCTCCGGACGGCGCAGACTTTATAAAGTCCCGTCTGAAACCGCTTTCTCGTGTCGGAGAGGCTGGGTCTCCTCCCCTCTCCCACCCATTCACCTGTTTTTCACTCCAGAAGAAACAATCGCCCAGCCCCATGGCGGAGTGGTCATTTCCCAGCCAGACTTTCGAGCACTAAATTGCAAACTCTGCAGCATCTGGGTCTGTCTCCGAGAATTCAATAAACAAGCTGTATTTAACTCCAACCAGAATTTATCTTGTAGTCTGATGGAATTTGTCTTTTTTTTTTTTTTTTTTTTTTTCTTCTGCCTCTTCCGCTTCTTTTCCCCCCAAGGCCTCATATTCACCACTCAAAATTTAGCAGCCTGCCTTTGATAAATTACTCAAAGTAATCCCTGCAACAGCTAAGTCTGAGTAGTTGACGTTGTGTTAGAAGTCTTCATAGCGGTATCTGCCTATAAAATATTCACTTGCGGACTACAAAGGGTGGATCATTTTTAATGACAAGATTCAGAACTAGAGGATGAAGGGAAAAGATTAATATCCGTGAATTCAAATAATTTAATTTCAAATACTGAACTTAGAACATTATATCCTACCAGTTTAAACAGTGATGCAGATAAAATAGTCTCAGATGAATGAAGTGGACAGAAGAATAGAGTTGTTGGAAATGAACATTAATACAAACTTTACAGGAACTTTTTTTTTTCTTTTTAATTCTACACTTTTCTATCTTCTGGGATAATCATTATTCTAGCAGGGAAAAAATTTATATGATTTTACACGTGTGTATATAAATGCAGGGAGAGAGATTTTCTTTCCTCTAGAGATATGTGAAGAAACCTATTTAGACGGCGGATTTTAATTTCAATGGGTAATGTGAGCTTGTGCAATCAAAGTTATCAATTTCTGTCCTTTTTGTTTAGATTTCTTAGTTAAATGTGTTTGTTATATCTACCCCGAGGAGAAGCAACTTGAAAGTGTAGCTTTTGAGTCATCTTATAAATACATCCCTGAGGCTGCGGTTCTTGCAGCTTTAAGCAGTTTTCATTAAAGCAGCCAGCTGCCTCTTTGTGTTGATTGGATTTTTTAAAAGCAATCACTTGTGAAGCCCCGGCCTCAGTTTTGTCTCTCCGCAGGCCCTTAAAGTTGAAGTTTCATTCATGTCTTGGGTCTCTGCACCGACTCAGACTCCTTGGAGCAACACTGGAAAGAGCCACACCAAAGTGCAGGCTTGAATACCTCACAGAGAAAGGTTAAAAAGGAAGCAGAGATCAAAACAATCCCATCTCACAAAAGGTGCATTAAATGCTCCCCAGTAATAAGCACAAATCTTCCAAGTTGGCCTTTAAAGGTTGGAGCACCAGGAGCCTCACTTTTATTGCACCCAGCAATTCTCTGAGCAACTCGCCGCGTCTTTCCACTTCTAGTGCATTTCCTCCTAAAACAACATCTAATGGGAAGATAATAGAGACGCAGAAAGCAGGCGCGGGTTTGGTTGTTTTTTGGTTTTTGGTTTTTTTTTCCCCTCCTTTTCTTTTAGCTGCGTGAGCCTATCTCAAGGCTTTTCAACCGGAGTTTAAAATAAGCTTTTCACCTCCAAACAGAACAGGCGTATGCAATGTATATCACCCACTCTACAAACACACGCACACTTAAAAGGAGGAAGGTGTTGGAAGGGTGGTCCCCCAGCCCCCCAGAGCCGGAGAGGCTGACGGCTGGGAGCCGGGGCTGCCTAGGAACGAGTCGTTTTCCTGCTGTCCTGTTGGAAACACAGCTTTCTCTCCGGCATTCAGGGAGCTGAAACGCCAAGGGAACCCAAGGCCTGGCAAGCCGGAGCTCTCTGCCGCATCCCCAGGCGGGTTCTGGCAGAGGACCCCCGGGCCCGAGGGCTCCCGGACCCTCCTGCGTCCCTCAGCAGGCACCTGATGTGTATGCAGCACCTCGCCTCCCAGCCAGGAGAGAGCTCCTGTTAAGTGGCACTCTATGTATTTTATAGCGAATATTCTCGAGTAGCTGCACTGCAATGAAGGAGATATCAAGGAGGCCTGTCAGTTCAAAGCTTTTGGGGTTGTTTGAAAAATCTTCTTCACGTCAAAGTAAGCAGCCCTAGTATTTGAACAGCTGCTTTGAACAGTGAAAAGGGCTGAGCTGAATCAAAACACTGCAGTGTCTGCCCAAGACACCGCATCACCTTCAACCTGCTTTTATACGAGCAGAGAAAAGGAAAGAAAGGCTGGGGAGACCTCTAATCCCGCGGGGTCAGCTCCTCCAGAAAGGGGGCACATGACTGTCTCTTTCACATCCCGAGTTCCTCGGTACCGACCGGGTCCCCGAGCGGCGGCCGGAGCCGGAGCCGGAGGCGGCGGAGCTCTGCGTTCGGGCGCTCGCTCCCCGCTCCCCGGCTCTTCCCTCCACAGGGGGAGACGGGAGCGAAGGATGCTTAAGGAGCGGTATTAATGACAGGGCTAACAATGATGGGGAGGATGAGGAGGTGGAGTCTGCGGCGGCTCTGAATGCACCGGCCGCGCTCTTCGCTGCTCCCAGCTGCGACTCCATAGGCGTGCGCTGGGCCGGGGAGGGGGCAGGAGGGAGGGCGAGGGGCTTTGCTGCGAGGCTCGGGCTTTGCCCGCCTCCTCCTGCCGTGTTGCTGCTTCGGCAATGGTGTGATTACCGCTAGGCTTTGAGATCTGCCGCTGGGGGTGGCAGGGGGGGACAGGGGTAAGAGGCAGGCAGGACGGTGACTGCAGGCATCACCTGCCAAGAGACCAGGAAAGAGGGAGGGCCGGGGGAGACATCCGTGAAGGAGCGGGGCGGGCTGGATGGGGCGGGAAGGAAAGGGAAGGAAAGGGAAAAGGGAAGGGAAAAGAGAAAGGAAAAGGGAAGGGAAAAGGGAAGGGAAAAGGGAAGGGAAAAGGGAAGGGAAGGGAAGGGAAAAAGAAAAGAAAAGAAAAGAAAAGAAAAGAAAAGAAAAGAAAAGAAAAGAAAAGAAAAGAAAAGAAAAGAAAAGAAAAGAAAAGAAAAGAAAAGAAAAGAAAAGAAAAGAAAAGAAAAGGGAAAAGGAAAGGAAAGGAAAGGAAAGGAAAGGAAAGGAAAGGAAAGGAAAGGAAAGGAAAGGAAAGGAAAGGAAAGGAAAGGAAAGGAAAGGAAAGGAAAGGAAAGGAAAGGAAAGGAAAGGAAAGGAAAGGAAAGGAAAAGGAAAAGGAAAAGGAAAAGAAAAGAAAGAAAAGAAGGAAGTGGTGGCCGGAGCTCGCTGACCCCCGCGACCTGTCTCCTCGCCGTGGCACACGGCGGGCAGCACGGTGCTGCCAGCACCCTACGGGTGTCCGTGGGGCTCGCACAGGCCGTGGGGCCGGGGCACAAAGGAGTTCCCTCAGGCGGTCAGAGGCCCCTCGAGTAGGTCCGGGCTGGCTGTGCACGGCACGCTAGAGGCACCGGCGTGAAAATCTGTCGCCCGTAATGACGTGGCGTGGCCCCTCGTGTCGCGTCCACGCGCGAACTTTGGGCAGCGGTCCTGGAGGCGGGCTGGCGGGAAAGCGGTCCCCGGCAGAGCCTGGGCGGCCTCGGGAGAGGGGCGGGTGTGGGGTGCGGGGATGCTCTCCCACGGCGACGGTCCCCGCGCTGTTTTGGCGGAAGCTTGCCGCGGACTTGCCCCGTCGTTTGATTTCAACTCACTGGCTTACACCTAATTGGGAGGAGAGACAGGAGAAAATCAGCATCAAATTATAAAATTCCTGAGTGCCCCGTTGTTTCCACACGGGAAACAAAAGGCAGAGCTTCACTTCAGAGGCAGTGACTTCCCTCCCCTCGACACAGGCGGCACAGGCAGTATTGTTCTTCCATTCGCCTGTACGTCGAAGAAAGGAGGGGGGGTTGGGGGGGAACCCTTAGGAAGAATCTCCACTCTTTCATGGACTAAGTTTGCTCCCCCCTCTCCTCCTCCTCCTCCTCCTCCTCCCTCCCTCCCTCCCCACCCCCCGGCAGAAGGAGCTCTTGATACGCCACTAAACCAAGGAAACGAGGTAACTCCTGCTGCGCCCCTTGTCTCAGGGCACTGGATATCCTGTTTATGCTGCTCCTGTGTATATGTTTATGTGCAGGAGCCCATCCCCCCGCTCCTCCACACCCCCACGCAGAGTAATATTTCCAGGCAAGGAGCCTTTTCCAGCGCTCGCGTTAAATACGATGATTTATAAACAACTCGCAGAAGAAAGCTGTTTCTTGTTAGTAGTAATAAATTCCCCGGTCCGCCCTATTGTATTATTTCGATGAAGATAGCGGGAGCCTGAGAGGCGCACCTAGCCCCGTCAGCAGTTTATTTTCGAGACAAAGCTATGGCTTCCAGCTCAAAATCGGGCAGTCAACTCTCTCCACGGCGGCCAGCCCGGTCGCTGCTCATTCCTAGGAAATCCGGATCCAGTTCCAGGGTCTCCTTCCTTCCTTCCTTCCTGTCCGGGCCGCAACTTCTTTTTTTTTTTTTTTTTTTTTTTTTTTCATTTTCTTTCCTTTTTTTTCTCCTTTTCACATTTTTTTCTTTTACTCAATCCCCCTCCTTTTTTTTTTTTTCTAATTACTTTTTCCTTCTCCATCCTCTTCCCCCTTCCCCATCCCCCAAATCTTCCGTATCGATACCGAGCCTCTGAGGCGGACCCTCAAGCACCCCGTCCCCCGGCAGACGGGACAGGTGAAGCAATACCACCCGCGCAGCCCCGAGGTGCGAAGCCCCGACGTCTCCGGAGCCGCGGTATGCGCCGGACACCACCGGAGCTTGGAGGACGCCGGGCAGTGCGGGGGCCGCCCGCTGCCCGCCCCCGGGGGCGCGGCGCTGTCCGGCCCCTCCGGCGGGGCTGTCAGCGGGGCGGCGCTGGGTGCGCTCGGCCTGGCGGAGAAAGTTGAAGGCGAGCGGGCGGGAGAGCGGGCATCCTCCCGCCCCGGGGGCAGCACGGGCGGCCTCGGCGCACGGACCCGCGGGGCCCCGGCAGGGTGGGAGCAACAGGAGCCGGCGGGCGGAGCGGCGGCAGCGGCGGCAGCGGCAGCAGCGGCAGCAGCGGCAGCAGCCTCCCGCCGGCCGGCCGGCCGGCCGCCGAGCGGAGCGGGGCGGAGCGGTCCGGGGCGTGGCGGTCGGCCGAGCCCCCCTCCCCTCCCATCCCATCCCCTCCGTTCCGCTCGGCTCCCGCGTCCGCCCCACGCCCCGCGGCCGCAGCTCCCCCGCGCCCCGTTCCCCCTCGGAGTTGGGTTCCAGAGGGGCGGTCGTGGGCGGGGCGAGGGGCGGGGCTCCGGGAGGGGGAAGAGCCAATGGCGTGCGGCGGCGGCGACGGTTGCCAGGGGCGCCCGCGTCCGTCAGGGCTCCGGGAGCCAATGGCGTGCGGCGGCGGGGCGGGGCGGCCGCGCGTGCCTTCGCAGTGGGCCCCGCCGCGCGGGCCGGGGGGGCGCGGGCGCCGCGCGGCGCCCGAGGCGAAAAAGTAGCTGTCAAATGCGCGGCGCCTTTAACCGGCGCGATCAGTGCGGCTCGGCGAGTCATGGCGACCGCAGCCTCCAACCACTACAGCCTGCTCGCCTCCGGCTCCCCCATGGTGCACGCCGAGCCGCCCGGCGGCATGCAGCCCGGCGGCGGCTACCGCGACGCCGGCGCCCTGGTGCAGGCGGACTACGCGCTGCAGAGCAACGGGCACCCGCTGAGCCACGCTCACCAGTGGATCGCGGCGCTGTCCCACGGCGGCCCCGGCGGCGGCGGCGGCGGCGGCGGCGGGGGCGGCGGCGGCGGCGGCGGCGGCGAGGCGCCCTGGTCGGCGGGCGCGCTGGGCCAGCCCGACATCAAGCCGGCGGTGGTGCAGGCGGGCGGGCGCGGCGACGAGCTCCCGCCGCCGCCGCAGCACCCGCCGCCGGGGCGGGCGCCGCACCTGGTGCACCACGGCGGCGGCGGCGGGCACCACGCGGCGGCGGCGGCGGCGGCGGCGGCGGCGGCGGCGGCGTGGCGGGCGGGCGGCGCGGCGCACCTGCCGCCCGGCATGGCCGCGGCCAACGGCGCGCAGGCGGGGCTGCTGTACTCCCAGCCGCCCGGCTTCACCGTCAACGGGATGCTGGGCGCCGCGCAGCCGGCCCTGCACCACCACGGCCTGCGCGACGCCCACGAGGAGCCGCCGCCGGGGCCGCCCGGGCCGCCGCACCACGGAGCCGAGCACCCGCCGCCGCCACACGGCCCCCACCCCGGGGCGGGAGGGCCGGCGCCCACCGCCTCCGCCGCCGCGCCCCCCGGGCCGCCGCCGCACCACGACCCGCACTCGGACGAGGACACGCCGACCTCGGACGACCTGGAGCAGTTCGCCAAGCAGTTCAAGCAGCGGCGCATCAAACTGGGATTTACCCAAGCGGACGTGGGGCTGGCGCTGGGCACCCTCTACGGCAACGTCTTCTCGCAGACCACCATCTGCCGCTTCGAGGCCCTGCAGCTCAGCTTCAAGAACATGTGCAAGCTGAAGCCTTTGTTGAACAAGTGGTTGGAGGAGGCGGACTCCTCCTCGGGCAGCCCCACCAGCATAGACAAGATCGCGGCGCAGGGCCGCAAGCGGAAAAAGCGCACCTCCATCGAGGTGAGCGTCAAGGGCGCGCTGGAGAGCCACTTCCTCAAGTGCCCCAAGCCCTCCGCCCAGGAGATAACCTCGCTTGCGGACAGCCTACAGCTGGAGAAGGAGGTGGTGAGAGTGTGGTTTTGTAACAGGAGACAGAAAGAGAAGCGCATGACTCCCCCGGGAGGGACGCTGCCGGGCGCCGAGGACGTGTACGGGGCCAGCAGGGACACGCCGCCGCACCACGGGGTGCAGACCCCCGTGCAGTGAACTCGCGGCGGGGGCGCCCGGCCCCTCCTCCTCCTCTCCTCCTTTCCCTAACTTTTGATTGTCCTCCTTTTTTTTTTTTTTTTTTCCTTTTTTTTTTTTTTTAATTATTATTATTTTCTCCTATCTTAAAAAAAAAAAAGACAAAAAAAAAAACCCCAAAAAAACCCAAACAAAAAAAAAAACTGCGGGGAAAGAAAAAAAAAAAAAAAAAAGAAAAAAGAAAACAAAAAGAGCGAGCGAGAGGGCGAGCGCTAATCACAGCAGACAGACAAAGCACCTGCGCCGGACTGTCCCTTAGACGGCAGCAGGTGCCATGCTGTATTTTGACCTTTCCAGGCAAGTGCTCGGGCACCGGAGTGGAGTGGGTACCGCGCAGAGGCAGGCAGGGACCGGCAGGGCAGCGGCAGGGCGAAGCGGTTCGCACAGAACTCCCTTGCTCCCTTGGCTAAAAAAAAAAAAAAAAAAGAGAGAGGAAAAAAAAAAAAAAAAAAAAAAACAAAAAAAAAAAAAGACGGGGCTGCCCGGCCGGGGGAGGGGTGGGGGGGGTGGCGAGAAGGGAAGGAGGAGGGGGTGGGGGGGTGGCGCAGAGCCACTTCGGGTCCCCTCCGCAACCCCCTCCCGCCACACAAAGGCAGATTGCATTGTGGAATGTCGCTCGGTGTTGGCACATGCTGCTGTGTTTATTTTCTGTGGATCCCCTGTAGGAATATATATATTAAAAAAAAAAATAATAAAAAAAAAGGAAAGAAAAAAAAAAAAAAGAGAAAGGAAAAGCTATCCCTTTTGATGTAGACAGTATTTAACCATACCAATTTGCACTGCAAGAAAATCGAAGTTTACATAAACAAAATTTTTTTTCTTTTTTTTTCCTTCCTTTCCGACCTTAATTTTGCAAATGACTTGCATTTTCCATGGTGAGCGTTAGTCAACCAGTGACCGGTCTACAATATGTTACTGTGTTTTAGCCTTTGCTTTATGTATATATGTGAACTTTTGTTATAAACAAGTCTTCTTAAATATGTGTAACGCTTATTTTCTCCTTTTACCGTAGCAAAAAGAATGAGTATATCTGTATGTATGTATACATATGCATGCGTGCATAGGTGTACATATATACACATATATATATAATCTCTATATATACACATATAAATTCACCGCCAGCTTCCATTCTCCAGAGAGGTGACTCTCTTAATTGCTTAATATATGCCTTCAATGGCAAGAGTTGAGTTTGGAGAAGGGAGAATGATGCAAATCGACAAAGTAAACTTCATTTTCAGGCAGTGTGTCCGGGGGCCGAGGCGCAGGCAGAGAGGGAGGAAAAAAATATAGGCAGCCCTTCCAGATTGTCACAGTGTGGGAGAGCAAGGCCCAGTGTGGGAAAGGCAGAGATGAAACAACACATTTCCAGAGAAAGTGGCACTTCCATCAGAAGGAAACGGGATTTTTTAGCTTCACCCCTCCCCTAGCCCCCTTCCCTTGCTCTCTTTCCCTCGAGGCTCCCCGTCTGTGCCTTTGGCATCCCTGGTCCCACTGCCGGGGCAGCCTGTGTCCCTCTCAGCCCCCAAACTTTCTTTCAGTGAGCAGTTTTGCAGGAAGGCAGAGCCAGGGAGAGCCTGACAATCTGCTGGGCCCGAGGGGGGGTGTGCCCGGGTGCTTACACCTGCGTGTAAACACACGCTGCCCACCCCCCCACCCCTCCTCTCCCACGGAGACCCGGTGCGATTCTTTTTCTCTTCTACTTCTCAGTTTATTTATTTATTTTTTTTTTCTATTCATATCTAGCCCCCACTCTCCTCCTCTGGTCAGATTGCGGTATAATTTATTGAAGGAAAGGACCAGTTTTAACTTGAGCAGCCTTGTGTCCTTCACAGGGGAATGAAATGAAGAGGGGGGGAAAAAAAATGCCATTTTTTTCAATCCGCCTTTTTTTCCTTGATAGTTTTAAAGTGCATTTCGTGATATTATCTCGATGGGAAATGGCTAACTTAAAAGAAAAAAAAAAAAAAAAAAAAAAAAAAAAAGATAAAAACCTACGGGGACCAAAAAAAAAAAAAAGCAAGAAAAAAAAAAAAAAAAGCAAGACAAAAAGCTCTAAAGGGAAGCGGAGGAGCGGGACCTCAGAGCAGCGCATGTATGTGCGTGTGTCTGCGTGCGTGTTTGTGTACTTATGCACACACACAGCTATGCATATACATTAGAGGAACTTTAAACTATGATAGTTATAAATTCATAAAGGGATCATTTAGTCAGCACAAACGGGTGCTATAGTGACAAAGCATTTTTATAATCTAAAAGTTTACTTAGTGGAGTGTTGGACAATTATGGAGAAAAAAGCAGTGAAGCATTCTCTCGCAGAACTCTCCTATAAATATTGCATTCAGTAGCTAAGGCTTTAGAGTATGTTTCTCATTGTCTTTTAAAGCGCCTGTGATGTTGGGTTTTCTTTCTTTTTCTTTCTTTCTCTCTCCCTTTCTTTCTTCTTGATAAGACAGATGATGATTTCTAAGAGGCACATGCATTAGCCTTTTTCCTAGTTTTCCAGCAATTGTTACAAAGATCGGGGCACTAAGCTTTTCTCTCTTTTTTTTTTTTTTTCTTTCTTTTTTTCCTTTTTTTTTTTTTCTTTTTTTTTCCTTTTTGGATTTATTGAGCTGCTTGTTATTTAAAGTATCGAGGACTAGCGCCTAGTGAAGTGAAGCAGATCAGGGCTGATCCAGTGGTAAAGGGAGGAAATGAACTTTCAGACACTTATTAATACGTGCGTAAGGTCAGAAAACAGAGTCGAGAGGATGTTTGAGAAAAACCTCAAACTCCAGATAGGTTTACTAAAAAAAAAAAAAAAAAAAAAAAAAAAAGTTACCACGCAAACCTTACCACTATGTATATATGTTTAATATTTGTCCTTTGAAATGCAGAAATAGTTTCAATGTTTTCTTTGTCTATTTTTTTTTTTAATGCTACCCAGGGAAATATTTTCATATCATTTTTAAGTGGCCTGCCTCCATGTATATTTATTTCTTTGAAAGCAAACAGGTTCTGGAAACTGTTTTCTGTAGCTTTAAATGAGTAGGTGAACAAAATCTATATGGGATGTAATTTTTTTTTTTTTTTTGGTTCAGTCTCTTTAAAAATACTTTGTTTTGGTACATTTGGATGTGCTTGTGGGGAAAAATAAAAACGCAGAGATCCTTATATATTTATGTTAAAGTAATATTTTATTATCTACATAAAACAGAAATGCACAATACCTTCATAGTTTGTTCTAATTATTGAAATATCTTTATTTTATTTTTAAAGATAGCACAGATTTGCATAGTTCTTAAGATTTGGAGGGAGAACACCCCAGTACTTATACTGAGTTGAGTTCTGTGTAAAAGCACCGCCATTCCTTTATATTTCATGGAATTTTTGGAATAAATTTGATGCCTATACTGAAGGGTTCCATGCTCATGACTTCCAGGCTCTTGATGGAGAGCCTCAGGAGCTGTGTTCATTGTGTCTCTCCGCAGATGAACCGCAGCGGTGTGTTTGGAAGCTTTGATTTCTGTGCGGGTAGGGGTGTTCTGCCTTGGGTGCTGCTGGGGAGATTTGCTCCTCAAGTGAGTTGCGTGTTCTGGCGGCAGGCGTGGGGGAGAAGAGACTTTCCTCCTTTCCTGGCGATAATCTAAGGGGTGAAGGGGGGGAGGAAAAAAAAAAAGAAAAAAGGAACAACAACAACAAAAAAGGCCAAACTAAAAGGCGGGGCCTAATTATGTTTAAAATCGGGAGGAACGATGGGGGCTGGCACCCCCGGGGCAGCCGAGCTCTCCCCGGGCTGGGCCGGGCCCCGGGCCCCGCAGCGGCGGCACCCAGCCGGTGGGACCGGGGCTTTCACCTTACTCGTCTGCGGTTCCGTGCGTGTAAGAACACGGTCGGGTTTATCTCGAGGGGTCCCGTCTGGGGACCAGCGGTGCTGGCGTTTTGGCGGGCGGTATCAAACTGAGCGGTGCGTTCGAGTCCTTTTTGGCCGGTTCGGTTATCTTAAGTGCAATATCCTGCTCTTCTCCCGCCCTTCCTCCTTCACGATAGTTTCTAGGCTTATTAGATTTAATCATCTTTTCTAACTCCTAGTCAATATTACACTCATCCCGAACAGATTCACCTAAATGATCTTATCAATAGTTTCGAAGAGAAGTGACAGAAAGAAGAAGTGTTTTGTGACCGCAGACGTGCTGACGGGTAAAATGTTGAAGCCGGCGTATGGATTTAAAAGTCCTTGGTCAATAGCCCGCGGAACCAGCTGCAGAAAGCGAGCAGCCTCTGCCCTCTGCAGGACACTCGGGTGGGCGCCGAGGGGATTATGTCGCCTTCGACGACAGGGCCCCGATATCGGCGAGCGCTCCCGTGTCCAGTGGGCAAGAGGTGGCTTGGATGTATAGCGATGTAAGGGTTAGTGACCCGCTCGGCGGGACGGGCCCAGCGCTGCGGGAATGGCCGCCGGGAAGCGGTGTGGCTCGGGGCCCGGCATCCCTCTGCGGAGAGCCCCGGGCTGCTCCTCCGGGGATCTTTGCCCGGTGAGAGGCTGAGCAGATGGGAGAGAGTTCTCTCCTCCTTCCCGGCTGGTTGTGTGGAGGCCACCCCTTCGCGGGGTGGGGAGGGGGTGTCCTTTTGCCTGTTTCCTTCTCTCACTTAAGAGAAAGAAAAGAGAAAAACGGTGTAGCCGTAGGATGCACCTTCTGCAGGTGGATGTCAGGGTGCCTGGCAGCTCTCCGGGCTCCCCCACCCTCATTCCCAGCAGGGGCTCTCTGTTGTAGACCAGATGTCAATAACAAAAGCTCTGTTTTCTGGAGGCCGAAACTGGAAGGCGTGAGGAGACTCTGTATCCCGAAGCCTCTGAGCCATAGTTGCCTCCCCCCGTGTCCCCGGCTCCGCGGGAGGGAGAGGCCGCGGCCGGTGCTGCCCGCCTCGGGGAAGCTCCCACCGCCGCCCGGCCCTGCCTGCTCTACCGAGGCCGGGCAAGGGGTAACAGGGGTCTGGAAAGAGAGCAGCGGGAGAAAAGGAAACAATGCGTCAAACCCTCCAAGTTGCGGGGCAGGCTGGGGATGGTACTCGGGACGAGCAACTTGCGAGAGCCCCGACGGGGACAGAGGCCCCGCTCACCTCCGGTTCCTCCCCGCCGTTTCTCTCTCCGTCTGGTTTTGTTGCCGGGATCGCGGAGTCCCCCTCCCCACTCCCGAGGCCCCTTTTCCAATGCCCGGTTCCTCGGGTGTGCTCCGGACCTGCGCCAGGCCCCGGGCATACGGCGGGACGGGCCGGGCTTGTCTGCGTCTTCCTGGACTTGTGCCGCGGGGCCTTGGCCACGACCCCCAGCCTGGGGCCGCCCCCTCCTCATGCCCCTCCACCGGGAGAAATCCCTCTTTCCCCCGGCTGCTTGTCCATGCCAACCCAGGCGGCCCCAGGCCCCTGAATTTTCTCAAGCCTCCTTGTTGGGGGTCTGGCGACTCTTTGTTCCGGTGCCGTCGGTGCTGTGTCTCTCAGGGACCGAGTGACCTGCCCGGGGTGGGGAGGCGACTGCCCCGATTGGCGACGGGGCCCGGCGGCGGCGGGGAGAGCGGCATTTAGCGCGGCTTAAACCTTTGAGTTTAGATAAAGCCATGGGGAGGATCCCAGCCTGGGCCAGGGCAGCTCCTTTTGGGGCAGGGGGGTGGGAGCAAGGACGGGGGAAGTTGTCCGCGGCTTCAAGTAGGGTGGACGAGACAGTGGTGACCTTTTGCTACCTGGAAAACGCAGAGTGAAAGTTGTGGTCTGCCTTGGAAAACGTGGCTTTCCCGCATCCTGTGCTCCTTCGTGGGTTATGTGTTTATTTTACGTTTCGGTAGAGGCGGGAGCACCCTCTGCGGCTCTGGATTTAATCCCGAGATGGGAAATAAAAATAACCCAAAAAATTCTCAGAGTTGCGAGAGCGAAACTGGTACTTTGTTCTCAGGCCATGGCCATGTTGTCGTCGGGGATGGAGAAAGATGCTCCGAGAAAGGCGAGTTTCAGCTTGGCTCGGCCCTGCTGTCGGGGCACCCGGCAGTACTTGGAGAAGCAGGTACTTCTCCGGAGAAAATTAGTTAGGGCAAAACCAAAGCGTGCTTTAGCATATGGGAAAATAGAAAGCAGGAACTCCTTCTCAGACCTCATTTCTCACCAAATTAGAAACCAAACAAGTGGGCTTTTCGGGAGGCGAGTCACAGGGTTTCCACGCCGCACCGGCTTTAGCCTGTCCTGACCCGCCAGCCGCCAAGTCCTCCCTGCAAAGCCCGCGTAAATACCGCCGAAACTCGGCCGAGTGTCCCGGGGCTTCACGTCGCGCCCTTTGGCCGGGGAGACCGCCCGTGCCGACGGCAGAGCCCCTTCCCCTCGCTCCCCCTCCCTCCCCCGGCGACTCTGCAAGGCCCGGGCCTCACGGCGGGACACAGGGGTCGGATCCTGCCCTCCCCTCGGCGGGCAAGGGAGAAGGATGGGGCTAGGGTAGAGGGGAAGGAGCGGTGGAAAGTCTGTGTCGGTGCTGCCGGGGGCACGGCGGGGCGGCGGAGGGCTCTGTGCCCTTGCCCGGGGGTGCGGGAGGCTGAGGCCTCTTATCCCCGGGGAGAGGGAGAGTTTGGGCGGTGTTTGTCCGGCCCCTCCGTGCACAGGACCGGTCCCCGCCAGGGCAGAGCCGCTGCCTGACCGGGACAGGAGGGTGAGCTCTGCCTCGGCCCCCCAAGGGTGCAGCCTATGGGGGACAAGAGGGTCAAGCCGGGGGACCCCACTGCTCCCACGGGGGGACCGGGGTCCGGGTGATGAGAGCTCCTCCGAGGAAGCGGCTTCTGCGCCGGGCCCCGGCTCCTGCCCGGCTGCTGTTCTCCCGGCGGCCCATTTAGCGTCCAGCCCGGCTATATCGCCTCTTGTACCCCCGGGCATGTCCGCCCAGATGTAATTTTTTACGGATTAAAAAGCCGGTGGGCCGGTGGGAAGTTGGCGAGCGGTGTATCTTCTCCTTCTCCTGGCAGGGCGGTAAATCCTGGCAGGAAAAAAACCGGGCAGAGGCAGCTGGAAAAAGTGGCGGCGAAACCGCTCTCTCCCTCCTCTTTCCCGTCCCGTCCCATCCGAGAGTTGTAAGAGGCGCTCGTCTAAAAGTTAAGACTTGTTTTTAGCCAGCCTGACTCATTCATTAATTCCCTCTCCCTCCTTGATTCATTCATGTCTGCAGTCATTCATTGCCAAGTCCATGGAGGCATCAGCTCCTTGGTCAGTAGGGGAGACGTACAAACAAGGATGGTGCTATTTATTTCCCTCTGCCTGTGGATTTCTAAGACGTTCAAGCAGGCACAATCATTAAACTAATTTGTATTTGATTGTTTGGGCGGACGGGGGTGAATTTTATTGCACTAAGCATTCAAGCACGCACGCATCGCTGATTACCAGTATACATTAAATAAAGTTGTTTGTACACATTGTCTTACCACATATAGGCAGTCTTATTATTCTAATTACTCTAATTAGTGCATTGAAATGTTTTCTACTTGATTTGAGGAGACAGTGATTAGTTCTATTACTTCTTTTAACTCTTATTTCATGGAAAACTGTTGATGCATGTTCCAATTATCTTGTTTTTCTCTTTAATATAACGCGGGCCAAAAATATGATGCAACGATACCCTTGGCGGGCGGAAACTTTCATCTATTTTCGCTTTGTGAAAGAGCTTCTATTTTTTAATAGACCCCCTCCCAGCAGAGAGACACTTCCCCCACCCCACCCCAAGCAATAGCAAATAATGATTTCTAGCCAAAGCAGGTTTCTTCTTTACAATTTCTTCTGCTACTGCTTTGATACTTTATGGTTGTAGAATTTACCTTTAAAGAAAAAAAAAAAAAAAGTCTGAGGCATATTTCCTGCGAATCTATTTCATAAGTTTTAAATTAAGGTTACTATTAATTGATAAGAGCAGTTCATCAAACATGTTACTTGGATAGGGAATTGTAATTAAAACCTTAATCCCGTTTGAGACTTTTTTTTTTTTCTTAAACACTTTTTTGAGGGATATCTTTTTTTTTTTTTTTTCTTCCTTTTCCCTGGCTGTTGCCGTTTGGAACACGGCGTAGGTAATCGGAGCTCAGAGCCCACCAGATCAGGGAGGTTATTTCGTTATCAAAATACCCATCTCCACTATTGAGCCAATAGAGGCTTTGTGTCGACTTTTGGGGATATGTGTGTGTGTGTTTTTGCCTTTTGTGTTGATGTGCCGGACACTTAAACCCAGCCGGTGACAAAGCAGGCGGCGGGGGACAGAATCTCGCCTTCCTCTCATGTTACAGACCCGGAGACGGTACTTCTCGGTCGTAAAAACACTGCTTTTATTGTTGGTGTCTCCCCCCAGACCCTGGAAGCCCACTTTAGTTTGTTAAATAAATAACTTGGGGGAAAAAAATGTTTAAAAATAAAAATTTAAAAAAAAAAAAAAAAAAAAAAAAAAGAGGGGAAAAAAAAAAAAAAAAAAAAGCAAACCGTCCCGTAAATTCTTAGAAGTCCTGGTCTGAAGGGAAATCTATGGAGTTACCTAGGTAAACACCGGGCCTAGGCTGCTTATACTTTTAATATTTAAACTGGGATTATAGTGGATCTGAAGAAGCCTTCCTAACCTTTTCCAATTGCCCGTGCAAGGAGAAACCCCGCAAGACACACAAAGGGCCGAGGCGGCCTCTGAGAAATGTTTCGGCCTCTGCTGTGGCTGGGGAACGACTTTACCACCACCCCACTCCCCCAGGGACGAGGTGGCGGAGGAAGAGGATGGGACGGGCAAGGGAACAGCGGAGGGAAAGCCTCGCCGACCGGCCTCAGCATCACAAGCGTTTCGGGAACACACCAAGGGGCCCCGGCTCCGGCTCCGGTCCAGGCCCCGGGCGCGGGCCCGCGCCCGGGGCCTGGACCGGAGCCGAAGCCGGGGGCTTGCGTGGAATGCGAGTGCCCCCTAGCGGCCTCCACAGCCAGCGTGACGGGAACTCCCCCGGGAAGGGCAGGGGAGCATCGCCCTCCCCACCCTTCCCCCCCCAAACACACATCCGTCCCTCTTCTTCTGGGTGGGGGGAAGGGGGTGTCTGAAACCCCACCGTTTCATAGGATCACTGAGCTTTTTGGGTTGGAAGAGTTCCGAACCCCTTGCCCGGGCAGGGACACCGCCCACCAGAACAGGTTGCTCAAAGTCCGGTCCAACCCGGCTTTGAGCACTTCCAAGGAGGGGACAGACACAACCTTGCCGAGCAACCAGTGGCAGCGTCTCACCACCCTCACACTATATAGAATTCCTTCCTAATGTCTAACCTAAATCTCCCTTCTTCTAGCTTAAAACCATTACCCCTTGTGCTGTCACTGCACTGTCACTGCACTAAAAAGTCCCTCCCAGCTTTCCTGTAGGACCTTTCAGGTACTGGAAGGACACGTATAAGGTCTCCCTGGAGCTGAACAACCCCAGATCTCTCAGCCTGTCCTTACAGGAGAGGGGCTACAGCCCTCTGATCATCTTCATGGCCCTCCTCTGGACTTTATCCAACAGGTCTGTGTCCTTCCTGTGGTGAGGGCTCCAGAACTGGACACACTACTCCAGGTTGGGTCTCATGTGAGCTGAGAAGAGGGAGCGAATCATCTCCCTTGACCTGCTGGCAATATTTCTTTTGACACAGCCTGGTTGGCTTTCTGGGCTGCAAGCACAGGTTGCTGGCTCATGTTGAGCTTCTCAGTAATCAACCCCCCCCCAGATAATTCTCCTGGGGGGTGTTTTCCATTCCATTTTCAGCCCAGTCTGTATTTGTGTTTGGGATTGCCCGGACCTAGATGCAGGACCTTGTACTGTGCCTTGTTGGACTTCATGTATTTCAACAGACCCATCAAATGGCTTCACCAAATGTTCTTGCTGAAGCCAAATTGTCCTATAGCATCTCCAGAAGCTTCTAAAAAACCTGAAAACCTTTCCCCTTTGGATGGAAGCTCCATTTCTGAGGGAGAGAGAACCAGAGACAGCTTTGGTTCCCTGCAGGACCATTTGGGTTCTCTCTCTTGTCACCCAACACCCCAGCAGCCACCTGGCACAGCTGTGACACTGTCCCTAAGCTGCCTGGCAGCTGTCAGGGATTTGTCTCTACAAACCCAGACCCCAGCAGCAGCACTGACTAGTGAGACCCTACAGGTTTACAACAAAAGATGTGTTTATTTCAGTGCTACCATTATCATAACTACCGCTTCCTATGCTATGGATATAGGTGCTGAAAATGTTAAAATTTTGTCAGTATCAAGAACCCAAGCCATCCAGACATTCTGCTACAGCAGACTTCAGTGCACTGAAAACAGATAAGTGACATATCACGATTGCAGAGTCTCTTGCTAACTCAACAAGCAAATTGAGCTGAAACAAAACAAAACAAGTTTTAGAAAGAAATGAGTGTTTTACACAGAGCTAATCACTCTGAAAACAGCCAATACTGTATCACTGAGCAGACTTGGGAGAAAATAACCTGTTTTCCAGTTGAAGATCAATTGTGGGCCTGTTCAGATAACAGAAATAAGATGCTATGCATATGGCCGGAACTGGAAAGGTAAACAGTGTTACATCTTCCGCTACAGTCCAAGACTGCATCAGTCCTAGATGTGGAGATAGCTCTGCTTGCAGTAGGCAGACAGCCCTGGAGAAGACTCAACCTCTAAAGGAAAAAGCCGGCAGTGTTTCAGGGACCCTTCCTAAACTGGCAGATAAGTAAGGATTGATTTATTTACTAATGGGTCTGGGGAACTGGGTAACATTGACCTTTTACATACTAATTTTGCTGAACAACCTTAGTGTACAAGTTGTACCACAAACCAGTTAGCTTTAATTTGGGGTGGAATCTAGGACCTTAAATCAATCAGTCCCGTATTGAACAAAGGTTGTTTGAATTGGTCAAGAAAGAGGAGAGGAAACCCATCCTGATGAAGGAAGGGAAGCATTTCATGGAACCTGCAGTGGGTCACTTGGCCCATTGAGTTTCAATGCTGCCACCTCTCCAGCTGACCATGCAGAAATACAACAGCAGCAGGGTCCAGGACACTTTAAGTGACAGATCTACAGGGGTAGGTTAGGTTTCACTTCCTTTCACTTCCCGCAGGCTCTACCCACAAGGCTGAAATCCATCTCCCTCCTGGCCCAGCACTGTGACTCTTGCACTCCTGTCACTGCATCTCCAGTGATGGGGCAGAAGGGGGATCACCCAGAGCACCCAGGCATAACCCAGCTGCTCAGCCTCAGCTGCACCTTCAGGTGCCCATGGCTTGAATCCAATGCTTCTCACACCCTAGCAGTGCTCTAACAGCAGGCTTGGACCTGCTAGCAGATGTTAATCTAGCAGATCAAATAAGGGTATCTGCAGGAGGTGCTCAGCACCTACTAGTCCTAAATGCACAGCCTGAAAACACACATCCACAGGCTGGTACAGGCAGAGGGAAGCCCTGTCCTCTACATGTACCAAACACTTTTTATTTAAGATCAAATTCAGCAGTGTTCAGAGAGTCTGAGGTAAGAAAGACATGCTGTGGAGTTTTCAGGAGTTCTTAGAGGCAGCAGATGTGACAGTGACGAGCGCTGCAAAACATGAGTGATAGCCTCATTGAAATGCCAAAGTCCCAACATGTTACCCAATACAGAGAGCATTCTGAATAACTACAGCCCATTTTCTGATTTCTGTTGGTTTTGAGACAAAATACCCCCTTGCTATTTCTTTATCAGAGGGAGCAGCTTCTCTGCTTTTCCTGGACAGATCCTGCTGCTCTGTGCAAGCAGGACCACCACAGGCACTAACTAACCATCAGGCAGATAAAAACATACAAGAAGGAGCTGGACTCCCCTAATTCTTCCAAATGTAAACTCATAATCTATAGAACATTTCTGGGGGAAAAAAATGGTTTTTATAAGGAGAAAGTGTGGTTTTGAAGAAAAAGATGTGCTAGGGAGCAAGGTAGTACACTTTCTTGCAAAGAAGGGAGTGTGTATTTTCAACTTAGTCTTTTAGAACACTGTATGGTGTTACAACATACTGTATGGCATGACACATGCCATAGATCAACTGCATGCACACAGGTGATCCACCTGCTGGTGCATGGCACTAAACCACTCTGTCCCAGAACCACAGTTGAATGTGTCAGCTCTACTAGCTGCCAGAGCTCGGGTTCAGTTCCTGCCAACTGAAAGATGTAAAACCCACCTAAGGACAGTGTCCTTAGGAACACAGAAAAAGGTGGGCTGTCATCCTACCCCCATGCAACTGACTTCTTGCTCTCAGGTGACAGATAGCACCTGGTCATTAGCTGGAGATCACTCATCTTGATCCATGCCTTCTTTCTGAAAATCTGTCACTGAGCAGTGGAGGCAGAGCTGCAAAAGCCTCTGTGCCTTTTGGAGAGCAGCAGAACAGCCATGGATCAATACTTTAACTGGAAAGCTGCTGTCATTCTCTGGAAAGACTGAATTATTTAAAAGTGTATATATAAAAAAATCAGAGCAGCATTGTAGATCTCTATGTTTGATCAGCGACCACAGTATTTTGCTCTTACACATCCTCTCTTTTCACTGATTTGAAGAAAATTATTTACTCTTGCATAACATTTAAGTCCATCAGCAATCTCATTAGTAAAAGATACAGTAATTATTACCTGATCACACACAGATGGAAAGTAAATTACAACTTTAATAACCTATGCTCAGGTCAACTGGCAGGCACAGCACTGATAATGACACAGTCTAGGGTTCCCAGCTGAAGGCTGTGCACCTACCCACCCCTTTTTTTTCCCTTCCTCAGTCACATAGAAAAAATATGATCTTATGCTTACCACCAGGTAGCTCCTGCAGACCTTAAAGAAAAGATTTGTTGGAGAATCAACATTACAACAAATTATCCTATCAAGTCCATCAATGCATTGTATGGATAAAAATAAATATACAAATGCTGGAAATAGCATCTCATTGCCTTCAATGAATCCTCAGTATGATGGTCTGGAAATTTTGCACACAAAACCCTTGCAGCTACTAAACAGAAGTGACTGCAAAACCACTGTAAAGATTTCTCTAAACAGAGATAATACATAGCAAGTTCTCAAAGTGCACTCATTTTACATACCTTCAATATACCCAATTAAGCAGTTTAGCACTCTGACATTCTGCTGTAGTCACTGGAAGGGAACAGCTGCTCCCAGCAGCACCATCCTGGGAACAGGTGTTGGAACGGAATTGCAGGCACCAGACCCAACCATCTTCAGCAACATCTGAAAGCAAGAAAGAGAACTGCTTGCATCATTCACACTTTCTTAGATGTAATGCAACTTTTAATTCCCATTCCAGTTTTCATTAGCTCTGAGCTGCTTTTGGTAATTCTTAGCAACTGCTATAGTGACTATTTTATACAAGGTGCTCTTTGTTGTTTCATGAAAGGCTTCTCACTAATGGATGTCCAAATTGTTATTAATTTATTTAATGTTATTAATTGTTATTATTTATTAATGGATACAAGCACTAAAACAAACAAACCAACCAACCAACAGCAACAACAAAAAAACCTCAGTGGAACTGCTAATCACATGTTTCTGTGACATTCAATGTACTTTTAAAATATCGACTATTTCGATTAAGCCCTGGGCCTGTAGCCAGTTAACAAGGATAATTCTGAACATCACTCATCCTTCTGCAAAGGAATGATGCTGACTGTATCACTGAACTCCAATAGTACTCAGAGACCTGTCGGCCTGAAGTTCGAACTTAAATTATTTTTGCATTTGCATCCAGAGGCATGGACACAACCTTCTTACAAAAATGCTGCTGGACTTATTTTAAGACCTAAAGAGGTCTGGCAGTCCAAAACTGCATGGTCCTTGTGTCAGATCATTCTTATTTCAAGCTCTTCAAATCAATGAGGGAAAGCATTACATTAAAATCCGTTGATAATAATAAATGTCTGCATTGTATATGATGACAACATTTGATTTTACCAGTGAATAAGCAATCACAGCATGCATGGTACCAGATTTACAGTGTTCTGTTTAAATTCAGTGAAAACTGCCAATTGCATCTTAAAGTAATGGAGACAAGTTCATATTTTTTAATATTTTCACGAAACACCAAACTTTCCTCCCTCCCTCTAGGCATATAACATGTAAAGCTACAAGAGTACAGAGAACATGTAACTGCTTTCACTTCCCCCAAATAATAACACAGGCTTGCCAAATAATAATGTAATAAAGCGTATTATAGGCTCTCAGGCATTAAAATCTGGAAATCCTAAAATACTTTGGAATCTGGCTTTATCTATGCAGTTTTTAAACTGTTTGCACGATCAGAAGTGCCACACAGAGGAACAGAGACACCTGACAATCTTCTGGCTAATGTGTGAATTTTCACCACTGCGAAAGCAGCACTGTGAAAGAGGTTTCTGGCAGAAACAGGACAGTCAGAAATTACATCCAAAAGGGCACTTAGCACATGTCAAAAGTCAGCTGTGCTTCGGACAAGATGCACAGAAGCCAGGTCCAGTCTCATCCTTATACTTCTCAATAACCAGAAGAACCAGCAGCTGGAAGTTGCTGCTGGAAAACAAGTTTTAGTATGTCTGAAACAATATTGGCCTGAGGCAAAGTTCTGACAGAGAAACTGAACACTTCAGTACGTGCTGGAGATTAAAAGTCTTAATAAAAGTCTCCTTAGATATGCAAGAAAACAAATCAAAGCTTTGTGTTTGTTTTAGTAGGAGTGTTGTCTTGAACAATTAACAGTATCAGGCAAACTTAACACTTAAATAAACTCTGTCTAGAAGAAAATGGGCATTAATCAGACCAACACCAATTTCTGAACCAATAAAAACCTTTTAGATAATTCACAAATAAAAAGGAGGGCAAAGCCCAGCAAAACATGGACAAAACCAACGAGATGGACGGTGGCATTGAGTGCACCCTCAGGAAGTTTGCTGATGACCCCAAGGTGTGTGGTGCAGCTGACACGCTGGAGGGAAGGAGTGCCATCCAGAGGGACCCTGACAGGCTGGAGAGAGGTGGGCCCATGCCAACCTCATCAAGTTCCACAAGAGCAAGTGCAAGGTCCTGCAGCTGGGTCGAGGCAATGCCAAGCACCCATACAGGCTGGGCAGGGATTGGCTTGAGAGCAGCCCTGAGGAAAAGGGCTTGGGGGTGCTGGTGGATGAGAAGCTCAACATGAGCCATCAGTGTACACTTGCAGTCCAGAAAGCCATCGGGATCCTTGGGTGCATCAAGAGAAGTGTGGCCAGGAGCTCAGGGGAGGTGATTCTCCCCTTCTGCTCTTATGAGACCCCACCTGGAGTACTGTGTCCAGTTCTGGAGCCCCTTTTACAGGAGGGACATGGATGTGCTGGAGCTTGTCCAGAGAAGGGCCATGAGGATGATCAGAGGGCTGGAGCAGCTCTCCTGTGAGGATAGACTGAGAGAGTTGGGGTTATTTAACCTGGAGTGGAGAAGGCTCCAAGGAGACCTTATTGTAGCCTTCCTGTATCTCAGGGAGGCCTACAAGAAAGCTGGTGAGGGACTTGTTAGGGTGTCAGGTCGTGATAGGACATGGGGGAATGGATTCAAACTAGAGGAGGGGAGATTTAGATTGGATGTTAGGAAGGAGTTCTTCACCATGAGGGTGGTGAGACACTGGAACAGGTTGCCCAGAGAGGTGGTGGAAGCCCCATCCCTAGAAATTTTTAAGGCCAGGCTGGGCAGGGGTCTGAGCAACCTGATCCTAGTGGGAGGTGTCCCTGGCCATGGCAGGGGGTTTGGAACTGGATGATCTTAAAGGTCCCTTCCAAGCCTGAAAATTCTATGATTCTATAAAAAGTTATTAATTTCAAACTCAACACTTATGGTGTCCTGGACACATCAAGTCCGACTGATCACCTGCCTCCTTCTGGTTCCTATTTTCAAAGCTGCAGAACTCTAACATCTTTGCTAAATTTAAAGTCTATCATAATATTTAAGCTGCACATTTGAACACATCTGTATCACTACCTATATAATTAAAGAGATTAAGAAATATATTATGGTAACATAACGTTCGTTAGAGTAGGGAATTATTCTGGAAAGAAATTCAGTATTTTTTTTCTTGGAGGTCTCTCTTGGTACATTGCAATCTCAATATTCTGCTTTATATCCCGTATCTATGTATATGTTGCCTCCTGCTCTTTACCTAGATCACAAAGCATTTCAGGCAGCAAAACACCTATTTTGTGCAATGCATCTAGTTCCATGTGCTTTCTTAGGGCTACAGTAAGCTAAACATTAGACAATAATACACTTTCCTAAAATAAATAAATAAATAAATAAAATTACCTCATGAATCTGTATGTAAAAACATCCAGCATAGCTTCTTTCAAAATTAAGTGATAAAAATATGACCAAACTGTTCCTCTGAATGCACCATATTTTGTGGTTTATTTCACTATTTTTTAAAATGAATGCACAAGTCAAAGAATGTAGACAAATCATTTATGTTTTATTTATTCCTTATTTCATGTACACTTGGAATTTTGCAACACAAAGGGAAACAAATTAAGTGCAAAGCAAGATAAATATTATAGCTTGAATATATTTTAACACATTTCTGTCATCTCTGAATTAGCAGACACTGACAACTCAGGACATGACTTTCAACTTCTTTATACTGGCAGTAACAGAATAAACCTGTACAACACAGCATTATGACATTTTAAATGATCCAACGTGTCAGAATACAACAGGCTTAATTTACTAAATAGAAATAATTGGTGTGTAAATAGGTAATTAGCTTTTTAAGATAAAAATAAACCATCTTTGAGACAGCAGTATAAGGCATTAGATGATTTCTCTGTAATAAATTAAACTATGAATTAATTAAAACTATTAAACTATGAATACAGGACTAACATCTCAGTTTTGTGTTTAAGGAAACCCTTACCTTAAACCACAAAAAACTACTGAGTGATGCAAGTCAAAGGTATTCAAATGAGACCCTAGAGGCCTGGCATCCATGCTTGAGCTGTGCCTGCATATGCACAGAGACCTTTGGGTTTACAGAGAGAAGATGCAGCAGTCAAATCTGAACAGGAGTAATACCCTAAAACCATAAATTCTCTTTACCATGGGTCAAGTGGCATACTGAGAGAGAGAAAAACCACATAATTTTTAAATGTTATCAAGTGCTTGTGTAAGTATAAAAAAGGTGCACAAGCCTCAGAGGGGAATATTACTAAAAAACCAAAGCAAACCAAACCAAAAAACAATATGCAGGAGATGCTAAGGTAAGAGGAGCACAAAACAGAAAAATGGGGTTAATGCTGAATGTGTATGACTTCTTAATTGACAGCACAGAGAACAGATTTGGGATCTAAGGCTGCACATACAGACACAGCTCTGAGAACACAGACTATCTTTAGGACTGCAAGAGTGCAAAGTAGTGGGTGATAGCTTCATGGGCTCATATAGCTTCACATCAGGAAGCAGTCCTGAAAAACACACCAATGAACTACTGCTTCCACCTCCCACTTTTGATGTTGCCAACCACTGCCTTCACCATGTTTTAAATTTGCTCTTATTAGTTTTGTAATCTAAAATCTCCTCTGTTGCTCAGAGGATCTTAAGAAATTTCCTGAAGCCAGTTAGGACTCTCATATTCTCATATGTTCAAAGCAGCTCTTTATACTTAAGGGCTTGAACCACCCTCATGAAGTGAAAACAAACAACCTCAGTTTGGAATTCTTTACAACACAGTACTGAGATGAACTATAAAAGTTAAGGAACCCTGGAATACAATCAAGAGTGGCTATCTATGCTTATGCTGATTTGAATTAAAACACTTGCAGAACCAACACTGCTCCCACCTGCTGCTTGTTATTCTCCTCATTAAAGTTAAATGCCCCCTTCCTTTTGCGAGCTTTAATATCTGACTTGAGAGGGTAAAAAAACACACACACAAAAACAACAGCAAACAACTTTAAACAGCCAAGTACTAGAAAATAAAACATTTTCTAGCTTCAGACAAGACATTTTGTAGGGAGCAGTCAGATACAGTTGAATGAACAGAGCAAAGGAAGTGGTGGCCTTTGGGGAAAGCCCAATAAGCTATGGGGCTAACTGGGAACACCAAGGGGTAAGCAACTTCTTTCTCTGAGCCTGCCCATGCTAGGCCAGCACACACAGTTCAGGAACCTGGTTTCCAGCAGAAGCTTTATGACCACATAAAGGACCTCAGCTTCTGCAGAGGTCAATTTAAGACCACGATTTAAGATTGATCTTCTGATCTGAATTACCCTGTGGAAGAACCTACTTACTCAGAGCTAAGAGAACCCTAGGAGACTAGTTTCCTAATTTTAGACATATAAAATTAGTTGTGACAAATATCCTCCAGCTCTAGAAAATTACCCCTTTTGTCCTTCTTGCCTTGTTATTAGAAAAAGGTTAAAACTTGCTTTCTGGCATAGCAGAGCTATTTACAAATAGTGTCAGGAACCGTTGCTCTTCCCCCTATTGCTGCTGTTCCACCTCTCACAGAAATTAGTCCCATTAAAAGGTAACACAATTGTAACATTACTCAAACTCCTGTGGTTGCAGCAGAAAACAGAGCATTCCCTTTAAATCATGAATGCAGTGCAAGTAGTTTGTGGCTGGTTGTTTGAGAGCAGGCAGGGAGAGACCTATTCTTTTTAAATTAATGCAGGTGCTGGGTTCAGGTATTTAAATTTGAAGGCCTGGCAATGCTATTCCTCCTTATCTGCACATAAAAATAAACGAGAACATATTTCTCCAGGCAACTCACACATGGCCCTTGCAGAAACCAGGGCAGTCTCGATTCATCCCAGGTCCACTCTCTGTCTGAAGAAAATGCAGAATTCCACAAGATGCTAGAGCTGTAGTGGCTTTATTTTGTGCTCACTCTGAAGAAGATGTCCCTTCAAACTGATTTTGCTGAGAAGCCTCAAGAGACAGCTGGTAATGAGGATCTGCCTCCACGTGTGAATTAAATCTGAAAGTGTAAGGTCCCCCTGCAAACACACCAATTCCTAGGTATTTCAGTGGAAAGGACTTCTGGATGTCACCTAGGCCAGCCTTCCATTGCTCAAGCAGGGCCACCTAGAGCTGGTTGCCCAGGACCACGTCCAGGATGCTTTTGAGTACATCCAAGGAGGGAGACTCCACAGCCTCTGTGGGCAGGCTGCACCAAGGCCCGGTCACTCTTACCCAAAAACCATAGAATGGTTTGGGTTGGAAGGGACCTTAAAGATCATCCAGTTCCAACCCCCCTGCCACGGGCAGGGACACCTCCTGCTAGGATCAAGTTGCTCAAGGCCCCGTTCAACTTGGCCTTGAGCACTTCCAGGGAGGGGCAGCCCCAACTTCCCTGTACGTCACCTGGTGCTCAGATGGAGTCTCCTGCCTTTCAGTTTGTGCCCCATGCCTCTCTGTCCGGTCTGTGGGAATCACTGAGAAGAATCTGTCTCCCTCTTCTTCTTCCCATCCGCACCCCTCTCCTCCATCAGGTATTCCTATACATAGATAAGATTACCTCTGAGCCTTCTCTTTACCCCAAAACAGCAGTTTATACGCCCTCAAAAAGGGACCAACTGAAAAAACCCTAAGCACTTCACTCTTACATGTGTCTCTGTGTATGCATTCACAAAATAATTTCAGTGTACAACAAAAAATTCAGCTGGGTAGTGCCAGGTGAAGAAAAATATTTTTATGTAGTTCATAATGAAACAGAGACATGAGAAATTACTGTACAAGCATCCAAAAGGTCAATATTAAGAGCATCTAAATGCTAAACAGTGACTTAGAAGCATGAGCATGTGAACATACAAGAAAATAAATTTCTGGGAAAGGTAAGAGTTGGTCTAGAACAATGCATTGACATTCCTCATAAATTCCTATAAATAGTGCTGGCCAATGTTTCATGAGTTTCAAATAAATCTGGGTAAATCCTATTTGTTTGTTTTCTCAGCTTTCTTGACAAATGCATTTCTTCAGCATCCAACGAAATAGAGAGCTTTCAAATAGTTGAGGGGTTTTTATTTTATTATTATTTTTTGTTTTCAGAAAAGGGGAACAAAGCATGCAAGTGAAAAAGTCAAATCTTGTCAGAGGATTTCACCCAATTTAGGATGTCTGTCCTAATTGTGCCATTTATTATTCTGAAATGAAAATGGGACAGGGAAAAACCAGTGCTACATTAATCAAACGAAAGTAACAGTACTTAGTCCATTAGCTAAAAGGGAAAAATCTCACTTCTGTCTGCTATTACTGAAGCTGAAGATCCACCTCATGCTGAGGCCCTTCTATGAAGACCATGAGGGTCTGTAACATTCAAGACTCATGCCTCAGCCCTTCCTAATATCAATTGCTACAACCTATCCCATGTCTGGTAATATTTAGTAAAGAGCCCTTCTTGGATTTCATTATCAAGTCAGAAATCTTAAAATCACAGAAATCATCACCTCGGTGAAGGACAAATGCCCTCATTTGGGAAAAATGTTGACTGTCTAGCACAGATATGTACAGATGCATCAAACCAAGAATTTCTAGCCTAGTAAGTTCAAAAGCTGAAACTAATGGAATCATTGCAAAAGAGTCATAATGAACATATAAATCAGTATATAAAGTCACCCCTGTACTCCATGTAATAAAAATGCTACATTTTATCTAGTTCTTGTAAATGTAGAAGTCCTGCAGATGTGATGTGGGACACTTATCCCATACAATGCAATAAGTATACACAGTAAGAACCAGGACTAAACACACAAATTTTGCAAATGCACAGTGGGTAGCATTTCTAATGACAGGAGAGAAGTTAAACTAATCACAGTCTTAATTATAGCACTATGAAAGATTATCAAAATAGCTGCAATACATTAATTATGTTTGCCTGTTAATTTCATGCATTTACAAAACTATACATATAACAAGTCAGGTACATGACTTTTCAGAACAAGTGATCCCCCTCAATGCATCCCCCCCAAAGGGGATGCATTTCCAGAAGCAAAACAAAAACAGACAAACAAAACCCAAAAACAAAACAAAAAACCCCACAAAACCCGAAAACAACCAAATAAAAAACCCAAACCAACCAAACAAAAACCCCCAAAACACAAACCAAAACTAAGACAAAAAGACAATATAGTTATTGGCAAGGGAGTCAGGGGCATCAGTAAATCCTGGCATTTCAAGTTGTTAGCTCTCTTTAATTTGCTGCTTTCTGGATGGATTTTGGAGGGTTTTGAGGTTTGGGGATGTCGTTCCAGTCTTGTTTTTTCCTGTTCCAAGACAAGTAGTACAGTGCTAGGTGGAATTAATCCGAGTTTAGTGTTTCAAAGCCAAATACCTAACCTGAGCTAAATCACATCTTCCGCAGTCTCCAGAGAGGCACTCCAGAACACGATTCTACTTTCTTTAAATATCTATCTGAAGGGGAGATTAACAGCTCTCCAGAGGTGCCCAAATTCCCCCCTTAAAGTAGATGTTTAACTTTCAGAGAGCAAACATTCAGTGAGTTGAATTCTATTACTGTATGCCATGATTACTGGGCATCTTTTATCTGGAAAAGTTGGCATGAGAACTCCAAGAAAAGAACTGAGCAGCAAAAACAAGTATCTTTTTAAATTTTTTTTTTCTGAAATTTTAATCTCCAAGTACATGGGGATTATGAAGTCCAAACAACTCTGCAAAACTGTTCTTCCATGTAAGTCCTGCTAATGTACTTAATAATTTCCATAGAGCTACCTAGCCAAACAGCTCAGGATTATGAATACAAGCAAACTACTCAATTGAAGCCTTCAGGATTTGGGAAGATGCTTTAAATGGCAAAATCATCATGCCAATTTTTAAAAAGACCAAAAGAATGACATATCTAGCTACATGCCATCTCACACCAATTTCATCCAAAAAGTACAGAAACCCCCATTTTAGTTTAAGAACATGACCAGTTCACCAGTTCAGAAAAAGCTTTGTTTTTTTTTTTTTTTGACATGTCACCAATGTTTTTTTGCACATCTGTTGCCACAGCACATCTTTTGCAGTGCTTCAGAAAGGCAGAGAAGATAATGAAAAAAGATTTCCCCCTATATGACTGCTTCAGAAGGAGACAGTCCACAGTTGTTATCGGAATTTGCACTCACACTCTACCTTACCCTGTAAGACCTTTCACATGTAGACAAACCAGAAGGCACTTTGGCAAAGCAACACAGGAAATCCAGCACACCTCCTGCCCAGGCTTTTCCTGCTGCACAAATGGAGAACTGTCCCCAGGTACAGTAAAACAACAGGTGAAACCAGAACTGCTGGGAAACATCTTTCGCTTTTACATTCACTTCACAAAAGTAATTCTTACATGAAAAACTTTCAGATTTATACATATATGTATTGGTATGTACACACATACAAAAATTTTCACATATATAAATGTGTGTATATATATAATTTATGCATACATATGTATAAATAGATACACACACATAAGTATAAAATAGAACTAGAAAGACAGTGATCTTCTCTTGCTTCTTTGTGTCATATAAGGAAGGTCTAAAAGCATGTTGTTTTCTTCACCCTGGAAATACCAGAAATGTCAACCCTGGTCTCTCCTCTCCTTGTTGGAAGACTTCTTAGATGTATAAAGCCATAGCTAAAAAAGCTTCTTCCCACTTATTGAAGGTCTATTGTAGTCTACAACTACAGGTGGAAGTCTTTACCATTTAATTCTCACCTATTTGAATTATCTGTTATCAGTAGCTAAGTTTCAAATAATCTAAATGAAAAGCAAACTTCAATTTGTCTTTCAATTGACAGCAATTTGTTTTTCAATTTCTAACAAAAACAATTTAAAGAAGGCACAACATAAGGAAAAAAAATCCATTAGTATGAACAAAATGTCAATTTAAACCTCCTTTATACTACCTAAAAAGCAAGAGAGAATGAAATCCTTTACACATACATGCTTACAAGACCACTCATTTGATTCACTGATGCTGTGCAAGTGAAACTATTATTTACCAAGTTTACCAGTTTGAAGGCACAATTGCTATCACTGCATTCACATCCCATTCTATTTACACTGAAAAAACAAATAAGGATCTTTTTAAAAAAAAAAAAAAAAGACAAAAAACGCACCCTGAGAAGTGAAATTTCACAACAAAATCTTTTAAAAAAATACTTTTCTTTGTAAACTCCTATTATCTGAACCTGTTTTCTCCTATAACTAGAACAATAATGTTCACTACTCATTTACAATGAAAAATATTACTTGCAGTTAAAAAAAGCTAAAAGGTAAATTCCAGAAAAATAAATCAATCCAATCCTGACTGAAAGAAATGAGGTCTCACACCGAGTAACACCCAAACTGGAATCTGTCAGTGAGGATAAAAAAAAATTAAAATCAATCTGAAGATCTGATGATCTGACAATATCCGGTTTTCTGGGAAAAAACTAATACATGGAATGGAATCATGTAGCTGGAAATCCCACAGTGCCATCTGTGTGGAGGAAAAAAAAATAATAAAAAAAAAAAAATCACAAAGCCAACTGTGCATGCCACTCTTTGGATATGGAATTCCCAAAAGACTGTAATATTTAAAAAACTAGTCTTTCTCTAAAATCAGATAACTGTTCCGTAGCTGCTTCATGACATGCTTTATAAAGTACTGGCACCAGCACAAAGAGTTCAAAGCATTCATTCAGGAGTCACAGAAATTGTCAAATCTTTAATGATTTGTGACAGTTCTGCAGTAGCTGTTGGTTATTTACTGCATAAACTGAAGTTATTCTTCACCAGTGATGTTAGGTGCAACACCATACTTCTGCCAGACAAAATATTTCTCTTCTTATTCCAGTAGGTTATAAGTGCCATCTAGACAAGAACAGTGAAACCAACATCAAACGACAAGCTCTATTTCGTAGTCCATATTCATCAATAATGGCTAAAAAGGTGCAACTCTAAATTCAGGCTGTACATAGCAACACGAGTATGTTGCTATACACCATCAATTTTCTTAGAGATGAAGGGCATATCATCCTTGTCACTGTTCAGAAACAAAAAATAAAAGAAATTGTAGAATTACTGAGAATAGTTCTTTTTTTTAAAAAAAAAAAACAAAAACAACAAAAAAACCCACAAACAACCCAAAAAAACCCTTCATCCATGGAAGTGCAAAAGGAAGAAGCCTCTAGAATTTGTCCATTTGGTTTTACACTTGACAGTAGATTTGATTCCACTATAAGAGACAGTTGCTAATGCATTACCTAATCTCAAGTTTTTATGGTACTATGCATGATCACCAGATGTATCACAAATTAAGCCTTGACCGTGACAGAAATTTGAAAAGAATATTGCTCTGGAGTTTTCTAAACATAACTGGTTAGGAAGTTAAGTACCTGACTCAAACTTTACATTCAATACCAAGATGCAGATAGTAATTTTCTCTTTCATTTCTGCTCTAGGTTCACGTGGAAGATTCTTGCACTTTTCTGTTGTGTAGCTTAGGCTGGACTATAAAGCATCACTACTTCTGTTTCAGGTGGATGAAGGCAGAAAAGTGCTTCAGACAGAATTCATTGCCAAAAGAATGAAGAGGACAAAGTGCCATTCCAACCCATGCTTACACAAGCTTAAAACAGGTTCTCAAACAACAACTTATAGACCAGATCATAACATCTTATATTACAGGCCAAACTATAGTGCTACAGTATCTGTGTATGTATATACAAATACATTTATATATACACACACAAACACATATACACCAAACAGCAGCACCCATCTTTTCCTTACTGCTAAATATTGAACTTCTGCTTTCACCTGGATAGTAACACAGGTTATTGTGTGTAACATCCAATAAAGGGATATTTAAGATGATGTTTTCAGTTTTCTTCTCATTAAAGTCACACATGGCTGGTATGTAAAAACATGCAGTGCCACCTATTAACACGGAGTAAAATGATCCTTAAGTACAATATCAGGTCTTTAAGAAATGCATAATGTGTTTCAATGTGTTCTGCCCATTTGTGTAGATAATTAATACTTTCCAGGATTTCACAGGGGATTTATACTCTTCTCAAAAAGAAGTCAGCACAAATTCACAGGAAACAGTTCTGGCAAATGAATTCCACAGCAGCATATGTCGTGAGTCACTGGGTGAAACTCTTTTTTATGAACACATGAGGGAAGTTGGTGTTCAGTTCTAGGACAACTCTATTATCAATCTGTGAACAGAAGGACACATCGAGTAGAGAAAGATCTTTACAAGACTCCAGCAATTTTCTTAGAGATGCAGGGCTTACCATCCTTGTCCCTGTTCAGAAACAAAAAATAAAACAAATGGTAAAGTTACTGAGAATCATCCTTTTTTTTTTTTTTTTTATATGTGTTAAAAGTGAAGAGTATTAAAAAAAAAAAGCTGCTAATACTGTGTCATGAAAAAATGCTACTCTAACACAATTTTTATATAGATTATTTCAATTAATTTCAAATTATAAGGTTCTCAGAGACAGTGCAGAATTCTTACCTTCAGGAAGCCTACTATATGTTTGTAACTCAACTGCTTAAGTAACTCCATCATCTTCTACTTGGGGGCAACTTTACAACTTCAAGGGGAAACTACAGAAGGCAAGTACCCAAATCAACAGAACCTCCCAGGGATCAGATGCAAGCAATGCAGTATGGCTACACTTATCTTCTTGTGACTCTCCTGCTGCCCACACTGACCAGCACAGCACACAAACTGTGGGCTACTCCAATTCCAAACACATCAGCAAAGCTCCTAGGACTCTACAGCAAGTGTGTGCAGGATGCACAATGGACAGAGAGTTGTTCACCAGACTACCAATCATACCTACACAAACAGAAAACACACCATTTACCCCTGCTGAGAACATGGCCCCAGTGTTGCTCAGGCCCAGATCAAGCAGAGGATTCAGTCAAAAATCAAACCGGTGTTTATAAGCCTGCATCCACACACCCATTATAGCTGATGGAAAGCTAATGAATACTCCCAAGTGGTGCTCAGCACATGATTCAGGTGACAGGACACTGGGATAAGAGTCAGTTGTCTCAAGTGCCCTGTGCTCCTTTGGGGTTCCTTACACTGTGTAGGACATCCCCACAGAGCTGGCAGACAGGGCACTGGACCCAGAGGAGGAGCCTTACTGGAATGGCTGCAAGCCAGGGAGGTTACACTGGGCAAGTGAACCAAGCTGGGATGTCTGCAGTGGGCTGAAATGCTCAACAAGCTCTTCTGGCTCTAAGAAGAATTTATACATCCAACAAGACTGCAGACACCTGCTGGTTAATACTTCAATTTACACAGCTCCATCTTGAGCTGAGCTGCACCTCAAAAAGCCAGCCAGTCCAGGATCTTGTCTACGGCCAGGGCAAATCATCCTTACAAAAAAAAGAAAAAAAAAACCAAACCAAACCAAACCAAGCCAAACCAATAAAAAAAAAAACAAACCCCAAACTACAAGAGCACATTTTCAAAGCTGCTTTTGCTTTTCAGTAGTGAATCTTATCAAGTGCTAAAAATTGCCAGTTTAGGGAAATCTGAAGCTACCTCTTATCAATGCTATGACTTTTCTGAACTTCTTTATGCTTATGTCCCCTTCACATGAACTCTATAATTTAACTATACAATGTTATAAAAAAAAATAAATCAGCATTAAACTCACTGCCAATTAATGACAATACTTAAGGGGCAATGAATCATGAAGAAGCAGTGAGTGAGCATTCCCAGTTCACTATTTCTACATCACTCATAATCCTCTGGCTATCTCATCTGTTCCCTCAAGGCTGTCTGTTTTTCAAACTCTTGTATCTCAGATCACCCATGTTGTTGTCCTGGTTTAGGCCAGGATAAAGGTGATTTTCTGGTTTGTGCTTTTGCTTTTAGCTAAGTCTCTTGTAAGTAGTTGCACTTGCTGGGGTTAACAGCAAGTTTCTCAGACAGTGTCTGCTTCTAGGACTGATAACACTCCATGTTTATAGTTACAGCTAGAAATTGTTATGCAGAGCCAAGGACACTGCTCAGCTCTCAGGAACATTTTGCTTTCCAGAAGGAGCAACGAGGTCCCACCTGAACCCCTCCTCTGGGGAGGACCGGACAAGATAGATGTCAGAATTGACCAAACAGAGTATTCCATCCCATACACGTCATACTCGGTATAAATTTGAGGGAGCACAAGGGTCAGAGGTCTTCCTCTCTCTTCCTTCCTGCCCTCCCTGCTTCCTTCGGTATCCTGAGAGGATTCCATCCGTCCCGGTGCCTGTGGTCCTGATCCCTGCCAGCCTGAATCTGTGTGTTCCTGCCCCCAGCTCCCCACTGCTGCCGACTCCAGGAGTCCAGCCTGGACTTTCCCAGGGCTGCCCTGCAGCCTCGGTGGTGACGTGAGAGTATTGGGGAAAGGGGGGAGGAACGTGGGATCAACTTTCCTGTATATTTGTATATTTGTATATATTTAGTAATTTTTCCTATTTTATCATTATTGTTTCATTAAAGTTCTGTAGTTTAGTTTCCAACCCATAAGTCTCTCTTCCTTATTCTCTCTCTTTCCTTTATCAGAGGAGAGAGAGATTAATATATAAATCTGTTTCTCGGTTTAAATCTGTTGTTTTGCCGGGCCAGGGTTAAACCGTGACAGAATTTTATTGGCGCCCAACGTGGTGCCCAAGCTAATTGGCTCGAGTCCAATTTAAATTTTGACCATTTACCTGATTTGTTTGACAGTTGTCTTGTTTCTGCACTACTTTTGAAATTTAGTGCTTTTGAAATTGGATGACCAGAACTATACACTGCACTGAGTCCAGAGTCTGGGCTATATGAAGACTGTATAATGAGGTCTTCTGGTGTTTTCTCATTTTCTCCCCTAAGATATCCTATCCCCCTGTTTGTCCATTAGATTGATGCTCAGTAACAAGCTGATGTTTTCCAAAAATTATCCACAGGATCACTTTCCTACAAAACAGTAACTAATATAAAGCTACCTCCCATATGCTTAGTTAATGTTATTTTGCCTCATGTGATTACATTGCACTTGAAAGAACAGTTTTCCTTCTGCTTTATCATCTGTTTCCCAAGCATCATAAGATCATTCTGTAATTTTACAGCATGAAGTTCTTCAGTTTAAGTTTTTTCTACCCTGAATAACTGTGCATTACCCTCTGGGGTACAGCACTATTCAGTCCCTTTGCCTAGATTACCTATAAACAGATCAGTACAGACCTTTGGTAACCACAGTAGTGATGTTACTACACTGTGAAAAGATGATATATTCTTATCCTCTGTTGCCCATCTTTGAAATACTCATTAAAATCCAGAAGAACACAGCTGAAGTACAAAACCAGAACAACCTTAGCTAAAGCTTTTGAAACCCAATCTTCTATGGATTGTATCAGTGCTCATTTCCACCAAAAGCTAAAAAAAAATTCTAAAAGCCTGGAGAGACATGACTATACTATCCTCACAGGGATGCATCCATTCTTCAAAATATTGTAATTGTCTTCATGTCCACTAACTGACAGACCTTCTTATGGCTGCAACTGCTTTATACAGAGTCAATAACAATCTTACTGTTTTGTAGCTGCTAACCTGCACCCTTTGCAGAAGATTGTGCAGTGTCTGTAGCCCTTCATTCCTCTAGTGCTGAGGCTGATAAGGTGACAGATCAAACCAGGAAGATTTCCACAGCCCTCCACTTGGGCTTGTTTAGAACTGCTGTATAAATACAATGTATTCCTAACAATTTAGTATTGCTCAACGTACTGAATTCTTCAAAAGATTTTTGTATTAGCATACCACTTTAAGGCAGCTTCCTGGGCTAATCTCCTGTCTGAGAAGACTGTCTCTGATGTAGAAGTCTACTTGATCCCCATTGCCAAGAACATGAATGGACAAACAGCAATTCTTCTGCAATGGCCTTCTTGTACCTAAGTGATCCTTCACATCTGGAGTATCTACCAACCTCAATAACTCTCCTGTAAAATTATCACATATTTGAAATACAGTTTTAGCATTTACCTTTAGCCAATGGTTCCATAGTAACACACAGTGCCTTACTTTTTTTTGTTTGCTTTCTAGGGTTCACCTTCTTATTTTCCTTTGAACAGGATTAATTTCCAGAGAGATGCCTCTGCTTTCAGTAGTCTGCTGTACTTTTCTTTGTAAGCAAGGGGATATCCAAGTGTGGTTTCACTTCTATGGTAGGCTCTTGGATTAGGTTGCTTTGAGGCATCATTTAACGTCATCTGAAAACAATCTTTGCCATGATGACCCCAGATTTTACTTAATCAATGCAAGGTAATCAAAGCTGGTCATCACTACTGTGATTTTTAACTCCCTTATCATTATATGAACACTGTCACCATAACCGCCTTGATTAAAGTCTCTATAGCCATACACAGAAATTCTGTAATATGCTTTATTTTTTATTTCACTTGACCATAATTTTACATTAGTACCACTATCATACTATGAGGATCTGCTTTTCCATTCCAACCAAAACTCCAGGAACACCACATTGCACTACTTAAAATTTTTCCACCAAGCCTTAAAATTGCTACTGCATCAGCACCTTTGTTTAAACGCAGTCTTGTTTACACATCACTGCTTTTAAGCTTCAAGATCCAAATGTGCATTTCAACAAAAATGCTAGAGAGAGATGTCTAGACACAGATTTTTGGTGTAGGATGTTCTTCATTCCTTCCTACCTGAACTTCAACAGTTCTCCTACCGTTTCATTTGAGACCAAGATTTTTGACGGATTTGTAACTAAGGCAACCATCCTAGGCATGTTTTACTGCACCCCTTTCTCCTCAGACTTAAGTTTTATGTTAGGAAACACCTTTTTGTAAAAGCTAAAAAGGCCATCAATCTGGTTGGGATTTGGTTATTCACCCAGATAAGCAAACAACATCCCTAGTCTTAGTTATACAGCATACAGTTAGTGCTGCATCTTTCTTAAAATGCCATTCAAAAGAATTTCAGAGTATAATACAGAATATTTTGTTTTGCTTTTGAAAGACTGATAATGTATCCTGATAGTTACCTACAGAGCACATTTTTCTAGAGTTTGGATACTTCTAGACCTTTGTTATTTACTATAACTTTTCCTACATGGACTAATCGGTCATTTCTCAGGATAGATAACCAGTATAATGAAATCTGCTTTTCAATTTAATAAAAATGCTGTTCTGTGGAAAAAAATCTCTGGTATCACCTTGGTAAAACACCGTTTTAATTAATTATTTCTTTGATAGAATAATTATGTTTCTAACTGTAAATAACTTCATTGAGATCTATCACATACCCAACTCTTCAAATTCTAGAGATGTTCAGGATACTTGTGCATGATAGCTATAAAAATTGCCAGAGTCACAGTTTCTAAACAAGGGGTAACCATTGCACAAAAAACAGTATTTAAGAGTACAGACACTGAAGTTAACTAGCACTATTCCCTCAAGTTGGAGTTAAGTAGCACTATTCCCTCAAGTGTTCTTACTTTTCCTTTCCTCCCCTACATCAGCCAGACTAGCATTTTATTATTTACATTTTATTCCATTTATTGCCCACAACTGAAATTCTAAATTTTACCTTGCCATACATTTTCATGATTGAATTCACTAACTTTGTGTTGATGCTCTCAAGATAAAGATGAAAATTTTGACAGCTGGCAAGGGGGCAGTTGGGTTTTCTGTTGCTCAGGAAGGTGTGGGAGGTGTTGGTATGTAGACAGGAATACAAAAATTTTGCAGTAACAAGGGTGTCTACTTTCCATTACTCTTTCTGTGCAGGACAGGCAGTTAGGACTTCTGGGAACAAGGTCAGGATGATTTATTCTTCATCCTTGACAGCAGCTGGTAGCCCCACAGCAACAGAACTAAGCAGCTGATACGGCATACAAGAAAAACTTTTGGCACTGCCAAATCAGGTTGTCACCCGACTTGTCAGATTGCTCAATACTGACCACAGTTTGAAGACTGGTTCTTAACTACAAGTATACAGGTGTCCACTTAATTTTGGTAGCACTGAGCAATGTACCTCATCACTACAAAACTGTCAGATGACCACAGCTGGATCACTCTACTGCAGGGTAGAAACCTGCCGTGTCAGTCAGTGGGGAAAAAAATGGGAAAAGAAGGAAATGATACTTGTAAGCAGGCAGCTAAATATGTAATGGATAAAAGAAAGCTCATAACTAAAACTTCAAGAAGCACACCCTCATGTACTCAGTGACACACATCATTCTTCCTTTTCTAAACTGTCCTATAATGCAGTGGATATGGATCCAACCCATGATTTCTTCAGTTTTGTAAACAGACATTACTTTATGAAGTATGTTTGACACAGCCACCCATCAAACAATGCTTTAAATGGGCCAGGATTTTTATGAACCCTTCCAATCTGGCAACTTTCACCTTCTTTGGAGTCCTCTGCCTAACAAGGGAATTGCCAAACAACAATGGAGAGTCTAAGGTAGCAAACTGCAGGACCTACACCTAAAAACAGCATTCAGGGTGTATATAACATCCACTTTGTAACACTTAAACGAATCCTGAAGCTGTTGTAGTACTGGTGACTGCAGTGCAAGACAAAACATTCTGATCCCTACTTAGGGAAGCACCTGCATACAGCAGAAAACCCTCAAGCTCTTTTACATTGCTTTGTTGAGACAAAAGATGCCCTTACAGCATGCATTGCTAACCTAGCAACAATACTTCTGTGCCCTTCACAATGCATGTAGAAGCCAGATATTTCTGTACTTGGGAGATGACAAAGGATATAATGAGAGTGCCTCTCCTTCATTCACATCATAGAGAAGACACACTGTTCAAGGTTACTCTTGCAAAGCTGAGCACTGACCCCAAGGCTCTGTCAGCTTCAGACCTGTTGTCACAATTCTGCAGAAGCACAAAAACATAATAAGCATTCATATAGCTTATAGTAACAGGATGGCCCTACATCAACCACCAAAAGTTAGAGCAGACACAGAGATTTATGACTTTCTTGGTACTCCTGCACTGTGAGAGACCAGCTCTTTAGTTCAGACAGAGACTTCTGCATTTACATGGGAACACCTGGAAACTCTACCTCCAGATGACACAATATTGTTCTACTTGACTCTCTCTCTCTTAAGCACTGTAAACACTGCAATGGTTCCCATATTCAGACAAACAAATGATCACAGGATCCTTGCTGTTGCTAAAAAACCCTGGGTAACTCCTTCAAGTATGTCTATTTACTCAGTTACAGAAGAAGACAACCTGTCCCCACTCCTCAACTAAGTATTCCTCTGAAGGAACAAAGTGAAGTCTGGAAGGTGGATATTTAGGCTTTTATTAATGTCATGCAGATAATTCAACTGGATATCCTCTGGAGGGCACCCATCTCAGCCCAGAATACAGTCTCATTGGTAAAGGTTGACTACAAATCCATTTGATTCAGGAATACTGGGAAGCACCCAGGGAACAGAACAAATTCCTTTTCTACATTCGGATGTTATTTGTCCACAAAAAACCATCAGTAAGATGTTAAACTGAATTCAAACATGAATTCAAATGCTTAATGTTGCAACAAACCTCCACTACTAGCAGAAGTAGCAGACTATCCATAGGCTCAGCACAGCCAAACTACTCATGGGGCAGCCCCTGGTGTACTGAAAAGGTCAGATCACTTTGTGGGCAAGACACAATGCAGTTGTAGTAGAGATGCATGGAAGTGGGTGGTCAGGAGAACATACGTGTTCATGAAAGGCTCCATTCACTACAGCAGTTTGAATATTTTTCTGAATAGGGCAATGTGCCCTTGATAATCTAGCTACAAAACAGATTTCCTCAAAGATATGGAAAACACATGACCTCCTGTGCACATATACATCAAGTCTCTACAGTTTGTACTAGTTAGAAGTAAAGTTTTATCTGATCATCCTCCTTTCCCATGTTGGTCAGAAGGCAATGTTCTCAGTCAGATGAGTAAAACCTTTTTCCATGGTAGAAGAGTATAGTAGCTATACTGTAGTGACAATCTAAACAGATATGGCATTTTTTTTGGTAACAAGAAATGCTGACAGTCTTAAACTTGATTAAGACTTGCTTAATAACCCTGCTGCATGACCTTATTTTAAAAAGGAAAACCTCATATTCCACCATAAAAAAAAAATAAAAATTCAGTATTGTGCAAAACTCCATTTCTCAAAATCCTTGAGTCCAAACTGTATTTACTTTATATTTCTAAAAATATTTTTAACTATGGAATACACAAAGGATTAGAAATTTACAATTCGCTACACTTTTTACTTCCTCCTGCCCACCTTTACAGAAAGTCCATTTAAGTTTTGCTGTTAATTACTTTTTCCTCTTTAACGAGTCAAATTTGCTTCCTGGAAAAAATGACAAAGAAATTCAATATTACTTGGTGCATCTGCATTGTGTAAAAGCAGTAATGTGTTTATCAATCACACAGTTGCACTGTAACTATACTTTGTCACACTTCACAGAAATAAAGAGGAGAAGAAATTGGACCTTTTGGATAACCAAAAGATATCCAGTTTAAAAAACTAATGTGATGAAACTGAAAGTTATTGGAAAAATCTCACACTTAAATCCCAGTTTAAGCATTTCATCCTAAGTAGTCAAATTATAAAGTTGGTATAAATCCATTGGATTTAAGTCAGAAACTCACTGCAGTGAGTAAACCTTTCCTACATCTTTTTGATACGTTAAACCAGAAATATTTATTTAAGACATTTTCTCACCCAAAATATCCAGCTGCCGTAAACGTGTACAGTTAGCAGCAAGCTCCTCAATGTCTGTGTCACACACAGACCTGTTGGCCGTAAGAAAGAGTTTTTGCAAGTTTGGGAGTTTACGTGCAAGGTTTGTGAAACAGCCTGTACTGCTCTGCAACGTCGGGCACCAGCCAAGATCAAGTTCTTCCAAAAGCTGGCAGCCTGAAGCTAATTCTGCTATTCCACTTTCAGTTATGTTTTTACATCTCCACAAATCCAGACTGCGAAGCTTTTTGCATTTTGCTCCCATCATGCTTGCTATAAGATCATAGTCTTCAATCTGCAAGAAAAGCAAATGCTTTGTCACATATACCATCTTTCCAGACATACATAGGTGTTTCAAGATTTGCTTTCTAACACACCTACAGATCTGTCTTGAACATTTGTCATTCCTAAAGAGCTCTGAAAATTATACGTTGTAGAGAACAGTGAGGTTTACTTTTACAAAAGATGAAAATAAATTTCCTACTAACCCCCTGACGCAGATGGTTTTAAATTCACTTAATTCTAAAGATTGGTGAAAACGCAATGAAAAGTTCATTTGCTTTGAAGATTTGTTCTTTTTACTGCGTAGCTGTTCTTCCTTCAAAAGATGATTAAAACTGCTTTTATGACCATAGGTACTGTCACCATAAACACAGGGAGATTGAAGAATGTGCTTATTCCCATTCTGGGTTGATCTGTTGCTACATCTCCATGTGGAAGTCTTACCAGTTACCTTCAGCAAGCCAAAGGGACTGACACAGGGTCACACTACACAGGCAGAAACAATGAAATGCACTATCAAAACTTGCTTGGAACACAAGGACAGCTGGAAAAATGACATCTCTTCTGTCCATGAGTTACAGAAGGGAAGGCTGAGCCACTTCCACTTTGTTGTCACTTGCTTCTGGAGCCAGGAGGATGGTCACTGGTGAGTGATCTGAGGTGCCAACCACTAGGGACAGCAGTAAGCCAGAATCTCACTACACACCCCTGCCACGTACATACAATACAACGCAGATCAGAGCCCTGCAGGAGTAACTGCTGTCCCCGTGTTCTCTTTAAATGTGCCCAGAAAGTCTATGACTCAAACGGCTTTTGCTGAAAATACCTTCTGTCATGGTTATTATTTCAGGGTCAGACACAACGTTAGTCTGTTAAGAATGTTGATTTGGTCTGAATACAAATGAATAGTTTTGGAAAGAAAATGATTATGCATTCAAAGAATGCTCCAAAATTTAGAACGAGGCAGAGTAACTATGAGAAAGCCCACAAGTTATGTTTTAGACCTCCTAAACTAGTATGAAACCTTTAAGTACATGACTAATCTGCATTCATCTTGGACCTTCCAGGAGAATATAGTATAACATCAACTTAGCATTTAACATGCCTTTGTGCAATGTGAAACTAGGTCTAATTCTAAAGCAAGCATGCACACATACACACCCCCCTGCCCCGCTCCCAGCATGGAGTGAGTGCTCACCATGACGCAGCTGCCCAGGCTGAGATGCTGGAGCTCTGAGCAGAAGTTCAGGATACTGAGCAGGGCTGTTTGCTGCCACGGGGGGACACATCAGAAGGGAATATGGAAAGCAAAACAAAGAGAAGAGGTCAATTAGACATTAAAGGCTGTCACCACATTTTCTGAAATACAGCTCAAAACTCTGTTACGGACACCACAAATGCCACTTAATGAGTCCCTGGGTATTCTCCCTATTGATTGGCCTGAAGCAAGGGTAATCGTTACAAACCTTTATCCAACTCAGTTTGGATGTGGTTTTGCCTTGCCCTGAAGATACCAATGCACCCATGACCTACCCGCTCCTTTCCCACAGGAGAGCTGCTGAAGGAATGTGGCAAGTTTGAACAACAGGCCTGGAAACACAGAGGGCTGGCAATGTACCAGAAGGAGAGCGGAGGCTCTGACATTCACTGATGGGCTGCAGCCTGATGGAACTGCCAATAGAGCTGTGCAGCATCAGGACCGAGCTGGTGACTTTAATGTCAAAGGAGTCTCCGTGCTGACAAGGATGCTGACAACCATTGAGCACCTGTCACTACTGCGTGCAGGCCAAAACAGATATAATGTGTATTTTACAGTCATGTTCCTGCCATTTAACATGCCCATGTTTTTTCAGAAAGTACGGCACATTCCTCAGCCTGAAATTGGACTGGAACATCAGATGCATCTCACAAAATGTAAAGTACATTGCCGTTCTGTTCCACAACAAGGGAAACTTTATGGGGTTTTGTTTCTAAAGTACAGAAAATACTCTTTCAGAAATGTTTGTAACCATACTTCATTCTGTAGTTGGAAATATACAGTGCAAAAAAGAATGTTGTCTGGGATTCACACCACAAGTAGCTGAGAATGACACGTAAACCATTCACCACCTTAGTACTTTGTAATCTGTATGAGCATGAAAACAGGAATTAGATTCACAAAGTATTAACCATAGAAGTCTGTCGATGTCTACAGTACATCCAACAGTTAGTAAAAAAGAAACCCCAAGCAATATATAAAGGGCAAAATAGTCTACTGCTAATAAGTGGAATCCCTATGAGAACACTAGTCAACAGTACTTGTTGACAATATTTGACAACGATAGTACATATGGGTAGTATAATTCATTTTATACACATTAAATAGAAATTATTTTTCAGAAAGTTTATGGTAAAATGCTTTATTTAGTTTCCTCAGTTGGTTTTACTCTAATGAAAGTTGTCAGGAACATGATCCTTTGTAATGCCACCCCTTGCACTGAAAGGCTGGCAGACACAGAACAGGGACACAGCATGGGGTATCCATGAAGACCATTTCAAAAATCTAATTTAGGTATCTTCATGGAGCAATTAGAAACATCCAACACCTGACATATTTGGAACATGAGCTTCTAACTTGGACTTCTAAGATTTTTCTCAAAGGCAGCCTACAAGTAGATGCTATGAGTAGGCCTTCCACACTTATATCTCTGCAGAAGTCTTACAAAGCTACTGTATGCTTGCTTGCTTGACTTTCATTCATGTTTTTAAAGAAAAAGGCAGCTAGAGAATTAAACACAGGAGTTACTATTGAAAAGGTAATACTCAAGAACATTTTAAAGGTGTAAATATCCAATACATTTTAAATAATGTACTTCCTAACCCAACGCTTCATTTGTATCATTAAAAATGAATGAGTAGCTCCAAGAGAATGAGACATGGCCATGGCAAGTGCAACTACTTACAAGAGACTTAGGTGAAAGCAAAACTACAAACCAGAAAACCACCTTTATCCTGGCCCAAACCAGGACACTATTTAACCTATTGAAAGCTATGAGCTTTAGAACCTAGTCGGATGCACAAATTAAAAGCAAAATCCCCAGAACCTTCTCTACAGACCTTAAATATCAGAGCTAAATAAATCAGTCTCTGACTGCACACACAGTTCTAAAATAGGGCTTTTGCAAGTATTCACATGCAACAGCAGACAATTTTATTTCAACCTGAGCTTTGCTACTGCTATAAGAATTTGCCATTACAAACACTTCATGCAAATGTAAAAGGTAATCGTTAAGATTGTAAAAAGAAATTTTAAATATATATAAATTCATAATACTTTCCCTCCCCTCCACCCCCTTTCTTTAGCATTATACAGCACAATAAGAAAGCCAAAACTCAAACTTTTTGGATACAGGTTTCTTTTTGGCAATAACCTTTTCAAGAATTATTTGGCATCTGCTATTCTAATATAGTTATTAAAAAACACATCAGATGAAAAGTCAGAATTCTGCAAGCTTCTATTGAAGATTCATTTTGAAAAATACAATGGGGCGAATCAATACTGCATATAAAAAGGTTTAAAAAAAAATAAAATCTTCTTAATGAATTTCAAAGTATTGTACCCTGGCATCTAAAAGACAACCTACAAGAGTCTCAAAAAAGCAATTCTTCTCACAGAAAGATGAATGTAATATGTTAATAATATAGATACAAAAAGATATAGAATTGGTGAAATATGATTCTTATCTAAATCTGCTTCAGCAAAGAAACTGTACATTATGTTTCTGGTAATTTTATTTTTGTTGTTCTGGGGTTTTGTTTAGTTTGTTGTGGGTTTTTTTTCCCTTTTTAAAAAATTTTATTTTCCCCCAAACAGTATTTTAAGGCATTAAGGTAATTTCAAAGTTATGTCTTTGTTGGTACTATGATACTTTGAAACAACTATGTTAAAGATATGAGGGAATTTGAGAGCTTTAGAGGTGAGGCTACAAGTGTGCTTAAAAAAAAAAAAAAGTCATTGGTTTAATCAGTTAAGAAAGAACACAAAATAAATTTAACAAAAGCTAGGACGGTGTAAGTATGTATTCAGGAAAAGATCTCACCTATTGGCTTCCCAGAAAACATACATTTTCAGACTACTTGTAAGATTTTGTGTTGTACAGCACCATACATATCAGAGAACTGCAGTGTCTTCTATGTTTATCCTTATGCCACAACTACAATGAGAAAGTTGCTATTACATGCATTTTATGGATAGAAACATGTAGCATACAGAAACAGTGCATCTCACAACTGGCTACTGGCCCCTCATCATGTATCAGGAGAACAAAGCTCAAGAGTTAAGCCCGCAATTAGTGCCATCAGCACCACGTCACAGAATCTCAGAAGAGCACTGGAGTGGGAGTTGGAGTTGGAAATGACATCTGGAGACCATTAATCCCAGTCCACCTGTCTCCAGCTCACTGGCCTCTCCAACCAGGAAGAAAAAAAAACCTGTTAACTGCATCTGTTAACAGATGTAGGAGCCAGTCCCTTTTACAGTTTCTGTCTGCAGAATGAGATAAAGTCCCTCCGACCCTGCCCTTTATTACCACAACCATAAGTGTATTTCAGTGATGCTTTCTGGATAAAGACATGAACACAGACAAATTTTATATATAGAATTCAAAATAAATATGGCAGCAAAACCAGTCTTCTCCAAATTACAAGCTAGCGATAGAACGGGAAAGAAATATGATGAACAGGGAGAGAACTGGAATATCATAGAATCATAAAATTGGTTGGGTTGGAAGGGACCTCTGAGATCATCAGGTCCAACCCTTGATCCACTACCGCTGTGGTTCCCAGCCCATGGCACTGAGTGCCACATTCAGTCTCTTGTTTAAAATCTCCAGGGACAGAGAATCCACCGCCTCCCTGGGCAGCCCATTCCAATGCTTGATCACTCCCTCTGTAAAGAATTTCTTCCTAATACCTAACCTAAACCTCCCTTGACAGAGCTTAAGTCCATGCCCTCTTGTCTTACTGATGGCTGCCTGGGAGAAGAGCCCAACCCCCCCCTGGCTCCAGCCTCCTTTCAGGGAGTTGTAGAGAGCGATGAGGTCTCCCCTGAGCCTCCTCTTCTCCAGGCTGAACACCCCCAGCTCCCTCAGCCTCTCCTCACAGGACTTGTGCTGGAGTCCCTTCACCAGCCTGGTTGCCCTCCTTTGGACCTGCTCCAGGACCTCAATCTCCTTCCTGAACTGAGGGGCCCAGAACTGGACACAGGACTCGAGCTGTGGCCTCACCAGGGCTGAGTACAGGGGCAGAATCACTTCCCTGGACCTGCTGGCCACGCTGTTCCTGATCCAGGCCAGGATGCCATTGGCCTTCTTGGCCACCTGGGCACACTGCTGGCTCCTGTTCAGCTTCCTGTCAATCCAGACTCCCAGGTCCCTCTCTGCCTGGCTGCTCTCAGCCACTCTGTGCCCAGCCTGGAGCTCCCCATGGGGTTGTTGTGGCCAAAGTGCAGGACCCGGCACTTGGCCGTGTTGAACCTCATCCCATTGGAATCAGCCCAACTCTCCAGTCTGTCCAGGTCCCTCTGCAGAGCCCTCCTGCCTTCCAGCTGATCCACACTCCCCCCAGCTTGGTGTCACCTGTGAATTTGATAATGGAGGACTCAATCCCTTCATCTAAATCATCAATAAAGATATTAAACAGAACTCAGCCCAACACTGATCCCTGGGGGACACCACTGGTGATTGGCCACCAACTGGATCAGCACCGTTCAGCACCACTCTCTGGGCCCGGCCCTCCAGCCAGTTCCTAACCCAGCACAGAGTGCTCCTGTCCAAGCTGTGGGCTGACAGCTTTTTCAGGAGAATGCTGTGAGAGATGGTGTCAAAGGCTTTGCTGAAGTCCAGGCAGACCACATCCACAGCCTTCCCCTCATCCATGAGCTGAGTTATCCAATCATAAAAGGAGATCAGGTTGGTCAGGCAGGACCTGCCCTTCCTAAACCCATATAAATGTTCAAAATCAGCCTCCCACCCCCCAAGGTGCTTGGATTATTGGGATATTTTGGGGATGAAGAACTGGACAGTAATAAAACTTTTGCCTCCAAAATTTATGACACCAGTTTAAAAACAGATGCAATGCAAACACTTTACGAACATACGGCAAGAAAAGAACAAAAGTACAAAAAAAAGAAAGTTGGGACAAATCTTGAGATAGATGTCACCTTTTAAATGTCAAAAAACTTGCTTCCTCAAAGAAGGTGCACTGTAATTTGCAAGTTTTCAGGATGTACAGGGGCACCTTTTTGTTCTCTGCAGCTACTTGGCAGTTCCAGGGACACAACAGGGACTGGGACACAGCAACACGGCAATTACTGAATTAAGTCAATGAAAATAATAGTCTCTGTAGTTAATTCAATTACTGTATTTTGGTTTTGCTTCATTTGGTCAAATTATATCCTCCCTTATGTCTGCAAATCTATTTTACACCTTCAGCCTTCTCCCTCATTCTTCACATTACAGGCTCACTAAATTCAGTCATATGAGACTGACACTGGATCAGGAGGCACCATCAAGGCCCTGTGTTGTACGATTACTGCCACCAGCTCAGCCTCCTTCCAAGAACCCACATTATAGAGCTAGAGGCTTTTGCTTTTTTCCACTATTTTTTGCAATTCTTAATCCTGTACCCAAGGCAAAGAAATTTCATCCAAGCAGTTCAGACAGCAGCTCTCAAAAGTGTAACATGACCCATGTCAAGTTATTTCTGAAAAGCTGGCAGAACAATTTTTAAGGCAGCATTTAACTCTATTGTTGCTCAGGGTGTAAGAAAATAAGAACAGTGACATTTACTACCAAAGTACTTACGTCTCTTCTGAGTATCTACAATTTCCAGTGTCCTCTCTTACAGCTACACAAGGTCCAAATTTGCTCTTGGTTAGAAGTATCCAAGATAAAATTATAAATAAAACACTTGCTTTAAAATTTGTGCATAAAAGTCCTTTGTCCACTGTAATTTGATTTACATTTAATTTTTATATTTCCATCATAATTTTAATATAAACTGCTTCACACATTATAAAGAATGCAGAATATAATGCAATATGAAATATATAAGCTTACATTAAAATTTACACCCAGCAATACAGAGACTGTAATTGTGGCTTTGGTTTCTTTAAAATACAGCTTTGGCTGTATTATTTATATGAATGGAATACTCCATGATAAGCTTTAAATTAAGATAATATTCATACTCAGACCAAAACGATATGCATTGGCAATTACAGTAGACAATAATACCTCCATTGTTCATTGTACTCTGCAAATGCACCAGTGCCAAGAAATGCTTCCATTATGCTGTGAGCACACCCTCAGTGAATAAATATGAAGACACTGGAAGCTTCAATTCAGAAGTTTGAAATAATTTCCAACACAGAAACTGTCATTCAATAGTCAAGAAAATGACACTATATATGGCCTTAAAATCATAAGGGTTAGGATCAAAGACCATAAACTTCTTCAGATGGTACAGCTATCTTACAAAACAGCAGTGCAATAAGTAGCACAACACCAGAAAACTCCTTTTCACCAAGAAGTTCCAATTACACAATGGAGCTTCGATTACAGACTATGAAAATATTTTTAAATCCAAACTTATTCAAAGAAAACAGCAAAAATAACAAGAAACTGTCATTACAATTGCTCAGATATCTACATAATATGTTGTGAATTTTATTAATTTTTTTTTTCATCAAAATCTATTTTTTTCTGTACTTAACAAATAAAAGTCACTATCAGGCAGTTAAGTAATTTTATAAACCAAGAAAATCTGTACTGTAAATGCAATGTATTTTTTAAAATTGTGTTCCATGTCTCAAATACTGCTAATATACAAAGACACTAGAATCTAATAATTAGCAAGTCATTCTAAAGGAGAGTATATTGAGAATTACAGAAAGTTACTTAACATGACAGTTTCCCAGTTATATTGCCAAATACAGCCTGTCAGGAATACACTTCAAAACAAGATAAACGCTTTCACATTTGTGATTTCACTACGCTGCTTAAAACAGCTGGTGAAAAGTCATTGATCTTCCATACAGATTTTTTACTTATTTTTATTAAATCCAGAGGCTACTTTAAAAAAAACATAACAACCCTATGGTTTTTGAAACTACCTTTGAACTATTTTAATTTACACATAAGCATTGAATTAATTTAATTAATGTCTTAATTAATGAAAAAATATAACTTTACCAGGATTTAAAGTACTTATTGCAAAATTTACAAAAATCTTTGTTCCTACCTCCACTTTTGTTCGGTAGAGAATGAGACGCCTTAGGCTGCCCACTTTGGCTATGTGGTTGAAAGCTTGGGGTGGTATTTTATCACAGGATGAGAGATTTAATTCCTGAAGATTTGGACACATTTCAGTAATAACCTCCAAGCATGTTTCATTGAGGAAATGGCCACAAGACAATTCAAGACGTACTAGTTCAGAACCACAAACTTTCAAGAACCTGTAAAACATACATTTTAAAGTGAAAAGGTGAGAGTCTGAATACTGTCAAAAACGTAAGCATGTAAACTAGAAAATAGTTCCTTTCAACAATGGGAAGCCTGCAGATCACCTCAGTTAAAAGAATGGAAAACATGATTAGGTTAAAGTAATTTAATCATAACCATGCTGAAGAAGTTACTTCAGAAACAAACCTGTACAAATCTAGAAGAGACCAAACCTACTAGGTGTTGAGTTATGCAAGAGCAGTATTATAAAACCAAAGGTAGTTTGAGAGTCAAGGCTGTTTCATCAACATTAACTTGACACTGTACATAAGCTAGATATTATACAATGTTTGGTACAAAAGAATATTTTACTACATTTTCAGAAACATGGAAAGCTATCTAATGCTGCACATAGCATAAGGAGGCTCATGTCACTATAGCAACCTTAAAAAAAAATCCTACCTTGAAAATTAATGGCAAAAGAATAATTGGGGATGAGAACGATACAGAGAGGGCTTTTTATTAAATATACATTAGTCTTGAAAACTGTTTTGTTTTAGAAAGTTCAAATATGCTTTGTTCTTGTGATTTACTGTGAGATAATGGAGCAAAGTACAACACAGATAAAAAGTAAAAAGCCACTTTTGACAACAACCCACAAGTTTCCACCAGTAAATTCAGATTCTCTTTATCTCACAAAAATCTGCAAATGTGAAAGAGGTTAAACCAATACTTTCAAATGGACGGATACTGAGAAGTATTTTAAGGCTTCCACATGATATCATTCCTTTGATTAACAAATCAGTCAAACCAACAGTTAGCAGCTGTTCTAGAACACAGATTCCTAAGGACTATTCCATGAGTTTCACTGGAATTAAAAAAATGTTTAAGAGATCAGAAGAAAAAACATCCAAAATTTAGAAACTGATGGTCTTTGCATGAACTAAACCTTCTCTCAGACATCTTGCACAAGAAATTCAAGCTCCATTATAATTAATGCAAGCTTTATTAAAAAAGCATAAGCTTATGTACGACCCTTTCTATTACAGAGATCACCTTCATACCATAAATCAATCACTGTGCTTCTAAGTTTGATATTTAATAAGGAAAAACCCCACACATTTGCAGTGATTTTGTTGCACTTTATTTTAATAGTTTCTCAAGTAAAAAAACCTAAATTCCTAACCTATGGGCTGCAATGAATTCCCCTTGTTACTTCCTACAAAAATGGAGCTACTTGTGAGAAAGCATTAGTTCCTTAGAATAAATATTCTGATCTGCCCTATTAGCAGTTCTATCCTACAAAAACCTTCATGCAGACACAGACAGCAGTTTTACGTTCTGACACTCTCACTGCAAAGTTCGTATTAATTCTTAGGTTTAAGTGATAGAAAAGCCAGAGAGATAGGAGGCTTCTGCTTGCACCAAAACTCCTAGTGCTACAATGAAACAGGGATTAGCACAGGTATAAGGCTTGGCTCCTGCTAAAACTTAGGAGGAAATAGCTGCTGGTCCCAAAAGCAGACACATTCAGGGAGGGGTTCCTCAATGATGTTAACGCTAGCACAGGCCCTGAAGTCCATCTTTCAAGATCCCAGTTTTCAGACCTTCTACTTTCCTTATTTTTTCACTCCTTATTCAATTCATATTTGCCATTCTTCATCAACTTTCATTATTTATTTCATCTTGCACATTACAAAGCCTTAGTTTGATTATGCAGATCCTAGACAACAGAGGCAAAAAGAGATTCCAGGATGGCATCTCCATCCTAGAAGGTTTCCAAGAATCACTTGAAAACTTGTCTGACTCTGATCTAGCATTGGGGACACTGGCACTTCAAGTGAGAGCTTGGAGCAGACAATCTGGAGAGGTCCCTAATATCCCACATTTTCATGGGCCTATGCAAACAGAAAACAAGAGAGGGTCTGAGACATGAAAGGGGAGACCATAAGCCCCAGCGTCACAGGGGTTTTGCCAAGTATGGCCTTCAAATCATCTCTTCCACTATTTTTGTCTAAGTCTGCAGTCTCTATATAGAATCTACTTTATTTAGTAAAATCAGCACTTATTTGCTGTTTTAATACTGGGTACAGTGAATCCATCTAGACTGGTAAGCCTTCTTATGGGTGTCAGAGCTGAATGACATGACAATTCACAACACTTAGCATCAAGTATTTTAAACATTAAACTGCTATTTTAGACTAGCAGTAGAGTCCAACACTGCCATGGAGAAACACAAGATGGAAATCTCCAAATCTCCTGGAAATGAGAATAGAGATACATGGATCCATTACTGGTTACCAATTAGCCAATTCCTCTATTTAATGAGTGCTTAAACAATACATTCACACAGCTTCTTTCATCAAGAAATTATCAGGTTTGTTTGAATGGTGATATTTTCCAAAAAACCTTGTCAATTGCCACTTATTAAACCTCTAGCTTTTAATTTGGTAGAGGGTAAATATTTTATGAATTAATCCATTACAATAACAGATGTTAGGTTAACTGCCATAAAATATAACAGTGCTTGGCTGTTCTAAATGTTGGTAAAGATCAACATTTTTTTCCTACTAGGACTGTGAAAAGTTAACACTACCAGGTCAGGAAAACACACAGGTAGCCCCTAGAGAAGAACTCCACAAGCTTGAAGGAGTTATTACCCTCGTAACATTTTATTTGAATTCATTACACTTGAAACACACAGACAGAGCAAACACAGCAGTACCAACAGGCACCACGCTTCATAGCTTTGCTGGTCTTTTTGGAAAAGGTTATTTAGGAGACATTAAAGAGAAAAGCAAGGGGGATAAAGGGACATGAAGGGAGGGTAACAAGCTGACAGGCATGAAAGTAAAAACATGAACAGAAATTTGAGGAGGAATCTGTACCAACCAGCACAAGGTAGAGAACATCAGTGAGAACTGCAGAGTTCTCTGAATGATGAAGGGACCCCAATCGTTACTTGCACTCAAGAGGCTGCTCAGGACAGAGGTTTTTGCCAACATCTTTTTACATAGATCTCCAAAGCCATCTGGCAAGGTAGAAAATTGTTTCTCATGCTTTCAGAATACATGTGCCAGGTATTCATAGTTCTGAGACTTAACAGACACTGGATGCCTGGGTCTGACTTGGCTTGTTTGAAAACAAACAATCCCCAAAAAAGCACCTTCTACCCAAATCAACCTATCTTCAGAAACCTCTCCTTTAATCACGGAGGACAGACTGGCTTCTATTTTTAGTCTCTTCTCCTTTCTGCACAGCCACCTATCCCTTTAATATTGCTATTATCAATATTTCATACACACTTTCTGATGTGATTTCTCTTCATTCCTTCATGTTTGTTATGAAATATGACTGACTAAACAACCTAGAATAATGTGAACATGTACATTTATTTTGCTAGACACTGGATCGGTCCTTTTTCTCCAAGTTTATCCTCATCCTAGACTACAGGATTTCAGGGGGTTTTTTTGTCTGTTGTTTTTCGGGGGTAGGGTTGGTTGTTTCATTTGGGTTTTCTGTTTTGTATTGTTTTGGTCTTTTTTAATAAAAAAGCATTTTCCATTACCTTCTGCCTGCTGACATGAACTGCTGCTCATTTCCCCCTACCCCTGCTTCAGCTTCAGCTTTTGGGAAGTTGGTTCTAGTGAAGACCTTCTGAAATATCAAATGTACCTATCAGCAGTAAGGAAGCTGTTTTTTCATGCTGATGTTAAACCCACCATGATCAGAAGGTCACTTAGTCTATTAACAACTTCCAACCATGTAATTCATAGCCATCTCTTAAGCATATCCCATGAGCCTAAGTTCTAAAATTAAAATACTAAGGTACAAGAGATAGCACTCTTTGTGTCAGAACTAGCTGCATAAGACCTTCCAAATAAAATTCTCAAAATACTTTTAGACATATGCTTATTAAGGCTGTGAACATATCACATTTCCTCCAATGGTTTCTAATGGAATTTCATTTGATCTAAAACCTACACTTTGCTGTTAGCATAATCATAAAATCATAGAATAATTTGGGTTGGAAGGGACCTCTAAAGGTCTTCTAGTCCAAGCCCCCTGCAGTAAGCAGGGACATCCTCAACTAGATCAGGTTGCTCAGACCCTCATCAAGCTTCACCTTGAGTATCTCCAGGAATGAGGCCTCACCTACCTCCCTGGGCAACCTGTCCCATTGTTCCATTATTCTCATGGTAAATAATTTTTTCCTAACATCCAACCTAAATCTACTCTTCTCTGATTTGAAACCATTGCCCCTCATCCTGTCACTCCAGGCCCTTGCAAACCTTCCCTCTCCAGCCTTCCTGTAGGTTCCCTTCAGCTACTGGAAGGTCACTATTAGGTCTCTCCAGAGCCTTCTTTCTCTGGGCTGAACAACCCCAGCTCCCTCAGACTGTCTTCATAGGAGAGGTGTTCCAGGCCCCTGATCATTTTCATAGCTCTTCCCACTCAATAACCCATGGTTCAAAGTTACTGAAACAAGTCAGAATCACAATCCAGTTCCATCTACTCATCTTTCCTGAACACAAACAGCTACCTAGTTTTATATTCCTTGAGTACAATTAACCCAACAGGTTTCAATCATGCTTATTTTACTGAATCCATTTTCAATTAATACCTTGGGTACTCATTTTGTAGTCATTGACATATAAACCACTGAATTTGGTGTTCAAAGGGAAGAAGAAAAGGGGGTAAGGCAGGAAGCAAGTTCCATTTAAGAACAACATAGGGCTAGATTGTTTGTTTGGGGTTTTTTTGTCTTTAGCACTTTCCCTTGTAGTGTTATCTTGTGCTAGCATCCAAACCAGGGGCGTTAACCTCCATTACTTGACAGATACAACACTGCCTCATTTGCCTAGCCTTTCTTGCTTGGAATCCCCCTCCTAGAGCCAGCATTTCATGAAAATAACCACTTCAGTTTGCTTGAAGCCAACCACACGCTCCCTCCAGCTACTCAGGTCTCTGCTTTCCAGAGCCTGCCAGCAGACAAGAAAAATGTCAAAGAATAAATAAATAAATAAGTTGGATTTTGTTCCTCTTCATTTCATTTATAAGACCTTCAGGTCTTCTCTTCCTTACTGTAATTCTACCTATGTGATTACTTGCACAAACTCTGCAGAGCACTTCATTATCCTGACCTGTCTTGCCGCTACAGTCTTACATTTGATCCAGTGGTTTCCAGAGTCACAACTTAATATACCTCCTAAAGTCACATTCATGTTTTTTATATTCACTGTCATGCTTCTCCTTGTTAGTATTGCTGTGTTGCACAACAGCAGCATCTATTACAGATAATTTCATTAAAAGTGTTAAATTTGGTATAACTGGACTACAAATGAGTACATAAGATGTGGAAGCACAAGAAAGAACAAATGGCAATACAAGTGCTGGTAGAGCAGTGTGTGCTGGTGGAAGTCTGGTTAGTAGATCATCAAGATCCTTGAGCATATGTATGTGCAGTTTCTCAGGAAACAAAAGATTAGAAGATGAAGGAAAGAGGTGACCCAGGATGGTTAAACTGCATGCTGGACAAGCTGCTCTGGACACAACGCCTCAGCTGTCTTAGTCCATGCAAGTATGCACACTCCAGAGTGAGAGGAGTAAAGGAATTTTGCTTTTAAAACAAAGTCCCCTTCCCTTCCTCTCAGCTATTCTAATTTTCACAATGTTATTTTCTACCCTAGCATGTATTACACTTTTTTGTGTCAGCAAACCTTAAAATATTGCATGCAAGTAGGGAGATATTAAGTACCTGTCCCTGTGCTTTTCTCAACAGTGATTAAACTATTTCAATGAAAATATGCCAAACCAAACATTACTTAATCTCAGTAACAGCAACTCTAAGTTTTACAAAAAAACTGTGGAAATTAAGGTATGAGTCAGAGATGATTTTTTATGTGAAAAATCCCTGTAAAGTAACACACTGGTCCTATTTTCTGTGACTGAGACCTGATGTATGATTCAGTTATTTCTCTGCCTTTCCTGCTAGTTTGGCTGGTAGTAAAGCCTCAGCAACTTAAATTGCTGTCAAAATACACCTCTCAAACTGCAACTAAAGCCATGTAACATTAATAACAACAAAATTGTTGAAGAAATATACCTGCCTGTGCTTGACATGCAAACATTGCATCACTAACCTGAAAACAAATCACTATTAATTCATTTTCACAAAATGAAATGCTAGAGGTAAATAAAAATCCAAATACCTCAGTTAAAGCAAAAGAGTGAGCAAAACAAACCAATAACGTTGTCAGTGATACAAAGAAACCTGCATGCAGAACTCAGTTTTTAAACTATCCTCCTCTTCGAGCTGTTTAAACCCCTAAGAGCATTTATTCAGCATCTTGATGTTTAGCATAGCTCCAGTAAACTTGCCTCACTTTTCCTATATAGGTCTTACCTTCCCACACTGATATTCCCCTGGCATGAAGAAATCCACCAAACTCCTCTAACACCAAGAGAAATGTAGTGCTGTTTATGTAATGCTTGCTGAGAAATCTTTGTTTATTCCCTGTCATTTTGTATTCCAGACACTTGAGACTGCTCAGATACTGATTTCATTTGTCTTTTACTTTTCCAAACACTTTTAGTTCAATCTGAATGAGCAAGTTTAGTTAGTTTAAATTATATGCTGAAATGAAAAATTTATGATAGTCATTTTTAGCCTGAAGGAGTAGATGTTATCAATAAGTTAAAACACCTTCAGCTTTGCCTCAGGATGTTAATATGCCTGAAGCATTTTATCTTCCCATGATAATACAGTATTTGCTTCAGTCACATGTCTTAAAATCACTCATTTTAAAAATTTTATTCTTTAATACACTTTTGCAAGAAAATACATTTCTTCAACTATTTCTTAGAATCATGTCTACATGAATCTTTTCAAGCAACACACACATTTACACATGCTATTTCTTTTAAGACTCTCCTAAGAAACCACAGAAAAAACCCCATATTTTGAAAGCTATTTTGCCAAAATAAAATTCAAGCAAGAACAGCATTTAAATGTGCCCTGATCTGCAGAAATCATAACCTGAACTGTACCATTGTAAGAAAGAAACTACCAGTTTTGAATCAACGGTGCCAAATGTAACACCAAATACTGAGAAAAGTGCAAAAATACAGAAAACAAACTAAAAAGCATGTCCTTTAAAAAGTGTAATACTGTTACATATGAGGACAAGATACCTTGCTTTTAGTATTTTGCCATTTAAACACTACAGTATATTTGTAGTGTTTGTGAAGTTATTTACAAATTTCATTTAGCATATGTTTTTTCTCCCTGAGTTGAAAAATATGGGTTGGCCTTTCATAACTGTCCTTCAAGTCGTCTTCTAGGCAGAATTCTCTACATCTTTGACTAGTTGGCTTGACAGCCATTTCTGGGGCAACATAACACAAAATTCATAAACCTGAAGTATTGGAACAATTTAGGCCCATTTCAAGTAAAAAGAAGACTTCACCAGAGATATCCAAAATAAAAGATGCAGCTCGGTACTGCATAGGTACACCTCACTGCCTCATTTTAAAATTTTCTTTGCAGAAAGAAATTGAGATTACTAGGACAAGAGAGGGAGCCAAGGAGAGCAGGATAAACCAATAAACTGAAAAGAAAATTTAAGCATGAAAGAGAATTCCTAGGAAAGTCAAAGCACCTCCGTTCTTTGGAAGCTGTTTTGTGCAGTATTTCCTAAAAGTCAGGCTGGGTGAGGAATGTCTTGAAGTTTAAAATAAAAATTGTGGGGGTTCATGACTACATGTCCTGGATGCTGCAATATGCACATGGTGGTAGTAACTTAATGAACAGCTCGGGTAGTAGAACTACAACATTATTTGGCAGATTTCTCCTTTGAGGCAGCATCTCTTATTAGGAAGCTACTTTTTTTTGAAGAGTTACATGAATGCTTTTGAAAAGCATGTGTTGTTCTAACAAATCTCCTGTACTAACAGATACTTGCATAGCAAATGAGCAGCAAATTTTCTTTCCCTAGAGGCCAGAAAATCCCAGACATGACAATGAAGAACGCCAAATGAAATTTGTGTTTAGAGATTTTACTAAAAATGATACTTCCACAGAAGAAAGGGTTGCAGAATTACTTCTGTGTTAGGAAAAAGAAAATTTCCAAAACCCTACCTAGTTGCAGTGGAGAACTTTTGATTCAGAAGTGAAAATACAGAGAAGTCAAACCTGAAAATTATTCAGCTTACAACTTTGTTTCAAAAATTTACAATTGAACTGCATCTCCCATTGAGATTAAGACATTTTCAAATAAATGGAAGCCAGAAATAACAATACAAACTGCAAAGTTTGTAAGTCTCTGAATTAATTTCTTTCAATATTGCAAACATTTTTAGCAACACTGCATGTTCAAAAAATTCCAAAGATTTAGTAACTAAGTATCATAAAGCAAGCATTTCATGATTTCAGAACTGAATTCTCAAATAAAACTCATATATTTATCCTCTGCACAATGTATCTAATATGAAATCCAAATCTAGAAGAAATGGTTGTAACCCATTCAGCAACTATCTGACGTCTACCTCCTTTTTCTACCACAAAGGAGTACAGGGTTTTTGGATTATACTGGAAAAAAGGAAGCAACACTCATCTTGACAAAGTATGTCTTCAAATTATTGTACTTTCCCAGGGAAGGCACCCAGGCATTAAAGGAAAGAGAACATCTAAATAGTTGATTTAACTTTTTTATTCAGAAAACAAATGAGAATTAAAAATTCTTTATAGATATACTAAATATTTCTGTTCCTTATCAGTCGAGTTCTGCTTTCACCTGCCATTGCTGACTACCTCTTAGCTGAAGCAGCAATTTTTGTCTAAATGAAATGCACTGATAAGATGCTGTTTAACTAATGCAAATGAGTAAAGAAGCAAGAAGTGATCTGCTAAGAAAGCAGAGAACAAGGCTGTTATACAAAGAAGATTCCTCGTGAATTTGCTTTCTTAATGACCTACAGCAGCAGTATATTTTCAGCTCAGTGGAAGATGCACATCCAAACCCCCGGTTTCCCAACAGAGCTAATGTTTTAAATCATTTTTATGAAAATATTTGCATTTACATTGCACTCCAGTGATTACTTAGGGCCCATACTTTGTAAGCATGCACTGTAATCAGTTTACTGCTGCAGCCATTCTAATACAGTCCTACTGACGAATCATCTGTACAAAGAACAACCACAAACATTTCCTTCATGAAAAGGACTTTTGACAGCTTGGTTCTACTGGAGTCTTTTAGAAGCCCAGGAGAAAGCAAAACAATGCTCCCCTTAGAAGAAGCCTTTCAGTCACAGGCAGTTTGGCACATGCAGACTCTACATATTAAAATGGATTTTGCTGCTGTAATGACTATATTACCGTTTTAACTGTTTGGTTTTTCTACAACATAACAATTACACCCTTATAGTAAACCCAAGACACTTACTGTCTTTTAATAAAGTTTCAAATACATATTGAAACTACTGTGCAGCAGCTCTGCAAATTGAGCTTGTCAAAACACTTCTGTACATTTAGCACTGACCTGCTAAATCCAGAAACAGAGATGGCTCCCCTGTTTCCAGTCCAAGATAAATTCAGCCACTGGATGAGAGTGCAGCGAGACTGTAGGTATTCCAGAGATGTGTCATTAATCCTTGCCCAGTAAGGTTGTAAACTGAGATGAATGTACTGTAGTGGATCACAGCAATGTTGATACAGTAGCTTACAAGTTTGCGCTAGTCTACACAGGTCTGGTACTGTGAGGTGACTCAAAATCAACTGGATGAGCTATATTAAAAACAGAAAAAAGTCAGAGATGGTCATATAGCACTTGAAACGTTAAGGGAAAACTGCAAAGGAATAAGAAAAGATGTTCTAACTTCAAAGCAAAGTAAATCCTTTTACTTAGAAGTAACTTCTTGAATAAATCATTGATTAACTATTAAAGAGGACTGTGCTGCCTTCTCAAATTGACAACATATTAAACAAGAAAGAAAAAGAAGATCAGCGTTTGAAAGTGACAGGATGCTTTCAAATTAGAAGTTTCTTTACCCATGCTAATTTAAACAGTGATATATATGTAAACACTATGTTTACATATTTCCCTTCACAATGTCTGCACTGCCATTGATCAGAACACTGAGTTGGCATCCTCCTTCTCTGGATTTGTTTTTTAAGATGGCAGCATATTTGCAGAGTACATGGAAAAACACACTGTGTCCCAGTTTCCCCACACCCTGAGCTGATGTCAGATTTGTCTGCTTCCTGCTACAAAAATCTGTGTTCTGTCTTCTACCTTATGTCCACTCACATCCATGCTGGACTACATAACTAGGTAAAAATTCAACATATTCAGATCTGCTTTTATGAAATTATCTTTTTCTTGCTGTAATACTTGGAACGCAATTTTGCTCTATGCCAGACCGAAATCTGAAAGGCAAAACCCCTTTTCACCTTTACCAGATAGAATCATTTCAGCTTCAGAATACCTAGTCTGACTATACCACCAAGTTTTCATAACGACTTATCTCACACACAGAAATGAAGAAATATTGCCCATTTCCTGCTCTGTTTTGCCTTCCACAGGAAAATAATCACAGACAGACACATAAAAACTTGGTTTAGTAAATTAGAAAAACACTTTTAAAAATATTTCCTTTAGTTTAGAAACCGAGAGAAAATGAACTTGTACAAATGAAATCTAAAACTGAATGTCTTTAACAGCTCTAAGTTCCTGCACTCCAGTTATGTAGCAATAGCTGACCAAATGTTTTGAAGCAGAGTGGGGAACAATAACTTGCAGGAATGAATTGGTGTAAATTATAATCAAATAACCCACAAAACAGCTTAAACTGAGGAAAGTCCTGTGGCCCTTTCAAAATAACATAACATTTAATTTTGATGTCTTGTAAGGATTCGTAAGACAAAACCACCAAAAATCGGAATAACACTGACATAAAATGAAAATAAAGCTTTTAGTGAGATCCTAACAGATTGTTCTTCCAATGCACCAGTTTATTATGCATCTAGCTGCCACCTCCCCTCCTCCCCACCTTCACTTTTGGAAGAGAAAAAACAAGAAAACAATCCGACTTCCTGTGAAATGAAAAATGTTACTTCCTACTCAGCTCCAGATTTAGTATTTGGATTTTGAACATAATCTATGACTTAAAAAAAATTTAACTTCGACTCCGATGCCAAAATACAGTGTTTGCATATAGTCTGGTTTTTCTCAAGCTTGATATCAAGCCTTCTCTTCTTTCCTTCTTTCCCATAAAAACAGCCCAGGCTTTTTCCCTCTGCAGGTGCCTGGAACTCCTCACTTCAGCTTAATTCCGAGGACCCACACAGACATTTCAATGTGACAGCAATATATGTAAGTATATAAGTATATATGCATATATAATGACTGCTTTTAATATATTATAATAACTAAGTTTGCTCCCAACTGACATTGCACACTGGCATCTTGGACATTTGGTATCTGAGAGAGAAAGAAAACTAATCAGGACCTAATACAAATATAATTCCAAGTTAACATATTGATTTTTGCTTGGCTTAGACCAATACTTGAATTTAAAAGTTGTGTAACAGTTTTGTTTGGCATTCTAATAGCAGATACCTACACATACCCCTATTTTTCTAGGAACACCAGTTAACTTCAAATAATTTTCAATATTCTGAAAGACAGCTTTAAATTATTTTGCAATCTTTTTCCTAGTCCATGCTTCATAAGTCACCTAAAAACATATTTTCTAAATGTCTTTTAACTCTATTTTTCACATTCTTATTAAATTTTCTCAGAGCAGAGAGCTTAGCAAAGGCTGCACAGTTAGGTAAATTTATGTCCATAGTTAATTTGGTGTAATAATGTCTGATAGAAACAAAGCAATACAAATAACATCAAATGAAAAAAACCTATTTTGCAACTTCTGGGCAGTAAAGTTAATGATGAATGAAACTATAAATTTCTCACCAATGTCCCTTTACACTAATTGATGATTTCAATGAGAGTTTCATAGTGTACAGGATGTTGTGACCCTCCTCACCTAACATAAATCTTTTACCACATGAATATCTGAACAGAAAAATAATACTTTATTTTTTTTTACTGAAATTATGCTAATTCATAATATCTAGAATGAAAAATATAACAAAATGCCACTACTATGACATTAAGATATAAAGTACTTCTTTTCTGGCTTTTGATTAAAAAAGATAACAGGTTCCAAACCTATAGGCCAACAACCATTAACCACTGCTAGTTTGGAGTCTGGTGCCTGTCAGAATTTCACTTTTTATGTGTGTTTACCTTAGCATAAAGTACAATCTGAAACCATAATGCCTGTGTGACATGATATATTCTATGGTGCTACACCATGTTCATGGTGATTCCAAGAATGCTGCAGTGTTGACTGTCTGCTTTGAAATCTAATTTTGTAACAGTTTCTCACAAAGAACAGTTTCTATTCTGTATTTATGAAAAATTACTTCAGCCATTGTTATTTCACACTTTCTTATAAATAGGTCAGTAAAACCAAAGATTACTGGAAAACCAATACAAAGTAGCATAAATGGGAAAAAAAGATATAAATTATACAACACGAGTGACCTCCTTAGACTGTGATGGACCAGAAGTATAGAAGTACTTTTTTTCCCCCTTTCGGGGCAAATATAGCATGTGCCAGCTTAAGAGGTGTGGCGAGGTCAACACACACAACAGTGGAAGCCTCCAAAAAGGGGAGGTTTCTAAATCAAAATTCTCCACAAAAATTCTGCAACAGCAGTAGAGAAATTCATTCTGTGCTGTTTTAGCACAGAGAAGAACCTGACTCATAACTGATCCATGTGTGTCTACTGACTGCAGCATCTTGCATATCCATGTATATTTTGAATTATCAATTTAAAAATACAGCTTAAAAACCCCAGACATCTCATCCACTGCAACATTCACTAATAAGCTCAGACAGGATTTCCACCACACCCTTCAATACATGGCGTAAAACCTTACCAAGGTATAGCTTCCTAATAGTATTACCTACCTGAAAGTTTCTTCAGCTTTTTAAAGTTTTTCTGAATAAGAGCAAGCAATAACCATTTGTACCAAATAGGTGTTTACATCACTTTGTGTATAGAGCCCAATAATGCAGATCTGGATTTGGTTAGAAAATAATTGTTGGACGGTGGTCAAGCCTAAAGTATCTGCACTTTCTACAGATTTCTTCTTTCAGTTCTTCAGTGTGAGTCCTTCCTATATGAAAATTCATTGGTCTATGAAAATCACTCATTCAGAAACATGCAAGTGAAAGACTTACACCTTTTTTCTTTCTGCAGCTGATCTACAGCTTAGACTCAAATTAATTAGAATCCATATTAAGACATGCTCAGAGAGAGGACAAAAGTGCACAAAAAAGCAAAGAGAAACAGTAGGAAAGAGAAGATGGTATTCTAGGGATTCTGACATTCCTCAACATACTTTCAGAAAACACAATCCCTAGTGCCACAATCCTGCAGCTTGCACCAGTAAACACATACACATTTAATAGCACATGTGAACACATGAAAAGCACATCTTGCAACTGTTTCACAGAACAACCATTTAAGTGTCTCTTTTCTTTATTCCACTCAAATAAGATGCTTTGGCAGAGCAGGCTTTACATCACCAGGCTGTAAGCTGTGATCCCCTGACCAGTGAAAGGCTGTAAAGTTTTTAAACCCCTTATTGAAAAGAACAGTCTGCACAATCAAATAATCAAGATTCCAGAAGGAGTAAAGAGAGATCTTCATGTGCCATTGCTCTGAGCTGAGACTGCTATAGCAACTGGCAGTATATTGGCCATTAAGTGAGCAGAATCTTGTGCCATAAAGTTATTAGCTGCTAAGACAGCTTTTAAGCCCCCTGTGAGCTTCTCTTTCCAAAGAGAAGCATCAAATCTTGCTGATTATCTGAAAGCTTACAAATATTTATTCTGGAAAGATGGAAGAAGTTTACTGTTGAGGGGGAAAAAGATACTTAAAAATGCTCCTGCTTACTGCTCCAACTCTTGTACTTAAGGTTCATTTCAGGGATGAAGATCTTACATTCAAGGCCCATTTTCCTGAACTCAGGTGCCAAATCCACATTTAGTGGTGAAATTCACTTCCCCAGTAGACATGAACAGCTCATAAGTGTCGAGGAAAAATTCAGCTTCAGAAAAAAATGGCTTCAAGGAATGACAAAAATGTAATTTATATTTTTAATAGACTTTTGACATAAAAAGATATCTTTTGGACTGCAGCATGCAGAATTTCCTCTGACTGTCCTCTCTGAAGAATCTAAAGTTAGGTTCTTGGTACCTGGCACATCTTGATGACTCTCAAACAGCACAACAGGTATGGCAGGCATTCACCACCTTTCTCAAAGGCTTTTAATTTGTTCAGGCTTTCAGGTCTCACGCTTTCCTGCCAAGGCAACTAAGACTAAAGCCTTACCACTTCCACCTTACAAGCAGCATGAGTTAGTCAAAGATAACTGGGGAAGAAAGACAAGGACATGCAGTGTCTGCTAGAAAATCCTTCCTCAATTTTACGGTAATTCTGGGGAACAGATGATAGTACAAGTACTTCACAGCTGCTCAGGGCTGGTTAACACCGTCCATGAGCAGGAAAAGAAAATTTTCTCACTCAGTTCATCCAAGATTTCACACTTTCTCCTAAGTAAGTCTGTGCCCCTGGAGTCAAGAATCTCCCTTCTTTTGGCAAGAGCAATCTAGACTCTTACAATGCTTTTTTTTTGGCTGCTCACACTGCTGCAAGCCATTCCTAATGCCATTCCAAGGAACAACAGAATCTACAAAAGGATAGTCTGTGGAAGTTTCAGAAAGACAATAAAGGCAAAACAAAGGCTGAAGGAACTGCTGCCTACATTAAGATTAGCATCTAAAACCATTCAGCCTGTGTATTCTGTGAATAATGGAGGGTTGTATGAAAAAGCCTGAAGTAGCTCAGATTAAGAATCTAAGCACAGGTATGGAGACTTAGGACAGTTACATGTTCACAATCAACGTGAATATACAAAAAAAACCAGAATTTTCCATGTAATGTATCAATCAAAACTGGAAGGAGTCAGCGGTTGTCTGTCTGCAACATCACAAGGTTTGAACACTTCCCCAGAAAAATCTGACACTTGTGAGTCTTGAAGACAGCATGCAGTGTACTGTACCCATATCTGATGCAATACAAGGCTGTCATACTACAAAGTACAACATTTTTGTTCTTCTGATACCCGAACCTTTGAAGCTGGACCAAGGAAGTCAGAGACTGGTATTTTTGCCGTTACAAAATCAGCCCAGAAATAGTAATTTGTAGTTTTCTCATAAATATTCCACCTATATTTTCAGTTTCTTGAAATCAAAGCAGAAGAAAAAAATGTGCTTGGTATTGATAGACCATATAAATGCATTCATGAAAACAAACATGTTAAAAAATGGATTAAAAAGGAAGCTGGTACACAAACAGGAAGGCAGAAAAGCACAAGAAAAAATATGAAGGTAGAAGTCATAGGAATAACAGGGCCACACAAATACTACTTAAACTATAATCTTAATATATGGAACAGAAAGGAGATTATTCAATCTCTATGATAGTCTACTATATATAAATTTATCCAGCCTTTCAAACAAGACTTCCAACATTTAAATCAAGTTTTCTCTAAAATTCATTCCAACACATTCCAAACTTTCAAACAGTTACACATTTTAGGGTGCTCTGGAATCAACTGCACCTTTGCATATACAACATACTTTCTTTAATTCAGTACTGATATACAAGCATCAAGAAAAAGAAATAATATATTAAAAACTATATGGATTCTGGGGGAAAAAAAACACCACCAGTAGAACTAACTCAAGATGAATCACAGAATCATTCAGGTGCAAGGAACCTCTAGAGATCATCTAGTCCAACCAGTTAGTATCCTCATTTACTATTCCATTGCAGCAACAACAACAACAAAAAAACTAAACCAAAACAAAACACCAAAAAAAAAAGCACCAACACAATAACAAAAAGAAAAAACAAAACCTCAAGAACTGAAGACTACTTAAAAGAGGAGATAAATACAGAGGAGAAAGAGGTTTTAAATTCTCTTCCTCTTTACATGAGCAGCAAACTTCTGCAGGTTATTAGGGCACATGGTCATCCAGACATGGCCTTCATGTACTAAACTGGGGTACTTATAGACATAAGATGTGAAAAAGCAAAACACTATTTTATTAGGTCATGTATTTTTGAAAGTGCCCTGCAATCAGTGACAGCATCCTTCACCATCTTTGCTTCTCTTTCAAATTAGACTCTTTTTGAGTCTAATTCAAGAACAAGAACTCTGAAAATTTGATGAGTTACTGCAGTAAACAAACATTTGCTTCTATGCCAGACAGCAGTACTCCAAAAAGCTGGAATAATCACATCTCTGCCTAAGACCAGAGATCTCACCACCAAGTAAAGGCTCCTTTCCACTGTATGCAAATTCAGTTTATTTCAGGAGAGGTGAAGATAATTATTTCGTCTATCAATTCTTACTCTAATTACAGTACTAGCCTCTGTAAATGGCTACACCTCAATGAGAATTTCCTGGCCTGCACACAATATTCAACAATCATACTTCATAATCTCATTATACTGGAAATTACAGGAAAGAAAATGTTTGTCTACATTGATTCTGAGCACACTTGCAACTGCCCCCCTGCCAGAGAATCTGAAAGAAGTAGTTTCCTCAATGCTGTTTTCTGCGCTAAAGATAAAATAAAAAAGTAGCAAACATAAAATTAAGACAGTGTACAGAAGCCCAGCTGTAACACCTGCACCATGATTCAAAACTCATCAGGATGGAAGAAGTTTATTTCATAGTAATAGGAAATTCTGGCAGTTCTAGGAACAAAGTTCTGGGTTTTTATGAGAGATAAGAGGAAAAGGAAGTTTTAGCCTTTAACAAACTATTTCCACTTCCAGATCTCAACTGGTTTTATTCACATCTCTGTAACAGCACACGCTGCCTCAGTGGGCCTGCCTCAGTTTTCCTTTAAGATTCAACTGCTCTTTTTCTCAGCTTCACTGCTCTTTGCCTGGAGTTGGAGAGTTTCCATAGAAAGCAAAGGGCAAAGCAGACTCTGAACTGATAACAATCTTCAAAGTACGAAGAGAAGGCTAAGTTGGTACGTGTGGTGCCAGCTACTCTTCAGTGCTGAAAAACGTGGAGCTCAGTCTGGCTCTAGCTGAACCGAAAAAGACCAAACAAGAACAAACAGATAAACATAAGAATTTGCTTAATGAAGGAAAAGGCTTCCTTAGCTTTTCCCTTGTTTCCCTTTAGTTCTCCAATAGAAAATGTTGGCTGTATTGCTAAGTAGTTAAATGACAGCAGCCAATCACTTTGATCTGTAAAAGGCTACTCCCATCTTGATTGGTGAGATGCCTGCTTGAGTGACTTCACATGATGAGGAGGAAAAGGGACACCCAACCATAGCCACTGAAGGGTAAGAGGTACCAAAACCCTATATTTGAATTCTTAACTTTAAGTCTTTATGATCCTTACAAAACTACAGTCATATTATCATATTGCCTATAGGCAATACTTTAATCATTGTTCTAGAACTAGTATAAAACCTACTAATAAGTAATTTGTTAGTACTCAGCCTTGTGTAACTGTTATCCAAATGTTTAATTCTTTGTATATTTCATTGTTATTTTCTTGTTTGTTATCCTAACACTCTATAATTCTGCTATCCTAATATCCTAACACTCATATGATCCAATTTATACCTTCTTAGTCTAGCTTTTAAGATCCTTTGTTGTTTACAATAAATTCTGGTTTATACATATACATTTCATCTGCTATCTTGTTTCATCTGGGACAATCTCCAATACAAATCTTCCTTGTCAAGCTTGAAGATTGAAACTAGTGGGCAACTACCAGAAGCTTCTAAGCCCAAGGTCTAGGAATTCAAGGCTAGAATAACTGGTGTAAAAACTGTGTGAGTGCACAGAATCTTGAGAAATATGCAAATACTAGCAAAGTGATTTGCTAATTAATATCCACACATGGAAGTAGACAGAGTTACATAATTCAAAGCATAACTATACAATAACTGCAGAAGAGTCACAAAAGAATGCGAGGAGCTCTGACTGGAAAGTAAAAAAAAATCCTGACCAGTACATTATAAAGCATCTTTGCATGCACCCCTAATGATCAAGACAAGTACATTCAGTATAAACAAGCTTTTCTTACCTCGTAAGGCAGTTTATCAAAGTATCCATTAGACGGCCATTCCCTGAGGGTAACAATGCTGAACTGTTTATTAAGGTTGTCCATTCCACAGCCATACTTGTCTTCATCCTCATCTTCATCAATATCATTCATATCAATCATCGAAGTCTTCAGTGAGAGCACAGGTCTCTCTTTCACACCGTGCAGCACTACTGCATCCAATTCAGTATAATAGTCCAGAAGAGAGCTGTTCACTTCAAGTCGGATTAAGTTTGTGGGAAAGTTGATCTGTTTGATACAAGGTGTGAATTGCCGAGCCTGAGGACCATTCACCTTTGTAGGTACCTCGGACCAAAGGATTTCCCATCTGTGGGAAAAATATTGCACACAGAGACAGTATAGACATTAAAATCAGAGTTACTGAAAGGAATTCCTGAACATAGTAAGAGTGCTTCTCTGTCAGAAGTATTTAACAAGTGAGAAACACGGTTGAAAAAACAATGAAAATTATGTTTTTGTTTAGATTAGGTAAATATCCTAAGGATGAATTTAACAGGGCATATTAATTCATGACCTTAGCATATTTCCTCTGCGTTGCTAACTAACAAAACAAGCTGTATACTCATAGTCAGGCACTTGTGTTAAGAGTACTGTTATTCACACATAAGTTGTTCTACAGGTAAGGTAATTAAAACAAATGGATCACAGATGTCTCCACAATGATGGTGTGTTAGTGCTAAGTATGCAGGGAACAGTCTTGCCATGTAACCCAAATATACATTCAACTGATCTCTCATTTCCCACTGAAGTCTGTCACAAAACTTTAAGTCTCTTGAACATCAAACCTCTTCAAATTGCAGCATTGCAAATTATTTTTAAAAAATCTTAACTTTAATCTGTTTGTCTGTCTAGGCAAGAAAACTATGCTTTTAAAAAGTAGTTCACTGTAAAATTACTGATGAAAACAGAATCCCTGAAAGGGTCCTTTGCAAAAAAATTTTTGGAATTCCAAACTGCTAAACTGAGAAGTTTTTTTCTTCTTTGTCCAGTGACACGTGCATCCTTATTTCACACACAGACCTCAAGTTACTTCCAGTAAATTACAGTGAAACCTGCTGCCAATTGATTAATCTGGAAAATCAAGTCTTATATTAAGTTTTCAGTGCTCCCAAACTTGCCACAAGGCCTGAAGAAAGAAACAGGGTCTTTACATCTGCATAAGTTCTCATCCAGCATATGGATTTTAGAGGTCCTTCAGTCATTTATGCCCAACTTTTCTTCTCTGAAGTCCAGTTAATTCCTAAGGAAGGAAGCCTGTAACAGCACTGCTGATACCCTTTGACAGTATGCTTACAGCAATGTCTTATCCCATGTGCATAACTCAGACACTTTTACATTTTCTCCACTTCTTTCTGGTCACCCTAGTCCCAGCTTCAAGCATTTCTCTCAGGCTACTTGTCCTGTCACACATCTCAGAAATGCTGCATCTGCCCTCTAGAACCTCAGCTTTCCTTACCAGCTACCACTACTCTGCACATACAAGTACTGCTCAACACTGACACATACTGCAGAACACACATGGAGAAAAAGATTAATTAAAAAAATAATCACACATGCTTTATTTTCCAGAAACGGTTAAACTTTGTTCATCATAACAGAAAGTAAAACATATGTAAGGGTTTTCAATAAAACACAGCACACCGTATAAATAAGGCTTAGAAGCTTCATATTTGCTACTATTTCAAGGATAGGAAAATTAATCTGTATCAGCTGAAACTTCCATTTCAGAACAGACATTTCAAAGTATACACAGATTAATTTTCCTATCCTGCATAGTGCTTCTCTCTCCAGATACCTTACAGTAGAATGGGAGGCCTGCAGAAGTCTTCTGTCAAGGGAAAAAAAAAAGTCATGAACTAAAAACAAATATGCAAGACTGGTGAGTATATGGCACACCAGAAATTTCCAGTAATTAAGCACTGACAACTCTACCCTACGTTTAATAGTTTTTATAGGAGAGACTGATTACTACGAAGATTCCGTTCATCTAGGAAATGAATGTCAAATGGCAAAAAGTAACAGATAAAGTCCCACTGTCAGGGCCTCTCAGACAGGTCGATTCCCTAAGCAAATACTTAATGTTGGCAATGCACATGACCTTTCTTGAACACATTCAGTTTGCCATCTGACATTTTGCTTAAACACTTTCATATACCCACTCAAACTATCCTTAGGGAAACTCAAAGGCTATTTTTTCACTAATTTAGCACATGCCAGACCATCAACTTTTAACAGAATTTGCATCAGTTATTGACTTCTCATTTGGTGCCCTGGAGAAAGGATCATCTATCAGTAGCAGAGCTGTGGAAAAAAAAAAAAAAAAAAAGCACCTGGAAGTCTAAGTTCATCAAACTTCAGATGAATAGCCACCTTCCACAAGCAGTATCTCTAGTTCCCAGTCTTTGTAACAAATTCAAGAAAAGGTAAGACATGTAGCTTGACATTATGATGTTGTAAAACTTCACTTCATTGCTGATGAACAAGACCAGTCACTAACTTCCACTGCCCTGTCACACTATTTTCATCAAGAAGAAAGACATTTTGACAGTCAGCTCTGGTTTGAGGGTGTGTACCAAAATCAGTATCCCTAATAAGTATGCCTGCATTTCTTCCAAGTTTAAGATGCTCGATAAACTACTTAACCCAAAGCAAAGAGAGACTGAAGCCCAAAAACTACCTGTAAAGAAGTCAAAGGAATTTCCCCCCCCACACCTCCCTCTTAAGAGCCAAATGACTGAAGGTAGGACACTGTTGGTCCCCAAGTTTTGCAGATATACAGTAACAGCTGACAGAAGATGTAGCAATGAGAATGTTTTGATAAGTTTCACCAGGATCATTTTAGAAAGCCTCAGTCTTAACACTGACATGCAAAGCTTGAATGCAAGGTCATAACATTCATATTATTCCCTCTAATGACTGAGGAAAATTGTAACTTTAAGTGAAGCTTTTCCATTCAGCTTTAATGGATACTGTTTTCCTATGAGACTTCCCTCTACTTCATGAAGATATCAAGGAACTAATTCTGATCAAATTTCTGATACTAAACACTCCATTCACCCATGTGGAAAAAAAAATTTTAAAATTCACATTCTCCTTCTCTCACTGCAAAGGAAAATACAGGCTGGTGATTTTTAGACTGAGAAACGTATTTGCAATGCATGTGTCAAATGAGAGCACATATCTAATGTTGGTTTAATTTAATGGGATCATGCATGAATAGACCTGGTTATTCCTGAAAAAATATATATAATAAGAAAGATTGTTTGAAAAAGTGGCTCCTAGGAAAAATAATCAGATTCTTCTGCAGTGAAACAAGATTAAATTTTGTCTGCAATCTGATGAGATTTCTTTCGTTGTAAAATTGAGATACCTGGAGTAAGTGAATAAAGTGCCACATGGTTTTCAAGCACAAAAATTAAAATACCTTGTCCCAAGAAAGTTGCAGCTGTGTTAAAAGCCAGAAGATGTGAAAGCTTCAGACCAACAACGAGAACATAAGGAAACTCAAAGAATAATATGACCATACCTTAGCATAATTGCAATGTCTTCAACAATTAGAATCATCATATGTCCCATAAATCTCATTTGCTCTTATCCACACAAGTGCTCTCAACACAATCTCTAGGCTACCTACAGGAAAACATCTACTGCCTGGTAAAAAGCCAGGGATGCTTCAGCCCACTATGTTCAACACAGCCTTAAAAGTTTACCCCAGGCCACATCTGCAAGTTCATAAATATAAAAGGCAAGAAAGACTGATCATGACAACAGTTTTAGAACCATTCAGATCAAGGTGATAAACACAGCAGCCTAATTATGCTGGGAAAACATGCAACAGATTTTCACTGCTACTTTCAGAGTTCAATTTTAAAATACCAGAGAGAGCAGACAGAACTCCAAAAATACTCAGGGTATTTAAAACAGCAAAAGATATTTGTAATAACTGCCTTGTCCATATAAGCTTTTTGCATGTTTCTCAAAAATAACTGTCCCATGCACCCAAAACTCATTCTTCTCCAACAATAATCTGGACATGAAAAAGCTGTTTCCCTGAAGATGTCAAAACAAGTTAGAGGTAAGGATGCAAATGGCTAGAACTTCAGTTGTGTGTTACACATCAGTGAGCTACAGCCCTGAAGGTCTCTTATCACACTCCAATGTGTTGATGGTATCAGCAGTGTTTTGGGTGCCTTCATCTGAGATTCAAAGGGAACAAAAGGCAGAAGAACCATCTCAATGCCACGCTCTACAAACAAGAGATTCAGGATACTTCAAGTACAGTCCCACTGCCTTTTTGGCTTTGCTCCCTTTATCACAACGAGGCATTTTTTCCATCAAACATTTTGATGCCAATTCTGTCTGCCAGCAAACAAATCTGCAATATTCCCAGCTGGAATCCATGTAAGAAATCTGTACGTAGATACTAACGTATGTTAGTATGGTTTAAGAAATTACCAAAAACTTCTCACCGATCAAGGCATGAGTGGCACTAATAGAAAGCACAAAAGATAACCATGTGTAAAGACAGCAGTTTTCTCTGACATTGATGACTTTTAAAAACTGCTTTATACACAGGGGAGTGATTGTAATGTCTTCTGTACTCAAGCAAAAGATATGAGAGGACAGAGAATCCTCAAATTGCTGGAAGTTGGTTAAACCATAATAGCAATACTTTAAATTAACTGTTGTGTTTTAAAGATTAGAATTACTTAGGAACAATTACATTCCCTTCAGAAAAATAACTGCTTGTTTCCATTCTATGAAGAGCTGATCCCACCTCTAAAGAGACTCTGACTAAAGCTGTAACTGACGGCAGTTTTCAATGCACCAGTAACAGAGAAACATTACTAAAGGCCTTTTTCTGAACACCTGCATACATGGCTCTTTCATGGAACTGAAGCATAAAGTGAGCAACAAAGCACCATACTGGCCAGCTATGCAGGCTATAGCCATTTTCCTACAAGAATATATAAAGTCCCCTTAAGCAAGGACCTCAGTAAAAGAACATACAAGAGCTTCTTGTGGGTTAGAAGCTTTTGCACACATAACATTTAAACAAGTCTCAAACAATCTCAACAGATTTTTTCCTCTCAATATTATGACTCCACTTTTAATTTGTCCTTCTTTTCATATCACAGCAAGAACTGGTGAAAAACAATCTTTCTAATGACCTGTCCTTTCTACACTGGTGCTCAGGAAGAAATGGATTCAGAGCCAGCACCTGAAACAAAGCAGAACTGTAAGGTTCTTAAGTAATAAATTGATTCAAAATTGAGTATCAGAATAGTCATAAGAGGAAAACAAGGTTCTAAGTACCCTTTGAGTAAGTGGAACAAAGCCTTTTTTAACACAATAAAACAGCATGGCAGTTCTTCAATCCCAAATCATCAGTTAAACACAGAATCACCTGAGATTATCAGAAGTATTCCACCTTCAAAAAAAAAATTCTTAGCTCACATCTCAGAGGATTTTTGGAAGTGAAAACAAGGGACCAAAAACTGAAGCAGAAAAAAGACTGCACTCCAGGAGCTCTTCACATGCCCCTCACAAAGGTGGGGAGGTCTGAAAAACGGACAGAGAAAAAACAACGCATATCTCGCATGGAGAAAGAGTTCCTTCATCTTCTCTTCAAGACACCATGCATGTTTGTCTCTATCAGAAGAAAGGAGGAGACAAATCAAACACAGAGCAAAGCTCTGCTGAGGAAAGGTAAGCCAAAAGAAAACCAACAACCCCTCAAACACTTCACTAGCATCAAGGCTGCCAAGTATAGACAACTGGTTCTGAGGCTCCCTGAAGACAACCAGCTTCTCACCAAGTAAATGTAGGTAGACAGAAGGTACTCCTGCACTTAAATTAAAAGTCCTACAGAAACCCAAACCTAAATGCATGTTTCTTATCAACCAGGACTAGCTGATTACTTAGAATTATATCCTTGTATTGCCCTGAAGAACACTATCTTACTATTACCTTAACACATTATTATCAAGCTACAGAAATAATCTTTGCATAAATCTGTGCTATAACATAAAATACAGAAATAAAATCTACCACAGAATCATGGAATTGTTTTGGCTGGAAAAGACCCTTAAGGCCATCAAGTCCAGCTATTAACCTAACACTGCCAAGTCCACTGCTAAACCATGTCCCTAAGCACCATACCTACACATCTTTTAAATACCTACAGGGACAGTGACTCCACAACTCCCTGGACAGCCTGTTCCAGCCCCTGACAACCCTTTCAGTAAAGAATTTTCTCCTAATATCACAAAATAAAGAAGTAGTTCACAGAGTAAGTGGCTGAAAGTCATTTCACACTAGCTTCTGATCAGTATATATTTACTAGAAAGCTCTGAAACACACAATGCACTAAACAAAAATAGATGACAGAAACCCACAAAAGAAATTGAGACTTCTTAGTATATAACATGATACTTGATTTTCTAGGGTTTATGAACAAACATCAACAGCCTAGTATTAGGAAGCATGGGATACCAAGTTAAACCTAAAATTATGCTTTTAGCTCTGTCTGTAAAAGGCAGGTCAGGGAAAAAACACCCAACACACAAGCTAGCACTCTTATATCAATGAAGTATGCATTTTAAAGGATGAAATTATTCGCTGGCATGTTAATTTCTACAGTATACATTTTGTTAAGTCTTTTATCAGTTGTCTTTTGCATTATAGGTTTAGTATAATTTCATGTATTTTTTGAGCTATACCGAGTACTTAGCATATACTGATAGCTTTTCCCAATGTTTTTTCCTTGCTGTGTGTTTTATCTATTCTCTCTCTCCTTCCATTTCTATTTCTTCACTTCCTCACTAGTAGCTTCATGCCCCATACACAGTGTTGTTCCTTATTATCTTACTATTCCCAAGGTCTGGGGTCCCTGGAATTTCATCAGGATTTTCTACTATGCAGAAAACCAATCGGATCAAATCACCTCCTTTTAGTCCATGAAGCATATGTAAAAATGAAGTGCAATTCACGCCTTTTGATCAGACTAAAAATAAAGATCAGAAAAATGGCATCACCTTTTGTCTGACTGTTCTGTGCTTCTGATTTTGGCCTCATTTCCATATGAATAGTTATAGTGCCCAATTGTATTACACATACAACCTAACGCATGCAGAGAGAACAATTTATGGCTACTTGAAGCAGCATGGCACAGCAATTGTGACTCCTTGGCCTCTTCTGCAAGATTTGCTTTTCTTATTCGTGAAAGAGAAGAACTCAGAACAATCATTTCAAAAGTGATTTTTGTACATAACATAATAATTATTGCTCATAAAAATTACAACACAAAAACTATCATTACACAAATTAAATCTGATATTAGGATCTGCATTAACTCCTACCAAAACCTCTCATCTCTGAAGGCGCTTTGAAAATCATAGAATCATAGAATTGGCTGGGTTGGAAGGGACCTCAGAGATCATCAAGTCCAACCCTTGATATGTCACCACACTTTTAAAAACATGTAGAAATAAAGAAAACATTAGTGTCTCAGATCCAAACAGAAATACTGGGAAGTAAAGTTTGTTAAACAGCACAATTTGTTGCACTTAACATCTTACAGGAAAGCATAAAGAAGGAAAAAAAATTACCTTACTTCAGATGGTGGATTTTGTGAGTAAGGATTTGCAGAGCATGCCAAAATCCTGACTACAGCTCCAGGATGATACGTCTCCAGAATGTGCACTGCAGTGGGATAAACTGGTTCCTCAAAAGCAAGTTCCACATAGTCCTGGCTACAGAAGGTGGGTGGTGTTCTCTTGAACGGCAGCCGAGCACTGGGGCAGTGATCCCACCAGGTCCCGTAAGTTCGAAAGACCGCAGTCTGAGTAAAGTCACCAGAACTAGGGTACACGTTTGGAATACCTGCTAAATTCCACATGGTATATGACATGCTGTTTTCACTACCATAGTGAGAGCTGAAATCCAGCACTTCTTTGGCATACTGAACTATTTCAACATTGATAGGTAAGGCCCGGGTGTTTGATTCAATAGCCCTCCGGCTGTTCATTTCTCCTCTGGTCGCTGTCCTAGCTCGGCGCCGAAGGCACATGTAGTAAAACATGCTCAGAACTGTTAACATGGGAAACACTGGTGACATCTAGATAGGACTTAGGAAAAGGTCAGGACTCCTTTATAAAGTGCATTAACTGCTTGTGGTGTTTTGGAAAAGAGCTGATAAAACAGAATGAATAAAAATTGTAAGTAGATGAAACATTCTTAGAAAACAAACCATACACTTTCTAATATCCTCTTAAAACACAATACCGTTACAAAAACATTCATGAACGGTAACATTTTATTTTAAGACAGTTATTTTGTTGAAAGCGAAGTGTAGTTTCCCAGTTGCTGTGTTTTAAAATAGAGAATACTACCAGAAAGATTAGCCAAAAGTAGCCCTCAAGCAACAAAGAGACTAATGGTTAAATTAAGCATTATTTTCAGGGATTTATTAAGAGAAAAAAAAGTAGTGCACTGACTTACAGAAATGAAATCAAATACGAAACAAAATCTGGTCCTTGCACTAAACAACTGCAGAAGAGTATCTGAAGCTTGACACAGTCCACAAAAATATTGTCTTTACCCTTTGAAATTGTTCATAACAGCATTCACTAATGAGAGAAGGATCACCAGTCTCCTGAAGGATGCTCAGAATTCATTAAAATCATCTTCCTTTAAGCCAAGCAACAAAGTAAATCTTCAGAAGAGTCCTGGCATGAGAAGCAGATGTTCCCATAGAAAGCATTTTATTTCTGATAAGAGGAAATATTTTCACTTATAAGTCTGCTAGACACACATACTTGAGTTGCACACAAGGCCACCTAAAAAAATCAACACAAAACATACTAATCATTGAGGATGCCAATATCTTTTATATAAGATATATAAATCACAAAGAAACCCCAACAAACCCAAATAAGCAAGCAGGTTTAACTATTAGAAAAAGTCAAACTAAAGGTCTCTTTACAAAATTTTCTATTTACAACAGTGAATAAATATTTATAGCTCAATGCTGTCTTCAGGACACAGCAGGGCTCTATCATGTTCTCTGCTAATGAAGATCCTCTTATATATGCTTCTCCCATATTTAGCTGCCACTCTATACCTACATGATATAAATTGTTATCATGATTTACCAATACACAACAAAATGTGGTACCATCTCTGGTTTCTGCTAGCAGTACACAATGCACCTGAGCAATAACACAGCACTCCAGAATTCACAGCCTCCAGCACCCTTCTTGGGAGACTTTCTCACAAACTGACCTTCAGATTAGAGTGTTCATGGGATTAGTAAAGCTAATAGCAAGAATAAGGAATAATGCTTGTAACCTGTTGGAGGCCAAAACGGGGATGACTAAGCACATCTCAAAATAGAACAAATGTTTCTTCAACAGCCTGCACTAGAGCTGCTGGTTTGATTATCACAGGATCACTGAACCAACAGAGGTGACTCTTCTGTAGAAGAGTCAACAATTAACTAAACAACAATTAACCTGATACCTCACACTGCCCCGCAGACAAAACATATATTTAAGGCTTGTAATGAATACAAGTAACACCATACTTTATGTATAAAGTTTTTCAAAGCATAAGCTTAAAGTAGGGTAAATAATTAAACAAATGGAGGCCAACTAAACTGCCTTTTCATATTTTCACATAAATCCACGGTGCAACCACTCATTTTCTTAGGTAAATTGCTTGTTTCCAATACTCACAACCTAGAAGTACAAACAGCTGTCTCCTGCTTGAATATTGCTAACAAGAAGGAGCTTGCAGTAACAGATACGGACAGGCTGCACTATTTGACCCTCTTACTCATGACAGTGAGAGAGTTTACTAACAAAGTGTTCACTTCTCATTTTCTTGCCTCTTCTATAATTAGCTTTTTTGTTTAGTTCCTGTCCATTCAGTTTCACATGTTGACATAGCTGTCAACAACATGAATTACTCCTGACATTCAGTGCAGAAGAGAATGCATAAGGCTATTTATTGGATCCACTTCAAGCTCTCCTGCAATGCTAAAACCTAGTAACATTGCATTCCCCACAAACATCCTGTTGAATAACCCTTTAGAAAAGGTGCTGGAAAAATAGCAGCACAACCCCTATTTCTCCACCTTAAAAAAAACCCGCCAAAACCCAACTACAAAACCTAAGAAAACAACTTCAAATGGAAAATTTCCTTTTCAGCATTGAGCTGCTAAAAGATGTAAGTGAAGATAATAAATACATTCTCCCTCTGGATTATTCCTTCTTAAGAAGAAAAATCTGTTTACAGAATATGCCAACAGACATTAAACTTCAAGGATCTTACTGCTGTCAAGCCCTGGAATGATGTCTAGACTAGCATATCCACCAGATTCTAACTCAAAATTTCACTGATTAACATGGTTTAAAGGATGCTCCGTGAAAGATATGGCTTTAGAGAGCTCAACTTCAAGAATCATTCGGCTGGGGTACTTCAAGATCAGGTGGAAATCTGTTATCTCACTGCACTGCAAACCCCAGGCTTTCTCTGGCCACAGCCTGGAGCTCTTGCAGCAGTGCAGTAAAACCCAGCTGTGCTCCCTATCAGCTTTTCAAAAAGCAGCATAAGGGCCTGTTGGTTCAGAGCTGTACATCACATAGCTGCCCAGTTTAGGTCAGGTCTAACAGAGAAAATAACTTGCAGTCATGCTGCCAATTTTCCACCAACAGAAACATTCATTTGGGTCACTACCCCTCTACCAACATGATTTTTCTAAAACCTGTAAATATTTGATATTCTTGAGACCACCACCACTTTGTCAATTTTGGCTGACATTGGTCAACAAGCTCAAGAGTGGGAAGTGGGAAGAAACAGAGCAGAGCATTCAGCTTTCATAAAAATACATTAGTCAAAACAATACCAATAGAGGGAAATTGCTTCTAAGGAATTAAAAGCAATAGAGGATTTTGTAGTTTATAACAAATAAGAAGAAACAGAAAACTATTCTAGAAGGATAAATAAGCATTAGGACTGCAATACAAATAGAAATATCTTCTTCTGTTGTTTTAAGAGAAGCATTAAGAATTGTGTGTAGTTAAAAGACAAATGGAAAAGTGCTCAGGAGGTTGAAAGATAATAAGCCAGTGAAAGAATTACATTAAACACAGATGATTAGGGCCAGATGATACAGAGTTACTTTTTTCAGGAACTACCACAGGTCAAGCTGATTTCCAGTTAAAGGGATCTAACTATGCAAAAAACTATAAAAATATAAAACTCAGGCCTGTGCAAAGTATCAAGAAAAACAGATGCAGAACACAGCAGCTCATCTGCATGCCAAATGTCTTCTCCCCAGACCACTTGATTATTTTTAAGAAATATATTTGGACCTATGCAATTATACCTTCCAATCTCTGGCAGTATATTTGTCCTCTTGTATATTATTAATTTTCTTTTGTACTGACATAACTATGGCAAACAGAAGCTTCATCAAGGTTTCTTTTAAATGTAGCTCTTTATCCTCCTCCCAAGCAGCAGCCTTCTACATCTTCTCTTCGATTTGGTTTCTTTCATATAATAATTTCTTTCTGTCAAGATACAACTCATTGCACTGAAATGCCCCTACTGCATACCTTCAGCAGCCACCACAGACTAGCACAGAGGGCATGATGGTTCAATTAGAAAGTGAAAGCAGTTCACTATGAACATACAGTGACGTGAAGTGCTGTTCTATGCCTGCGTCTCCATTCTGCACCTCCAGACTGGACTCTGTCCCCAGTCCCTCTCGGGGCTGCCAGCACTCTGCCCTCCCATCTCATGCCTTGCACAGACCCCTCTGCTTCACAGAAACCTCTCCAGCTGGCACTGCTGGGGAGCCACGTGAGTCCCCAAGCTCATCCAACCAGATACCAACCAGTTTTGCAAACAACCATCATTTTCAGCGTGCTCATCTCCCCAAGCCAACTCATTGCCAGTTAACCCGAAATCATTGCTGGCTAAAGGGGACAGTCTGACTGCAAGTGTCCCGGGTCAGAGCAGCTCCATGTATGTGCCATGGTATTACCTAGGGTTTTACAAGACAGATGGGACTCCAGAGAATCAGACTGGCCTAGACCTGGAATAAAACTTTCCTAGGAGAGCAAGACGCTACCTTCTTTCAAAGCACATCACAGTCCATCAGAGTACATACAGTCTTTCCTATTCAGATCATTATTTAATTGCCAACTATTTCAATTACACGGATAAATGCTTTTTCTATTATGATTAATCCTTCTTCCTTCATACTCTACATACAGAAAGTCTCCCAAGACTGCAGTTCACTATTTCCTTCTTTAAAACACACCAAACCTTCATAAAGGAAAATGTCTTACAGCTTCTCTATAGATTTCAGGGCAAGAGGCACTAATTAAACTAATGCATTCAAAAGCACTACATCTCTTTTTATCTTTATATCTTTTTTGCAGGGAGTTTATGTATACAAATCTATTTTCCAGCTTCCCAGTGGATTCGTCCTATTGATGATTATTGGTACCTGGTTGTTTTTACAAATGCAGATCCTGAGTATTCACAGTTTCATCCCATGAGAGTAGAAACAGGGCATAGTTACATTCACTACCTGGACTGCTGAAAAAAAGGTGGGAAATACACAAAAACTACCAAGGGTTTGGAGGGGCTGCACAGTGAAGGATTGAAAAAAAAGTAGCAGACATTAGGCAAGGAACAAAATTAAATATATTTTGTCCCTGAGACATCCCTGACAATGCTTGGGTTAGACAAGTTTGTACTACTTCCAGAGAATACTGGGTTTGATTTTTAAAGTCAGAGGCGATAACTCCTCTATACACCAGCTTTACCAGTTTTGCTAATCTCACACTTGGGACTACTCTGCAGAGTTTTCCTTCATTTGACTATAAAAGAAACAGCAACATTGACAAGTTACAAAGAACATTTAAATAACAAAAAAAAAGTGATTGTATTATCTCTGAAGAAAGATTCATGCAATTTAATATACATGTCTTAGATAAAAGATGGGAAATCTCTTAATTATCTTAGTACATTAATGCACGGTGGGAATACTGGAACCTTACATTACAGGCTAAAACAGTATTCTTACCACAGGTTAGCATCTCTCTCTGTTAATTACCTTGATTATACCAACAGCTACATTCAACTTGTTCAAATTAGAAGCTAATATTAATTAAAAATTAATAAGGTCTTACAGCATGCTTTAAACTCAGGCCCCACTTGGTGCTTTTCTTCCTGCAGTATGTTCTGGCATTAAAACCATTGTTGCTTTACATATTTGCAACCTATAAATTCAGATTGGGGGAAAAAAAATAAGTGAAATAATGACAATTCTATCTACTTGAACTCTTGCTTCTGTTGCCATCATGAGCAGCAAAACATGCAGAATCCAAGAATTTCAGATTACTTCACTGATCACCTGTTTCTTCCTGCCAGAACCAGAACTCACTGCGTGGTTTAGCATTTCAAGTGTAATGGAGGCAAATGTTCCTTAGGCATCTCTTACATGCCTCAGGTGACCACCCTGCTTTCTGGAAGCTGTTTTCCCATGTGACAGAAATTGCTTCTCAATATTTGCAGAATACCAGGGATCCCCGTTAAAAACTGACTCATTCTGCACAAAGCCTAAAGTCACCACCATCATACCACTTCATTTTGAATATGTGCCCTATGGTGAAGCTCTCCTCTGTGTGCCAAAACTGTAAAATAAATTTTATATATATATATAGGCAGTGACCGGTACTTTCGATGAGCAACTGAAGTGCATTTCTCTTGTCATTTTTCTCCTCACAGTGCTGAACTATTTCTCCATAGGGACTCACTCTGCCTAACCCTTACTCACCGGTCCCCTGCCTCCCCACAGCACTGATGGCAGCTATCAGGCCACGCTTGTCCATCCATCGGCCTGCACTGACAATAAAGAACAACCCACACGAAAGCAAGCCCCCCAAAAGTACATAGCTGAAAACAAGCAGATAAATATTGGTAGGTAAGCCACTACCCTGCTGCTGCTGTGTTGTCATCGGGCAACTGAGGTAACAAGGTGTGACTCGTGTAACCTCGCACCGACCGAGGGCCCGACGCCCCCAGAGGGATGAACAACCCCTGTCCATCGCCGCTAGCACTCTCTGCCATCACCATCGCTCCTTCTTTCATCCTGCACCCCCCGGGAACCAACGCTCCGCCCAGGGGAAGGGTCCCGTCAAGGCCTAGAGGCACCGCTGGGGCCCCCAACACCCGGCGGGACCGCCTGCTGCTGCTGCTGCCGGCTCCCCTCCCTCAGCCGCCCATAGGAGCCCACCACCACCCCGCTGACCTCCGCCTCGGACGGGCACACACACACACACCTGCGGCCACCCCTGGGCTGCTCCCGACCGGGCCCGGCGGCGCTGCCAGGCCGGGCGGGGTTGCGGAAAGGGACGCCGGGCACCTGCCGCCCCGACGAGGTGAGGCGGGACCCCCATCCCGGCCTCATCCCTAGGGGAAGGTAACCCCCACCCCTCCCTTTTTCCCGCCCGCCCCTGCCCGAGCGGAACCCCCACCCTACCCCGTCCGGAGGGCGGAGCAGCTCGGGCCGCGCCGCCGCCGCCACTGCTGGGCCAGGCGCTGCCGGAAGCCCCGCACGGCAGCGGGAGCGGGGGCGGGGCGGCGGAGGAAGAGGCGCCGCGGGGGCGGGGCCGCCAGATGCGCGTGCCCGACAGCCCCGCGAACCCGCGCTCTGAGCGCGTGGGCGGGCGGTTGGGGCGGTTGCGGCCGTTGTGGCGGTTTTGGCCGTTGCTGAGGGCGGCGGCGGGTGGGCGCTACCGGGGATGGACGGCTCGGTGCCGTCTCCCTTTGTTTATTTTAATAGATAGGCGGCGGAGGGTTATTGTTTTGTTGCTGTTTGGTACTGCAAGTCCCCTCGCTCCGCCTTGTATCGTTTAAGCCCTGCAGCTGCGAAAGGCTACGGCGAGGCAGGCGCTGTGGGGTGCCCTCTCGGTAAGCCCGCCTGCCCGTGGCAAGCGCCAACTTGGGGAGCGTTCTCCCGAAGTTTCTTAACAGGCGGCTTACATGTCTCACCCCAGCCCAACCGGGTCACGCTTTTAACGTGTTTTGGGTTGTTTTGGTTGGTTTTGTTTTTGTTTTTGTTTTTTTTTTTTGAGACCCGGGCATGTCATAAGGGCAGCCCTGATTTTAATTTATGTTAACGAGTCCTTGCTTCATCGAATTTCAGTGCCTCTTAGGTCCCGAACTGGCATCTCGGAAAGGAAGTGTCATGTTTCAGACATTGGAATGGGCTGCCCAGGGAAGTAGTGGATTCTCCGTCCCTGGAGATATTTAAAAAGATACTGGATGTGGCACTCAGTGCCATGGTCTGGTAACCACAGCGGTAGTGGTCAAGGGTTGGACTTGATGATCTCTGAGGTCCCTTCCAACCCAGCCGATTCTATGATTCTATGTTTTGCTTCTATATTCCTTAATTTAGTACACGTGCCCAAGCTTGTTTGCTTCTCTCTCAACCGGTGCTTCTGATTGCAACTCCTGCGATGGTGGCCAATATGCAGCCTGTCTCATCTCCTGGTATCTCAAGTGATGTTCCATGCTGGATGGTAACTGGGACTGTTCACTTAGTGTAGAACATAGTGATGCTAATTTTGAGTAGGTGGTCAAAAAAACCCCAAAACACAGGAATCCACAAAAGATTCATAATACTTGATATCTACAGTACTTTTTGTATAATGCTTTATATATGTACATAATCAATTACAAATATAGAAATTATAAATTTAGGATAGACTGCTTCTATGTTGCTAACTGTGGTGGCAGAAGAGGCCACTGTATAACCCTGCTTTCCACAAGATGTGTGAGGGTAACCAGTTTATAGGTGATTTATATACCTGCACACACATTCAGAAATGCACATACATACATACAAGAGAGCAGTAGGCCCCTCAGGTTCCCTTGTCAGTGGTGCTGTGTGCCTTTCTGCATCAGTCAACCCTAATTCTATCCTACAGGCAGGTGCTAGCTACAGAGTGCTTATAAAGGTGTTTTCAACAAGCGTTTTCCCAGGCAGTGGCCACCTCAAACTTTGAATCTGTAATTTAAAAACAAACAAACAAACAAACAAATAAGGCTACAAGTAAGCTTGATGACACAGAAAATACATAAGGCATGAAGCTGAACTTTTGCAATTTATTTTGTTTATCTTACTGCTTTTATTTTAGATATTGTATTTATGCTATCTCCCCTTTCCAAATGAAATTAAGAGAAAGGGAACACTAGGAAGGCACAATTTATGTAATCCAATGGAGACTTTTATTTTAGCATTACATGTTTCACCTAAGAACAGAACCTACAAGTTTATATTTGTTTATTTGATTCTGTAAACAGTACAGGAAACTTTTTGTGAAATAACAGTAAGGATTATCTTCTGTATTTTCATCAAACTTAATAATCACCAAATTAATGTCTCAACAGGATCTTTCTTCAGCTTTTGCTCGTTATGATCAGGCTCGCTTATTAGGGGAAAAATTTTATTAAACCAGTAGGAATATTGTTATTTCAAAAGTAGGTATAAAGAATAGATAGGCCCTGTAACTGGTGTGGTTAAATGTGATTCAGTTATGTCTGTGTCTGTACAAAAGTGCATAAGGGAATGATGCAGAAAGTGATTTCTGGGTCTTGGATCCACAGTTAGGTACTTGTCACCTTAGGGTGCCATTGTGATGACTGATAAAAATGTCCAGAGGGAAACTTTCTAAAGGAGGAGGTAAAGATTCTACCACATCAGATATAGTGTCTCGTGGTTGGAGCTCCAAGGCTCTCCCAGGTGTCCAGATTCACTTTCTCAGGCAAAGTCATAATTTGAATAAGCACATGTACCAAACGGATTTTTTATTAGAAAGAAGAATCTGCAGATTAAGTGTTGAAACTTTCCTGGGCTTTAGGTAAGAGTTAGGAGACAGATCCTCCTGAAAACAGTAATGTTTCAGTTAAGTTTGCAAAAAAAGAGAGGCGTGTATTGCTATTTCTAAGGTACAGGCTGAGGAAACATTTGTAAATAAACAAATCATGCAAAAAACTATCTGGCCTGTAAGGTAGTTCTGTGCTGGGAAACTCCTGATCTGAGTTCTGTTACCACTTTGCAGATCTTTGTATTTTAAAGTGTTAAATTGAACCCTAAAAATAATGAAATAATTTTAATCAGTGAGTTGTCTTTAATACAACAAACTTAGACAAGTGTTAACTGCAAAGTAGCACTGAATGCTTGTGCTTAACACTGTTGCCATTGGTGTGAGTTGTTCTCTCTGGCTTCCTCTGATCCCAGGATGTTAACCCAACATGGGAAGCATCTTGCTGCCTCTTGGACTGGCATTACCTCTTTTTGATATGTGAAATTACATATATTCTTTGAAGTGGAAGAGGAAGTTTGCTAAGTCAATGAGACTTATCACTGAATAAACTTAACCCCCTTTGTAGGTGTTTCCATGGGCCAGGCCTCACAAGTCATCGGTTTCTGTGTCAGCTTGAACTTTTGTTTTCCAGAAGGGCTTTTTTATCCCCTGTGGGCATTTTTCCCCCTGTAACAATATTTCACAAAGCATCCTCTCTACTGTCTATGAAAACACCATATTGCACGTTAATCATATTTGCTGTGTTTCATCTTTATTTGCCTGTATTTTTACTGAAAGATGAAGATGTGACACAGTACTAGTATGTGCTTAAATTTTAAACACAATTAAAATACTGCAGTATTTCACCCATGTCTCTGCTGCTTGGCACTGGTTCTTATTACATCCCACAGAATTTAGACTCTAGACTCACTGGGGCAAGGCCAATGTCTTGCTATATCTCCTGTGAAGTACCTGGTATATATTATCAAGTTATACAACAAGAACAGTTTCAGCATTTGAATAGGTAAGCAGTGCCCTTACTGTGGAAGCATGCCACATGATAAGTAATAAAGCTTCAAGTAAAAAGCATAAAGAATGAGAAAAAATCCTACTTTATCAAAATACAATATAACCTGGACATACGTTTAAAAAAAAATCTTTCCTCTTTTTGTCTTTCTTCAGAAATATGTGCAATACTCCTAAAGCCTGGAAAGGACATGTTGAATGAAGTTTTCATGATGTTTCTAATGAGGATTAGGGAATCAGAGACAGTAAAATCTACTGCATGCAAGAAGGCTGTTGTGTGAAAATCTTCAGACAAGTTTTAAATCAGAATCCTTTGTCAGCAGCAGTAGGGTCCAGTAAGCCCAATATGCTAATTTTAACCAGTACTAGGCTTCCTATAGGCATCTAAAGAGACAGAGATAGATACAATCTTATTAAGCTTTTGTGTTGACACTGCACGGCTTGTTACTGCATTCAAATGAAATTTAAGAGTGGGAATGTAAAAAATAATTTTAGCAAGATATACAGTAACATGGAAACCTGAATAAAAGTTGAAAGAATGAGTACGAAATTCTCTTAGCCCTTGGGCTACCACCATTTTCCTGTTCCAGAAGACTAGTAAATGCTCTAGGTGTCTGTGCCATAAAAACTTTCCCAGAGGCAATTCTGGCAAAGCACCTACTTTCTTCAAACCTGACCCATTGCTTTAACCTTCTGCATGTCAGATTTCTAAAGCTAAGTGCTTCTGGTGCACTGTCAGCTGCTTCTAGTCTCTAAGCTTTCCTTGCAGCCTGCTAGGAGTGTAGAAGAGTATCACAGGCATGTACACTCAAGGAACAGGAACAATTGATTCCCACTTCACAACAACTAGAGAGCTGCAAGGTACCTTTGAACAAGTTCTTGTTGTAATTTCGTGATGAAAGTTCTAATAATTAGCAAGTCTCAGTGTTTTTTCAGGCTTATGATATTGATTGATAGAAATTGCTAGTAAGTTCAAGCCTCCTTTTCATGCCAGTACTTTTTCTTTAGAAATGTATTTGCCATTTCATATTTTCTTCCACAATGGCTGTATGAAATTACTGGCAGCAAGGACTGGTGATGTTGAGATAGACATGTGTAATGTCCACACTTTGGGGGGTTTTTAGCACAAAACCCAAGGGAATAGATACGGCTGCAGTGCAGTAGCTAGGTGTTTGCAGATCTGAGCCATATTGATTTCAGTAACTATATGGCATCCAGCTTCACAAAAAGACATTGTTAGCCTCTCATCAAGCATCACATAACTATTTAAACTCTTTATAATAAGTTTGTATGACCAGAGATATTTTTATAGGTCAGTTGTGTTCCAAGGCTACAAAGCTGCCTGTGTCTTATCCACTGCTGCCACATTTCACAGTGGCATGATCAGTCAAATCAGAGTTCAGCAGAGCTGAAGAGATACAGATACTAAACAGTAAGGTGATTCAACCCAAGGCTTAGAAACCTGAAAAACTATGAAAAGTACTGTGAAGTTCATAATGCTGTTCCAATCAGATGAATGTGAGCGTGGCTATCAATAACAATGAATGCAGAAGTTGGTGGTGGTGCTTTGCAGCTGATGTCTTATGCTCCCAACACAATGGATCAGATAGGCAAAAGTTTTCTTTCAGAAATAACGTGCACCTACTGCATGCAGCAAAGCTGCTTTCAGCCTTTGTTCTAACAGTAAAGTCATGTGCTTATTGTACAATTCTCCTCTGCTAAAGACATCATGTAAATATAAAATGTAGAAGTGATTTATTAAAAGACAATATAAGAAAATGTACCCATAAAAATTGAGGCTATAGTGCTAGCTGTGTTTTGTTTCTTTGTTTTTAAAGGAGGAAAAATATACTAAGCATATCTCAAAGTTTATTTTGTGATGGAACACTTCAGAATATATATTAGACTTCAGCATCTTATTTTGTTGCCTTCTTTTAAAATAAAGTTATTGCTGAATTTTAGTGAAGGACAGTCTGGGAGCTCTAAATGTATGCAAGCACTAAAAAGTCATGGGAGATCAACTGCAGCTTGGGCAGTTCATGACCTAATGACCTCTTGATATACCTTAGAAATCCTCCTCAATAAGCACAGGCTCTAAAAGAGAAACTCATTTTCTCAAAGAGATAAGGTCTGTTCATAATCGCCAGTTCAGTCCTCCCAGAGCTGAGAATAATTGGCTTTGGATCATCAATCCAGGTTTATCATTCAAGCCTTTTTCCAGAACATAGAGCAAACCAGGAGAATGGACTGAGAAAGAAGGCTCCTAGTGCTAGGGTGGGTGTGTAAAGCTGGCAAGAGGTCTCTAGTTCTGTCCACTTCTTTGTTTCCAGCAGATAATGTTTAAGAAAAGGGACTGCCACTTCCCTGAGCACATAGGCTTTTAGCAGCCAATTTCAGGAAAGACTGAATGAGCTTAATGAGTTTGTAGCCACCTTCCAGTCCTTGCTTTACCAGCACCTAAAGTTATACTGCTGTATATGTACATATATGCAATATACACAACTGTAATATACATACATGCACACACACCCTCCTCCCTGCCCCCATTGTAGGAAACACTTGTGATCTTAGTTTGAAAGTCCCTTTAAGTATGGATAGAGTGCAAATACAGAATAACAGAGACAGATGCAGCAATAGAATCATAGAATGGTTTGAGTTGGAAAGGACCTTAAAGATCATCTAGTTCCAACCCCCTTGTAATGAGCATGAACACCTCCCACTAGATCAGGTTGATCAGAGTCTCATCCAGCCTGGCCTTAAAAATTTCCAGAGATGGGATTTCAACCATCTCTCTGGGCAGCCTATTTCAGTGTCTCACCACCCTCATGGTGAAGAATTTTTTCCTAATGTCTAATCTGAATCTACCTACCTCTAGTTTTACTCCATTCCCCCTAGTCCTACCACTACCTGAGATCATAAAAAATCCCTCACCAGTTTTCTGACAGACCTCTTTAAGACACTGGAAGGCCACAATAAGACTCCAGTCTGGAGTCTTCTCTTCTCCAGACTGAATAACCCCAACTCTCTCTCTGTCCTGATAGAAGAAGTGCTCCATCCCTCTGGTCATCCTCATGGCCCTTCTCTGGATACGTTCCAGCACATCCATATCTTTCTTGTAATAGGGGCTTCAGAACTGGATGCAGTATCAGAGGATACTGAATATAGACTAGTATAGAAGACACTGCTGAAATATGAAATATGTCACTTCAGAAGTATGAATGTATACCACACACATCAGTATTCAAACAATCCAAATATTAAAAAATCTAAGAATATATATATATATATGTGTCTTTATTTCCCATTCTACTCTACTAATTATACTGGAATAAAAAGAGAGGGTGAATAGGCAGCAATAGCAAGCAACATAGTGTCATACTAATATGCAGAGGAATTGTAATGGGCCGGACATCTACATCTAAGTTCTCCATGCAACATTGCCAGGGAGAAATACAAGAAAGAAAGAATAAATAGTAGCTAATCCCACACAAGAAAAACTAGGCAACTTTTAAAAATAATACCTTTTCTACATCCACACATCAATTTGCTTTGCAAAGAGGACTCAACATAATGGGACACAATGGTTCCTAGCTATAAAATTAACAGCACTGTGCAACTTTAAAGACACAGATGTGTTCAGACTGAGTTAAGCATGATGGAGTTGAACACTGCTAAACCCACATTGTCTGTGATTTTATCAGCTATGGATAGATTCTCTGTATGTTAATGAAGACCTATGTATCATTTTCTTGATTAACTTCAGGCTTACAACTTGTTACTTTAGCATTAAACAAGATTTAGTTTTTTGAGCTGTTGCATCTGATACCTCAATTATTCATCCTGGGAATTAATGTACAATTAGCATGAATTCCTCCTCCCATGGAAATTGATGGTTATGTTAATTTGAATGCAGTTGCTGGAAGAATTCTGAATAATGAAAAGACTGGTATTAATATATTTGTGTTGGATACAGATCAGACTGTGTAAGGAACAATGTTTGGGGTTTTTTTTAATGTAGAAATGTCTTCACAATTTATTTATTCCATCCTCTCTTCAGTTTCAGGCTACTCAGCACATTTGCCAATGATTTCACATAATTATGACTATTAAAGATGTTTTACTACAAACAAGTGTAAAATTTTGGCCTACTTCTGTACTGATTTGTACAGTTCTGAATGAGAGGGTAACACCTTTGAGGTGATTGAAGTTACCCCATTATAAAGTGTCCTCATAAGGGGGTACAAGGAAGACCATAAGTCTTCCAGGAGCTTTTTCCTCCAACAGATCATGTCTGAGATTGGCGAGTGAGTACTGTAATACAGTGGTACTGTAATTAATTAGTTCATCCAAAACCAAAGTAGAGATGTACAGTGGCTAGGAACAATAGAATATTTTTTCATGGCAGTGTGAATTCATTCCTAGCTTTTAAATACAGCAGTGTCCACAGAAGACAGGTGTTTGCTTTGAATCTGAGTCATGGGTTTTGTTTTGGGTTTTAAAGTCTATTAATTTCTCTGCTTTCTGGCACCAAAAGCTTTCCTTAATGGTTGGAGGACATAGCTAGGAATCATCAGTTCAAACCTGAAGTTGCAGTGACATCTGCAGCTCCTGCATGAGTTAAGGAGGCTTGGGATACACAGAAAACTCTGTGCATGCAGCTCCCTCACTTCCATGTAGGGGACATTAGAAGTTACTTGGAATAAACAGCAAAACGAAACAGGTTCCTTTGCTGCCTGCTGTTACCTTCTGGTATGCAGTAGTGAAAGATATCCAGTGTTGTTAGGAGGATTTTCCCCCTCTTCTATTATTATAACCCTTTAGACTGAGTGTTGTCCTGTTCTGGCTTCCTGACAATCACTTATTCTGGGCACATTCCTGAAGGTGCCATTGTTATTGACTGAACATACTAACTGCTTGAGAAAACGTTGATTACTTCACATTCCTGAAAATTAATCCTGAAACCTTCCTGAACTATGTTAATCAACTCCTTTAACTTTTTCTCCAGTGGAGAAGGTGGAGGCCATCAGTGTCATTGAAGAGCAGGTGCTCCTCCCTGTCTCATTAGCACCTTGCCTTCTACAGTTGCAAAATCCTCCAAACCAGGAGAGCTATTTATAGCTTTTACAAAGCTCCATTAGTCTGCCCTGTCTCTGCAGCTAACCATTTGTCTGCCTTTTCCTCTGTGTTAAATCAGCCCCCTGTGACAGCACCCTCAAGACCTGCAGAAACAACGGCTCTGGAATGACGTGGCAGGCCTGAAGGAGATTGATGGCAGCTGGAATGGTGGGCCAGTGGGAGCATTTAAACACACAAGCTTCTGAGAGACTGAGGAAGGGATCAGGAGGATGATAAAAGGGGAGTATGGGGACACAGGAGGGAGGGGAACAGAGACTCCCATAAATAAGAGCTGGCCAGATCCCAAGACAGGAGGGTAATCTCAAAATGCCTATAAAGAGGATGCTGGTAACGAATTATTTTTATTTTTTTTTATATGTGTATTCAGACTTCATTAGGAGCAGAATACAAGGGAGGCACTTAGATCTGATTATTGAAGCTATGTTAGAAAAATAATTTTTTCCCTGTGCTTGCAATAATTATCTTTATGCAGTCATCTCGGCACGATTTCACAAAATTGAATACCATTGTTGGTTTATTTTGTGATCAGTAAGAACACTTGTAGTCCTCTGTCTGCAAGGTAACAGCTTACCAGACAGCCTTGTAGTTCTGAAATATCTGTGGAGGATTTTTTCCTTCCACATGCAAGGCAGCACAGCCTGACTGGCTAAGGATATTACTCAGAAGCAGCAGGCCAATCTTCCTCTACACACTGGATACTGGAATTAAGGGTCATTATTTTGAGTTAGAATGGAAAATCCTGTATTCCTGACAGTAGTGATAGCCACAATGACAAGTGCTTTTTTATGATGTTAAAAGGCAAGGACTTTTCAATGTTGATTGCAGAGGTATGCAGTACTAGTTAATGCTGTGGTGCTGTGTGTAGCAAATATCTCTGTACGTACTCCCGACATATAGTGATAGCTTTGTACAGAAGTGGAAATCAGATACTGCAGGTAGTAACATCTAGAGCTGCTTCAGCCAGCTGAGTGACCTCAAGTATCTGTCACCTATCACCTACCTATGTAGGCAGATGCTCTCCCATCACAAAGGAGGATTAATGATGTTACTTCACAAAACTAATAAGAAAATGAATCAGTTAGTGTTTGATCCACAGGAGCCATAAAGCATTATAGACATTGTTTTTAATTCCTCTCTCTATCATTCAAGATAACAAGCCATATTATTCATATTCATAATATTATAAGACCACATTATATTTCCCAGATAACCCAAAGCATCTTTTTGATACACTTCTTCTTGCTACTTTTCAACTTAGTGTTTCTCTTCCAAGCTACCTGGATTTCAGAATCTCAGTTCAATAAAACACATAGGTTAAAAGATACAGGCAGGAAGGATCATGTTCCCCTCTTCCCCCCAGAAGTTTTGAACCTATGCTTGTTGAAATGAAAGGAAGCCACAAATACACCCTCCTAATGCAAATAAAAATTCTGATTTGTGTTTCTTTTTGCTGCTTTTTTTGTTTTTATTTCTTTAAGTAGTATTTCTGGTTATCAAATCCATACATTCCTCAAACAAAATGGGCCATATCCTGCCCTAATACATTAGACATTAAGTGTCCTAGGAACATAGCTTGTGGAGGAGAGAGGTCCTGTTCAGATCTCTCAAACTGCTGTTATATTTCCTTTAGGAAAAAAGAAAATAATAAGTCACATTTTTATTTCCTTCTGTGACATGCTATTAGCCTTCCTTCTGCGAGACTGTTTTTTGAAACAACTAAGACAGCAGTTCATTTGAAGCTTCCATTAAAAACTTCTATTGTACTGTGTGAATCATTCCAGTCCACCCAGTTAGAGTTTCTTTTTCCTTGTAACTTTCCATCTGGATTCAGAGCATTTTGAAAAATCAGTTCTCAGTCCTCCAAGGGTTAAATTTCTGCTAACAAATATGGACTATTTGATATGAAAACCATTATTGTTTGATATGTCAAATAAAACATTTGTCAATCAAAAGTCTTTAAGCACTGGGCTATGTGACATTTACTCTTTTATAAACCGACAAAGTCCCTGGTGGCATGCCTTTCTTCCTCTCATTTAAATAGTGGTAGGAGAACAAATCACACTTCAGGGCAAGTTGATAACTGCCAGTCACGATTTCTGCCTTGTTTACTATAATGAGGAGGGTAATAAATGCATCTGACCATTTCTGCTGGCATTTGCATAGATGAATGATTTGTCCAGTCAGTCGCTCTCCAGTGATTTGGGCCTTTTTGTCAGCACAAAGAGCATTCAGTCTCCCTGGAATTTACAGCAGCCAAGCTCTCATTAGCAAACATCCTTTACCATGAATGATTCAAATAATTACCACTGAAATAATAAACTGTTTCACAAAAACATTTTATTTGATGGCTCCAAACATCAACTTTTCTGAATTGTTGACATTCAAATAAGCCAGAGCGCTTTATTGTTGAGCAACAATGATCCCCTTGTAAAAGGGTGGGCATTGTTTTACCTCCAGCAGACCTTTAAACTTGGCCAGATATCAAATGTGTCCCTCAAACAGCCAGCCAACGTGCTGGGTAATCAGAGGGCACATACCAGATGGAGCTGTAGTAAAACTGTATGTTCAGGCTCCCATCTAATTTTCACTAGATTTGCTTAGGATACTGTGAGTGTAAAATTCCAGACTAATTAGCAGCAAGTTATCTATTTGCATCTACAGGAGTTGTATAATTATTAAATGCTTCTGCTTACACTGAGCTCTCAGTTCTGAGTTCTCTTCTGTAATGATATTCTATGTGTATAATTAAGTGTTATTTGATATAGTTTTGGAGTTCAATCAAATGAGCAAGCAACAATTATATCCCATTATGATCTCCTCTAGTGCCTGGCAAGATGAATGATGTCACTGCATTTCCAAACCCATAGCATGAAGCTAAAGGAATTTCCTGCTATCACTCTCCTTTACCCTTTCTACCATGCATAATTAGAAAAGTTTTATTAGTTAATTTAGAGTAGGTCTATACGCTACAGGTTTTCATAGGCTGTAGGAATGTATTCGATTTTCATTGCAGCGTTGTTTGTATGGCTATGTGCATGAAATTATTATCTTAATATCAAGCAGACAGGATTCAATTGCACATTTTATGCTTTTCTCAACAGCAAAGAAAAAAAACACAACAACAGAATGGGGAAATATTTCACTCATCCTAGCACATTCTTCATTTCATGATTGCGCTTTCACATTAGGGTAGGATAGGTAACAATAATCTGACAGCCTAATATCTGAGACTTTGCTGTTCAGAAATAGAATAACTCAGCCCTGATTTTCATTTACAGACCCTTTATATCTCCCTAGCAAGATAAATTTCTTATGCCTCCAAGGAGAGGCAGAGAGCTCTTAAAATATGTGAAAATCAGGCCAGTAAAATTAAATACATTAGAACACATGACTGTTATTTGCAAGCTGTAAAGTGTGCTCCTTAAAATATAATGTCTGATAATTGTTCTGAGCCCAGGAAGGCAAATATTTAGAACCCAGCTTTTCATACTTAAGTATTTGCAATAAGAGGCACAAATTCTGCCTTGTTTTTATTCACCCAAACATAATTCCCCATGACAACACCCAAATTTGGGACTATATATCCTATTTAAGCACCAACTTTTGTAAGCTGAATCCAAGTGGATAAAGTTATTTAGATAAATTTTACACCATCTTTTAGCTTTCCAAGTTTTTCCACAGGGAATTCTTCACCCAGCCAAGACCATTCAAGTCGAGCCTACTCCAGTGTTATTTTTCTTTTTCCTATCACTCTTTCTGTAATTTGTAGTCAGTACTTAGATGAAATAAACTATTTCTCATTTTCCTTTTTTTGGCTTCTCAGGCACAACATCAGAAGGAAATAAAGAGATTCTTTAATAATTCACTTTTGGCATATACTTATATATATGTATATGTAAATATATATATATTAATTCTAATACAATTTGTTGTTGACAGAGCTAAGGAACAAACAGAATTGGGAGAGCCATGTACAGATGACCAAGTGCAAGGAACATTTTCAACACCTTCTGGTAGACCCGTGCTCTAATAGACTGAAAGGAGCTTGCTATCCTGCAATGAAGAACAGAAAAAACTCAACTAACAACAACACTGCTTTTCAGAGCAATCCTTTTTATGTGTCAGCAGGAAGAGAACCTGCATACTCACATTTAGTTGATAGGTTGCTCTTTGTAGTCTTCTGCAGTGAGTAGATCACACTGATACCAGGTTGCCAGCATGCCAGCACTGTTGAAAGTGGTGTTTCTGCCATCATTAAGCTAGATTTTAAAGTTGATTTAATTAAGTAAATTAATGAATTATTTGATCTCAAACTGCATACATCGTAGACATCACCACAATTAAGACAGCGATTTAAAAAGTGACCATTTTTAATGGGAAAAAAATTATCAAAATTTAAACCAGCATTTGGAGTGGTATTCAGCTCTGGATATAGATGCATATGTTTAGAAGTCTGTGTAGGAGGCAGATACCTGTAGCTAAACTTTTGTGTCAATAAATAGAGACCCTGTCAGCATTGTCAGGAGGCCATGGAGAGCAGGCTTGGGTCTCCATTGACTGTAAAGAATAATCTCCACAGGTTACAAAGGAAGATTAGATACCTTGATCACCTATAGAAATCTCCAGGTAGGCAACCTAAGGCTCTATTTAGTTACCTAAATATAGGCACTTGGTGTTATTGGGGTTGTTTTTTGGTGTCTAAGGCATCTGCACAGGGTTATGGGCAACTTGGACCAGGAGCTGGAGGCCTAGTGCAACCAGATACCACTAAAACTCATGTCAGCAACTCTAACCAAAGAGATCAACATTGATCTGAATTTTATCTCAGGTCCCTAAATCCAGAAATGATGAAAGTCCCAGCTCTGACAAAACTGGAGCATCCTGCAGAGTTGACTTAGGCAGAATAGGTGTCTGCCTAATGCTGCACACTGCTGCTGGCTGGAAAATAGCACAGAAAGTGCTATTTGTGTATACCTCAACTTCTTGGGCATCTAACACCTTCCTTACATCTCCCCACTCATCCTCCTCTGCTGCTGTCAGTTCTGTCTTGTAGCAAACTGTGAGATCTGGTCCTAGTACAAGAAAAAATTACAGAAAGGAGCTTTATTTTATTTTTCCAGCTCACCTTGTTGTGCTTAGACAAGGCACATGGTTTAGCTCACCAAGCCACTACAATTACTTGTGACTGAAAATACAGTTGTAGTCCATTGATAAATACTTTTAAATTTCTTATGCATGTTTTTCTGTATAATAAGGAAACCACCCACGTTATTTATGACTGTTCACTTCTGCAACAGATAAACATAGAAATACTATGTAAACCTAGTGAAATGAGTAAATCAGGACAGTAGTAGTAATGAAAGTGCCATCTGTAAGTACTGGTAGAGTGGATTATAAGAAATTTCTTCAGATGACCTTCTGTATTACCCTTCATTGTGACAAAGAAACCCCAATTATTACAGAACAGAAAAATGCTACTTTTTTTTTTTTTTTTTTTAATCCAATGCTCTGACAAGTTTTTACTGGTAGGTTTACAATTCTAAACACAAAAGCTTTCTGTAAATGTGTTTTGTTTGCAGTTGTATTATCTATAGCAAAATTAGATAATTAAAAATGGAATTGTAAAGTACCTGAAAACTGTCTATCTGGAACTGATGTTTTTAGAGTTCAATTCCAACTATTTCAAGACAAATTTTAGTGAAGCAGCAATAATATGCAACCTGTAATTTTATCCCAAGCTGATATCAGCCCATGTAAAAAGGAGTTGTTTTGAAGATGCAAAATGTTACAGAACAAACTGCCCAACAAATCTGTTATAAGCCTTCTTAAAGGGAACAATATATCAGTACATGCTAAGTGATTCTTATTGCTTAGAATAGGGTTTTTTTTTCTAGAAAATTGTGTAGTATAATTACTTCTAGTTGTCATGGCAAAAGTGGACATTTCATTAGAATTACCACATAGTACAATATCCTCAATTTCTGGTGAACAGAACAGTTAATTTTCAGTGATATCCAGACTAAGTTGTGAGTTTATTCTGACATACACAGTTTATGTTGCAGCAAATGCTTGAAGGACTTGAAGTATAAGTATTGCACTGAAGATGAAGAATTTCTAAGTAACTTTAGAGTTGTACTCCAACTAGTCCATTATATTGCATCTTACACTGTCGTCTGGCTATTTGTACTGGATGTTCACATTTTTCTCAGTGTGGTCTTTTCCTGAACACTCTGGTCCTTCTCTAGCAGTGTATTTAGAAACCATCAGAGTTATGAATATATTATGTACATTAGGTGACTCTCAGTTTTGTGAGACTGCTGCCTACTTGACCTCTTTGGAAAAGCTTCAGCTGAAGAACCAAGGGAAAAAGGAGACAGTTCTCATAAGAAGCAAACTCCTCTTTTAGGGTGGAAGCTTTCACAAATGATATGTTTATTGCCAAAGGCAAATACTCAGTTTGCTATCTTCACAAAAGCAAGCATCAGGCTCTTATGATCTGGACAACAATTAGATTCTAGAAACCTGCTTTCACTTCCCCAGTGTGTAAGACACAGTAAGTGACCACTTATGAAGCCTGTCCTCATTAGTCTGAAGTCTCTGTTCTCTGTGTATGCAGATTTACAGTTTAGGAGCTAAAAAAAGCTCAACAAGCTTTGCACAAGACATAAATCCCAGCTACTGAATTCCCTTGTAAGTCATGTCCTCTGAAAAGCTTTGCCTGACTCCTCCAGAGGTGAGTCATTTGGCCTGAAATCTTTTTGTCAGTGAGCCAGAATCTGGTTCCTGTCTTCTTTTATATTCCTCCCAAAGAGCAAAAGGCCTGTAATGACCTCTGGCAATTCCCCAGGTGAAAACAGAGTAAATCAACCCCAGGACTGTGCCATTACCTCAGGGCAGGTGCTCCCAGGGGCCTTGCTGGGGAATATCATAGCTCCTTTGCTTCTGTGCAGCCCAGACCTTGGTCAGATGCTAAACCAGTTTGGGAGCTGAGAAGCACTCTCTGGTGCTGCAGTCTCAGCATTTTCTACATTTGTACTGCTCATATCCCTGTGCCATACATTCTCAGATGAACAAATGTAGCCAAGAGAGGGAAATGATGGCTCCTGTGTGGTAGAAAATGTATTTAATGTGCAGAGTGGGCATAATGGCACGGACCATAACCAGCATGCAACATTGTCAAAACAAAACAGCTACAAACAGCAGGGTGCAGAGGAATCCCTGTGGCCCACAGATCAACTGGAACTGAGAACAGATTCAGAATATTGTTTATTTTCTTTCCCATCCAGCACCCAATGCCTTCTCATCAGCTTCTTGCTAACCTGACTCTGGAGTCATAGTCTTATTGGAAAAATAAAAGAGGAGCTATGTAAAAAGCTTAACATGGAGATACTATGCCTGACCCTGCCTGGCAGTATGAAAACTGATCCATAACAACTGAAAATGCAGAAAAAGTCTGCAGAAGGCTTCAACCTCAGAAAGGTAAGTGCATCCAGGTAGCCCTTCCTATCCAGCACCAAAGGTATAGCTGCTGTACATGCTATTTTGCAGTAGTCAGAGTGATGCTCTGCTGTCCTGGGAGAGAGCACTGTGAGCACAGGTCAAGCCACTTCTTCTCTCCGATCTTTCCCTTCTCCAGGAGACCGGCAGCTGCTGGGCTTTCTTTTGGGGAATTGCCCTCCCTCTGTGTACCTACACTGCAAAGTCCACAAGTTTGACTTCATTTTGCAAGAGAAAGTAAGGAGTTAAACTCCCACTACATTAAATGAAACTGTACAAAAAGGATGTGACTCCCACATATCCCAAACTTTCAGATGCCAAGCATATTTTCTTGAATGAAAGCCTTTTAAGTATTTTTCACTGGAGGGAAAAAATGCATTTCAGAAGAATCAAAATCAACAAAGAGATTACAGATAGCAAGTACAACACTGCACATATTATAAAGGACAAATACGGTAAATATGGATGGCTAATTAAGGGAAATCTTGAGAATGTCTTGAAACAGGATTGCTATATACATTTCCAATGAGCCAGTCTTTAAAGGCTATTGGAAAAGCAATGGAATATCTTGTTCTTGTCTAGAAGAACTGTTTTATCAAAGGCTAGCTTTTGGTTTTGAGGTTTTTATGAAGCTTACAGTACTGCTTAGACTTTCCAGCTGCTAATCCAGCTGCTTAAAAATTATTGTTAAAGACAGCTGCTGACTCTGATTTTTCAGAAAGGAAAGTTCAGAAGGAAATACTCCTTTCAGGTCTCTCCAGATCACCCACAAAATACCTGTGCCTCTTCTTAGTCAAGTGGTGCCTCTGCAGATTTTAGATGTAAGCATGACTCCCTCCATGTATTTCTTCAATTTGAACTGCTGAAATAATATGAAACCTGTGCTGCAACCCACGAGAGCAGTGTTTCTACAAAACTGAGGGTTTCATTTCGTGTGTCCTAAAGGTGATGTGAGGCTGCAAAGTGGGTGAGATAGTGCTGGAAAACTGTGTCAGGCAGGAGGGGCCAGACCTAATGCAATCTCCTCCATACTGCCTTTCAGGAGCAGACCTGGGGAGTGAATTCAGCAGGGAAGGTACCTGTGACTTGTCTGTGAATGAGGTGTCTGCACTGATCCAAGACAAATCCAGGAAAGGGAAAGCAGTTAGCAGGGTGCATAACTGTGTCCCAGAGTGAAAATATCTTCCTTGGTCCTCATTCACATAGTAGTGGACAGACTCCTGTGGCCATGTGAGAAGTTGCTGGCATAGGGCAGAAACAGAAGCTGTATCTGCTGAATCTCAGTCCTGCTACTCAACCACTGGACAATTTCTTCCTCACTTCACTTACTGTGAAGAATCACCTTTTAATAAAAATTAAAACCAAAACCAGTTCTACTTTCTTAATCACCGTTTAGTGCTCTCGATCAAGTAAAACTTTCCCCTTTGCTCCCCTGATCACTTCCAGCTCCCCACTTCTTTCTTCCAGACTTACAGCAGAAAAGCCATGCACATAATGGGAGCCCATTTCTCACATGCCAGGTATGATTTTGTGGCAAAATGAAAAGCTCTAGTCCTTCCCAGATATAAGAGACAGGGACACAGGGCATAGTGAGGATATTTTGAGTAGGAAATTTGAATAGGGCTTGTCTCATTACTCATCATAAAGTCTGAGAAAGAAACACAAACCTGTACTTCTGGGGAAAAGACTCAGGGCCATCTAGAAAAGAGAAAAAATTCATCATCAGAATCTAATGCACTCTGAGTATCAGCAACCATTTCTACCTGTAAGTCAACTTTGAGAATATAAACTGGTGTGGGTTTACATCTTCTCCTAGCCCCTTTGACTCTGATGAAGAGAAGCTCCATTGACTCCAAGACCCTGTTTTCAGCAGTGTCCCATACTACAGAAAAGTATGAGAATAGTGGAAATACACAGCAATATTTCCCAAAAATACTATCCTAGCAACATCAATTTGCACCTCAGGGGCTTTCTGAGCCACAGGGAGTGTTTCATTTTTAAAAGCCCTTGGTGAATTTCTCTTCCATATGTTGCTCCTAAACAGAAACACAAAACACTCAGAGGCACTACATTTACCTGTCTGAATGCAGGTTTGGGTCAATGGAATGGAAATATCAGGAAAAAATTTAAGCTTGTTTATCCTTGTGTAGAACAAGTTGTTTTTTTTTTTCATGCTGATGGTATCATACTATGTACTCAGCTGAAATTTTGTTTTGTTGATGTCTATAATGTGGATACAGCCTTCATGAGGTCAGTGAGCTTCCCCACTTACGCCACTAGAAAATTTGTCTCACCATAGCTTCCTCTGCTTGAGGTTTTCTTTATAAACAAGGCTGTAAAGAAATACTACATGTATCCTTGGGTTGCAGATATAAATGATGGAGTTTTTTGAAGAGAACTTGCTCAGAAATGTCAAAGATAAAGAACTACATGCTCCATGTTGCATTTTAAAAAGTTATAGAATACCTTGGATAGCCTTGTGTGATGTTAGATAGTACAATTTCATTCTGTCTAAGAAAGTTTGCTATCCAACTTTATCAGGCTCCATAAAATTTCAGTATATTTTAAAATCTATCTAAAACAGCAAGAACACAGATATGTGCAACACCATGAATATAAATGCAAGCCATTTAAAATATATCTAAGCGAGCAATCCAGGAACAGTCTGATCATGTGGGAGAAAAACAGATAATCTGAATTTGTCTATATCCATGTCTTTCTGTGTAAATATCTATCTATGCATACTCATAAATATTTCATCAGGATCTAGTTTGAATTTGGATTCAGCTCCTAACCTCGATAGGCAGAGTTCACAAATTGCCTGTTCAGTGATCCTGCTTTGTTTTGTACGTGTGTAAAGATGTGACTCTCACAACAAATATAGAAGCAAAAAACCTCAAAGAAAAAAAAAACAAACAACTAAAGCCATCTGAAAGACAATACCTTCCATTTTGAATAGTCCAACTATTGAAATCCCTAGATTCTTGCTGCAAGGTGCGTTATGAAGGGTAGTCAATTCACTGCTCAATTTCATATTAGAGGGATTGAAGACAGGGTCTGGTTTCTAAATATCTATTTCTATTGACCTCTGTGGAAGACCATCCAGGGCACTCACTTAAAACACTGCTGAGCACCTCCCACAGCATGTTTGTTCTGTGCTTTGGGAGACTTTTTGTAAATCAGGAGCAGTATCCATAAGATATTTTATCCCCAGAGAAGTTATTTTTTTTAATATCTAAAAAGTTAGAATACCAGTAACATTCTTCTATTTGCTTATATAAAATTAATTTTATTGTTATGAAATAGAGAGAAAGAGGTCTTGCCACATATCTTTAGCTTATCTTTTCTATTCACTTGTTTTTATTTTTAAAAAAAGTATCTGGTGCAACATATGTGTTTAAGCATTTGGATCTAGGAAATACAATTTTTTTGCCTATGAAAAGAATTTTACTGTGAAAATCACAGGTTTTCCATATTCTGTTAATTCCAAACTGCTTTAGGCTAAGAAGAGCTATTTGAATTTTTTTTCTAAAAGCTTACTTTTCAGGTAGGCGTAAGATCTTAAAAACAAGAACTTAGCAACCACAGCTCTAGCATGCTGCTGCAGAGATAAAGCAAAGCCTCCCACCCCTGTGTGACCAGCAATGCTGCCCTCCAACACTCTGCCTTGCCTGAGCCCAGCCCTGGGAGCTCTCATGCTGCTACCCAGGCAAATTGCCTCAACAGGAGAGGGAGGCACCAAGGGGAGATGAGAATGTGGCTTTCCAGGGTGATTGATATCATTGCTTCAGAGGAAAAAGTGGCTTCAAGTCTCAACATGAGGCCATTCTCTTGCTTAAGCAATTGCTTGTCTCTGCCTGATGGTGAAGTTGGAATAAGAGTATCTAAACATCAGCGTAAGATAAGAAATGATCATATGCACATGCTTTTCTCTTCTCCCAATTATATGATCCACCTGAGAAGCTGGAGCCACTCAGGCTATGTATTTTGTTTGGTATCTAAAGAAAGGGAATGTGATGTACAAAAGCTGCCTGGAAAAAGAAATATATATTCCATCTTTTTGAATCAATGGGAAATCCTATAAATCTTGATCCTCATTAAACAAATGTTTCTGAATACTTTCGACGGGTATTTTATTTATGTGTCACATAGATTTGTAACAGTAAGCAAAAGTATCAATATATGGGAAAAAAATTATTTTTTTCTCCTCATGGAGCCTCACAGGGAAAAGCACTTCAAAAAATTGCTCAGTTGTCTTTTTATAGACTGATTTTTAATGAATGTTTTTTTTTTTCTTCTTACAATTTAAAACAGTTGAAAACAGACTGAGTGAAATGTACCTCCTGTTACACAGTACTACCAAGCTCTTGAGTAGCTGAAGTGACAGCATAGATGGGCAGCCCCAGCACAGAGCAATCCAGGCAAATGTGCACACAACACAAAGTTCACAAACTTAGGTCCCGATTCAGCAAAGCCCCTAAAACATAAGCATAATATTAAGGTTACAAATAGTCCCAGTGAAGCTAGTGGAATTATGTTCCTTCTAGTGAAGCACTGTATTCTGAGGCACATCTGCACAAACAAAGCCATATAAAACCCCATCTATCTTTCAAATAGCTGCTGTTGACAGCCACTGAATGCAGACAAGTATGCCCAATGCCATTCTGGCTTCTGCTGGTGTTATTGCTTGTGTCACCCCGGCGTCAGGCCAAGGGAGCACTGGCAGCTGCTCTCGAGGGCCAAAGGAGACCGTGATGAACAGGAGGGAAGCAGGCAGAAGGGCCACATGGAGCCGTAAGGAGCAAGGGGGAGAGATGTGTTGGCTGCATTAAATCCCCTCTCTGGAACCATAAAACTGGGATTTTCCCCTTAATAGGGCTCTCAGATCCTCTGTAATGTGATCTGAAAAAAAAAATTACAGCATTAGCGATGAAAGAAAGGAAGATTCTTGAAGATCTAGGCTGATTTCAAGCTAATTTGACCAGACTGTTTCTTTATTAAGACAATATTCTCTTAAATCCAAGAGATAATATTGATTCCAGTGTTCTGTTCCTTTTAAAAGCATGTGGCCTCTTTCTGAGCTTGTCTATGCACATTGAGAGAGGAAGACTGGAACAAAGATCTGTCACAGTAATCTGCAAAGAGATATTTGCTGTAGGGCTGTAATTCACCATGGCGTGGAACTGTTATGCAGGTGCCTCTAGCATCCCTGTCCCCTTAGGGAAGGATTAGATAAGGCTTGCAGGGCCTCTATGCTCAGACTCAATCTGATCTTAAGATTGTAGATGTTTGTCTTGAATGTATAGTGTGAAGAAACTCTACTCTTGCTGTGCAGCTCTTGTTTTCAAAGGAAACAAGGTCTATGTTCTCACGCTTTTTATTTGTATGTGCATCCACACCCTCTCTCCATCCCCCAGCACCATCTGAACTTGATCTTTTGACTATTTTTCACCAAACTTGACAGAGGTAAGAGGTCCAATGACACAGGCTCCTGCAGTTCTCTGAAAGCAGGCAACTGCCCAAAGAGAGACTGACCCAGAGGGCTGGCAGGCATCTGTGTTCAGCCCCTACTTCACAATGCAGAACTCCCATGGCAGAGGGAAGCTCAGGGTGCCCAGCTGTGATAGAGACTCACTCCAGGCAAGCCTTTTAGTAGACACTTGAGGATCCAAGCAGAGATACCCATCAGACCACAGGTAACCAAGCTCCCACCAGTGAGGGAGCCACCCTGCTTCCAAACAGAAGAGCAAAACGCCAGGTGGAAGGTAATGATGCTTGTTAACTGTTTTAGCTTCTTTTTACTGGTAAAATCCGAGCACTCACTGGTGCTGTAACTTTCTAAGGTAGGTCTCAGGATCCACCTGACCCTGCTGTTCAGCCTGCCCACCCTACAGCCAGGGGGAAGAGAAAAGCAAGCATATTCTGCACATCAAGCTGGTTCAGTTCCAGCACTGAGCGTGGACCTGCCTGAGTGCAAGTGGAGCTGTCAGCTCATACAGGCTTCACTGTCAAGGGCTGTGTCATCTGTCAGTGTCGGTTCCAGCTCACTGTACCACGTAGAGGTGATGCACTGGTGCCTCCCAATTGATAACACGCTGCCAGAAGCATGTTACTTTCTCATCTGTCTTCTTGTAGCTGTCAAAACTGGAATCCATTAATTAGTTTGTTCTTGTGAATTTTAGTTGTTCTGAAGACATGTAAATTTCAAAGTAAGATGACACACACACATACACACACAAAAAAAAAAAATACCCCCCCCCCAAAAAAAAAACCCACTACAAAAGTGACAGTAGGGGGTTCAGAAATCCTAAGTGGCAGTTACTATGAATGGTAAGCACTGACTGAAGAACTCCATCTAAGCGAGTATAATGATGTGGCTACTTTCACCACACTGCTTTTAATGAGACTGAGATGCTTACAGGGGTGAGATGCAATGACAGCTAAAGAAAGGGAAAAAAACAAGACACCAACTAGTGAAGCCAGCTGGGTCAAGATGGCTCTGCTTGTTGTTTGTGTAGGGTGCTTTTCTTCTACTTTACATGTTACTTACCAAGAGTGGAGAGAAAATTTGTCTGAGCTTTATTTCCCAGTATTTTGCATCTCATGAAAGAAATATTGTGACTTCAGAAGGAGATTTTGCCAGCTCTGTGGGTTTAAGATGGGATGCTTCTCACTCTAGTAATCTAATAGACAGTGCTATCCCTAAGCAGAACAGCAATTCCATTGACATTTCAAATGCAAAATACATACATTTTTATTTTACATGGATACTTGCATCCAGTCCCACACTTTCTCAGGATGTCAGGGGAGAGGCTTAAGGTAAAAGTTTCAGAAGCTTCACAAGCAATTCTTGAAAAGTGAGTAGGGGGTTGGGGAGCCTGCATTGAACTGAAAGACAACAGGACCTCCATTCAGCTAGGTACAGTGTAGAAATCCTTGAAATGCCACCACATGAGCACAGATTTCACACCAACCTCATCAGCAGGTTTCACAAGAACTTGCTACCTCTGCCACAGCCATAGAGGCACAGCAGACCCAGGTGGATAGCATCACAGCCTGGGATGCAGCAGTCATCAGAATTCTCCACACCATCACCAGTGTGAGCTGCCATGGGCTGCCCTGTTTCGGACCTCAGTTGGTTTTAAAAATGAGAATTAAGCTCATGAAACACTTGGTGTTTCTGAAGTTCTCATGCTAAGGAATCTTTTGTACAATCTAACTTCAGTTTCACTGTCTAGCTTTCCACAAAATCCTATAAGGTAGTTTACCTAAAAGAAGACACATACTAAAATTTTCAGTAATGTAATTCCTTCTACTAGAAGGGCAATTTGCTAGTGCTCTGACTGATAATATTTGTTTCTACATTTTCAAATGTCAGAATATTTCCCTAGAATTAATCCTCAGAATAGCTACTTCTCTCTGAAAAAACAAGAAACTTCCTTTTTGTCTCTAATTATGCCAACCAGGACATATAAATATATTCACCCAATGTAAAAGGTAGGACTATATATTAACAGATAAGACAAACCTGCTTCCAGGAAATCAGATCCATTCTTTGCTTTTGCACTGGTTACAGAAGAGGAAATGAAGCCAAAATTTGCAATTCAACAAGGTTACTTCAGTGACAATAAAATACCTTTCATCAACACTTTATGGCTATTGTACTTGGATATCTTCATTTGCATGCATTTCCCTCATGTGCATGCTTTCCTAGGTATCTGTACATACTTTTTAATATCCATTGAAAATTTGGCTCAGAATCAGCTGTTTAGTGGTTTAAGTTTATTCACTCACACAGGGAATCCATGGAAGAGCAAGCATTTTAAATGCTTCTCAGAGAAATAAATAGCAGTGATATGTGTGTTTTGTGTATTTTTTGTACTTGTAATAACCCATTTTTGAAGTCCTGAATTCTAAAACCTGGCACCTGTATCTCAATGCTATGTGCAGGAATGGAGCTATGTGATTTCTAACCATATTTGAACCCTCTTGGAGACCTTGCTGTTTTCTGTGGTTTCTAAGCCACCCAAACCCTGTCAAAACAACAGGCTGCACACACCTGGGTCTGTAACAAAGATGCTAAAATACAAGTATTTGCAGAAGACTGTGCCAGGAGAGAAGCAGCAGCCAGCAGCAGTCTCTCCTTAGTCCTGCTCTTTGCTCCTTCACTCAGGCTGTCACTGATCCTTTTGCCCTCACCAAGGAGCCCTGAAAGACAAGGAAAGTGCCTGCCTGCCTGTCCCCAGCATCTCAGCCCCAGGCAGGTTGGGTGGCAGGCAGCTCCTTCCTGAGCTATTCACCTGCTTGAAAGAGGGACCCAGAAGAGACAGCAAATGGCATCCCCCCAGGTTGGGAGGCTGAGGGCTATCCCCTCTATATGGGAAAGAAGCACCAAGCACAGCCTAGAGGTTATGCACAGCAAAAAGCCTCCCTACAAGGCTGGCTAGTCTTGGTCTGTTATAAACATCGACATTTTTATGCACTGCAGTGATGATGTGGGTTCTCCACAGTGCCCTTTCTTCTAAAAATAAGCAACAGCTACTGTGGATATTATTTGCCTGATTTTGGAAATCTTATCTTTCAAGTAGCAGCAAACAGAGCCATATGAATACAGTTGCTGGCTGTGGGGCACGTGAAATCAGAAGTTTGGTAAGCAGGCTCTCTGTAATGTTAGTAGCAAACCAGGACCTTCTGGAGGGGGATGGTGCTCATGAGGAGAGACTGTCTGACCCAAGGAGAGCAGCAGCCATCTGGCTGGGTGCTCTCATGGGTGACTCCATTGCTTGCAGATAAGAACCAGAGCCATGAGGCTGCCTCTGCAGCCCTTGTGCATGGGGCAGGCATGAGGGAAGGCCAGCTCTATAGTGCCCATAAGGGGAGAGTCAAGTTTGGAGAGACGTCAGCTCTCAGCTAGACATTACACTGTGTCTAAATAATCTCTCCTATGTTCAGGGAGCCAGGTGGTCATACAGTGTAAACATCCTTTCACCCCCTTAGTGGTCACTCACATCTCCACCTACAACAATCTTTGGGGACAGAGCAGAGCCAAGCAAGGAAAAGGTCAAGAGCAAAGCTAGGAGGAACTGATATTACCCCCAGTATTGAATGCAAAGTTTTACCTTCAGTTGTCTCTCCCCAGGTGCCTGGTTTTAGCTCAGGATACCTGGGCAACACAACCCTGGTGACACTGTTCTGTCATAGGCTGCCATAGCCCCAACAGGGCCACCAGAGCTCCATCCCCATGGACATCCTAGAACTCCCAGTGGGTCTTGTGGGCATCATGAATTCTGTGACCATCCTCTTTGTCCAGAGTCAGTGTCAGCCGTACATCTTTATGCATCTGAAGACTATATAGAAAAGCATGCTGGAAAAAACCCACCTCGAAGGGATTTGTCTCCAAGACAGTCAACAGAAGGGAAATTTACAGCTAGATTAGAGATAATCTCATCATGGTCAAGTAGCATTTCATAGGTTGGCTATCAATAATATATGTTATTGTAGAAGATGGAAACTAGGATGCCCTACCTCTCCCCATGTACAGGTGTATATTCTCCCAGCTGTTAGTTTATAATAAAGTCCTTCAGAAGAACATTTGTCTACGAATACTTATAGAGGGCTTCTGCTTTCTACGGTGGATGGAAATTCATACTTTTATTCACACTTTTTTCTTAATGACCTTCTGCCATAAAAGCAATTTGCTTAGTCCACTTCAGGTGATTTTGCATGATTTGCAAATCTAATTTTTATCTCTACGTCTCACATTTGAAAATCTTTTGCCACCATATTAATTTAACATTTTTATCTTTTACCCACCAAGACAGCTCATCATGACCTTTAAATTCACTTACAAAGGGTAACCCATTGGTTAATCTGGACCAATTGGCCTCAGTTACACACTTGGTGACAAACCATTATTTCTACCCCAGTTCTTTAATTGGCCAGAATGCTCTTTTTTATCAGATATATTAGCTGTCAGAAGTGCCTGCTAGCCTTTGCATACTTCCTGGATAGTGTCCAGGTCATTAAAGCAACATTTTCTGTTCAAGTCTGGAATATTTATCCTGCACCAAAATCCCAGCTTTCTCCCTGCTTTTAATTAATTAAAGCCTTAAGGACGCTGGATGGGTCATTCTACAGGCGAACCTTTTGAAATGGAAAAACTGATATAGAATATTTCATGCTTCTTTTTCTTTTACTCATTCAGCAGTTTTGCTTCACAAATCACAATTTTATACTATTTGAATTTCATCTGGTTGAAGTATTTTACTTTTATTTCTGCTGAATTATTTTGCACTACAATAAGGCAGGCACAGATTCACAGGCAGAGAGAAAGAGCAGGAGCCAAAGAGGCTGTAACCCCAGAATATGTTGGGGGAGCAGCCATACCTCTCTGTAGTCATCCCTTCCATCTTCTCAGGGGTGCAGTCTCAACAGGACTGCATCCTCTCAGGATCAGAACCAGCTTTTGAGAAAAAGTAACACCCTGCAGCTTTGGTCAGAGTTCCCACAAACCTCTATAGCCCTGCCTGCAGGGGAACAACCATGCAGCTGAATCCCACCTCATACACTGTGATGGAACAATAGATACACCTCTTCAAGATGCTTAGGCATTAATTTTACACCTAACACACATGACCCATTTCCCTTTCTGTATTTAATGTCTAACAGAGATGCTGGAAACTTTAGCAGTCCTTCATCTCTTGATCTCACAGAGCAGTAATATCAAGAATTTTTTTGCCTTGATGCCATACATATTTTATTCACCAGACAAAAAAACTGGTTAAAGTACTATTTCACAATGAAAATCTGTTTACTGTTTGATTCCACTGTGGTTTTTGCCATTCATAGTCTGTATTCTCTGTCAGTGGTTCACAACAGAATAAAAAAGGGATCTCTTGAAAGGAAACATGGTAAGTATGGAGATTCCTTAACATTTATGTAGTAAAATATTGTTCATTAAAGACATATCTTGTAATATCTTTTAGTGTCTCCTTTATGCCAGTCCTCAACATAAAATTCCAAACTCACCCTATGATTGACAGTCTTCAAAATGCCATAAGTTTATTACAATTTTCTTGGTGTCCTGTTAATGTGAAACCAGGCCTGTATCATTGAAAATATTCTTCATTACCAATACTTCTTGCAGTTTCATGTTCTTCCAGCTTTAATATTAACACTCTATGAAGTATAAGACTAATGTCTAAAGGTACGACAAATGGAGATGTTATTTGTGTGGAAAATGATGAAAAATTAATGTAATACTTCTATTCTTTGTGGTTTTGGCTTATGAAAAAAATCAACAATTTTTTTAAGTAATGGGGTTTTTCTAGATCTGTGCTTCTTGAGCATTTTCATATTTAGATTTGGATGATCTTTGAACAGCTGGAGAACTTATCAGGGAGAGCAATGTTCCTGGCTTGCTGAGATCAGGGATCAAACATCACTAGTGTCTGGCTTTTACCCACAAAACCCCTCTTTTTCAAGCAAAATAGCCACTCCTAGGTAAAGTCATGGGAACTGCATGACCTAAATGAGGCATAAGGGCTCTACTAGATGTGCTCCCTATTGAAACCTGCAGTGTCAACTACAAGCAAGCCCTTCAATATCCAGCATATGGTATGTTTAAATGCTGTGTAAATACAGCTTTCTCACTTCCATTTGTCTTTGTCTTGCTTTTGCCATGGTGCTGCCAAGCAGTGCTGGAAGCCATGGTGGGGCTGAGCATCCAGGCTTGTATGGGAGCAAATTTGCCAGAAGGCTGGCTGAAACATTCAGGAGGTGAACAACAGCCTCACTGATGAAAAGCAAGTCCTGCAGTTCAGGGAGTCTGCTTCCTCTGGACTGTGAAAGGCTGCTGAGATTTTTTACGCCTCCTGTATTTTTTGCAAGCAGAGATGTCACCTTTGCAAAGAGTCAGCAGATGCAGTTGCAGAGATCCTGTTCAGGATGAGGCCTTTCACATGCATTTATTCGTAGGAAAGAACTTTGCAGTAGCTCAAAAGACACTGTAGCTTGGTCACATGTGTTTTTCTTTTTTTTTTCTCTCCCATATGTTACTGTAAATATAAGTCTCTCAGAATTGGCTTTCATTTGGCATCTAAAGCTGGTGCTGACATTTTTTTCTGAAGACATAGATTTTGGGTCAGTTGTGTTTTCTTCTTTTGTTAATGGATAAGCAGTCTACCTTTTGCACAACCATTGAATGACACTATCACAAAGCAGGGAAAAACAAACCCTAAAAAAACAGGTTAAGCAACAACTAAATTTGTTTGGAAAACCCTGAGTTGGGACTCCTTGTAGTTATCTGCATAAGGTTTTACTTACATGACTGTATTTTTTGACACAAAACTTCTACAGAACATTCTTCAACAACCTTGTATGAAAAAAAAAAGGGGGAAAAAAGCTAGTCTAGCCAGTCTCTGAGTAGCTCTTAGAAGTGCTAGGTAGCGAATGGTGAGGCAGTGAATCTCAAGGGGAAAAAAAAAGAAATTCTTTCCAATCTTCTTCAGTTCAAATAGTATGACAAAAATTTGCTTTTTGGACCAGGATGTGAACAGCATTTAGAGAACCTAACATAGAATATAGAAAATAAAGCATACCAAACAAAGGAGAAGAAATTAACTGCACATAGTTGGTGAGATAGTTTGTTGTCTTCACTAAATTTGTTACGTACAATGGTTGGGCAAGTGAAAATTAAGCTTGAGGTATTGCCTAAATTTCTAATTCATAGCATAATACCGCTTCATGTGTTCTCTTTAGAAGCAAAATACATATAACAGGAATACTCTAGCTCAATTATATTCAAAATCCAACTAGAGAATGAGTGATAAAGAAAACTAAGAAGTCGTAAGAAAATCCTCATGTCAACATGCTTAACAAAAATTAAAAAACAAACCAACAAACAAAACAGACATGTATATTAGAGGACATGTACTAATTGCATCTTTTGAAAGACCTGTGCATGAGAATATTCAGAGTAACTCAAAAAAATCCCAAATCCTGTATGGAAAAGTCATGCATCTTGCCAAATTTGAAGGCACTACCCCAGAGCATTTGCACAAGAGAGTTCCTCAAATAAATGATTTTTTTTTAACGTAGGAAAACAGTCATTCTGATAGCCTGTCCTCAGAATCAGCTGAGTCATTTTTAATTGAATTCTTCCAGATCAGCCATCCTGAAATAAGCCATTGAATGAAAAATTTCCACTCACATAGTTACAGTTTGTCAGCTCAAAACAGGATCTGTCCACACAGAGGATCAACATACTCTGGGCATAACTGGAGCTTACACTGTTATGTTTTTGCAGGTGGTGAGCACTCAATTAGGATCCCCCCAGAAGCTGGGATACAGCCCCATTCAGCCATCTCCAAAAAGGGTTTATTCCAAAGGCTGAAGAATGGTTCTTCAAGTGGCAGTACCTTTGCTTTCCTGGGAACTGAAGGCAGTGCCACTTCTCTGGAACAAAAAGCATGGAGGACTGTGACTCTAAATGTCAATTTTAGCACCAAATATGGAACTCAATTTTTGCCTCAAACTTAATTATTCATTTTTCCACTACACAAGCTGATCAGAAATTGAATTTAGGAGACCTTGCAGGTAATTATAAACTATCTTCTGAATTATCTTCCTGAAAAGAAGGGGAATAAATCTCCTTCAGTGAAAGCCAGATAAAACCAGGGTTAATTTATGCCAGCTGGGTCTACAATAGTTTACCCTTCTGCTTGTCAGCTAAACTGCTATGCTATTTGTAACGTAATAGTAGTGCAGTCTCTCAGGATATGTACGTGCAATGTGCTGGTATTCCAGCCCCACATTTGCTATAAAACCAGCTCAGATAAAACCAGCACTTCAGGTAGGCATAACAACAGTGTTAGTGCTAAGCTCAATGTCTGCAGCCTCCTACACATTGTTAGGTGTTGAGCTAATAGCTTGTTTGGCTGCTTTTTTAATCATGTTCAGCCTATGAACTCTTCTGGATGTCAGGCTGCAGCCACAGATCTGCTGCTTGGAGCTGGAAGCAGTTGGTGGGATTTTACAGAGACCTGATATAAGTAAAGTACCATGGAAATCGGGTGCAGACCATTGACTTTGCCAAGGAAACAGCTTTGAAAACTAGCATCAGCTTGGGGGGAGTATGTAATCTGGGGACCCTCTTTGTCCATTTCACTGTATTTCATTTCTGATCTGTATTAATATTCATCCTAACCTGGCCCCAGTGGGACATTACTATGTGTTTGCTCTAAATCGGTCAGAACTCCTGAACCAGCCATATGGTGTGGAACCCTGTTTGTCTGCTAGCACAGAGTCTATCTTTCACATACAAAACTGTCTGCTTTCACTGCTTCCTAGCAGTGTTGTAAATATAACTGAACTTGTGAAAGAAACAAGGTGTTAATTGGTGGTGTACATATTCGCCCTCATAAACGTCTGCTCCTAAACTCCTTTTCCTGGTTTCTAAGGAAACCCTTATTCCTTAAAATGGCCAAGGTCCTTGCTCGTAATACAGTTTAAATTCTTAATCATCTAAAGCACTTTTTGCTTGGAGGGGAAAGGTGTAGATACAGCCCATCTGTATATTCAACAGCTACTTTGAACTTGGAGGAAGGGAAGATTTTTTTTCGGCACTGCCTGTAGGAAGCCATCAATTCGCACATTATGGGAAATGTGATACTGTATTTTCAACTCCAGCTCCTGACTTTCTTAATTAAGACTGTGCTAGACATGCCAGAAGATGGGGTCTGTGTGTCTGATCATGTGCAGGCAGTTAAAAACAGTTGACTGTGGTTGCTTCACTCGTCATACTCGTTCATTTTATAAGGCTGTACCAAGATGGGTTGGCATCACACAAAGGAAAGACCACCACCAATGACTGCAGTGACTTCCCTACACTTGAGGCTCACGTTGCTTTGCTTCCCCACCACATCCCACAAACCAGGCTGAATCAGAGTTATCAAACCCAAGGAGCCAAAGCTGGGGGTCAGCTGCCTATTGATGCATCGCTATACAGTGAATCCTCCTGGGTTTTCCCCAGCTTAAATCACACTAATTTGGCAAATCCCTAGGATAATGTTCTTTTTCTGTAAGAATAGTTGCTGCGTTGGTCAGAACAAGATTAAGGTTTATAAATAAGAGCATGTGTCTATTATGCATTGCTTGATTTGCATTAAAAAAGAATATGGGGAAAAAAAAAAAAAAAAAAAAAAGAAAAAATAGAAAAGCCAAGAAGAAGAAGCCTAGATCTGAACAGACCTAGTAGGATACCTGAGCTGATGAGTATGTGAGTCGTGTGCCTGCTGACTTATGCTCTTCAGTGCAACTATCTGCCCTTCTCAAAACTGCATGTCCTTCCAGCTATTTGGACATGTGCTGATCCTTTCCCTTAACAAAGGCGAAGGGAGGGATGCTCACGGAAGCCACTGAGAGCTTTTGCTGCCCAAAAGTGACCATTCCTGTCAGGCTGATCCTCCTGGCAAAACTGCATGACACAGCCTAAGAATCATCTCTTTACTATTGCAAGAAAAGCTTCACAAAAAGAATATGAAGAACTGTGATTTTGTACTTCCAAATAATTACTGAAAAAGCAGACCTGTGGGTCTGCCAGATCCTTGGCTCTACTAATGTCCTTAAGCTTCCCAGGGCCCTACAAAGGTGAGCAATGCCCACTGGCACTCAGAGTTCTCACAGGTTCAAGACATGAAAGGAAGTACCCTGATATTCTGAGGCACAGAATCCAACTGGTATTGCATTATTATTCCCATGCACTGCTCCCCCTTCCCAACATGTTTTTAAATTAAAAAGGAAGCATGTTGTTTTTGCTGGGATTACATATTTCCCCGGAGAAAAAGGAGAATTGTTTGGGCTGTACCATAGTGTCTGAGTCACTGCCAAGAAGGTTACAAAACCATGTGGATAAACCTGCCCGATTGCAGGTGGACAACTTGTTGTTATCAAATAAGTCTCCATCAGTCTTGTCTTTCATCCTTCCCACTCAACAACTGCCTCGATAGAAATTACTGAACACATTTTCACTGCCATAAAAATTGGCCAGAGCTATATTTCTGGATTCCAAGAAAGCTTTTGACAGCCAACCATGATACTTTATGTAATAAGTTGTCAGCATACTGTGTATCACCTAACGCTGTCACTTGGCTTAGGTCAAAGCTGTCAAATTGCCAGCAAAATATTGTTACTAGGAGCACTAAATCTTCTTTTCAGCCTAGTCCTGTTGGGGTCCATCAGACATAGTCCTTGGTCTGTTATTGTTTACGCTGTGGATAAATGACCTACCACATGAATATGCATGAAAAACAAAGCTTACGTATATGTAGACAACATTGCCAGCAGATGCTGCAGTCAGATTTCAAATTGATCCACAGACTGGTAGGGGAGGACCACTTATGGGCTGCTTATGTTTTTGAAAGCACACATATAAAATGTTTCAGATCGGGGTCCAGACTTGGAACTTCTGAGTTATACTTGCCGGTCATGTTTACATTGTATATTAAATTAACATCTGAGTTATAGGTTTGACCCTTTGACTGTAAAAGCCCCAGCTGGATTGTGGAAAACTCAAGCAGCCCCAGGGTGAGAGGCCAAGAGATGAGAGGTGAGAGAGACACCTGAAAGGGGGATTTTGGGACCTGCCTTGCCTGCTATGCAGTTATGAACAGCTCTGATGCAGCTGAGTTCTGAGGACATCTAGTCCTCTTTTTTTTCCTGCTTAGCTGACCCTGGACATGGGGAAAGGAGAGGAGGAGGAGGTGGGAGAGCCCATAATAAGGAGGAGATTTCAGTTGAGATAGTCAGACCATAAAGCTTGAACTGTGGGTGTGATGCTCACAGCACAAGGCTGCCTTTGGTAAACAGAAACAATTTTGTCTCTATTATATAAAGAGAAGATTTAAAGGGACCAAAACAGTGCATTGTCTTCTCTTTTCTTAAATATCTCTAGTCAGCCTTTTAAAAACACAGTCTTCCTAAAACACCTTACACAAAAAAAAGGAGTCTCAGAAGCACGGGATTGTTTTAAAGATGTGCACACATCCATCACAGCCAGTACACCCTGCAAAGAGTACAAAACAGCACTGCACTCTCTTGTCATCAGTTAGACAACTACAGGCAGGTGAGTACTGGTGCCAGTGTGATTTCTTCTTGGCATCTGAAACTCTGGCCTTCTGCTTCTAATTTTGTCTGTATTGATACTGAAATTTTACATCGATGAAACTCTTTTACCATCAATGGTAGTAATTCTCCTTTATATTGTAATGAGCAAGAACTGAGCCAGGCCCTTGGAGAAAGTACAGCACTGAGGACTTCTTAAATATCATTATGATGTAATACATAGGAAGAGAAGGGAGGAAGGTAGCCAGAAATTCAGGCCAGGAGTTTCAAAAGTAATCACTGAGTAGAGGATCCTTGATTTCTAGATGCCTGGCATAAGGCTATAGAAAAGGTCTTAGTTTTCATAATGCTGAGCTTTAAGCTTATCTGAAAATTAAGTTCATTTATTACATCAAAGTTCAATACTGAAGGTTGATTCAGCTTTAAAAAAAAAACTCAGACATTGTTGCAAATGGGATGAGAGGGCTCATTACATCACCTTGCACCAGTCCATTCTCCCTTGCAGGAGTATTCTTTATCTAAGATACCTACACTCCTAGTCTCAGCAGCTGTGCCTGGACTACTAAACTGATTGGGCTCAGGAGCTGATCTCTGGCTCTGAAGCTCAGAAAAGCACAGGATAACCAGATGCATGGCACCTGGATCTGGTTCTCTCTCAAGTCCTATGTGATGCTCCTCCAGGCCTGGGATATAAATGTGGCATTCTGTTTCTGTCATTGTTGTGTTTGGCACCAAATCATGAGGGTCTGCAGCCCGTGACGGTGATGTTTTCTTAGCAAGAACTCCAGGCCCTGTGCATGGGGACAAGCAGGGCATCAGAGAGAGCATCCTGGATACCCTCAGGACAGAGAGAGCCAAACCTGATGTCCCTCACTGACAGTGCCAGCCAAGAGGAAGGACCAGCCACCCCACAGCACTCCTTGAGAGAGAGAAGACAGCACATCAAGACATGACCTAGCAGCTAAGTAGCCTGGATGGCCAGCAGTCAAGCTTCTTCCCTAGCCCTGCTTTATGTAGCAGTGCAGACACTGCTTTTGACAACTTGATTTTTTGCTCTGAGAGGGAGCCCAAGGCTCACAGAAACGTCCACGGGGTGTAACGTGTGACTGCATCTCCTGGATCACCCTGCCAGTGCCATCCAGGCGTGACGTGGCCTGGAGTCCCCTCTGCTGCTGCCCACCGCATCCTGGGAGCCCAGCCTGACACTGGCAGTAATTTGTGTCTAATCCTGGGGCTGCTTGAGAGATGAACAAAAGGATGAAATAATCTTATTTGGCAGCTTTTTATATGACTGGGAGGAAAAATTCCCAAGCTCAAGTGCCTTTTTTTCCCTTTAATATAAAGCTGCCATTAGGACCATTTGCAGATAAATACACTTAGTTTTTTAGTGTTTGGGTTAATGATTTTATTTAAATGGCAGGGAAGGTTCTACCAACTCTCCACCACTGATCCTGTGGTCAACAACTGGATACAATTATTATGCCAGAATACATTCTTATATTAATGCTGATGTAAAGGCATTTCAAAATATAAAGCAGCGGTGGATATGTTGTGACTCAGAGCAGAGAATCAAAGTCACAGCATGGGATGGCAATAAAGAAAAGAATACAGTAATGAGGAGAAAAATCTAAGAGAGAAAAAAAGGCAGCACTTGACAGACTCTTTGCAAGTTAGAAAACAAGCAGTTCTGAGAGCCTCATCGTTAACGAAGCCTAGTTTACTATGAAACTGTGTCCTATATTCCTATTCCCCTCCTCCTCCACAGCATGCATCCCAAATCCTCACCTTGTTTCTTATGTCCCCATTACCCTCCCACAGCATTTTCCCCTTGTCCTCTCATCCTCCACCTCTTCCAGCACTCTCATCTCTTCGGTGTCCCCTGGGCCACCCCAGCTGCAGCGTGCACCCCAGATTGTCCCAAGGGATGAGGGTGCTGACCGGCTGGCTGATGGGCACCTCCTGCTTGGCCAGCTGGCAACCAAACCCTGCAGATAACTGCAGGGCTCATGCTCCTGCTGCTGAGCTCCTCCCCAAGGAAATCTCCAGCACAGCATTTCCTTGGATGTCTCTTCCCTTTGCAGATGCTGCTTTTCACAGTTTCTAATAAACTCACATATCTGAGAGCTGCAGTTGGTAAAACTTGGTTATTTCAGTCATCAGTGGATTAAAGAAATTACGAGGATGGGATGGGTGGAATACCAGGCAGAACAGGTTTAAGTCTTTTTTTTCTTTTTTTTCTTTTTTTTTTTTTTCTTTTTTTTTTTTCCCCTTGGAAAACTGGAAAACTGGATGAGAATTCTTGTCCTGTATCTACTTTTCCAAAGAAAACCACATTGAACATCTCTGAACTAAGGTCTCAGCTACAGCCTTATTCAAATTCTTGCTTTCCCTTTAAAGAAATATATTCAAGCTAGCTACATTCTAGCATAATATAAAGACCACATAAATAAAGACCAAAAACTAAAACGCAGCCTCAGACTCCCTCAGTATTGATATGAAATGGAAAAAGTAATGCTGCCCTCTATATAAACTTCAGCTGCATGCACAGCTCAGGCTGAGCCTTGGCTCCTGGCACTATTCCTTGTTTTAAATGTGACTTCTGGAGTCAGGAGACTCCTACTCGTTCATTCCAGAGCATCTGGGGATAACTGGGACAGACACAGTGTGAGAAATAATCAGCAGGTTTCAGCAGTCACAGAGACCTGTGATTCTGTGCAGGACTGCTTGATGGCATAATTAAAAGCCTAATTCAGAGACCTCTATTTTCCCTGCCTTTGAACCTTTGGTTTTGCAACATCAATAATCTTCTAACAGAATTCCAATGGATTTTTTTTAATTATTTCTTTATAATGGCAAGACTAGGCCTGGTCTGCCTCTTATGTAGATCTGTTAATGCTACGACACCTGCGGTTGTTCAGGAGGTACAGCCTGAAAACAAATTTTCTGCTCTATTTTATGTAAAAATTCCTGAGCTGTATGGATAAAACTTGGACACTGGCAGTGACAAGCTTCTCACTGGCAGCTCAGCAGAAAGCTTTCCATATAACTCCAATATCCATTGAGAAAAGCAGGGTGTGATTTACATACTCCTACACTAGGCATCCCCACAGAACCACTAGGCTGTGATCACAGCACATTATTAAATGCAGAGAGCATGCAAAAAAAGACATTTGAAAAAAAAAAAGGTACCAATTTTTCAAATCGCAGCTAATTTCCACCAGCTGACAGGAAGCACATTTTGCTCTCCTACACATGGTCTTTCTCAAAAACGTCCAGTTTCTGTTTGTTTTGACAAGTCTGGCCTCATCTTCCAAACCACTGGGTTTTTAAAAAAGTTTTTAAAATGCCTAATAAACAAATGGATAAATAAATAATTACAGAATTGAGGAAACACTGGCAGTTCTAAAAGAAGAGATAAAGAGTAATAAAATTAGAAGCAGGTGAAAAGGTGGAAATGTCTATAATTGTCCTAACTGTAGGCATCACATAAAGTTTTGTTTATGAACATGTTTGACATAAATGCATGTCACACATCTGGGGTAACGATGGCCATATGGCAAAGCATGAAACTGCAAGGAAAGTCCTGGAGCAATGCCAACATGACTAAGTCTTGCCTGTGTATTTGACCACCTCATTGACTCCCTGACCATCCATCCATCTCTGCCAAAGCTCTTGAGATGTTCCAAACCTCTAAATGGATTATAGCTTTTCTTCTAAACTAATCTACTAGAGGTTTGGGGGTTTTTGTGTTTCCTGCTCAAGAATAAGGACAGATTCTTTAAACCTTTCCTTCCCAAAGATGTAGAAGTAACCAGAGTCACAGCAGAGACCAAGGCTTCCTCAGTCTTCCTTTCTCAGTGCCTGGGAGGAATTTGAGAGTGTAGACACAGTACAATTTTATATGCTGAAAATCTATGGTAGGCCATTTTAAGTAGCTTTTATGGCATCCTCTATGTTGTGCACCCATATAATTTGTTTCCTGGACAAAATATGGTTCAAAGTTATGGATCCACATTGAAGTTTAATAGTTACTTCAACATCAGAAATATTTGTTTGACTTGTATCTCCCAATGTCACATAAGTTCAAAAACTGCTGCAGCAATATTTTAAAGAAGGAAACCGAGTTAAAAATTTGAGGCCAACAGGTCAAACATTCTATCAGTTCAAAAAAAAAAGAAGTAAGTTAAGCAGCTATTTCTTAAAAGATATTCAGAAGACCACCAGATCTCATGCAGGAACTTGCTCTTTAGGAGATGTGTGTTTTAAAAATGCAGAAAAAGAATCTTAATCAAAGAAAGCTCAATTCATTCCTTCCCCCCACCCCCTTTTTAAAAAAAATAAAATATGGAAATTCAAATTGAAGAGTATGTCTGTAAGACATTGGAAGATGCTACCCAAGGGTGTTCACTCTAGACTGGAGGATAGCTGTATTAAAATGAATAATTTTGTGGGGAAAGGATAGAGAGTTGTTGCTGTAAGAAAAAAATCTTTTTGATTGACATGAGAAATTGCTGCCACATGAAACAGTTCATCTTCTTTGAAGGGCTCTTTTGTCAGGGAGGTCAGGTCAAAGAGGTTTGAAAGGTCCTCATCAAAGGAAGTTGCCTTTCTAGGCCCAGTGCATTCCCTTGCTGGAGTAGTCTTGGCTTCAGGAACCGTATGGAGATGTGGGAAGCTGGGGGATGGCAGCTGCATAGCTAAGCAACCAGGGCTGGCTGAGACACGAATCAACACTGTCACCTGCTGTGGGCAAGATGATCTCCTCACCCAGGCCAGGGGAAAACTGCTGCACATGGGGGAGTGCTCAGGAGTTGTTGTCTCACTGTAGCACAATGCTGCTCAGGCTGTGCAAGTACAAAGCAGGAGGGAGTCCCTGGGAACACCACCCCTCAGAATTCAGGTTTGCAGCCAAATAGAAATACAAGCAACAGTGTCTAAAAAACCCAGAAATCCCTCTTCCCCGCTTTCCTGCCTCCGTGCTATTTTTCATCCTTCAAGCACATAGAGTGGGAGAGTTCAGTGTTTCCTCTCAGCAGAGGAGCACTGTCTCCAGGGAGGGCATGGCACTTCTTGGCAATGTGAAGGAGAAACATCTGACACATTTTAGTTCTGACCCTCTGGTCCAACGTGTCTGTGCCACCCCTCCACCCCCACTTTGACACCCCCCAGGTGTCACGGGCCCATTTTGTGGGTGTCCCTACCACTCCGCTCAGTGGTGGAGATGTTGAACCAACCAAAACAATCAAACCAAACCACAGACCTGGGGGTGGTGTTTTGGTGTCACACCCAAGCAGTTATCCAGAAGTGGGTTCAGCCAAACTGGGGCTCCTGCAGCTCCATCAATACATCTAAGGCCACTGCAGGGAAGCTCTGTCCCAAACACAGCTCTTGTTCAATGCTGGCTGAACTGTACATGAAAGGCTGTGCCTCTCTTCCAGGCAGCTAGCACCAACTTCTCTATTCCCTATTTTCTTCTGCTATCTTGTTCCAAGTATCCAGCATTGCTTAGTTTTCAGGAAGCCAGGATGGCATTCACAGTCTGATGGGAACTGAGCTTTTTCCCTTCTGCCCTGAAACTCATCAAAATTCAGGGGGAAACTCACCTCCTCCCTTCTTTCTGATGGCTCAGGGATGCCCTCTGTGCCGAAGGAGGTCCTGCTTCCCAATTCCACCCCACTCCTACAGCCTGCTGCTCCGGCAGGACCTGATGTCTCCCTGCAGAAAGATAGCATGGGAATTAACATCTCATTGAGATGAAAGGAGCAGCTCACACCTCTCTCAGAGATGTGCAGAGCCCAGCCCTGATAAAGGTCGGTTCCTTTTTTTTTTTTTTTTTTCAGGGTAATTTTCAAGGAAGGCTCAAAAATTCAGGGGTTTCTGTTTGTTCTCTAAAACAGAACTGACCTCCTGATACAGCCGTGCAGCTCCAGGCTTTACTTGCCTGGGTAGGAATTTCAGATACTCAGTGCCTTAAAGCCTCACCAGGCTGATTGCAGGCAGGTTTCACCACTGCTCACTCAGCCACATCCCTGGTTAAGTGAAAAATCACCTCTGCTGATTAGGGCTGGGCTTTCCTTCTTGATTGCATTGCCCTGTTTACTGTCATTGAATTTTTGAATCAGGAGGACGTTTTGTTTGTTTCTCAGTTTTTAATTGCTGTGTGACTTGCCTCTTCTTCTCTAACTTCCTTTTACATTTTAACAAACAGTTCCAGATGTAATTGCCAGATTTATATGTTCATGGAAACTCAGCAGATCCTTACAGTAATAGCACGGTTTGATACTTACGAGGTGCCACTTTTCTAGAAAGGTAGAATTTCAGCTAATTATCACCAGGCTGTTTATTAACACTTAGAAATGGGAAAAAAAATGAATGAGTCCATCATTTATTCATTAAAATGCTGCTGATGAGTTTTCCCATTCATGAATTAGCCTGGCATTTCACTTTGGTGGAGCACTGCCTGTGCTGGTGGGTTTTGAAGATCGATTGTACTTTAACCCACAGCTTCCTGTGAATGTGTTGCCTTGGACTATGATCACAGTGACTCTTGTCAACCAAACACAGTTATTCTGCAAGGGTTTTGGCTGGCAGGCTGTGTAGGGAAAGGAAGAGAGCTGCAGTGAGCACCGTTGTGCAGGAGATAATTCTCTCTTTCTTGGAAGCAGTGCATCCGTCTCTGTCAGGGGGTGAGGATTGATGTGCCAGGCTGGGAAGGTGCTCCTGTGGACATCCATACATCTTCTGAAATCAATGCCCTTCCCTCCCACAGCCAAAACCCAAGCTGTTCTCAGGGAAAGTGCTGCTTTGCTACTGTCCCTCTGATGAGAAATCACACTCCCCTGACTGGCAGAGCTACCTGGGCTGGGTGTTTTAATGTAGAGAAATGTTTTAATGTGTTTTAAAGGAGAGAAATTCAGAGCAAGTATGCAAACATTTGGGTCACCTATTACCCTTTTTCCATGGATGACCCCTCTCCCAGCCCCAGAAGGACTGCCAGGGCATGCAGAATCCTGTGGGAGGAAAGAAGCAGCAGGGACAGCACTGGAACAAAAAGGCTGTGCAGAGGACACCTCCTCACAGCCATTTGCCATTCAGTACAGCCCTGAGAAGCTGCTACACTGGAATGAGATCTAATAGAGGGGGAGGGGAGGCTCCTGAATTGCTAAGGTCATTAAAATTATCAGAACTTCCTCCCAGGATAACATTAGCCCCTGGGTCAATCTAAAATTGCATCTTTTATTCTGTCCATCCCCAGCTTTCTTGCAGTGCAGGCTGGATGCTGCTGGGTGCCAGGGAGGAATCTCTGATAACTGCTGCCCCTGGCCGTGGGGCACTCTCCACAAAGTTTGCTGGATGCATGAGATACCTTGGGGGAAATGTGCCATTGAAGTGTGCTTTTATGAAGGCAACAACTCTGCCAGGTGTGCTAAACATGATGAAAATGAGAAAGCAGGTGCCAAATTATTCTATGGTGGTTAAAAGAAGAAAATGGCTTTGAAACCATCATAAGCCAGTGTCCATTTCTGGTGTGTTTGAAGTAATACACAACCACAGCTGGACCTTGAAAGAGATCTATGGTGTGAAATGATGCAATGAAGAGCTAATAGTGGCCATTTCTAACACACAATACATGCCAATATCAGAAGCTAAACAAGCACTGGTGGCCACGGGCTTTACTACTGTCTGCAAGCAGCTACAGGCTCTTCTGAGAAGGAAACCTATATTGCTAAGAGAAGGAGACCTGTACTGCTAAAGGAAGGAAAGCTAATGCACTTTAGCACCATAACTCCAGATCTGGAGATGAACCACCCCCTTATGTGTCTGAGTCAAGCTCTGCTGGCAGCCCCAAGCATACGTCCACTTCCCCTGAGCATGGTCATCAGTAACATTAACTAGGTGTTCCTCTGAGTGTCTTGGCCACCAAACTGTTTTCAGAGGATGCTATTCCTTTCTCATAGCATAATCACTGCTTGTTCAGTTAAGGAGGAGTAAGGACCTAGTTTTTAGGAATGACTGCAAAGCAAATTAATTATTCTACGGGCTTAGCAGGGGACACAGAAGGAAAGATGTGGTTATCTAAAAGTGAATACACCTATAAGTAAGGTGGATTTCCTGAAAAATGAATATACAATGATCTTGGATGGGACCAATATCTCTCAAATGTTCTTGCTGCAGAGTTGTTCAGAGATAGGTCTGGGCTGCTAACATTAGTTACCAAGACTATATTTTGTCTTATTTTTCCAGTGGCACGTCTGAAAACAAAAGTAGAAGAATCAAATTCAGGAGGCTTTCTTTTTTAGCTATTTTTAAAAATGCATAAAGTTTTGCTTCAAGTATCACTGCTGGAGTTTTACTATTATGCTAACAATCCAGGCTACCCGCTGAATGCAACGGGCTACAGGCTCCATTTGGGGATTTTGCCTACTGTGAGCATTTTTTCGTTTCTTTTAAAATAAAATACCTTTCTCAAGCACCCACCTTGCAGAGTTCCTTTCATATTTTTTTTTAATAAAAAGAATGTTTAGAGAAATTATCTCTGCTTTCATACATGTTGCTTATAAAGTCAAAGAAAAATACTCCTGGGTTTTTCTTTTTCCTTATCAGCTACAACTAAAATGCAAAACCCACCAAACTTCTTCCCAGTTTAAGGTACACTACATTTTTCTAAGCACTGTGATCCTTCCTGAGGTAGCCAACTGAGTTTTAAGATGCATGCCAAATAAAAAGACTAGCAAGGACAAATTAAGGTTAGCATTTGACTTTTCTTTTGAACTACAACTTATTTTCGTGCAAAAGTACAGCATCAGTTCCTGCAAAGCACTTCTTCTGTTATTGATTGGAGAGATATAATATATAAAGCTGCTGCCTGTACCACTCTGCAATAATTAAAAGTACTTCATCATGCAGCTTTGAGATTTATTTTAAATGCACAAAATATGTTCCTTATTGTGATTCACAGGAATTTACTGGTCTAATTTCTTTAGAGACCAGCAGGAATATATATTGACTCTGGTTTATTTATAAACCAGCTATTTAAATTACCAAGTTATTTACATCGTTATTGTCTCCATCATTTAGTCACCATTTGCAAAGGTTTCACATTGCTCTTAATCTGGCACTCCCTGGCTGTGGTACTATTTATGGGGGAAGGTTATTTAGGAGAGAGCCACACAAGCCATCTTGGTGTGGGTGGTCTCCTTGCCACAGAGAGGCTTGTTCTCTTGGTGACCCCTGCAAGGGGACAACATGCAGGACTGAGCCCTGGAGAATGTTGGAGCTACCTATCATCATGCTACAAGAAAGAAATAAGGCTTGCTATGAGAAACTGTAGATCCAGGGGATTCAATTGACCTCAAGGTCTGGATTGAAAAACCTTTGGAGCAGATGTTTATAACGTTGCCCAGCTGTAAATCAATCTGTCAGGGAGAACAGGTAGGGCTGAGGGAGAGACAGCATGGCCCAGAAGTTCTCCAAGATCCTGACTTGACTCTGGGGTTACATGAAGGAAGGATCCAGCTTTGGGTGGACTCCACTGGCCTGATTTTATCTGAGTTCAGCAGTGGAACATGAAAAAATCCAAGACCATGAGGTTTTGAAACGACTTTAGGACTGGCAGAGGAATACAGTTATTAAAGGAATATTTCATTGCTGAGGGTGAGGATGTTACCTTGCCCTTATTTTCATTTCTAGCAGACTTTTTTTTCTAAACTCTTAAGCACACAGTACACTACTTATTTTCACAGCACTCACTCTCCCTTTCTTCTTTTCTTTTCTGCCTTGAACTCTGTGTGTAGAGGATTGACAATAACAGCTATTATTTACTGTGTGGCTTTTGTCCCCTGGCCAGGTCTGGGGCTGAAGGGCGTCCCTGAGTATCTCCACTTGAGAGACAACTGTCGAGCAGACCATGATGAAGAGCAACCCTGATGGCCCCAGCAGGGAGGAGAGTGGCAGGTGGTCCTGCTGTGAGGACTCCACACTTTTGGAGGCTGGAGGAGAGAGGTGTGAAGTGGTCCAGCAAGCCAGACAGCCCCAGCACGGTGTCAGAGTGATGGCCAGACTAGGAGATGATGTCTGACACTGCATCAAAAGCATTTCAGCAGGGATGAAAGGAACTGCCTCTTAAGTGTTTGTGAGGGGCTGCTTTTTCAGTTCTCTTTGAGATGATTGTTGGTTGGGTGAGCATGGAGAAATAACTCATGTTTATCTTGGGTTAACCTCAGCACCGAGGCAACTGGGAGCTGTATACAACTGTACAACTAGGTTTTCATTTCCAACAGCTAAAAAAAGTATTCAAACCACCCTTGGGGGGAAAAAATGTAATTAATTTGTTATCACCGAGGTTTATCTATTTCTAACTGCTTCAAGGAGTCCCAGTTGTAGGTACAAGAACCCTGAGCATCATGCAAAGGAGCCACTTGTGGCTTCAGGAGATGAGCAAGGCAGTGGCTGTCCACACCTTGCCTTAAAAACAGGGTTTGGCATCATGCTGAACCTAAGCTGCCCACCAGTCATGGTGGCTGCCACCCCATTTTTCCTTGCAATTGTTCCTGTGGTGAAAAACCCAACAACAAGTGTACTTGGCAGCACTAGGTTAATGATTGGACTTGACAACGTTAAAGGCCTTTTCCAACCAAAATTATTCTGATTTCTAGCAAAAATTAGATCCTCCAAAAGTCTGTGGTCACTTCTGCAGGGAAATGATTGGTTCTTTCTGAAGCAGGAAATTACTGGAATGGGTGCTGCTTTGTTGCCTTATAATTCTGAATAGCCATCTCCACATAAAGAATTAATCCCTTCCCTTACACAATGAAGGCAGATTCAGAGCACCTTCTAGAAAAAAGGGATATTTGTATTCTTTTTTTCCCAGTTGACTTTGGATCATAGCATTGGAGTTTTTCCATTCAGAACTGTTTAGAGGGAACTGAAAAAGCTTCAGAGGTATGGGTCCATTCTCAAACCAAGAAATGCTGATCTAGAAATTTTTAGAACACTCTACTTTCACTCAAGATATCCAAAATGCTGTGAATTATGTATCCAACCTTGAAATGTTTTTAAAGATATAATAGAAAGTCATATTATTCATGTTTAAGTTTTTTTTAATATTCATACTTCGTAGTTTTGAGCCAGATTTCTTCTCTTCCGTGACATTTGTCTACATTGATAATGGAGTCCAAAATATGCTTGAAAGGAATTGAAAGTTGTTTGGAATTTTTCTGATTTAAAGCATTTACTCACCATGCAAGTTGCCAAGAATCTGAATGGTTTTAAAACACTGGGAACGTCATTTTCAGTTTTTCTCAGCAGTCATTCAATTTATTTCTTTGAAGCTTTAATATTCTTACAGGTTTTATTTAATTTTCACATCATGCAATTCAAGATCATTTTTGTGGAGTGCCTTTAATAAATGTTGTTTTAATTCCCAGCATACAGATCTTTATAGTTATTTATTGTTAATGTTTCCTCTTGGAATAAACCCAAGAAACTGAAGAACTTGGCTCCAGAATATGGCAGACACATAGTGGGAATGCTCTGACAAGTGAATTTGGGACTTAATTGGCTTGTACTGCTAGATGCTGGGTTTGAAATGTATTGACAGCAAAGGACTGAAAGAGAAGCCTTAAACAGTACAGGCATTATTATGCTGATAAAATGGAGAACAAAATGACTAACAGCCATTTCTTTTTCTGGTTATTAGCAACTATCCAGCCTCCCCAAACCAGCAGAGAAGCCATTTGTCAGGAAATCTTCAGATGGTGTAAAGTGACTTCTTTTCAAGTTAAGGCAGGTACGACGTTTTAGACCATCTATACATATTCACTGCCACCTTTGTGGAGGAGAAACAACTAATAAAATAGATATTAGAACTGCATCTTGCAACAAAAGCCAGTTTCCAGTCCTTAATGACTACCCTGAAAAAGAAGTCTGAAGCAGCTTCCTTTCAACCCACATGGCCAGCAGATACAGACATCCACTTACAGGTAGGACAGAGGATAATCTCTCCCCGCTTCCTGAACTCCATCATTCTTGGAAAGACTTAAAAAAAAAAAAAACAAAAAAAAACCAGCTTGGACATTTTAGGGGTATTCCCAGAAAAATCTATGCTTAGAGCACTAGTAGCAGTCAATGGTCTTTGTACTCCTCCATCTTTTCTTTAAAAAGCTTTTTTTATCAATAATAATGATAATTCAAACATGGTTAGATCATATTTTACATCAGGAAGAGCTAACTATGGTGAAGAAGGAGACACAAAAAAATCTATTCTGATTTTTCAAATCCTGAAAAAAGGAGACCTTGTGTCACACTAAAAAAGACCTCATTCACACAGGTATGGAAATCCTAACCTTGCCTGCTCTGAACCATATTACTCAGATGGGAGGATGGAGGGAGCAGGAGAGCGACAGAAGCTTAGGGGAGCAGATTGCCTTATATAATCAATTTATGCATTGTAGATGAAATTAAAATATGTACTTTCATGACACTAAGTGCTAATTCTTCAAGTCTTAATTGACGGAGGGGTGGATTTGCTTGACTAAAGACAATAAAACCCAAACCAGTAGAGACTTCTGCTTAAAAGGAGCATACACTTTATGGTCTGGAAAGGTACCTGAGAACTGGGAAATGAAATAAAATACTATATTTCTAAGAGGAGATAAGCTCATTCCTACTTGGAATGTATGTAATTATCATTAAATCAATTTTCTCTAAAACTCTTAAGTTTCAATAACCTTTCAGAGTGAAACAATACCTACTTGAAGGAGTCCTAATGCAAAGTGCGTCCTTGCGCCGTGGAAGGAAATGCTACAACTGCTCTCAGATTTAGCAAAACAACTGCTTAGACCTTAGTAGATTTGGAGCCCTGGGTTTTGGTTTTTCTTTTTTGGTGGCTATCAAGGCGAGTGAGGAGGGTACAGACTTGTACTGTGCTGCTTCATCATGCTGGTGTTGGCTGGTGGAGGAGATAGATGGGTCCTTGAGCATAGACACTTTTGATAAATCCTGGTGCTGGTCTGGATGTCAGTGGGGAGCTAATGTAAAATAGACTTTAGGTTTATGTGAGAGAGTAACATAATGCATTTTTTCATCTGTCTGAAATTTCATACTCGTAACTCTACATGTCAATGCAATAAATGAAAATGTGTTCCTGCAAAACCTTTCTCATTGGCTTGAATACATGTGCAATTTTTTCAGAAATCTGAGTCCATAAAATCACATTCTGTCTCACTAATTACCTGCACAGTGCATCAAAAATCAGATCCTGATACAAAATTCCTTTGTCCTGGAAAAAGTGTGCTGAAGGTGCAAGGGCAGGGGGCTACCAGGTACAATGCTCCCTCCACTCCCCACACCAATAAACTCCACTTTCACAGCACTAGGAAGGGACTGGATGCACTGGTTGCTGCTCTGTTCAGAAAATGAGCAGCAGTGCTGGTCCAGACTTCAGCCTTTTCAGTGAAGACCCTTTCTGCTGAAACAGGAATAATCTTATTTCAAGCAGAATCCTAAATAGTCTTTAGATTATAAAGTCTTGTCATGCCAGGGACATATTTGAGCCAGTAGTCTACCTAGAAAAAGGCTTTATATGATGTGTTTTTTCCCTTAGCAAATAAGTCACCTACAGCCCAAACACTGGTCCTTGGATTTAAAAATACTTCACTGCATATTCATAATCTGCTTTTCATATATTTATGCCTCTAATATTTGTAAATTCTTATTATGCATCCCTCTCCTGCTCTTAATCATCACCTACCAAAGATAACTAGTTATCTTTCCCTTTGTAAATGAATTCACTCCATGTCCCTAATTATTTTTGTAGGTCTTGTTTCTCTTGTAAAACTGAAACGTATGATTAAAGAAGTGCCTTAAATGAATTCATTCTTTCCTGAATTACATCTGTACCAAAATCCTTCTGAGAGTGTCTTAGGCTTTCTTTTTACTTTAAGTGCTACTATACTATATATTCCCTTTCAGATTCCATAGACATTTTTATCCACAATTTTAGAGCTAATTTACCTGTTGCCTTTCCTGATTGTTCTGCTTGGTTACCACTTCTTCTTATTCTTTTTTTTTCTCTTCAAGATAACTGTATTATGGATCATTTTTCATTAGCAACAACTTTTTTTCTCAGTTAAATATGCATCACAGTTAGGGAAGTATCTTTGTGCAGTTTGCAGATACCTCATTGGGACTCTTGAAACACTGGTGTCAGAGAAAACCCTCAATCTAGAAGGAGGAATTTGTTTGCCTTCTCTGCTGTATTTTGTATCACCATGAGTAAAAACTTACACAAGTGACAAGAACAATCTTGTACCTGGCTCAACTTTGAGCCTCTTTTGTAGTTTAAGTTTTGGACAGGGTTTGCTCATGCTTCTGGAGAGACCAGGTTTCCTGCTAAAGATGACACTCTCTGGAAATAGAACATTTGACTCACTGGATACATGACATACAGGACAAATATGACCCACCAGAAGTATGATACTCTAATGGCAAAACAAACTTTATAACTCATAACTTTTCAGAAAGCTGGTTTTTGCTTTCTGGTAATCTTTAGGTGATTGCATAAACTAGAATATAGGAGATAAGCGGTTGTAGAATCCTATCACTAATACAACACTTAAGTACTTAATCAACCTCCAAAGCACTTTGTTCTGGGCATTCTGCACATCACTAGAGAATTCTGATTATTTGGAAGAAAATTTGAAAAGAAAAATCCCATATTTGTGTTGTGGTCAGTTCTACTGACTTACGGAAGCCAATGCACATAGCTATTGGGTATTTCTATATGGAACTAAGTTTAAGAACTAAAAGGCCTACTCAGGATCTGACACAACTTTTGGCATATGTTTACCACTCTCTGAAGGTTCTTGCCACAAGTGTTCTTGGGCTAGGACAGTCACAGCGCTTCTCATGCCTGTGTTCCCATGCACAGCCCATGCCTGTGGGTTCTGAAGAAAGAATCTGAGACAGTGGTGAAAGAAAGGTTGACTGCTCCTTAACACACAACCACCTTTAAGATTTTGTTGTCCCAGACAAGCAAAATACTATCTCCCCCAACCCAAAGGCCTTGCTTTGCCATTCATTGCTAGTCTTCTGCCAAGAAGGGACACAACAGGTTTTCCTGTTGGATTATAGATCCAGTAGCTACAGTCTCATTCCAATGCATTGAATTGCATTTGTTGCTTAAATTGAAAACCCTAGGGAGACCACAGACCTGAGGAATGACTGGCATTCAGAATCAAACCTGTTTACATACATTGAAGGATTGAAGAAGATACATACATTGAAGATTGAAGGAAAAGTTATGAAGGAAACACATACAGTTGTAGGAAAGAGTAGAAGTTGAAGATTATGATGACAGAGAAACATAGGAAAGGCACCTGCTTTCATGATTTCAGTTATTTTAAAGCTATTAATTTGCAGTTTACACAAATAATTACTGGCAAATGAATGAGAAGTATTTACACAAATTTTGATGCTCAATTGTTACAGCAGTGTTAAAGATCATTGATCCAAACCACTTATCCTGCTTCAGTAAATTAAATCCAGACATTCTACATCACATCAGCCTGGAATTTGTGATAGGATGAATTATATTCATTAGCTCTTGTTCTTAGGGCTTAAAAGCCTACACAAAAGGCAACAGGAGTCCTATGTTACCTCCTTTATTTACTTGTTCTTTTGTTTATTTGTTAAAAATCATTTTTATTCCACTGCTTATTGTACCACCACATTAAAGTCTGTAACACCTTTTTCTTGTAAGACCATAAAAAAAGGTTATGACTGTCAAAATATTTACCTTTCCAAAGGTTTTATATGGCTGCTTTTCTCCTCGGGTTTTCTGGAAAAGGCAAAGAAAATCCCATCAACACTTAAATAAGTGAAAATAAAAACATCATAAGCTTTCATAAGGCTTGTGGAACCACTCCCTACTCACAATAACAGAAAAAAATACTGATATCTCTCATGCAAATGTTGTGCTCCCTAATGATTATGAGCATCTTCTTTCATATACATAAAATGTACTATTAAATGAACTTAAGACATTTGAACAGATGCCATATTAGTTCTTCAAAAGCCAAGTATTTCCTTTGTAACTGAAACTAGATAAAAAATAAATGAAAGCCAAACTTTTCATTTAAAGTTATTCATTCTTATTGACCAGAGAGGAAAGCAACAGGAAAACAACTAACACCCTGGTAATATTCAAATAAAAGAAGAAATTAATTGTTTACAAATGCTTAAATTTAGAAGTTTTCCAGATGTTTTCACCCTTCATGTGAGCAGGGTGCATATGAAGCTACAAGGTATGTACAGTGTAAACAAGTAAATGAGCAATTACATAGCAAAGGGTATTATATACAGAAGAGCTTTAAATTAGCCAGTGTTAACGGTGTGGAGAAGAGAATAAAAAATGGGTAATGAAGGTAATGAGCAAACCATATTGGTGACAAACCCTTGATCCCCAGGGTGAGAAAACTCAAGAAGAGGGGAGAGATTAGGCTGAATGGTTAACAGAAAGAAATTACGAGGCAAAGAAGCTGATTCTGATTATTGAATGTACTCAAAATAATTGCAAACATGCAGTTGAGACCAACCCTGCATTTGCTATGGTAAGATTAGATGAGATATATATTTTATCTTGGACAGCTACCTGCCACACACCAGAACTAAACCAAGCATTTTCCAGAGAGCCTGATATTCCATGCACTCAATTTATGTGGATTAGCTGAAATTTCCTCTTTCTTTTCAGCAATTTTGGCAGACAGCTGTACATTACCAAGGGCTGCCATTATCTTCCTCTGAGCACTGATGAAATGATTTGTAATTTCATCCCAGTATTACCAAAGAAACCTGTAATCTCCAGCTACATTACTTTAAATAAGGCAGACTGGCAATCACATCAACAAGCAGAATCTTCCAAATGAGGAATTTTGTGTCTAAAAGAAAATAACATTTATTTGCTATTTCTTGCCTTCAAAAAAACCCCACCCTGTTACCTGAAGAATGTAAACAGAGTGTAAAGGCAATTCTCTTTTTGTCTACAGAGGAAATGCATTGGAGAGATGAAAACAAAACAAAAAATAACAAGAAATTAACAGTAGGGTTTTTTTGTAGAGCTGCTGCAACTGGAAGTGGATTCAGCACAAACAATATGCTGTAATCTGTGATTACTGACTGGCCTGCTGTCAAAATGCCTTCTGATAGCTGGGCATCTAAGGGAGATATTTACTATATTCAATGTCCTTCACAAGCAGAGGTTGAGTATGCAACCAATTTGATCAACATTGCAAAACCAGGTTATTGACTGGTAGTTTCAGCAGAAAACGACACAACCTAGTTATTTTTCATGTTTCCATAAGCATATGCACTTAGCAATAATATTTGTGGGTTTCATTGCTAAACAGTACAGCAATTTGAATAAATCTGTTCACTAGCAGAGTCTGATCACTTCCTGAGAGATTTTCCCAGAAGTCCTAAATAGGCAAAGGAGAAAATGCCTAGCAGAATGGGAATTTATTGAAAAATCAGTGGTTTTGACAACAGTCCATTTGGTATTAGATACTCAAATTAGCACTGAAAACATTAACTTTAAAAATTGTTAGAGAAGTGTTTATCAGATGAGAACATTTTAGCATCAACTAAAAGAACAATGCTTTAGTGAGTTATGGCAGTGAAACAAAAAAGAGAGCTGAACTCTCATGTCATAATACAACATAATGAGCTCTGTGAACTAATGAATCCTGAATCAGCTCAGATCTGTTCATATTTTCACTGACACACAGGATCTCTACCTCTGTATGTGTATGTGTGCCTATCTCATTACAAAGTGCTCTTGTTATTTCTGCTCACCCCCTTAATGATGGAACCAGTTCAGCATTTCAATGCAGTCACCAAGAATACTCATTCAGGAAACGGAAAGGAGGTGGGTTTTTTATGGACATTCACATTCCTCTTGCTGGAGTTATACCTGTGCAAATATATATTTCACTGGCCTTCCCCTTACTTAACATTTGTGTGAGGTTTGGTCTCCACAAGTGACATGCAGGGGCTAGAGATATTTTTTTCCTTTCATCAATGTACAGTTTGGCTTCTGGCAGGTTTTTTTTCCTGTTACTGTATACTACTGCCTGCATCTAGAGATGAAATGTGGTGCTGGAAGTGCAAGATCCTAGTGCTTTGGGTCACACATCAGATTGGCAGGGACTCCAGAAAAACAGGGAGCTGTCTTGTTTATGTCATCTAAGAGTGATCCATGTCTTAATGTTGCTGAGATGCTTCCATGTAATTCACTATTGAAGGACTTTAGATACCTTTCACTGTTGCTGCTCTCTTCTTGTGGCACTTTGCAGTTTTTTTGAGTCTGTCATTAAATCATCTGGAAAGATTTTCATGGCTGGCAGCTCTTGGGGCAGGTGAATTAGGTGCTCTCATCACCATGCTCTTGGATGTAAATCCATCACACAGCTGCTTATCACTGGGCACAAGACTTATTAACCTGTGCAGCCTTCTCCAGCTTATGTTTGTAAGCACCAGGTAGGAGCAGAAGCAAATTGTTTGGAAAATCAAGCCAATATTATGGAAAGTGTCCCAACTTTAGGCATTTGCAAAATCCCTTCTTCATAAGGTTCTTTGAGATCCACAGAGATGGAAAACCCAGTGAAATACGGTGTGTTAATAGTTAACTTTCCTTACCATTCTTCTCAGTATAGGAGCAAAGCTAATGCAAGTCAGCTAATGATTTCCAAGGAATGCAGTTGTACTAATAAAGAGATACCTACACTTTGCCTGGGATCCTTCTCCGTTGCTGTGATTGCTTCCCTCGACCCAAGACATTTTATAAAATATGGTAATTAACACAGGGCCTTCAGACAGTCTAAATTTATTGCGATTTATATGTTCAGGAACAGTGGTAAAAGGCCAGTGCTGGCATTTCTTTAACTAATAATTATTGTGTTTTATTGTTGTGGTTCTCTAACACATTAACGAGTGAGGACCCAGCTTTATTAGAATTCACTTGGCCCCACTGTTCCATGCATATTTATTATGCGAGAGAATAGGATTCTCTTCCTCTACCCTTCACTAATTTAAAAGAAGATATCCTCAATGAAATGTATTCAAATATTTTGACATTTTGCTTCACCTCACTTACAGAGCAGAAATTGTTTCTGACAGTTATTATACAGTATGGGAATCCTGCTGCTTCACTCTGCTGAAGCGCAGGTTGAAAAGACACAGCGATTGCATTTTGTTCAAAGAGTGATTCGCTGGCCTAGAAATAGCAACACTGTCAGCTGTGATTCACTGGAAGTTTAGATAATATCCACTCTGTACCTCTCCACCAAGAACATGGCTTTTTTTTTTTTTTTTTTTTCTTTTTTTTTTGCCTCCTTCTTAAAACAGAAGAAAATTAATCAAAGTGTGGAAAATTCAGCTCATCCAGCTTTGGGACCTAAGGTAGAGGAAGGTTTTGATTTTGAAATGTAAGTGGAAATTGGGAGAAAATGGAGTGAGGGATGTTGAGTGGGAATTTTTCCCTTCATTCGGACACTTTCAGTCCTCTCTTTTACTGTGTTTTAAACAGACCTAATTACAAGATTAAAAAGATACAAATACCTGGGCATTTCCAAAGATTTAAAATTACTGAAACACTTGAAATCAGAACCTTCCTGACTTTTTGTTTGTATTGTTCTTCCAGGCATGCTACATGTCTGGCAATGTATTTTTTTAATACAAGAGCATTAATAGTATGCAGAGCACAACAGGAAATTTCTCTTGTATTTTTCCCCAAAATTGCTTGTAGCATTAAAACCTCAGCCTTTTTTCCCCCTTCAGAGTGCTGTCTCAAATATACAGAGATTGAAAAAGAAATTTTATCTTTAGATCCATATAGTCAGCTCTGAGTAAAGTTAAGCAGGGCTGCAGTACCATATTTAACACTTTAATTTAGCCCAAAGGCCCTTGCTCTTAGAGCAGATTTTAAGCATCATGAGAGTTGTTTATTTGATGGCAAATAAAAAAGTACTTGGAGAATCATAAACAGCAGGAGGAGGGAAGAATATGTGGTAAAAGCGGTAAAAGACTCTCCTGGATGCTTTGCTGCTCCCTTTTCCTATCTGTGTTCTGCAGATCCAATATCAGAACTGAGATTTCTCTTTTCAGAATAAGAACAAGGAAGATGAATGCACAGTGAAAAGAAATTACAGCAGTGGTATTTAATACAGTTCCTTAAGATTTCAGAAACTGAGTTTCTGTCAAAACCACAGAATATCACGGAAGGGGGTAGGAGGCAGTGATAAAGGGTCTGTTCACATAAAAAGGGATTGTTCAGCTGTAATCCCTGCTAATGCTCCCATCATATCACTGGAGAATCTGCCTATTGTATTGATAAGAAAATAATGAACATAGTATCTGGGAGAATCACATTGCTCAAAGTGTTTCCTAACTTTTCCACACACACCAAAAAAAGCCTCCTAGATAGAGTCTGACATTATGAGCTGGAGAGAAATAATGAAAGAGGTTGCAGGATGCGACTCATCTTGTCCTGGAGCTGCAAATCTGGACTGTCAAACCTGAGGAGCAGCGTGGCACACAAGCTCACATCACACCCCAGTCTATTAAGACAACTGAACAGAAGCTTTGAATCACATTTTGTTTTGTGCCACTTCATCAAGGGGCTGGAGGAAATAGGACACGAGCACCGTGTTCCCCAGAAGGCTTGGAAAGCACGGTGTGCTGCAACTATTCTTTACTTGTCACTTGGGCATAAGACATGCTCACTCTTACTGCCTTGTTGGGGTGACGGAATCACTATGGCATGAGCCCTGCCAGAGCAATTGCCAGTTAACCAACCACCTGGGTTGCTGACTGCCCACAGCATCCATCCACCCCTCCTCAGGGCTACATCCAGCCTTCCTCCAGGCACAGAAAGGATGGTTCCCTCAGCAGCTGCCTCCCCAGTCCTCATTAAAGTTCTCCCTCTACAAAAGAGGATCTCATCCTGGACTCTCAGCCCAGCTGCTTGTCCCCTCAGCCCCTGGAGGAGTGATCTCCTTGAACAGTGATCTTGTTGAACATCTTCTGCAGAAATAGTCATGACTTGCACAGAAATAACAGGGCCTTAAAGCCTGGGATAAATGGATTGATCTTAACTGCACAACCTGCTCTTGGGATCTCCACTTCCACATCATTTTCCTAAATGTTTTTACTTTGTATGTAAATCTCTCAGGAAACACTTGATGGCAGAACAAGGTGTCTTCTGGATAAAGGATTTGCCTAATTTCTCAGTCAGAGAAGATTTTTGCCTTTGATCACCCTATTTATGTGAAATGTCAACTGATATTTGTGTAACTACATGTTCCAGCTTGTGCAGGGGCTGAAACCATTAAATCAGAGGACAAAGTCCTCACACCTGTTTTGAGGATGAATACAATGGATTCATGGGAAGTTTCTGCTTGTTAATGGAAATAATTGTGGACTCTTTGCAAGAAAAAAGAGATTTTGAAAGTCAACAGATAAAATATACTCACTTTCTTCTGTCAGACAGAATTTTCAATGACAGAAAAGCTGAAATTGTCAGTTGTGCTTCCTGCATGTTCTATCATCATCGTATCATTTCAGATCCTCTTGCAACATGCAGACAACTGTGCCAGGAGTGTAAAGGTTGATTATTCTTTCTGGCATGATTTTTCCACCTATACTCATCCCAATACTTCTCATTTCCACAAAACATAAACCAACGCAGTTTTCTTTTTCTTTTATTTATTTATTTATTTAAAGGACAGACTGTCTTCTCAAAAACTGTCCATGAAGGTATTGCCAGGAACTGTGTCTCACAGGAGAGCTGACAGACATGTGACTTGACAGGGCCATAGGCACAAGTGGAGTAGATACATTACCTGTGTACTCATTTTAGGATAAAATAAGCTTCAGGTGCTTGTATTAGGAGAGAGAAATCCTACATGTCAGTGCACCTGAAATCATTGATAATTATCTGGAGGCAGATTAGGTAAAGACAAAGTCCTCCATCAGCCTCTTCTTACCCTCAAGTAATTTCATTCTTCTGTACAAACTACCCACCACTTAGGAAAAAAAGCCAAAACACAGACAAAACCCCCAAACATCAGAAAATATGAACATACTAATTAAGAAATTCATATGTTTCATCATATTGCCTTATGGTACCTCCCTCAGTGTAATCAGCTTGCTAGTGATGTTCACCAGACAGCAAGCTGTCTCAGCAAGACAACAAGAGACAGAAAGTTATTTAAGTAAGAAAGAGGGGAAGGTGGATTCATGCACACACAAATAGGAGACCCCAACACACGACTGGCCAGAAGAGCTGCCCCTGATCTCAGCCTTAGCAGAGCTTTCATGAGTATCCACATATGGACACTGGACCTGTGGGAGCAAGTCCAGAGGAAGACTGCAAAGATGATCAGAGGGCTGGAGCACCTCTCCTATGAAAACAGTCTGAGAGAGTTAGGGTTGTTCAGCCTGGAGAAGAGAGGGCTCTGAGAAGCAGTCTTCCAGTACCTGAAGGGGTCTATGTGCAAGCTGGGGAGAGACTTTTAACAAGGACCTGTAGTGATAGGACAAGGGGTAATAGTTTTAAGCCTAGAGATGGTGGGTTTAGATTAGACATTAGGAAGAATTTCTTCACTACAAGAGTGGTGACACAGTGGTACAGATTGCTCAGAGAGGCTCTGGAGGTCTCAACCCTGGAAGTGTTCAATGCCAGGTTGAAGGGGGCTTTGGGCAACCTGTTTTAGTGGAAGGGGGTTGGAATTAGATGATCTCTAAGGTGTCTTCCAACCCAACATATCCTATGATTCCAGGATGTGTGTAGGGATCCTGTTGTTTTGGAGAGCAGATAATGCTTAATTTTTGCAGTGTTTACAGAGATCCTGCCAGAAGTGCCGGAAGCTTAGGAGAACAATGAAGGTGACTGTAAGAAACACAGCAACTAGAGCAATGAAGGCTGCAAGTCTAGGCAGACCTGGGAAGAGACCTTACAGTTAATGTACAGGAGAGAATAGGTAAGAAAAAACTTAAATGCCAAGATGAGTAGCTTGCATTTGACATGAGAGAGACAATGAAACCAATGGAGATTTGTAAAGAGGAGTAATATGATCAGTGACAGTCCAGTAAAATAATTTCTAGCAGGAAAACCAGGGCAAAAGGGCATTTGTCTAGAAGTGTGCAGTTGAGGTGAAGAGAGCTGTAGCTGTGTAACTATCATGAAAGGCTGAACTATTAACTGAATTATCATGAAAGGCTTAGCACTATTTAAGGATGATTGGCTGTGAGGGCTTAGAGAAAGGTACAGTACATCTGTAAAGTGTTCAGCACCATGCAGATATGTAATTAGTCATCACTATGTACTGCCTGGGCTCAGCCCTCATGGTGGTATATAGTACTCTCCTATTCCCCTGCCAATGGTCCTTTCTACTCCTCTGTGCCCTCTGGACTTTGTTCTCTTAATGTCTCACTAAGCTTGGGACTAGTACAAGCAGCAAGCTAAACTGCTTGCAGATAGGGTTTAATGAGTGCTAGACACATACCATAGTTCTCTGAAGGTGAAGAAAATAATCAGTGGTGGAACAAAGATTTGTTCAATAGCAGCACAATGGTGGTAATATAGCACAGATTGATTAGGCAAAACAAAAATTCAGTTTTCTAATAAATGCAAGCTAATAGACTTCATAATGAAAGCGTATGGAAGCAGAAGATTTAAAAACAAAACCAAAAGAGGGGTGCATTAAGAAGTGCAGATTTCAAAGCCCAAATAAACAGAGCACAGAGGCAGCCCCAGCAGCTGCTGCTGTCTGTGCCCCACATCATTAAGTGCCACAGAGGCGGCGAGCACTGGGACCTGGCACAAACCCCAGGTAATAATTGCCAGGGCTTCTCTGCTCACCTGAGGTGCTGTCACCAGGAGAAAATGTGTGCAAAGACTGAGCTGAGGTCCCATGAGGTGCCTTATTCCCTTGGCATGGGGGCAGAAGAGGTGTCACAAGACTTCAGAGTGTCTCAGCACAGAGAGCTCTGCTCACTTGATGCAGAGACATGATGTCCTACAGAAGATCTTAGGAGAGTGGAAATAAGCAGGTTGCCATCAAAAGTCACAATACCTTCCATTCAGATGATTAAAAATTATCTTCATTTCTGATATACACTGCAATAAGATTTCTATTCATCTTATTCTAATCAAGAGTCAAGTTTTTCCTGACCATCCTTTTCCACAGCTGACCTGCAGAGAGAGAGAAACACTAGTGGGTTATGTAATTCCCCCTTAAGTCCTCAGCAAGTTCTTCTGCAGATATTTAAGCACCAATTTCTCCATCCATAACAGCACTATTGGTCTCACTGTTCCAGGTTTGTGATTGTTTGGGTACAACCTTTTCCATTCATATTAATTGGCACTGGGTTTATTTAAAATCATTATGATAGGTCTCGGAGATTGCTCCTATTTTGTAAACCCCTGGATAATAAAAGCAACTGAAGGTATTAGAGAGTTCTACTACCTAATTACAAAATCCACAGATTTTCTCATTTAAGGAGAATAAAATCTAATACAGTTCAGTTCCACTATCTCTTACTTACTTTGTAAGTTAGAACTATAGCCTTTTCTCATTCTAATTGCTCAGAGGGGAATTAAATCCCTTCCAATATCTTTACCAGCTGTTTCCCTAAGAGATCTATCCAGGTATTTGTATGGTCCCAATCATCAGAGTCTTTCTGCTCATCCCAAGGACTATATTCATAGATTTCTGTTTCCAAAATCCCTATGGGACGAGGTAGCGCTGTTATCTCCACTGTGCACATAAGCAACTGCCACACAGAGAGAAGAAGGGTTCCCATCTGGGAGAGAAGGGCCAGATTCCCTCAGGATTTGGGCAATGAAATGCTTGGCACCCCAGTGGTCCTTCCAACCACAGAAGCCTGCAATGCGGATGTTCTGCCCACGTGCACAGGAGGGTTGGAGAAACCTCACAGCGTAAAAGCAGGGACCTTGCTCAAGGTATCTGGGGGTTTAGGAAGGTGTCCTTGGCCCCATGGGCTAGGGTCCCTCAGCAGCTCAGCAAAAGTGATCAGCACTTGCAAAAGGTGGATTATTTTTCCTTAACTGGAGAAAAAAAGTGGGGTGGATCTTTCTTTTCTGTGAGATGCTGATGCCTTGTGTACGCCAGCAACTATTGCCTAGGTGAGCCATGGAAAGTGAGAGGAACTTCAGATAAGTTTAATGTACCCATTTACAGATTTGGCCTTGTGATTATTCAAGGTCATATATGAAATCTGGAAAGCTGGCAAGGCATCAAATTCAGAGCTCCTAATTGATGTGCATTTTCCTAATGGCTGAACAGTCTATGTTTTCAATTTCCAGGCTCCAGATTAACATAAAATCAGAGTATAAGTTGCAGCTCTTCTTAATGGAATACCACTTAGAACAAAATTGATGCTTCTTTAAGAGCAAGATGGTCCTGAACCAACACATTTCCTCCAGATCTTGGGCATGTTCTTGGAAAGCAGTGCACACAGTGGGCATCATGACCAGAGAGCCATCACTGTCATCTCCCCAACTGTTGGCTGTGACACTATTTCTTCTCAGAAGTACTGTGAACTGGGGTTTTGCCTGTGTAAGGGGCCCAGGATTTAATTGCTCAGAGGGAATATAAAAAACAATTATTAAAAACCAGTTATTAAACCCAATTTTCTTATGCACATATATGTAACTTTCAAAAGACTGCAACGCATTTTTCCTGGAGTCTAAAGCAAGCTTCACAAGTTTCCCAAAACACACTGTTCTCTCTTTAGCTAATGAGAGAACGTAATCAATAAGATAAGATTGCCATAAGACGGTCAACATACACATTAAAATCTAGGATACACAACGTAGCTCACTGGGCTTCATGACAGAAATTTTCAAGTATTTTTTTGGTTGTGCCTATATTAGTTGGCAGTGTGACCAGCAATGAAAGTATACAAACAGTAGAGAGGAATAGATAGTCCTAAGAGCCTGATGTCAGTCCCAGGCACATTTCTTTATTTCGCACTATCCCTAGTCTGGCATCAAGGACTCAGTGCCCATTTGTGGCTGGGAAAATTCCAATTGAAGATACAGTCTTAAAGCCCATTTTAAGCCTGGTTGTACATTGTTGTGGTCATTTATTCTCAACTTGCCTGAAGGATGAAACAGTTTCTAGACTCGAAGAATATATTGGTTTATAATTCTACCATGGTTGCTCTGTCTTAAAAGTTGGGACCATGCCCTCACACTATTAGTGATCCCAAAAGTCTTTCAGCACTACATTTATCAGACATTTTAAACATCTTATTTTCAATCTTGTAGAGTCTTAATTTTATATGGCATATAGCCCCGCATTGATTTTAACGTTGGTCTTGAGGAACCATTCCATGCAGAGATTGGTATTTAAATCTAATGTCCTTATTAGTTCATTCTTGTTCATCTTCCAAATGGAATCTGTCATAGTCATTCATACCAAATGTTGGGATGCCAATGGTGTGGATGTAGGCTGATGATCTGCAGATAAGAGAAAACACAATGACCTTGATTTGAACACAGGCACCTTAGGTGACAGACAATGCTAAAGGGCAGTCAGATCTCATGTTGTCATTTCAAAGTGTGTATTCAGTGTAACTTTTCAGAAAACAAGATGAAATACAATTCTTCAGCTTCAAAGCAGTCTTTTTGAAAGTTGTGATATTTCAACAAAAGCTGACAACGTGCCACCACAGAATAACTTGTTAATGCAAATACCACTCACTTCATTGTTCCTGGTTTTCTTCAGAAGCTGTACATCTTACTTTTCTAAAAAATGTAGGCTGGAGAACTAATAGAATTTAAAAGAACCTCCTTTCAATGTGAAGAGCTGTAAGAGTGTTAGTTCTCCAAGTCTTTAAGGAAATCCAATTATGGCTTTTTATATTGATGCACCTTACGAAAAGAGTAACTTTTTTCTCTGTGGGTGTCATTTTCTCAGCAGGGACTCCACTGTGACATTGGTGCTGAGTTTCAGTGCCTTTCTTATTAGGAAACAAGTGCCATCAATTCCTGAGAGAGGAACCCAACCATGCTGCCTTCACCAGCAGCACGTTATTAAAGGGTCTTAAAGTTCACCATGGATGCATAAAGGTTCTCCAAGGCCACAGGCTTCAAATTTTTAAATAAACACTCTGCTGAGACATGCAAAACCTAAAGGTAATTGTTCTCATCCTGTAGTGTGAACTCTGAGCAAATGGCTTTCATGTCCCTTCCGTTTACAGCACTAAACAACTGCCTATAATTATTATTATTATATCCTGAACATTTTAAAACAAGTGTCTGCTTGACAGACTTTTAAATAAATAATATAATTACATCAATATTTTTTGTGTAATACTTACAGTTTTGCAAGCAACAATGAATTTGGGGAAATCTAAAGTTACAGAAGGTCAAGACATTAGCACGAATATTAATTCAATACACTCTTATGAAAGACCCTTCTAAGACTGACAAGTAATCACAGCATTTTCGAATTAATAACATTTTCAAATTAATAAACCAATCACATTTTCTGCATTCCTGATTACAATCCCTTACTGATAGACCCCGGTGCTGTGAGGTTGAGTTCCATTTTTCCTTATTAATAAGGGTTAGGCATTTATCTTTCCCAGAGATGTGACAGAGGTGCACCAAGCTGGTACAGGCACAGACAAGAAGGATAAACTGTGAAGAAGTCTGTGACTGCTGCCATCAGCCATCAACTCCACAAGCATTGCAGTCTCTTTAAACCCCAGACACATGCAAAATGTTTCCTTTATGGTTTTTTGGTAAAATGAATCTGGACAATCCTGAGGTGTTCCCTCAGCTGACTTTCATGGTCTTCACCAAGTCAACATTCTGCTTCAACACATTTAAAATTGCAATCATGATGCCACTGCTCACTTTAGCCACAGGTAGCTTGCTATTGTTAGAGATTTCTTTTTAAATAATTAAGGGCATTTTCTAAGAGTTCTGAGAGTACTGTTGACAGCACCAAAGCTTAAGGTTTTTATATCAGTATACCAGAGAGACACTGCATATGGCTGAGGCAGAAGAGAGAACATTAAACCTAAACAATGGAAAGAAAGTGGAGGACTCTAAAGCTCTCTTTTGGATCAGCTGAAGCCAGAGATGGCTCTGGTTGTGTCCCACCACCAGTGCCTCGAAGCATCCTGCAGCCACAGTCCTTGAGGGGAAGCATCCACAGGGCAGGACTAGCTAAAGAAATCTTTTATAAGTACCTTCTGCATGTTACATTTCCAAAAGTGCCAGACAAACAATAGGTAATTCCAATCCATACAAAAGGATTATTATATGTTTGGCAGCTTGTGGTAAAGCCTTTTAGGTAATTAATCTGTGGTCTTAAAAATCTAATACTTTATTGCTAAATTGCCTTATAAAATTGATTAGCTTGGACACTGGAGGTTTGCAGGAAGGATTGAGCCCTGCGTATCACTTTCCTACAATTACCAAAATATTTGTCCATCAGTGACCACTCTGCTGGAAATAGCCATTTTGTACTCTTTAGCTCATGGAAAATAGAAACCCTCTTCAGCAAAGCTCTGCACACATGGACAGCACCCAGTTCTTGGCTGCAGATACCCTGTAAATGCACAGGACTGGGATGTCACTGCCAGGACTTGATTGAGGCCACTTATGGCAGCTTTGGAGCTGGCCCATAGCTTACAGGTTTGCATAGATAAACACTATTTTAAAAAACAAAGTAAATGCTGCAAAGTGTAGGAAAGAAACACAATGGCACCTGCTAAATACATGTTATTATCTTTTAAAGCATGTAGTTATATATACAGAATAATAGAATTATAGAATTATTTTCATTGGAAAAGACCTTTAATACCATCAAGTCCAGCCATTAACCTAGCATATTGCCAACTTCACCACTAAACCAGGTCCCTAAGCACCACATCTATATGGCTTTTAAATAGTGGATGAAGAATCAACCACTTCCTTGGGCAGCCTGTTCCAGTGCCTACTGACTCTTTCAGTGAAGAATTTTTCCCTAATATCCAACCTAAACATCCCCTGGTGCAACTTGAGGCTGTTTGTTCTTGCTCTGTCACTTATTACTTGGGCGAACAGACCAAGCCACAACTTGCTACAACCTCCTTTTAGGTAGTTCAGAGCTATGAGGCCTCCCCTAAGCCTCCTTTTCTCCAGGTTAAACAATCCCAGTTACCTCAGTAGCTTCTCAGTAAGATTTGTTCTCCATACCCTTCACCAGTTTCATTGCCCTTCTTTTAATATATTGCAGAACCTCAGTGTCCTTCTTGTAGTTAGTGGCCCGAAACTGAACACAGTATTCAAGATGCAGCCAAGAACCCTTCCCTTCTGTGTCACCACTAGAACTACCTCATCCATCCAAACTCCAGTAGCTCATCAACAGTAGCCATCACCTAGACCAGCCTGAGGAAACATCCCGATCCCAACAGGAGCTCAGTGTCAGCAACCTCTGCCCTATGAAGCAATAAACATAAGGTTGGAAACCCTTGAAACTAGAATCATAGAATCATAGAATGGTTTGGGCTGGAAGGGACCTTAAAGATCATCTAGTTCCAGCCCCTCTGCATGGGCAGGGACACCTTTCACTAAACCAGGTTGCTCGAGGCCCCATCCAACCTGGTCTTGAACACTTCCAGGGAAAGGGCAGCAACACCTTCCTTGGGCAACCTGTTCCAGTGTCTCACCACCCTCACAGGAAAGAATTTCTTCCTAATGTCTAATCTAAATCTCCCCTTTTCAAGTTTTAAACCATTTCCCCTTGTCCTCTCACTACACACCCTTGTGCAAAGCCCTACCCCAGCTTTCTTGGAGGTAACTAACATCAGGGCACAACTGTACAGAGGCTGGATCCAGTTACAAGTTAAATTCCATTGCAGTCTCTCTCCAGCCATGCTAAGTCAAGCTGGGCAGCCCACTTCCCCCAGAGTTAGTTTCTCTCAGTACTTTCTGGCAAAGCCTTCAGTGATACCATGTGGGAGCCTGCCAGGCTCAAGTTCTCCTGTGCATATGCTTTGCTCTCTCTTGCAAACCAACAGGGCTTTTTTTTCCTGCTCTTATGCCATTTTCCATATGTTTAAAGACAATTTACGTTTGGCAGCCAAGGTAACCTTAATTCTGGTTATTGGCATTCGTTGCATGTGTTTGTAGGCTATGAGGATATCAGGTTAATGCAAGCACTGCAATGGATTACACTTTTCCTTGATACATCACTTGTAAAATTGCCCAAGGAAAAAGAGTTTAGTAGCATGAAGTTTTGATTCAGCCCCAACTGCCATTTGACAGCAGGTGTTTTTTAAATTATTTTCACTAAAAAGAGGTTTAATTGACAGCAGCCAAACATTCTTAATACCTGCCAATAAGATTTTATTTACCTTGGATTATTTTGGAATTTCATGACGGATCTTTAAAACATCAATACTAAGTACATTTTCCATGAAACGATGATAATTGTCTACTCAGCTTTTCTCTAAGTGTCCCTTTAAAGCATACAAACCACTGGAACATTCACTATTAGAAAGTTCAGCAGTCAGACACAAGTGTCAGCTACAGGAGGCTCTGTGGGCAGTTCTGGTCTTCAGCAAAGCATCCTTAAGCACCTGGTCCAGGCACTGCAGTGGTGCTCTTTCCCTTCTAGCATCACAAAATAGGCATTTGAGCTCCATAACCTGATGCCTGAGGCTGAGGATAGGAGCACACAGGGAAGGCAAAGAGAGGTGCAACCTTTGCTGCTCAGACCATCACTTCCCCACCACTTGCTCAGAGCTCACTATAAGTGTCTTTTTTTTCTCCAGTTTAGTTTTTGTCTGCTTAGTGTAAACAGTAAAAAGTCCCTATTGAGGCAAGGCTATTCCTGATAGAAAAGTGCAAGTGTAGTGGTCCAGCTATACTGGAGGACCGGGAAAAACTCCTAAGTAAATAATCTCATCAAGAAAATAAAAAGGAAAAAAACGACTCTCAAAAAAAAAACCCAAAACACCAAACCCAAAACAAACAAACAAACAAAACCCCACATCTATTTCCATTACCAAAATTAAGACAAGTGTTATGAATTGTTGGCTTTAGGTAGCTAATATGCATCTGCAAGGGATCATCTTCCACTTCTGATTTTACAGAGTTACTGTCCACAATTGGCATTTCATACTTTCAAGTTCGTAATTATCTTCCCCTCGTACGCTCTTCCCTAGCACTTGTTCATGTTTTTAGTTCCTTCTCTTTGCCTATGAGCTTTACATTGGTACTAATTGCAGCATCTCTGCACAGAGGATGATAAAGCTCTCAGTACAATGTGCAGTGCTTTCCACCATTTGTAACATCAACTGTATGGAAAGCACATTGGAAAAGTCTGGCAAAGGCTTAGTTATGGAAAAATGCATTGCACCTCTGTAAACTCCTCTGTGTTTGTAGAACAGTAATGGACAAGCTGTGACTGAGTCAACAAATAGGGAAAAAGAACAAGTGTTGTAAAGTAGTTAAGAAGAAAACAGCTGAGTGATTTGTTGTTGCTACTATGCAAGAAAAGAGCATGAGGAACAATTACTTGCCAAGAAACAGAAAAAAACATAATGCATGTGATAAAAGGTCCTGCTTCTAATGGTCAGGATTAACTTTTCCCTATAATCAGGACAGCGCTGCCAAGTATGTTGTCAGTCCTAGTTCAACAAAAATTGAGGATTAGCCCCCACCCCCGACCCCAAATCCTTTAAAAGACCTCATATGGAAACAGGAAATCAAAAGAGCTTTCTGGAATGTTTTCTGCAAAGAGCCATTACATTAATTTTTGAATCACAGCACTTCACTGATACTGTTCCCTCAGAGAGAAAGGAAGCCATGACCAAAGAGCTCTACAAAAGGCAAATCTCTGGTGAATGGCTGAGCTTTTAATAACAGAGGAGAACAAGGAACAGAAACTCTGAATTAAATCAGAGGCAAAATTTTGATGTCTATAGCATGAAACCAAGAATGGATTTAAAAGATACTAGTCATGAAGCCTGCACAGAAAAACACAAAAGATTTTAAAATATGAAGTTGAATCGCATTGAATTAAGTTTAAAGTTATCAGAAAGTCTCTATCTGCTATAAACTGGAAGGAAGGGGGAAAGATTATGCATGCTATTCTTGCTAGAACAAAACATGAATTCTCAAGGAAACAAAGTGAGGTAGAAAAATAATTTGGAAAAAAAAAAAAAAAAAGAAAGATATTTTAACCTGCAAAAATTAATTGAAGGTCAAGCAGACTTACGCTGCATTCCTAGTGTCATGGCCACACTGGGATTTTCCCCATGGTCCTCAAACTAAAAATCTCTCTCACTCTTCTTGTCCTGGATCCCAGCTTTTATGTTGTTAGACCAAGGACTTTTACCTGAAATTGGAAAAGCAAGGGTCTCTACTTCCTTTTATTCAGGGTAATGTCACTTCTTCAGAGAGGGAAAAAAAGAGCCAGAGCTGCAGGACCTGGCCTCCTGCTCCATTGCAAGAGTCTTGCCATGAGATGGCCCCATTACTAGCACCAAGCAGTAATATCTCTGCAGTCTTTGGTGCTTGTCAGCACCTGGGCAAAGTGCAAGTCCTCTCATCAAGGGAGGGCTGGACATGCCCAGGAGCTGGTTTCATATGGTTCTAGCCAGCATTTTTCTTTATTCTTCATTTCAAGTACAGTCAGGAAAATACTGTATGAAAATTCTGATTAACTCTCAGATTATAAAGTGGATTTGCAGGTGACAGGTCTGCCACTCCACTTCATTCAGTGTGCTGTGCTGATCCAAATGCTCACAGAAAGCAAATTCCAGTCTTCAACACTGAAACACCATGATTTTAGGCAGAAATACTTTGGTTCCAATATTTGCATGAATTAAAATTTTGCAAAACACATGATCATAGAATCACAGAGTGGCTTAGGTTGGAAGGAAATGTGGAGATCATCTATTCTAATCTCCTTGCCATAGGCAGGGATGCCTCCCAGCTAGAAGAGGTTGCTCAAAGCCTCATGCAAACTGGCCTTGGACACCTCCAGGGACAGGGCACCAAAAACTTCTCTGAGTAATCTATTCTAGAGTCTTGCCACAAGACTCTAATCAATGGAACTGGAAAAAAACACAGCAACAGGCTACAGAGCCAACCTCTACACATCAGGGGTTTTACCATTTTGTGGCTGTGAACCATGTCATGTTTTCAAGACATGAAGAGCAGTGTCCTGTGCTCCACGGTTTTGTCACAGTCCTCTTCATTCCATGAAGAGGAACAGAAAAGGGTATTATGAATTATCCAGCCTTTCTTTCTGTAAAGGCTTTTTCACATTTTCCCCCTCAGAATTTAAATATTAAGTCTCCCTCACATCTTGCGTTAGTTTCACAATTAATGAGTTTTGGTTCTTGAGCATTTTATTGAATTACACTTTCTTGACACAACATTTTTGAGGCTCAGACAGAAAAAGCAAGTGGTACTTGTTTACTAAGGATTTATGTTACTCGAGATTACAAGGCACAAATTAAAATGTATGTAACTGATTTTTAGCCTAAAAAGCCATCCACAAAAACATGATTCATATGAAATAGCATGAGTTGGATGGTGCAGGCAGAGTCAGATTTACCACCATAAGGAAGGGCAGTGCCTGCCTGCCAGAAGACTGCCTCCAAGAAACAGCAGAAGAGATCCTCAGGTAATACTTACTGAGGGAAGGAGAGGAACTAAGGATGTTCTTGGTGTCCACATCACCACCTGCTGTAGGTCTGAGCTTTCAAAGAGGACGAACTGTGAGAAATGCACTTTGGGCCAAATCCTTTTCCCAGACTCCCATGGCAACAAGACAATAACGTTTCAGACCTGCTGGAAAATGTTTTCTGTTTGTTTCTCTACAGCATCTTTCAGCATCTTATGCTGCTCTGGAGGTGCAGTTTTGAGAGACAACCTATACAGGTAGTGGTTTTCTTGATCCTTTTTTTCTACCAGCTTTTATATTTGACAAACACCCCTCTTTTATGTGTGTGCATTAACTTTGCTTCTTGTATTCACACTCACTGCATCAAAGCAATGAGATCTCTAAATCCAGGCTCAACATCCCCACCAGAAGCTCATGCAGGCACTCTTTTTCCCCCAGGGAACCCAGTCGGAAAAGAAATAAAAGGAGATTTGTGAATATCAGGCAGTGAAATACAGACTGGAGCATATCCTTCAAAGATTCTATGTTGCCTTACGTAAAGGCACAGACAAGCAGGAGTGGGCAGTAAGAAATCACTGAGGCATCCTCGAAGAAAAATAATAAAACCTGGCTTTTTCTTCATTTCTTTCTTTTTATTTATTTTCTTGTTTTTTTCATATGTTATTATTGAGGGAGAACTATAGCCTGCTAAGCTTTGTCTTTGTGAAACTGCAGATGGGAGATTTGAGATGATGGGGAAAAGTGAGGGTGTGTAGGTTGTGCAGTGGGAACTGGTTATTCCCTGCCAGGGAAGCAGGGAGAGCAGCAGCAATCCTCCACAGGCAGAGACCACCATGTCTTTGACATTGCCTGTGATTAGACAGGAAACAACTCCATTTTAAATGCATTGCTCTGGCTCAATTGTTTATCCTGTGAGGCTTCTCAAGTATTGTACTCTTCCATTCCAGAGTGACTTGAAATCCTTCAACAAAGTAAAAATAAAAAGAAAGGAATGAAACTTCAATGCCACCTGCATTCAAGAGGCACAATCATCCCTCTCTGGGGAGGATGTGACCCATCACTGCCCTCCCACTTTCTTGCCTCTGCCGTCAGATTCCCACTCCCACTCATCAGAGCCCGGGTGCCCCAACAAGAAGAGAAAGGTATAGGCAAAGGGTTAAAAATAAGCTATCAGATCTTCAGTTGTTTACCAGCTTCTCTCGAATCTCAAGGATCTTCCAGGTGGCTGAGGCACAGGGAGAACAATGAAAACTTGCTTTAGGGTCAGCCTGGAGAGGGGAGGCATGAGCAGGATGCTATGAGCCCACCCAGACACCTCTCCTGCCTCCTTCACTGCCTCCCTCACTGCATGAGGAAAGAGCTCAGCACTGTTTCCCTGACCCTTGCCTTGCCTGCCCAAGGGAGGGAGCAGCACTTGCATTGCCCTTTCCCACCTACCCCACAGGAAGGCAGCTGGGAGTGCTGATGTGACTTACGTCAGCCCCAGAAAGGTCACTGCAAAATGTCACATTGGGTCTGAGAGTAAAGGAGAGGAAAATGTTTGCATTGAGCTCTTCACTTTACAGAGGGCTGCCAGCAGCACCATCTTGAGTGTCCTTTCCTGACTGAAAGCAGTGTGCTCATCACCAAACAAGATACAAAATGAAGACCCAAGTTTCTAGCCCATGGTGCAAAGCGAGGCACACCAAAACCATGTAGAGCATCCCTTAGAAGACAGGCGCTGCCTCCCTCGTATTCTGTTCAAATGATGTTCTGTTCAGCAAATAAATCTGCATGTGGTCACTTTAGCTGTTGTTAGCCTCCTGCACAACATGTAAGAAAGAGATCAGAGGTTGATGAAGGGATCTATTATGTTCATCCCACCAAGTCTCTGCCTGTGAGAGCACGCTGGGTGAACTTAAGCTGGGTGGATGCAAGACCTGCCCACAGCTATTCACCTGGGAGCTTGGTTAGAAATAGGGATATATTTCAGTTGAGGAAAAGCCACAAACCCAGGGTCTCTACCCTTGCTGTGGCTTTGGCAACAGCCTGCGAACACCCAGGCAGGGGGGTACACAGGTGTGCCAAACCCTCCTATACCACACACACATGGGCAGGGTCACAGGAGCATCAGTGCTGGGACCTGCTCTCATTGAGTGGTTCCTCTGATGCTGGGGGGGAGTGTGGATCAGCTGGAAGGCAGGAGGGCTCTGCAGAGGGACCTGGACAGACTGGAGAGTTGGGCTGATTCCAATGGGATGAGGTTCAACACGGCCAAGTGCCGGGTCCTGCACTTTGGCCACAACAACCCCATGGGGAGCTCCAGGCTGGGCACAGAGTGGCTGAGAGCAGCCAGGCAGAGAGGGACCTGGGAGTCTGGATTGACAGGAAGCTGAACAGGAGCCAGCAGTGTGCCCAGGTGGCCAAGAAGGCCAATGGCATCCTGGCCTGGATCAGGAACAGCGTGGCCAGCAGGTCCAGGGAAGTGATTCTGCCCCTGTACTCAGCCCTGGTGAGGCCACAGCTCGAGTCCTGTGTCCAGTTCTGGGCCCCTCAGTTCAGGAAGGAGATTGAAGTCCTGGAGCAGGTCCAAAGGAGGGCAACCAGGCTGGTGAAGGGACTCCAGCACAAGTCCTGTGAGGAGAGGCTGAGGGAGCTGGGGGTGTTCAGCCTGGAGAAGAGGAGGCTCAGGGGAGACCTCATCACTCTCTACAACTCCCTGAAAGGAGGCTGGAGCCAGGGGGGGGTTGGTCTCTTTTCCCAGGCAGCTATCAGCAAGACAAGAGGGCATGGACTTAAGTTGTGCCAGGGGAGGTTTAGGTTGCATATTAGAAAGAATTTCTTTACGGAGAGGGTGATCAGACATTAGAATGGGCTGCCCAGGGAAGTAGTGGATTCTCTGTCCCTGGAGATATTTAAAAAGAGACTGGATGTGGCACTCAGTGCCATGGGCTGGTAACTGCAGCGGTAGTGGTCAAGGGTTGGACTTGATGATCTCTGAGGTCCCTTCCAACCCAGCCAATTCTATGATTCTATGATGAAGACACCTCAGATCCTTCCAAGGATGGTTTCATGAAGCAGCAATCCCTCCTCCCTAAGACCAGCTGCACCCATCAGTAACAATCTGTGGATGCAGCAAGAAAAACTCACTCATCCAGGCAGGGCAGTAGCTCTATTGCACTGCTCAGCAGCAATGACAGTGACAAAAACTGGTGCAAAATTATTTGCATCAAACACCAAATCCATTGTAGTACCAGCCAAAGCCAGGCAGAAATTATAACTGCAGTATCTCTACCTCCTGACTTTATTTTTATCACTAAGACCTGAATCCTGGAAGGAGTGTCTAGCCCAGGACCCACGTGGTTTTATCTGTGGTATGATTCCTGGTTCATCAGGTGATGATGTTTACAGACCCCTTGTTTCATAGTGACTTCTGATGTCATTGGCTAAAGAAGGTTTCACATAGACACAGCATTCCCACAAGTGTTAGGACAATTAGTGGCTGAGTAAGGAAGAGGGGGACAGTGTGGGCTTAACAGTCAGAAATTGCATGTCTGGGCTTCCCAGTGGGTGCACACATACCCACTGCTGGCTGGGGACACCGTGGTGAGCCCCAGACCCCAGCAGCCCAGGACTGATCTGGTACTGAGGGGCTCAAGGCAGAGCAGGGGCTGTGGGACATGAAGAGGAGCAGTGGTGACATGACTCAGTGATGCAACAACGGGGAGCTGTGAGTGCAGCAGAGGTGGCAGAGGGATCCAAGATGTTCATAGCAAACCCACCTTTGCTAATGATGAGTACCTTTCCAGGATTTATGGTCATAGAGGGAAGCTGGAAAGATGATCTCAGAGCACCTTACGCAAAGTAATCCAAAGTAAAGAAGCACTTTAAATATGCTGAGTTTAAAATCTCAATATTCTTAAACCTATTTCATTATTTTGGCCACACAAATTGTACTTTCTGAGTACTTTACACCTAGCCAGGCTTTTACAAGAATGTCAGTCCATGTGACACCTTTTGGGAACTTCCCTTGGACTGCTGCTGAACATCAAACCATCAAAGTTCCTCTTCAACAGCCGAGCCTGTAGTGTCTGGCTTGGACACAGTCATCTGAGGATATCTAAATCTGGGTGGGCATCCCTCCTCTCAGTGCTTTGCAAATATTAGCATCTGTTTGGACACAACAAAATTTCCAGCCTACTGGCCATGATGCAGCTGTGGCTCCTTAGTTTATCTGAGTTCTGTGCTGGAAGGGGTTCTCAGGAGACATAGTGACCCTGAAAGTTCACGAGGGAAATCTTTGAGGGACCACAACCTTTCACAGCTTTGTCACTGAATACCAAGACAGCCTCCATCACTTTCTGAAAGCTTCAGTAAAACAAGAATGCAAAGATAGAACCATTGCCTCTCCCACTGACTTACCAGCGTTATTTGTTTGCTTTCCTTTCCCCCAAACTCTTGAATGTCAGGCAAGTGGCAGCAAAAAAAAAAAACCCAACAAAAAGAACCAACAAGAGAGCTCATATTTTTCCCATTTGTTTCTACCTGAGAACTGTTTACAATAACAGTGGTCGCAGTTGAGGGAAAATACAAATATAAACAAATGGATACACATACATATATACTTTTTTTTTTTTTTCAAAATAGTAATACAGTAGGTGTACTAGCCTGAGGAAAATAATATTCTGTTCCAGCTTTATTTCATATCCCTGGCATATCCCTAAACCTTCACTGTTTACAAAGAATATTTCACATCTTTCTTTTGTTTGTCTTTATTACTTGACACACCAAGCACTCCAGCAAGTTCACACCAAAGGGGCAAGTACCAGCATGGGACCCTGTCTTACACCAAGACCCCTTCTTTACTCTTTGTGTAGCTCATAAGGCAAGAAATCCTTACCTCTGATCAAACTGGAATATGTTTCATACTCTGTGTATGTCTGTCTACCATTCCCACCAGGCACAATTTTCATAGCAATGCCATAAGCTATGGAGGGTCTTTTTACCTTCCTGTAATCATTCCTGACACTTTTTTCAACAATATAAAGACTATGAAGATAGCTAGGTGGGGGTGGCATTCCAGTTTTTAAGCTGAACAGAAGAAGGAAAGAGTTTGTTTATTCTAGATTTCTAGTCTCAGGTGGCAATAGTTGTTTTATTGCATCGGGGTTTTTTCTGACAAGTTATTTTGAATAAACAGAGCTGCTGTTACTGCTGTTTGGGGTGGCACTTGCTACATCCTCAACTTAAAGCCTCCTTAGGCTCCTTTGATGTCCCTCGTGGTTGTTGCTCAGTTCCCTTCTTCCTTTTGAGATACCTCTGGGTTCTTTTTCATTATGTTGAGTCACGCAGAAGACAGACCGATGTGCTTGTGCTGCAATGATGAGGCTGGTAGTGAGCCTGCACTGTCTGTAGTAGTTTATTACTGCTGCCAGTGAAAAAGAAATCTAAACCTGGCAGCTCAGCCTGCTGCGAATCAATATTTTACAGGTAGTGTACTTTGAAGAGATGACACAAAGACAGACTTGAAGGAGGAGAGATGAGGGGGAGGGGAGGAGAGAGAGGAAGAGAAGAATCTACTGTGACATCCGTTGACATACTTTTACACTAAAAGAGAGGGAAAACAAGCACCAGGTGCTGATGCTGAGGCTCTCGCACACACCAGGCCTCTATACCTATTACAGGAGCTGTTACTCCTGCTTTCTGCCTCCCCAGCTACTGCCCTGCCACCAACAGGATAAATCCCAGCAGAGGCACAACTTAGCACAGAAACTGGGCTCTGAGATGACTATGGAGCCAGAGAACAGAGGGACACTCCCTCAGCAAGATCCTTAGAGCCACAGCCTCTGGGTGGCAAAAGGACTTGGGAGGGATGGAGACCACTTCTGATGTGCCAGACTGTGTCTTTTCTTCCTGGTGTCTTAATGCTCTTAGCAAAGTTGATTTATTTTTTAATTTTTCTCCTTTTCAGGCTGATATGATTAAGCAATTTTTAGCTCGTTGTCACTGTACAATGGAGCAGCTTTCTAAAGCACCATATGAATGCAAAGCCTTTCATTACTTTGTGCTGGCCACCCGTTTACTTCCCAGAGAAATCGAGATATCAGTTACAATCTGCTAAGGCCTGAATGGCCTGACTCCAGATTATCTGAGAAATGATCTCTCCCTACCCACCTCATTTTTTACATCTGCTTTTAAATAGGACACTGCCTGCTTAACACAAAGGTAAAGCTGGCAGGAATCAGGCTCAGGCAGAACCTCAAACTCTGCCTTGCCTCTGGAAAGGTCTGAATCCTTTTTTTTAAAGTACCACATAGTGACTTCTCTTGTTTGCCCTATAACACACATAAGGCTTAAATATCCCGGTGGTTGGCACCTGGCACCTAGAATTTAGGGCTTCACACTGCAGGGTTTGCTCAGCTGCTGTTGTGGGGCTGCACATTCATAGGGGGAGCTCAGAATAGGGTCCTTTAAGAAAACACAGGAGGTGCAATATCATGGTGAAAGATCTCACGGATGCATATAGGGATGTCAGTCTTGCACTGAAATTAATGTAGTGGTTAAAATTACAAAATAGTTTGTATTTTATAGGATTTGGATCAACCTCTGAATGGAGGAGGAAGTGAAGCATCTTCACCTCTCTGTTCATTAGAACAGGGTCAATAAATTACAGAATTTTGACTAGCACATCAACACATACTATGTTTTATGTCAAATTCTGAATAAAGTAAAGCTTTCTAGAAGGAGCTAGAATCATATTTCTCCACCTGTGCAGAGTGATGCCCCAAATGAGAAACATAGCTGCAAGATTTAGTGCAGCAAGAAATCTCTCAGGACAGAGAAATATCTTCGTAAAGATTAAGAAGTTGGCTTACAGTTCTATCAAAAAAAGGGAGGCTAAATATCATGTTCACGCTTTCCCACAGTAGTTTAGAAGCTCTGCATGCTTACTTTGAGAAAACATACACAGAAAAGAAAATTATAGTAGTCACTTAAATTCCAGATAATGTGATTTTTTAAGTTTGTTATTATCCTTGCTGTCAGTAAGTAGGGCTAAGTCAGACCAAGCAGCAAAAGAAGGAGGCTGGGATCATGGAGGTACCATAACATCTTTCTGGACCTGAGGACTGACTTGTAGTTTGGAGTAGTGAATGTCTCCTTGTGTCCATCTTACTTGCAAGCCAGATGAAAAGTATTTGCATTTCAGGGAAATCCATCAGAAAGAGACATCAGATCTCTAGTTCTAACACCCTCATCAGAGAAATGTGCATAACATAATGCCTAATGGTTCAAAGACACACTGTGATGATAATTATTAGCAATAGCGCATGAACTCTACAAAGTAATTTTGGTCAGGTATAAAAGGATTATTTGATTTGATCATAGAGAGTTACAAACCAAATTACTTTTGATATGAGAGATGTTATTAGTGATCTCCATGGCCTCCCTGACTCATTTAAAAATTATTTTGCGAATTTGAATAATGGAAAGTGAAACAATATAGATTTTCACCACCACCCCCTTTCCCAAACTGTATAGATGAAAAGACCCTTAATCCACATGTGTGTACCCAGAATAATGACTGATCCAGGCTTACTTTTAAGTCTGCACTCGCTGATGAGGTTGATAATGAGCTGACATGAATTAAAGTAAATAAAACTCACGAGACCTATAACCTGGAACTTCTGTGTCTTGGAATTGAGGTCTTGATAATTGCTTAACTTACAACACTGTATCATTTTAAATGTTGAATTATAAACAATTTGAGAGAATGCTATGCTGTGCCCATGACTTAATATGTGTGAAGTCTCCCATGCAAAAATGAATGTGTCTGTGCTGGAGGTTCACATGACTCAATTCTTTGACTGGTGCAAACATGCTTTCCATATGAAATCAGAGCTACAGAGCCTTTAGGTCTGCTTTTGCAGTAACACACATGCCTACAGACAAGCCCATCATCCCAAGTGCACTGGGCACCCTCTGAGGGAGGCTCCTGTGCCCACAGCATGGAGGGTCCTGGCTTCCACCCTGCTCCCTCCAGCCCCCCTCTGCCCTGCAATGGAGCCAGGGAGAGGAAAGTGAGCAGGACTTTGTCCTCAGACATCTGATGCTGGAAAACAAACTGAGTTCATCAGCGTGTCAGTGACCCACAAGAGAAGTAGAGGCAGCTTCCTTTCAGTCCTTCGAGGTCATCTTTAATAACGGATGGAAAAAAATCCAAGGCTGTTGCAGTGCCACTCACCAGCAGATCCCAGGACACTGTGTGGAAGCTCTTGCCCCAGGACGCAGGCAGGGAGGCTGTCACACTGCCTGATGTGCCCAGGTTTGCTACAGGAGCTGATGGCAAGGCTGAGAGGAGCACTTGAACTCTTCCACATAGTCTGGTATGCCCCCTCCTCATCTCTCCAGCTGATGGAACAAAACTTTGCATGGAAAAAGAGATATTTTAAAGGCTGGAAAGAAACTGAAGAGGGAAAATCAGACACTCATATAAATTTTAAACCTGTGAACCTTCACAGTAGCAGACTTTATACCAAATGGATGAACACAGCATGTTGTGTGCTGTTATCCATGCCACGGCATGGGTATAACCAGTGCGTTTTCCTTCATGCTAAAACTTTTCAGAGATGGGGCTCTGGAATCAACCTGCCTACCCTGCTTAACACAAACATCCTATTTATTAATCTTTTCATATCATGAGAATACTATGCATCTCGTCCATCCTCATTCTCTGTCTTTTTCTCTGCCCTTTCATAGCGGAACCTTTCACAGGGCTCACATCTCCACAAACCTTGCAACTTTCTGACCACTAGTAAGACACAGTAACTCTTTTCTTCCCCAAAATACCTTGGAATTTGGAATTGAAGCCCACCATTCATGCATGCTCCTAGCTAACCATTAATCACTTGGGTTTCCATTATACTTATTTGTTTACCTAGTTGTGAAAACCTAGTATCTCAGTACAATTACTTGACGTACATTGGATACTTAATATGTGCTGTTCATAAATTATAGAGGAGAAAGTCTTTCCCTTCATCCTGTCCTATTGAAACGATGGCTGCTTTTAGAGGTTATCTTTGAAAGCCTGGTCGTTTTATAGTTACATCTCAATTGTGGGAGTCAAATGTTAGATATCTATCTATGAAGAATGCATGCGAATTAATTCACAAGGTAATAAGACAGTTCTATTGCTCAGATGAAGGCTCTACTTTTTCTTAATACTCTGCTATTTTTTCCTTATGTTTCCATTACTGTAATCAAATTCTAGTTTGCTGGTGTTTCGAGTGCAATACATGGAGATGGAAGAATTGAAACCCTGCTGTGTTTTCCTTGTGCCAGCATAGAAATAAAATCCAGAAACGTTTCTTTTCTGTGCTTTTCTGCATTTCTACAAACTCCCTGCTCCAGTTATCTTTATTGTTGTTTCCCTAAGTGAGAGGAGGTGTGTGTCTGAGCCCACAAAAAGCCCAGCTGGTGCCAGCAGGACAGGCTGGGGGCAAAGCATCCCCTGTGCCCTGCCAGCAGCAGCTGCCCACAGCCAGTCCTTTGCCAGGCTACAGCATCACACAGAAGAAGACAGTAGTATATCTCTTTAAATACCGAAAGCCCAGAGTCGTGGTCATCAAGATTAACCTCACTGAAACACCTTGAATTAAGAATAACATTCAGGATGAGGCCCTAAGCCTATAATAGCAGCCTAATTTTAGTGCTATGTACACAGTATTCCCTCACTAAAACCAAAGACATCTTTGGTGAAAAGAGAAAGATAGATGTACTATGAACAATACATCAGAAAGCTCTAAAATCTTGTTCCACCTCAGCTCACATGTCTACAGGAAAAAAGAGAAAAAGATGTTCCTGTTAGTCATGGCTGCTTTTTTGGAGGTGATTTTTGCCTCTTACTGTGCACAGCCCTTGTAGATTTGTTTGGTTACATACAATTTCCCCCTTAAAATCAAAGGAAATTTGCCGAAAACAGAAAACTTGCATCTTTATGAGTAAGATTGTTATGTTATGTGATTCAGCTTTCACACTGAGAAAAACAACTATTTAAAAACAAGAGCTGGAATAATTGCATTTCACAAGGGTGACGTTACATTACACCGAGCTCTGAAGCCCACATCACTGTTATACTTAACTCTACCCTTCACAGTAGTTGTAAACACATCAAGATATATGTTCAGCTGTAGGATGATAAACACGAACACTGCTTTGGGTTTTTAAAGGAAAAAACTTTTAAAAATTTAGGACAGTTGTGTGACTATTTCTGTCTCTAAGGGGAGGTACATGAACCATTCTCATTCCTACTTCTGTGTTTTCCAAATGTACACAGACAGCTTCTTTTCAATAGGCAAATGACTTCACCACGTTGTCACCTTTTGTGCAGCAGAATGGGAGCCACATGTGCAATACTGCTGTCAAACAGAGGAAAGGCATTTGGTAGAATGACACTTTTCCTGCGTGAAGGCCAGAGACTGCTTGCAAGGCCTACAAATATTGCAAAAGGGTAGTCTTATCCAGTTCCTGTTTCCAAACCCAATAAACTCAACAAAGAGGCATCTCCAGGCATTCTGCCAATGCATCTGAACCAGATACCCAGCTTCAGCAAAGGCCTGCAACATAACAGGAGCACCACCATCATGATCCAAGCATCAGCTATTTTTTGACTCCTCTGAAATCAGTTTTTCATTAAAAATAAAAAATAAAAAATCCAACACCTACAGATCTGGAACAAAATCCTACCCTTCCTCTACATGAGAGTTTTGCCCTGGATTTTGCTGCAGGAGCATGACTGGGTGCGTGGATGAATGTTACTCAGTGTATTCCTTATATTGTATTTATTGCATTTATACTACTCCTAGGATAGTAGACAGCCAATGAATTAACATAACAGCTTGTGAAGCCATCTTGAAATATGATTTTATATACAAAAATCTATCTGAGATCAAAGATACAGCATCAAGCTCTATGAGGCTGTCAGTTGGAAACACAGTTGATAAAGGGACTAAGAAACAGATAGCAATACTTCATTTAAAGAGAAACTCAGCCTCCAAGTGAGCCAAGCAGGTATAAACTCCCTTGCTGAGAACTGCAAATCTAATCTAATCTGTCTACCCATTTATAGGATGCCACAGTTGCAGCATTTAAGCACCTTACAAAGATAATCACAGCCATAAAACAGGCACATCCATGTGCTCTGCTAATCCATACAGCTCCTGTTTCCTTTCATTCCAGCACCAGAATACCTGCAATAACACACATATGCCATCATGACACAAGGCCATAGGCAGGCATTTTGGAGTAGAGGCTGTTTTCCTGCTGTGATGAGAGTGAAAAATATCTACATTAATTTTATATTTGTGTGTGCTTCTGCTGTTTGCTATCCGGTTTCAAAGTGTTGGCTGCTATCAGAGTTCACCACACACTGCAGGAAAGCATGTGATGACTTTAGAGAGCTCAGTAGCCAATATTTACCCCCCAAAAACCCAGTATTAAGGCTTAGAAGAATGGTCCTGATCAAACTGGGCACAACGATCCCTGTCTGAAGGCAAGGTTGTGTCCAATCTGTTGGGCAACCTCAGGAAAATGATCAGGCAAGGAGACACAGGAAAATAATCCCATCTTCCAGAAATGGACCTGCCAGTGATAAATCAGGCTAGAGCACATCACAAGGGACACAACAGACTGCAAGACGTGGGCAGTACAGGATGTTTCTTTTTACACTGACTGCTACATATGGCTGCTAGATATAAAATAAATAAAGCTGCAGTGTGTCAATGCTGATTGGAGTGACTGTAGCTCATTCTGGGCACTCTGCTGTCTGGGTGCAAACACAAGAGACCTCACAAAGCAACATTTGCAAACAGGGTGGGAGCCAGTTGTCAAGAGGGAAGATTGCTGGGGCTCCCAGCTCTGTGAGGGAGGATGTGGGCAGCTGCAGGGAGCAGGAGGGAAGCGTTCACAGGAGGTGGACAGAGGATCAGAGCACAGCTCACTCTCTAAGTCTGATCCCCTTCTCACCACCCCTACATTTCCTACATTTCATTGCCTTAGCTTTGGAGAGGATTTTTTTGTTGTTTTTTTTCCCCTGCCATCTTTTAAGAGAGGATTGTATTTCTTTATTGATCTACACTAGAGAGATGTAGAGCTGTAACTTCGTGTAATGTAAAGGCAAAGAAAACACACGCTCTATCTTCAATATTCTGAGCTCGACGTCAAGTATCCCGAAGGAAGAATAATCCAATCACTGCAAAGGAATATGAAAGGAAAGCAACTGGCCAGTGCTAAGCTAGCTATCCTGCTTCACCTGCCAACAGAAAGTATGTAGAGTCAAGTTATTTTCATATAAAAGTTAATGATAAAGGCAGCACAAACTGCAGCGTATTCACCTTGACCACAAAAACCTGCCCACAACAAGCCAAAAAATGGGATTCTCTCCCAGTTTAGAAGACAGAAGTTAATATTTAGGAAAGTCACCATAATGAGCCCCTAGGCATCACTGAGGGACCTGAATCCCAGGGTGCCTTGCTCCCTTCTGCCTGCTCAGGCCCCACAGATCAGATTTATTTTGGCTCTGGTCCCCTGTAGTGCTACCTGCTCCATGGAACATCCTTTTCTCCATAGGATACCTTGTGTTCCACAAGGGATCTTGGTGAAACTGGCAACACCAGCCCATAGTGAAACAGTGTTAGAAAAAAAATTAAATCACTTGTACAAAAGCAAATACACAAGATACAGGTAAGATACACGGCTATGGTACCCCAGATATCAGTTTTCCATAGCACTGTTTGTTCCTCATTAGTAAACATTTTCTTTAAATTATCTTGGATACTCATTAAATATTATCAGCCACTTAGAACCAAAGGATAATTATGAGTTTAATGAAGCGTGTACCAGCTTGCTGAAGTCTAACGTTTGTTTCTCTGCTGGGACTCCATTTTACTTTGCACTTATCCTTCAGCAAAGCTACTCTACAAAGTCACTTTGGCAATAAGAAGTATTTAATTAGATTAATGAATTTTTATCACCTCTCCTAGGGATTAGGCTTGTTAAATCCTGGCGACTAAAGAACAACAGATTTTTTATTACTAAATGTTTAGGGATGCACTGGTTGTGTTGCCGTGGCAGTCCTCATAAGTCAGTCTGCTTTGGGCAGTTCTACCTTGTACATCCCTAGGTAGGAGAGGGATATTTGGCAGGGACAACCTGTGCCTTCAGTTAAATCATAGAAATCAAAATGCAAATGAGGGTATGCAGACTCCAGACAGGGTTTCCAGCAGCTGACTTTATTTCAAAGTTTTCTAACAAGCTCTGTGGGAGGATTAATGAAACCACTCATCATGGGATTCTCTCTAAAAAAAAAAATTTAACTTCTATTGAGCTTTAAATCTCCACCTTATTGACCTGCCAGACTTGAAGGGCAGATGTCCTATTCATGTTGGGACCAGAATGTCAGAGGTCCTGCCTGTTGCAGCCGTGGATCAGTCTATAGATACCATCGCTATGGATTTGCTATTAAATGTTAATATCATGGTACTTCTCTCAGCATAGCCCCAAACTCACCTGCAAAGGCTGCACTTGCTATCAGGTTTCTCGTCCCAGCCTGGGCTCTCCAGATGCTGGTGGCAGCCCTGATGGCTTCCCTGCCACCAGCAGGCTACACCACCTTCTTGGCAAGAAGCTTCAAAGAGTTTTTGGGAATGAGGGGAACTAGAAGCAGCAAGACAGATGACAAAGTAAAGCAATAAGGAAGGCAGAGCACAACGTTTATGCAAAAGAGATGACTTTTTAAAAAGTCATGCCTGCTTTGTGACTGCTCATTTGCACGGGCCTGGTGCATGCAGCCAAGTCTATGAGGCTGGGCAGGGTTTTGTCTGCGTGCACATATAAGATCAGAGGCCGTCAGCTGAAGGCATCAGAGCAACGTGAGTTCACACATGCTCTGCACACATTCAGAGCAGGCTCAGACAATTTCCCAGGTGTCTGGATGTGACCAGGCAGCTGTCGGCCCTCCCATCCACAGAGCGGCTGCATCCAGCCTCATCCGCTAATGTATGCACGCTTCTGTGCCCAGCTGTCTTCAATAATCTGTCCCCCAGGACAGGGAGAAAGGAGGAATAATTAAGCTGTTCCATTAAGGAAAAAGGATGGTTTTGACCAGGGAAAGTAACTTACCCATTTAGCTCATCTCACGGACCACGTAAAACATGCGGTCGTTGGCCACTGATGCTGCAAATATGTGGTGATTTGAACTTGTTAATGAAGAAAACTCTGTGCTACAAGAGGAACACAGGGTTAGAGAGGAGCACTGAAGTTTATCTGTATTCTGCAGAGTGTGTTTGAGTAATAAAGTCACCTTCCTTGGAAACCTTTGCCCAAGAGTGAACTCGATTCCTTGCAGCATCTTTAAGAATCCTGTAAGACACCTTCATGAATAATACTGAGTAGGGCATGTTCGCTGAACTTCCCAGGATGCTGGATTCAAAGGGGAGAGAAAAGATGGTGAGAAGCAGAAAGAATGGGAGGAATGAGAAAGAGGGGAGGAGAAAAGCAGGATTCGACTAAAAAATTGACGCTGTAAACAAAACTCAGTGATGACATTCCAAGGGGATAATGCAAAAGACAAACCTAGGCTACTAGGAATTTGTGGCATTGCCTCATATTTCTTACTGAAAATAGATATTTTTAAAATTAAGGTAGAATTAGAATTACAATAGAAGTTATTGAAAAAGAAACTGCCTTGAAATATACTGAGAGAAGCATCTTCCGATTACCTGCACATTAAACTCCAAACTCTACAGTGTCACAGGAAGCAGGGAAGAGAAACAAAGGGAAATGGGTGACTAGGTCTCCATCCACATCCTAGCTGTGACAGGATGTGTTTTCACAACACATCAACAGTTTAAATCATTTGATCTTCTTATAGCTTGTTGGAGCAAATTAAATATTTGATCTGCTTTCATGAGGCCTCCTTGCTCAAACCCTGCAACTTTCCTTTTCTTTGTATTCACTTTTAAAGCTCAGCTTACAAATCCCACAGAAGGGATCCAATGGTGATCCTGCTGAAAACCCATCAAGTCATGGAGAAAAAGCCTTTTTATAGAGACCTCTGTTCAGGACACTGAGACCATGCTGCGGGCAGGCTCAGGAGCTTTGCTGTGACCCAACCATTCAGTTGTAGTACCAGGAAAGGGAAAACTTGTGCTTGTGGCCTGTGGGATGGCCTTCACTGCACTGTTTTAGGAGAGGATGAGCTCTGAGGAGGTGGTGGAAGCAGGGCAGGAGTAAGGGGACGGGAGTAAAAATTGCACAAGGGGCTAAGAATGAAAAGGGAGGTGAATAAAGTCAAGTCTGGCAGGCTGGGATCATGGCAGCTACTGAGAACCACTCAAACACTGAAATATGCCCAGGGGGAGCAAAGGCAGGAGGACTCACAGGCATGGAAGCACAGACTTTAAACACAAGGTGAAGTTTGCAAAACTGAAACATGTTGGAGACCAGCACAGTTTGCCAGTGAGGGTTTGATATATTGAAGTGGCAGCAAGAGACATGGCTTTTGATGGGGTTAATGAATGGGGAGGTATATAGTACTAAAAGCATCCAATGGTCACAAGTTGCCTTTTGCAAGATGGAGAAGGAATTTCGACCTGGAGATGGTCTTGATTTTCCAGTGCAATGCTGGCAAATGAGGGTTGGTCTGTGGGCATAATGGTTTATGTTGGAAATGGGTGAAAAAGAACAGGAATTCACACCCAGGCAAGCAGAAGGCTCACAGCTCAGACCTGATTTCTACCTCAGGGCCTGCTGACCCACACGATCCTCACCTTCTTTCAGATAGCATTCAGCTGTGGTTGCCAGGAGATGAATAGGACAAAGGTAAAATAGTTAAGAGAAAGCACACTGTGCTACTGTATGCATACGAACCTTATATATATGTGCTTGAGAGAGATTATTGGACATACACTGTGTTTACCTTCCTATAAATAAATCATTGTAGCTTAAAAGTACTTACATTTGATTGTGAAATAGGATACTCAGGGCACGAACCATGAAGTGTTTAGCCTATAGGGGTCTGAAGGGGTCTTCGCTGTAGATCCATACCTCAGCTTCGATACAGTAGTTTAAATAATAATAATTAATACAGGAAAACTTAACATTCCTATTTGTGAAGGTAATTCAATCAGGTGACTTTTGTTTACATTGAATTCAAGGTCTGTTTGGCTCAGCATGTTCAAACTTTTCAGCAATATTCTCTGTTCCTACCAGTATAGATGTGGCAGGTTTTTTTTTTCAGGCCAAAGGAAGTTTCCTAGCCATCATTACAGGAGACCTGATGATGGTATCTAATTGCAACTTTAACTGCTCTGCCAGGATTATCCACGGCTATTTAGTTCTTCCTAGCAGGCTGCAGTTGGCAGAATAATTACTTCACTACAATTAAATGGAATTTACAAAACGACCTTCAAGAACACTACATTACAGTACTACTGAGCATATATGCCAACTTGAACTCTCTAACTGGGGTGTGAGGCAGCTGAGTAGACCACACAATTATTTTACTGTGTGCTTTAAGGAAGGATCCACTGTGTTATACTTCATAACATGTTTCACTCCAGAGCGTGGCAGGAGGTAGAAGAGACTGCACTGTTCAGACCTTATAACTTTTACAAAAGCCTTTGACAAATACTTGCAGCTAAATTCAATATTACCAGCCTCCGGTTTAGCACTGAAATAGTTCTTGCCTTATAAATCTCTCTGTTTATCTGTAAGTGCAGAGATAGAGAGGCATGATGGATATGTCTTAATACTATCTTTGTTGTTGCATATAGGTTTTAATTTAATTTTACGTTATATGGCATTTACTTTATCTGTTCTGATTAAAATAATTCTTCAGGGGACACAAGGAAGGTGACTGAAGGTGAGTCAGGCAGTCTCCTGGCATCTGGATCTGCAAAGGCAGCCCCTTATAGGCAGCCATGACCAGAGCCACTGGAGTATGAGATTAAGGGAGGGCAGCGACTTCAGTGCTCAGCACTGAGAGAGATTTAAAAACTAAGAGAAAGTAAAGGTAAAACTATAATCTAATTTTGAAAAATGAGGATTAAAGGTTCCTTTACTCATGCTGTTTCCGCCGTATACATGGAAGTAACACTGTGTGATTTTGCTGGATAAAAATATTGGCCCCATGCAAAGCTAGTGTGGTGTGAGTAAATCCCTACTGTGTTTGTAATGAGGGAAGGTTAGAATCATGCAGATGTGTGACTGTAAGCCGGTTTAGTATTCGAGCTGGCATAATGGGAAGAGATTGTTCCTTGACATACTGGTAAGTCCGGATATTCTCCATCATGTTGTGCCAACAACAACAAAACCACCAGGAGTCCACTGTGGCTCCACGTTGTACCTCTCCTCTTATCACCTTCTAATGCACAAATTAGGCATCAACGGGGGAGTTCCCCCTCCTGGGGTGCTCCGAGCTTTCTTTCCCATGAGGGTACTTTAATTGCATACACTTGGTAAGCATCTATTTTTGCAGGACTAGGACAATGTTAAAACCTTGGAGAAAAATATTTTCATTAATAATTTCTAAGTGGTCAGAGAGATCTGCCACGGTACTCTAGAGACACTGCCTGACCTGATGAGCTTACAACTGGAGAATACCAGAGACAGGGATACTGGTGTGGGAACATAAGGGGGCAGGAGGGCTTCCCCACTGAACAAGGAGGTCACTTTACACATGGACACCTAGTTCATCCAGTGTCCATGTAGGTTACTGCAAAAGGAGCAGATGAAGGTAGCAGTAGTGAGCTATCTCAGTGAAAGATACTTGGGAGATGTGGTAGTAAAAGCTGCTCAAGGTTACCTCACACACAGGGGCATCATTTCTTCTGCACCTTTGAGGAGGGATGGCAGGTGGTCATGCAGGGGAAACAGAAAGTGAGAACCACAGGTGGAGTGATGTGGAAAATGAACATCTTTGCTGGAAGCCTTCTTGAATTGAGGAGAGACAGGCAGAACCTGACTCTGAGATCTGTGGAAGGGGAGCTGCATGTTGGTGCAGGCGGCTGGGAGAATATGTGAAGGCAGAGCAAAAGCAAAGGAAATTACTTATCTTTCTAATCTGCAGCATATTCCTTGTTGCCTGGGAATATGTATGTCACCTGGGAACATACCTGTGGAGGTTACTGAAATTAATTGTATTTTTACATTTCACTCTCTCTTTCTCCCTCATTGCCCACAGATGCACACACACACATTTCTATAGACACAAATGGTGATGCTGATGTTTCAGGTTAGCAGCATCACTTGTCTCAAACCATCACATTGCCATCACGAACCTTTTTCCATTCCATACCTCCCTTCATTCCCTGGGCAGATAAAGAAGTTGTAATTTCCCAGAAGAAAAGGCTGGGCTCTCTGGGAGGCTTTCTAAGTTCATCCATATATTGGATCACAAAGAATTTGTGGAGGCTTTTTCTGTGGCTGAGTAGATCTGGCTGACTAACATTTAAAATTCAAGTCTCTCAGTCATTTCTTTACTGCCATTGAGATTTTTCTGACCTCAGCATCCCAGTGTGTTCATCATACAGTGATGAGATAACTAAATGGGAGATAACTAAGCAGGGACATGTTCAATGCTGACCAGATAGAAAATGTCTGAGGGCAGATACCCAAGAAGATGAATTAGAAGAATCAGTGTCCAACACACATGTACATCCCAGGTGCCGGGGTGAAGTGGGTCCGCAGCAGTATTTTTGTTGTTTTGTAAAAATTTGTTGTGAAAAAGTAAAGATCATATAGATAATGTATTTCTAACCTGAGGACAAAGGATGTCTGCAATGAGGAAGCATTTATTGCTGTGAATGTACCTGTTCTTTACTGAACACATTAGCATACTGAATGCTGTGTGAAAAGACACAGTACTTGTTCCCCAGAGACTATAATTTAAATTATAAATATATTACAGTATCAGAAGGGGTATCGAAATCAACTCATGCTCTGATTCACAGCAGCAGCACATCGTCCCACAATGCTGCTGCCATTCTGGTTTTTCCCAAAGGTGAAGGGAAATCACTGAGGGAAATCCGAGTCCCAGTATCCTCAATGGGAGTTTTTTTGCATCAACTTCAGCAGAGGTGGAATTTCACTTGGGAGCTGTTTAAAAGCTCCTACCTGGTTCACTCTTGTTCTGCACATCTGCTTCCTCCTCTCCTGAGGAAGGCGTTTTCCTCATTTTCTTGTAACAGTAGCCAGAACAGATAGGGTTGTGTCCAAAATACAAATCCTGCTGTTTTGGAATAAACAACTATAGAGTATTGAGCTGAGAGATCACGTCAGTGTGACTACAGCAGCATCATCAGGTCTGGGAAAGCTTTGTGCTTGGGTTTGCTACAGGGCAGCCCAGCAGCTGCACAGAGGCACAGTGAAGGGAGCCCGAATGATGGTACACACTTCTACAGTGCCATCCTCCACCTAAGAAGATATTCTGTGGGGTTTCCTCCTTTGAACTGGAGCCAGAAATTGTCAATGACTAAAATTAATGTTAACGACTGCCAAATTCATCAATATTATAGAGATTTTAAAAATACAATTATGCCTATGTGATATAAAAAAATGAGGAATGTTTTTGTTAACAAAGATTTTTTTGCTTCCCTTTATTTAACCTCTCTTGAGTCTTTAAGATTTCCTCTTCCACATTTTTCCTGAAAGATAAGATATTTGGAAACCCTTTCTGCTGGGTTTTTTTCTTTTCTCTTCCATTTTGAAATATAAAAAAAAACAACATAATCTGCATTAGTATAGCATAGACGTTTGGTTCTGAAATAAAACTCTACATTCCTGTGATGGACAATATTAAGTGATCAACACCAATTTGAAATTGTAAGTAATAATATAGAGAGAGTTTGCATTTCAAGAATTCACTTGAGAAGTCCAAACTGATAGCTACCTTCTGTTTATTAAACAGATAAATGCTGCCTTTAGAGCAGTTATAGTATTTCTCAGAATCATAAAATATTTTCAGCTAGTTCCTATTAATGGTTAAGACTGTGTTTTCCTGCACTTTCCTGCTGCCAAATGAACTAACACAAATTATTTTACAGTATTTAGATATTACTTAGGACATGCACTGAAAGCAGAAGTTATTTTGTGTTGCTTTTGCCCACCACTGATTGTTGTCTTTGCCCTTTAGTGGACAGAGATTTCACTCCCACTTTAAGAGAAAGACTGTGGAATCATCTCAGGATTTATTACCCAATAGTAATATTTAGCCTAGTGGTTGAAATTCTTGCCAGATAAAGAGAATGATGAAGAAATTAAGAAGATTGTCCTGTACTATGGATACCCTCACCTGGGAGAAGACCAAGCAGTTAATATCTGAGCCCTTGTGACAGAAAATTCAATCCTCATATTTCAGTGATTTGGAAAGGAGGTGCCAGGCATGGCCCTCTCCATGTGGTTTTTCATCCTGGTCTGGTTCCACCTTTATGGAACAGTCTGGAGGCTGTATTGCTGTGGACAAACTCAAAATATCATTGATGGTTTAGTGCCTCTTCTGGTGAGGTGCAAAAGGTAACCTTCTCCAAGCCTATCAATATGTCAAGCAGCATCAACAATAAATTCAGAAAATGTCATACTTTGAAAAAACACTTTTGGTATTTTCATCCAGTTCCCAAATGAAGAGGTCTAATGTTTTCCAAATACTGATTTTTAATAAGGAACAATCTCCAGTGACAGGACAGTGCAGTTTTAGAGTCATACATGTTTACTGCATATACAATGAAGCTTGTGAAGATTTATACAGTGATCAACTGCTTCAGAATCCTGAATCATTCCAGAGACAGATTGTCTGTAAATAGGAGACCTTGAGGGAGCAGAAAATGTAAGTAAGAAAGTGCAGTTGCTCTAACAAGCAAAAAAACTTAAAATAGGGGGTGAACTTGAGTACTCAAAAACATTTAAAAGAAAAGCTGACATTTTTTCATACAGACTTACTGGTAATGAAAGACTAGTCAGTGGAAATCTAGCTGATGTTTAAAGCCTTACCAGCATGGGAGGACCTAAACCATAGAAGAAAACAATTTACCCTCATCCAGATTCCCAACAGCAGTTGGGCAGCACTTGGGCAGCACAGCCCCTAAGAGGGCAGAGGAATAATTCTGCTTCTGACGTTTCCCACAGAGGTTTGCCTCCTCCTTCCAACACAACCTCCTCCATGGTCAGACCTCAGAGGTGTGGGGACCAGGGTGTCTGTGACAGAAAGCCCACTTCATCCAAATGGTTACCCTGATGGAGCAGGGTGGGCAGGAACACAACTAAAATGACAACTGCATTTTTCAAGAGTGGCAGCAGTGCCCTGTATGCTCGTCAGGACAAGGTTTGAAGGCAGAATCTTGGTTTATCAGTAGCAGAGAAATGCTGCATTCTCCCCCAAGGCTGTGTGGGCTGAACTGGGAGGGGCACAGGGGACAGATGGGGTTGTTCATGCCACCTGCTAGAAGTGCATTAGTAGCAAGATGCTGCAGCCTTGATGTTTCAAAGATACCTATTTTTTGTTAGATTTTATTGACTTAAAAATAAATGGCTCCGAGCAGTTGGAAAAAAAAAAAAAAAAAAAAAAAAAAGAGTCTAAAATATTACTTCATCATGCAAAAGCTTTTTAAGCTGGAAAAGAAGAACTTTCAAGAGTCACCTCTGGGCAAATTCACAGAAGAAATGAAGCAAGGAGAAAATGCTCTTTGCAGACAGCATGAGCCACCAGTTCCTGTCCACAATAGGGAGCCTGCAACATCTTCTGTGAGAGCTTGAACCTTTGCATTGTCATTTACCTGTGGGAAAAGAGAGCAGAGCATTTCCAAGTGACAGTGGACACACTTCCACCCTCTGCACAGGGCTAAACTTTTGGAGAGGGGTCTCAGACCTGCCTCAGCTGTCAGTGATGGAAAAGCCCATCTACAATAGGAGTCATAAAGTGGGCATAGCAAGAAAGAGCACCCTTGTAACCAAGCCTCGTGTGGGCATCAGAAGTATATATGGTGGCCTCAGCACAGTTAAGTATAGAACCTTTAAACTCACATGGAGTTTATGCCCTTCACAATTTGGCCATTTGAACCTACAAGAGCCTTTAAATTATATATTCAAGAGACAGAAAAGTGTAATCTACCAAAAACACAGTTGTCAGAATCGTACAAGGAAATTTTGGCTCAAGTGAACCATCACTTCAACTTTTGCCTTTTGGGGGAAACAGAGTGATATCTACTACCTTCTGTGTACTGTAAATGTAATCAGTGAAACTAGCTTGTAATAGCTTCCCTGGCCTCAAAAGCTGACCCACTGTCTTTACTTTCAAAGGCAGAATTTATAAAGCCTGCATTGCAGTTTGGCCTTGAGTTTGGGCTGACATCTGTCTCCTTCCCCAAATGAGTTGCCTGGTTACATTTAAAGCAGACTTCTGAAAGGCTACAAATGTACTTCTAAAACTGATAATCATCTTCAAGGGGGGAAGGCTTATATCCTGTTTTTGCTGATGAGATGGGCCCCAGGCACCCTGATTTAAAAAATGATCTGACAAGAAGCAGAGACTCAAATGCTCCTTGACACATATACATCTGACACCTCAGATAATCAGCATAGTTTCACAGAATTAACTGAAACTCCATCCTCACCCCCACCCTACACTTGTCATCTCACAGCAGAAAACATGCTGAATAACAGTGCACCTCAGCAGGGCGAAGCTTTTATTATATTTTCAGTCCAGAAAAAAAAAAAAAAAAAACCAGAACCAAACTTAAAACCCTTTCTTTCTCATTGTTTCTTTTCCATCAACAGAGCTATTCTTCCCTTGATGCCATATCACATGTTTAAAAATTTTCTACAGTTCTGTTTTTAAAAGTAGTACATGAACTCAAGGAAAGAAAAATGTAAAAACAGATGACAAAATGGAGCTGTTTAAGCTCTGCTTTCAAACAAAGAAGCCTGGCCAGGACTTCCAGATCTGGAAACCCCAGTTTGCCTTTGGACAAATGCCTTCACTTCTCACTGATTTAAGAAATGTCTCTATAGTGTGGGAATGGGAGAAATTTAGTCCATTTTACTTGAAAAACTCTCCAGGTGTGCAAGATTTTGCCTATAGAAGAGAACCTAAAGGATGTGTAAGTCATGTGGACATGGATTTGGAAAAGGAACATAATGAAGCAATAAAGTTTGGTGTCTCATCCTCCTACTGTTCCTCCCACTGCCCAGATTTCCCAAAGTCTTTGCCCACAGCTGTCTCCTTGCTCCTTAGTAGCAAGATTCTCACAAGTAACATCAACAGAAAAGTGACCTTTAGTCCTCTCTCAGTCCTGCCCAGATCCATTTGATTTCTGAGAATGCTGGTTCAGGAGGTGAAAAGCAAGCTCTCTATGTCCTGGTGCCAAGGGCTGTGTTTTCCTTTTTTTTGCCTCCATTTCAAAGGTGGCACAGCAAAACCTGTTTTCCTTCACCTTTCCTGACCCCACTCTTTTTCTTGATGATCAGTATTGCTGGTCCTGCAGTCCTATGTCTAAAGTGACACTTTTTTGATATGTCATAGTCCAAGGCAGGAACCCTCTTCTTCAGCGCTTTTGTAGCCCCTGGACCAGCTATGTCCCAGCCCCTGCCCGGACCTCCCAGACACTTGGGTCAGAGCCATATTACTGGTGCAATATTCTAGATGAAAGGTTTGGATTTGTAGACATATTTTTCTTTCAGCAGTGGGATGTCAGTAACCTCTGAAGAGTGTAATCTTTGGCCAGGCTCCGATTATCTCCTATCTTTTCTACCAGCCTTCCAAGTTCTCACCTAAATTGAATCAAATACGGTTTCCTTCTCAGACTTTGCTTTAGCTCATGGAAATTTGAATTTGGGAATAAGTTAGAATCCCCATAATAAGAGTAGAAGAATTTCAGCCCACATTATGTTTTGGCTGCTTATCTGAGATTTCTGAGCAGCCATGGTTTCCATGCTTCAAACGTGGATGCTCAGTAGCTTTAGAGAAAAGTAGGTCACTAAATTCAATAAATTTCATTTGAAAAACTGATATAAAACTGTCCTTTTAAAAAATTCTGAGTAGCTTTTTCTTCAAAAAGGCTACATATACTTTAAAAGATGGTCTCTTCCCCCGTATTTTAGAGTTGCAGGTGCCAACAAACACCAAAAAGTTCAGCTAGCTGGGGCAAGGAAGGCAGTGGGAGATTGGTGCTTTTACAAGTTTGGCAAAGAAAGTGAGAAAGCCACCACAGTAAAAGGACAGCAAATATTAAGTGAGGCAGATGCCTCAGCACCCTCACAGCATTCATAGATAAAGGGTTTGCAGTCTGGCCTCATTGTATTCTCCTGGGGAGTCTTTTGTTAAAGCACTGGCATCCTGCTGTGCACATTACCACACAATTAATGCACAATAAAAGTGTTACTATTAATATTATTAAGCTTTCCATTTGTTGTGGTAGTTAAGACTGCAAACACTGCCCGCTTTACCCTTTTTTAAAAATACCTTTTTACTGTGGTTTTTCAGACAGCATCTTCCATACTCATTTCAATACTTGGTTCCATGCCCATGACACAAAAAAAAAAAAAAGTTTTTCATTTAGCCTACTGCAATAATCAGTAGTATAAAAGGGTTAGTTTCAATATTGGGATATAAAATATATCTGTATATCATGCAAATGTCTTCACTCCAATATTTTTAATATACATATTCAAATACATAATTCTACATGTAATTTTCTATGTCTGCATTTAACCACCTTGCTATTTTGAGGACTGTCCTGTGCTCTGTGCTGTTACAAAGTGTCTGTACTTTGTGGCACTTGGAATCACTCCGGCATTTTACGGTAAAGAAAAGGCAAGGACAAAGACACTTTATGAATAAGAAATCTGGAAAACAATTGCATCCCCCTCATGAAGGTTCACGGTGCACTCTCACAGGTAGGCAAAACCATCCGTGGACAAAGTTTAATTCTCCATCCAGGGCACTCTCATGCCAGGAGGATGTCAAGGCCACAGCCCAAGCAGCTGCTGGAACATGCTCAGCCTTGTGAGATTTACAGAGTGCTCACTGGCTTCAGCATCCAGAATGACTCTGGAGACAATTTGCTAGGATGGAGCCTTAGGGAGAAAGAAGTAGAAGCAGGGAGTAGATTCATGGTTAAAGAAGGAATTGGTACAAGGCAATTTATGGGTAAAAATTTAGATCCCCTTCCAAATTTTCTAAAAACGTGAGGGGTTGGAGTCCAGGGCTTTGCTGTGGGCCCATCTCTAGAATGGATGCACAAGTAAATCAAGCTCCTGTATGAAATCTCTCTAAACGTGCAAGGCACCATCAATCAAAAGGTGTAATCAGCTCTCCTCTGCTCAGTCCCTGCAGAGCTATTCTTGGCATGCTGTTGGAAGAAAGCAAAGGCAGAGAGATGCTATTTTTTTTTTTTCCCCTACAAACGTGGTCCCAGTGAGATGGCTGCCCCACATAATGAATGCAGCCAGCATCCCCTGTCTGTAAGCTGAGTTTTGCAGTGTGTCATTGCCATCTCTGCCAAGGCAATCGATTCCTGGTGTCTGGGACTATTGGGTCAGAGTCAGGTCCACCGTTCATCCACGGATATTTCTACCTCATTTGACTGTCAAAAATTCCCTTCTTGTTTCTCGAACGGTGTTACGAGACATGCTCTAAAACTTCATGAGGGAACTACAGACTAGCTCCTGCCTCCCCTTTCCTGGACATTCAGCTCTTCAGTGCACCAGAAGCAATGTGGAAGCTGGGGAAAAAAAGTCATGGCCCCTTGCCTCCACTATGTAGATGTTTTAGATGCCCTCACTGTTAGCTATTATAGAAAACCTCAGTACTTCACTGCCAGCCTCTGAGCTGGGTGACAGCCACAGACTTTTGATGCAGCTCTTCTGTGAAACAGGAACTTTACACTGGGCAACAGGGAACCTTGCTTATATGTATACACAGATGAGGAGAAATTTTGTTAGAACTGTGTTTTTTAAACAATTTAAAGGTTGTTTGTGGAACCAAAATGAGATATAAAAGCAGTAGAGCATCACAGGAAAGAGGAGGGGGAGAAAGAGGGCTGGGAATTACCATATCTGGGGTTGTGGCACTAAATCCATTCCCTCAGTCCTCCTCAGCACATCATGGGATTTTATGTCAAGGTTTCCCACACTGACATTAACCCTCAATCCACACATCAATGGCTGTCATTCTGCTGGGGTGTTTAAGACAATATACTGCCAGAGGAAGTCTTTCAGCAAAGAGCACAGCAGTGAAACCAGAATGACCTCAGAAATTTTCTTCCTGTTTTGTATTTTTTTGATAGATGAAAAATCTTGCACGAGGGTTACCACATACTTTGCAATGCCAAGATGCATATCATGCACAGATAGAGGTTATACACAGGTGTCACTGGGAGAATGTATCCCTTCAAGAATTGTTCTAATTAGTGACTTGAGCTTTCATTTAATTACACTCTTTAATACACGTCTTGGAATTACAGAGGTGGGTGTAATTTAATTAGGAAAAAAAAAAAGAAAAAAGAAAAAAAAAAACAAAACAACACACCAAAACCCCACGTTTATGTTCCATTAAAATATAGGTTACATGTAAGACATGATGGGGATGACACAGATTTTTCTGGGGAACCAGGTCTGTGTATGCCTTCACCTTGAGGCATGTTCAGATGTAGCCCTGGGCATGCAAGAGTCAACGTGGCTGGGGGCTGACAGCTGCTCATTAGGGTCTGCCCAGGGTCTCAGCCCTGCTCTGGGAGGACAGGTGGCCACATGACAAATGAAACCTCTCACAATTAGCACTAATTGACACTCTTGTGGCCAGTCTCCAATGAGAGGTCAGGGAGCGGGTGAGCTCGGAGGCCGAGCATCCCATGCTGGCAGTGAGGGTCCAGGGCAGGGCACCCTGCCACCACCCACACCCCCACGGTGCTGTATGCAACCACGAGACTCAGAGCCAATATTTTGACAGCCCTGGCATTCACCTGGGCCTCCTGTGGCCACTGTCTGAAAATATCCTGGTTTTAGCTCTGCTCTGAACGACTCAGCCTGGTCTCTTTCCTACCCAGCTCTGGGAATTTCACCCATCTTCCCTCCTCCCTGCCCTTCTCCCCCTCCCCACCCAGGTGCTGGCTTTCTCAGGAGCAGATGCAAGAGTATGAGTTTGCTATCATCTCCCACTTTCCTTTTTTTTTTTTTTTTTTTTTTTATTTAGAAACATTTCCACATTAAAAATGTGCAGTAAACTGACCAGCTGCTACCCCTTGATGCTTAATCCTCTCTAATCTGGTCTGGGAACACTGAAATGTACAACTTTGGTTTATTATGCAGCTTCCAAAAATAATTGAATGTAGCAAGTAGAGAGTGTAGCAAATGAGGAGAAAAGGAAACTAACCCCTCAGCTATTTATTTGTTGTTTGCTAAGAGCCTGCTCACACCACCAAGAGAAATGTTCACCTCCTTAGAGGGCACACACACTGCTCAAGCTGTGGACCTAGAAATGTCCCCCCATCCAACACAGGTCCTCTCTACCAGGGAAAGAGATAGCCCATGCCCCATAGACCTTGTAGTCTAACAGCAAAAAACATGGTCCTCGGGGACAGAATTAATTGGGAGTTTGGCTTTTATACTAGTTGGCTTGATTGACTTCATCTGAGGCCTCACAAAAGCAGTAAGTCTTTCCGAGGGGCTCCCTATAAATTTATGGCTCGCAAGACAGGAAAAAAAAATCTCATGTAAATTATACCCTTTGAAAATGATCATGAGGTATCTAGATGGCCCAGGGGACTGGAGAGGAAGCCTGAAGTTTCATCTCTGGCTCATTTAGCATAGGTAAGTAGCAATAACTCATTGTTATTCTCTTAAAGTAATGTAAAAGCTTAGGAAAAACAAGTTGGTTTATTGGTTTGCTTATACTGTGCCCAGTATCAAAACACCCAAATACCTTGCTGTTTACAAGCATTTTTCCACGTCAAAACCTGCAGGTCTCAGGCTGACTGGGTAGCCACAGAGACAGACTAGTTTTCTCCTTTCTTTGTGGATGGCCACTCACTCCTCTTCATGCTGAGAAGCCACAGTCACACCTCGATGTTTTGTGAAGGGATGATTAGGTGACTGCCACATAAGGAGTGGTTGAAATTACATCTGAGAGTGCCACAGCCATGTTCCTCCACAGCAGTCCACACTGAGCCTAAGTTCATCAGGAGCTCCACCATCTAAATAGTCTTCCCTTCAACAGCCTCCATGGCTCCAGTCATGACTTCTAATCCAAACATTTAATGTCACTTTTTCTCATTATGTCAATAGTTTTTTCCTTGACACACAGCTTTTCTTCTTGACAGGATACTTCAGAGAAAGGACTTATCTCAGGATCTAACTATCAAAATTGCACAAGAAAGAGGTTCTGGCTAGGGCGCCTCGAAAAAGTGAAATATTCAGTAAAATTCATCTTTTAAAAATTCCATCTGGCTGTATCCTCTTTATGTGTCTCTGGATTTGCTTTTACTTGGCCTGGGCATAAACTTAAAAACTTTTTTAAAAGCAGCATAGAAAACTCTGGAGGTCAGGGTCCTCTCTTAGTTGCCTGCAAACATCTAACAAAGTCATCAGTTCTTAATTAATTACAATATTAAGAGCATAGTGTTTCACATATGCTACTTCTTATTTTCTACTTTGAAACAAGCAGCTACTAGGTCTTCTAGAGGGGCATTTTATTTCTAGAAAAGACAATCAGCTTGGAAAAAGTGACTGATTGCTGTAGTGTTAGTTGCATTTCATGTCACCTTGCTTTCAAGATCTCATTAATTACATTACATTAATTAATTAATCCTGATAGAGCACCTGTTGTTAAGAATCACCTATACTTTATAGTTAAAGACAACAAAAGAGAGCTTATTAATAGGTTTGCGTAAGGTCTATATCAAAAAGGAAAACTCCAGTCTTATAGCAGATTACATCAGGGAAAATATATGCCACTTTCCAATTGTATCCAAGACTTCCTAATTTCTAAAAATAGAGGCAGGATCAAAAAAGTCATGTTCCCCCTTCACAGCATACAGAAGAAAGCCTGGTTCATTTATGGGACTGTATGTGTAGGAGAAAATTTGTGCAAAAGGGCAATAATTGCAAGAATTCCTTCATTTGCAAGCCTTTTCTGTTCACCTCTGCCAGGGTGGATACAAGTGGCTGGCCCTTGACCTCTACCTGGGGTTAAGGCAAAGCCAGAGAAGGCAGCTGAGCATCTGGCTCTGCTGGGTTGTGGCAGTGGGTACAGCCTTACCAGCCCTAGTTAGAGGTGGAAAGGGCAATAAATGGAGGTGGCTAATGTCCAAATCCTCATTTGGCCTTTCCTGCCTGCAGTGTGAAGAGTGGCAGCAGTGCCATGGGGTGTGGGGAGTCGGGTCAGGCTCCCCTCTCTTTGTCCCTGACCTTTGGGATGGGCAGAAGACCCCTGAGTGTGCAGATATCTGCCCTCTCCTCCTCCTCTTCCTCACCCAGCACAGCTCAGCTTTGCCTGTCACCTGGGAAGCCCTGCCAGGGGCTACGGCACTTCGTGTAGGTGTGTTTCTGCTGGGGTACCATTTCATTCCGTGGTAGGGCAGGATGCCACAACCCAACGTCGAGCTGATGGGGACACAGACCACTGTTCCCATCTCTGCCTGATGAATTGCAATAGACATTTCCTGCTAATTCCCTACAGGGTGAATGATGCATGGGGGAGCCAGTGATGTCCCGATCCCTTTGGGCTGTGCCCCACCTTAATCTCAGAGTCTGCGTTCTCAAACTGGGCTCACACAGATCTTTCTCACAAATAAACCAACTGGCACAGGGAAACCAAGACTCCTTGCTGCTGTGCTGGATGCTAAAGGGTGTCCTCACATCTCATGAACTTCAAACATCCCAGTTGCCTCCCTTTCCTTATTTCTCCCTCCACTTGTTTCTGTTGCACGTGTGGAGGGATCAGGTAGCCATCCTGGGCACTCTTGTTGCCCAGGTGGCTCCTCAGAGGCATGGGAGGTAAGGGGAGGCTGGTGCCAGCAGGCATGGGCTGGGCACCTTGTCCCCACATCCTCCTTCCTCTCCAGCAGTGTTTTAGTGTCACTCTGATCCTGGCAACTGAGTACTTCCCAGAGAGTTAATTTGTGAAAAGAAAAGGTATTGATTTAAAGGGTGTGCAGCAAGCAGCCCTGTCGTTCGGCTTCAGCTCCATGCAATCACACTTCATTTTTACTGTCCAAACAATAAATAAAGATAAAATGAGTGTTGGCTTGAACAGCGTTTAACAGGCGTGTGTTCCCAAAAAGTGGTGTGGAAGCAGGATACGTTGCAGCTTTTCCTCATGAGAATCAATAGGAAATGTTAAATGAGTTAAGAAAAGCAGAAAAAAAGAAAATAAAGATTACTGTTAGAACAGGGGGCTCTCTGCATTGCTTGTGCTGTGTATCCATGATCCCTTTGTTTTTCTTTTTATCCTACCCTGGAATGGAATTGAGGGGAAAAAAAAAAAAAGAAAAAAAAAAAAAGAAAAAAAATTGATCTTATTTAAATCAGCCCCTTAGCAGGTTGGCTGAATTCTTGAAAGCCAAACGCAGCCTGCAGATGTCTGTCTGTGCAGCCACATGGCAGAACCAGGCTTTGGGGGTCCCCAGAGCATCACGCAGGACCGGGAACTTCTTGGTGCTGGTTCCAAAAATCCATATCCCTTTCCAGTTCATTACAAACGCCTATTGTTTGCCATATTTATCTGCCATCACTGCTGTTTGTTAGCAAATGGAAAAAGAAATGCCAGGACTAAATTTCAGCCTGCCCTTAGAATAGTGGAAAGGGGCTACAGGAATTGAATGACAGATGGTCTTTGAATGATATACAGAACCTCTGCCCCTGGGCCTGCTTTGGAGGAGCTGTTTTGGATTGTTGCTCAGAAGAGTGGGAGGTTGTTGTGTGATATGTGATTATTCCATAATAATTTTAATTATTTTGCCTGTTTTCAAACAATAGTCTCAGCCTTTTTTAATTTTTACACTCACTGAGTTGTGACATGAGCATTCTTTCCTCTGTGTTAGCAGGGATTAAAATCAAACCCTGTTTCCCTTCCCTTCCTTTTTTTTTTTTTTCTTTTTTTTTTTAAATAATCCATGTTTAAATAAATTACCTCAGCCTGGTAAAGTGAGTTACAGGGCATTCTCCTGACGTGCGCAGCGGAGAGAAAAGCAAAAGGCTGGGGAGCGGTGCTGGGGGGGGGATGGGGAGGTTTTATTGTGTTTTGCAGGATGAGATTGTCACTGTAACAAGTTTCAAGAAGAGGCTGCTCTTTAACTCCTCTTCCTCGACGCAGAGAGCGCAGCTCTGGGAGCCTCATTTACATGCATATGGGTATCTGATTGGATCTGTTCAAAGGTACAGTAGGAGTCAGTCAGATTGCATATGATGTGCATATAAATGAAGTTCCCAAAGTGGGGTGTGATGCTTCAGGAGAGACAGGGAAAATATGCTGTCTCTGCTTCATCCAAAGTCCAATAGAAACTTGGGGATTATTTTTTTTAACTGCCTTGAGATAAGCAAGAGTGCAAGCCAAAAAAAAGACCCTATGTATATATGTATATGTGTATATACATGTATATATTTCCCCCTCCCCATTTTCTGAATTTATTTTTTAGACCAAATGCAGCTCATTGCTGAAACCCCATAAATCACTTTAGCTCTGCATTATCAGAGCACATGTTTGGTTTACAGGACAGCTTCACATACATCCCTCTGCATAGGGCAGAGGCACAGGGTTCAGCTCCTTTGCAGGGCGCCCATCTCCCCCTCAGCCCAGCATCACACACACCTCCATCCCCCTTCTGACAAGCAGGGATTCAAGGGAAGGTGCTAGGGTTTTCTGGGTTTTGGTCTTTCTTTCAGTACAGCAGATCTGGCTCAGCCAAAGCCACAACTCTATGATTTTTTGGGTAAAGGTGGAGGCATAGGAACATGTGGTTTCTTCTGAGATTTGCTCTTGGGTGCAGGTAGCAAGCACAGATGGTGCAGGGGGCAGCTAGAAGTCTTGGGCAAAAAATGTTGCTTCAACGAGGCTCAGAAGGTGCTGTGCTCTGGAAGGACTAGTGATGCTGAGAAAAATGCAGCAAGATGATGTGGTAAAGGACAAAAGGAAACATTTCTCCCAGTGAAATTACCATCAAAGCAAGCTACGAAATGTTGAATTTAAGTAACACTGTGGTGCTGACCAGGAGGGGAAAAAACACTGTGCCTAGAATAAAAGTGCCCTTTGGTCAACGGGGCCTCCTGGCCAGCGTAGTGTGACAGGAGCATGGACAGGACCCCTGGGAGAGCCACTTAGCCCCACATCCTGCTCCATCCCTGCCTGCACAGCTGGGGTAACAGGAGGGCACTGTCTCCTTCCTTGAGCTGGCTGTGAGGAGGAATGCATGGAGACTGGGATGTGCCTGGCTGAGGCAGCTGCAGAGGCAATAAGGATGGGTGGTTCTCTGAGCCCAAGTCCTACCCCAACATACAGTGGCTCAGGTGATGCAAGCTGTAGCGTAGGGATCCTGCAGCTCATCCAGGGGGACGTGCTCTGTAGCATCTGCAGTGATTTTCATCAAATCTTGGACTGTGTCTCCACAGAGAGGTGTCTCGTTCATCCTGCAGTTAATGCCCAATTGAAATTTGGGTTACTCCTGTCCCATCAGTGAGGAGAGCCTGGGAAGTGTGCTCTGCTTCCCTGGGGATACGTGCTAGTGGATAAAATCTAATCAGTTTCTATAGTGCACCCTTGCACACTGCTGGTCACCAAACCAAGTAATCTTTTAAAAATACGCTGTCTTCTTGTCTCCTCAGCATTACAGGTAGATCAGAAGAAATAGCTTAAACAGTGATGAGGATGCTCTGTCAAACATCAAGAGTTCCTTGAAGCTAGATGCGATGGTTTCAAAACCTTAAAGCCACAAAGTACATCTCTAAGAGAAATGTTTCCAAAGCAATCTGGAAAAAAAATTGAACTTAAAAGCTCTGTCTTTTTCTTTTTTTATTTTTTTCTTAACCTGCCAAGACTTGTATTCTGATCTGGGCATTTCTCATAAAACACTAGATGATATGAAATACTGCAAGCCATCATTAAAAGGAATTTATTGTACAGCTTTAGGGATACTACAAGAACACTGAGCACAGGTGAATACAACAGAGAGATATCTTCAGTTCTGCAGCTTAAAAAATATTTGTTTCTGTAACTTTGGGCTACTTTCTATTTGAGGTTCAGCATCTAAACAGCTTTGCTTTGCCCTTGCTTTAAAGATGTGCCTTGAACTCTTTTAAAAAGAACTTGTGATGAGCAGAGCATGTATCAGGTCTTAATAACAGGGCTTAAACACTGGTGTTTGCAGGGAACTACAAGGGAGGGTCACTGCTACAAGAGAGGGCTTGCAGGCAGGATCCCATCTCAATTTTATCAGCAGCTAAGATGATAAAATGAAATCTTGTAAAACTCCGTGGTGACACAAAGATTGTTGGAGTGGTAAACAAGAAGAGCAGCTTATTGTTACAGGATGCTGGGAACTGCCTGGCTGGATGGTCACAAGCCAGAAACATGCATTTTAAGATAGATAGATGAACGCTGCATAGTTTAGGTAAGACACTGGGGATCAGAGAAGAGGATCTGCTGAGGACCACAGGGCCTTAGAGAAGGATTTAGGGACACTAAAGACAAGTACCTCTACAGAAGCTCTCACAGCAGTGGTGCTGCAGAAGAGAGCAGGGTGATTTTTGCAAGCATAAGAGGGGTTATCTGGAAGAAATCACAAACTATCTTGTCTCCACAGTCGTAGATACTAATATCCATCTCAGGAGAAGACCACAAAGCGGTTCATCTACATATAAATGAAATACAAAGCTGGGACTGGCTTCCAAGCTTCTCTGATATGGGCACAACACAAATGCTGAGAAAGAAGCAAGGCAAAGTGCCCAGACCTCGGGTTTGCATGTTGGATGTGAGATGGCTTTTCAGAGATAAGGAAGCACAAGGGTGTCCCATGCACAGGAAATTTATGCAGTTTAAAGCAGTTTTTTACCACCTGAAAAACAGCCCTCATCTTATTCTTGGCACTAGCAATTAAAAAGTTACAGTGGTTGCTCGGCACCCTGGTAAGTATTTACAGTAAGTCTGGAGATCTCAGCAGTGAGTCACCCACTTGCCAAAACCCTCCATTAATTTGCTGGGAACAATCCAGTGTAAGCAGTGAAGTAGAGGGCAGAGGGCCTTACTCTTAAAATTGCTTGAAGGTAGATTGCTGTATCATATCTTTCCACTCTTCAGTCAGGTGAATGGACTAAATGACCTCTAAAGGTCCCTTTCAAACTGAATTATTCCATGATTTGATGAAGATACCTTATAAAAAGTGAAGATCAAGTCACAGATCTCACTTCCAGACCATGCAAGGCCTTTTTGACCACCAGCATTGGAAGATCTTGAAGATGATCTTACCACTGACTGGTTTTACCACTGCAACATTGCAATTGCCTCTGTCATAAATGGAACAGCACATAAAGACAACATGATTTTGACTAGCAGAGATTATTTTATGCACCCTTTCAGAAGGAAAAATATTACCCCTGAGAAAGAATTGTCATTCTTTGTTTATCATTTAAGCCTTCAGAAAAAGCTTTGCAACTAGTTATGTACAAGGTTCTTTATTAAACAAAAGCTAGACCATAAGATACATATATGATATGCATTATATCACATCCCTGAATTAGCCAGATGCAAGAGAAACTGTGAGCTGAGAATATGCCCAGTTGCTTAATTCAAAATTCATGTTAAAGTTTACAATAGTTAAAAATAGGCCTAGTTCCCAGCATTAATAATAGCAACAACACTGATTAAGTTTATTTAGGAGTTTTCCCAGTCTGTCATATAGAGGGCTTAGATTTTAGTGATTTGTAATGCTAATACACATTGTCTAAATGCCTGCTGCCCTTCAAAGTATAATCCATCTGGAACTACAAGAAAAACAAGAATCAGTATCCAGTGGTGCTATTAATTATCTTTCATGGATTAAATGCTTCAATTTCACTGAGTTATCACCCTATAACACCACTGCTCAGTAACTCTGCAGTATCTTCCCTCATCCAAGCAAGCTGAATCACATAATTTTTGCATACTGCTGCTAACACAGTTCAGGGCATCGTCTACATAATGTGGATCCTGAGAGCCGGTGATTGAGAGAGCTCAAAATGTGTGTCCTGAGGGTTTCCAATGAAGGACTTAAGTGGAATAGAAAGTCAGAGGTCCTGAGAGGTCTCCTAGTGAGGATTGTTTGCCATGCCTTTGAGCAGAGCCTTAAGCTGCAAAAGCAGCAGAATATTGGATATTTTCTTTCTGTTTAAGAAGCCCAGTCCTCTTGAAGTTATTTGGAAAGCTCTGATTCTGAAACAATTTATTCTGGATACCATAACTGAAGATTTAGCTTCTTGATTGCAATAGTTTTATTAAACTTCACTGACATTTCACTGAGAGATCACAGAAAAAACAGTGCTATGCCATCCATACACTGATCTTGATCCTGCAGATCAAGTCAGTAGGAAGGTGGCTTATGTAAAGTCTCCTGGAAAAGGTCCTTAGTAGAATCAATCAGTATTAAATGCTCTAACATTTTTTGCAAGCAAATGATGGGTTTTCTTTTAAGTGGATTCAGAAACCAGCTTCAATTAAATGGTGCTTCTGGCTCTGCTTTATTCTTTCTCATGCAGGACAGGTGATGTGGTGACACCCAGACTGTCCTAGCAGAAAAGAAAGGTATTTTCTTAAAGCTTTCCCAGGCAGCCAGGGAGACCTTCTCTTCTTCTATCAGATCCCATCATCATCTCAGCTCTTAATTTCCTTGGCAAGACTAAGCAGCAAGAGCCAATACTGCAAGAAAATATGTTCATAGTGAATGCTGAACACCTGGATTTTTTTGAGGAACATCTTTCCACCACAGACAAGGTACTGGGGTACTATTAATTGAGTTAGATTTAACTACAGGATTCAGGGTCCATCCTCTACTCCTAGTAGAACCTTTTATCTTCAGTTTCTGCCATTTCAGCTCTAACTTCTAAAAAGAGCTACCTTTTCCCAACTATTCACAAATACATGCATACTGCTATACACACAGAAATGGAAAAATATTATTCAAACAGGCTAATTTAATATAGCATACATGTCCTTACTTTATGAAACTGTGCCCAGATTGCTTTGAAAAGTAAGTTTATTAATCTGTGTGAATATTAAAATAAATGAAAAAAAAAACTTTTAAAATCTGTATGTACAAATGGGTTCTTCAGCTATTCCGGGAAGCTACAAAATAAATGGAAACAATCACTTAAGGCTTGCTAAGTACAGTACCTACCCAGTTTATCAGTGCAAGAATACAAAGGATATGATTAATATGCAGGTTTTGTTATTAAAGGGTACAAAAGGCTAACTCTTGATACATGTGACTCACCTCCACTAGAAACAGAAAATTTATAGCTTAGGAAGATATTCTGACTGCAAATAACTGCAGGTGAAATCATAGCCAGTTCAGTGAAATTTCCTTTAAAAAATATCATCTTTTTGATGTAAGCATGTAATTGGAATATAAAAAATGTGCTTTGTGTTTATTTGAATTTCATTTAAATGCAAATATTTACTTTCTGTATTACATATTTAGATGATCAAAGCATGAATTAATGTTTTAATTATTAAATTATCTTAATGGCAAATTGACATTTTAAAATGTCACATAAAAGCACAAATTAAAGAGGTTAGCTTAATACAATAAACATGATGTGTAACTGAGAACAGGTACTTTTCATTTCCTTGGCTAGCCTAGAAATACTTAACTAAGCTATTTTGGGGCATTAATAAAACAGTTTCAAACCATTTTATTAAAATACACACACAGAAGAGAGTTTGCTTTGGCAAAAGAAGTTTCAGCCCCAGGTAAGTAGTAATAACTACTGATTTCTATTAAAACTTTACAGCTTCACTCACTTCATGTTTTGGTATGCTACCCATTTCAGAGGAGAGTATTTTTAAAAATTAAAAATCAAACAAAATTCAGGAATTTAATTTTCAGAGTCAAAGTGCATAATATTTGCAAAAGACACTTCCTGTTTCATGGTAAAAGAAGTAAAAAAATTAAAAGAAGTTTGACATGGACTCAAAGAAGGCCAGGCAGTCATGATTTACTACCCTCAGCACGTTGATGTAGCATATTGTGATTAGAAGAAAGTCCCACTTGAAGTCTCAAGAGCCCACTTCTGATTCCTTGCCAGGGATTCTGCCCAGTGCTCAGCTGCTTTTGCAGATAGAAAGCTCTTCTTCCCACTATCTAACCTCCATCTCTAGGACTTTTCATATGATTTCCAAAGAACATCCAGATCACTCAACACTTTCCTTTTATGCTTGTTAAAACAGGCCTATGTCTTTACTTTTTTTCATCTTCAGATGAAACACAGCTAACCATGAATTTTTTCCTCCGGAGACCTGTTTGCTTGTCACCATTCCTGCTGCCCTACCCTGGCCACTACTCTCTCTTGAGCATACAGTACTTAACATTGGTCTGCTGTGACAAGCATGTGAATATCTGCATACCAACATCTGATACATAGCTTTAATTATCCTTACATAAAGCTGTGGATGTACATTGAGCACTGCAGCCTCCAACTCTGCTGCTGTCAAACTGCTCCCTAGACACTTCCTTGCCTTTCTGCACTCAGTTATACTACCAAAGTGTAAGAACTTGCCTTTCTCAATCTTCTTCACTTTTGCAGATAAATTTCTCAAAGTTTTGATAAAATTCTAGCCCTGCCCACCAACACACTTGAAGTTCCTATTTTGGTATTTCTTTAAATCTGAGAGTGTCCAACCACAGAGGAGTGGGACTCAGTGCATCTCGTAGTCTGGGAGTGAGGGGTTTCTTGCTATTCTTTGGCCAGTTTTCCAGCTATCCATCCACCCAGCTGACCCTACACCATGTTTTCCAAATTTGCGCATCAGATTTGCACATGACACAATATCTAGGAGTCAAGATCTGTCCTGCATAACATTCCTCCTGCATCCACGAGGTCTGTTGCCCACAAGACAGTTACCTTGACTTGATAAATTTTATTCTTGATGAGGACATCACTGGCTGTTGAGCATTTTTTTATGTTTATACAGATGGCTACAAATTGCTGATCTGTTGGCATGTATGTCCAAGGATTAAGTTAAAATGAGGGAAGTCCTGTAATTTCCTCTTCTCTTTTGGAGAGGAGAGGAGGAAAGCCCACCACTCTTCTGAAGCTCCACACATTTCATGGGAAATAAGGAAATACTAGCAGCTTTGCCATTTTTAGCTTCCTCCTTGTTAGAGTTTCCTCACTGTTGAAGACTGGACTGATGCTTTTCCTATTTTCCTCTTACCAGTAGCATATTTTCAGAATACTGCAACTTTTATAATTAAGTTTGCTTGCTGCACTTCCACTTAACTCAGTAAACACCTTGCAAAAATCATTTTTATTTTAAGAGGCACACACAAAAGGAAAATGCAATTGCTTTCTGTAACATAATCAAATAGAGGTTTTTCAAAGTTACCATGTCATTTAAATATCCCGGATCAGTAGTGACATGGTGAATGCCAATGAAATACCACTTTCATATTATACCAGCATCATTCTGCCAGTAAATTTCCCCGTGTAGACAAGTCCTTAGCAGTATTCCCCAGTGTTCTCCCATTGTGAGTGACATTTCATAGAGCTGAGAAGAGTAACATTGAAATGACCCTAAACCGTGATGGAGCGTGGCAAAATTGTGAAAAACGCAGAGGCTTTGAATATGAATTATTTTAGATTTTAAATACATCTCTCTTTTATTAATCTAGTGGAATTAGGGAGCTATTAAGTACAGCAGACCAAACAAAAAGAAGCCAGCAACTGTCATGGAAAAAAAAAAATTATTCCAGTTAAAGTGAAACCACCAGGCTAACAAATCTCACTGCAAGATACCTGCAAGGTTACATCTATTTGTACACATAAACCCTTGTCTTACTATTCCATGTGGTGATAAATGCTAACTGGGCATATTTTTTCTGGGAATTGGCCTTTAATAATTATCATAATCATATCTGTCTCTAGATGCCGGGTAGTTTCTCCACTCTTGCCAGCCTGTTGCCCTTCTTGCTGACTTCTGTGTTTCCTGCAAAAAGCATTGGCATTGTGAGGGTCAAACTGCACTTGGCAGCTTTACCACAGAAGCTGGGAAGGGCTCTGAGAGCATCCCAGCCCTCCAAAAGCAATTGCAGAAAGCCAGTAAACCTCACTGAGGAAGCAGCACATCGAGGTGAGGATGCCTTTGCATCAGCTCAGATGAGGTGGGGTAGACTGTGTTATCTCCCACATGTTGGTCATATTCAGGATTACAACAAAATCTCCCTCTTGCAACTCTCAGACACAAAGTGACCAATCTGTCACGGACTATTCAATAAGTTCTCAACAAATGATGCCTGTAGAGAGAAAGTTCTCAATCATAAAATAATTGTGCATCAAAGGACATCACATCTAGGACATCTCCTTCCTGGCAAAACTTTCCAATGTGTTTCTCACCAAAAAAATGGAAGTCTGTTATAGTAGGTGATAAACAAATTCTAATAAATCAGTGAGATGGTGCTACTGTACTTGTTACACAAGGAGCTTTCTGGATAAGAGAACTTAAAAGAATGTCTATGGAGCTGTAGTAGGATAAACACAAAAGTTACAGAAGGATATCGCAATCTATTTCAGAACAATGCAGCTCAGATATATTTTTTTAATATCTTAGGCAGCCTTACACTCTAGGGGGTACAACACAAGAGTATTTCAGCAGTACAGGACCTGAGTCAACAGGATTTGGGGTTTACTTACTGTAACAACCACTGCCCTACACTCTGTATTTCAGCAGGACAGATTAACAGATTGTTTTTTTCCAGAAGTGTTCATTTCCTTTGCCTAACTTGAATATCTGGTAAGGTCTAAATTTCAGAAATTTTTCTAATCTTCATTGAAATAAACGAATAGCCAGAATGTGTGAAAAATCACAGAATCAGAGACTGGTTGAGGCTGGAAGGGACCTCTGGAGGTCATCTGGTCCAAATCCTTTGCTGGGGCAATGCTACATCCAGTTGGGTTTTGGATCCCTTCAAGAATGGAGACTCCACAAATTCTTTGGGCAGCCTATGCTCAGGCACCCTCATGGTAAAAATATCTCCTCATGTTCAGAGGAAACATCCTGTGTTTCAGTTCAGGTCCATTGCCCCCTGACAGCCACTGAAAAGAGCCTGGCTTCTTTAAACCTGCCTCTTATTCAGGCTGAACAAACCCCCTCTATTCCTGTGTACAAAAACCTCATCAGCTTGAAATTCCCATCTTAAAAATAGACTTAACAAGGCATCCGTTGGGATGGTGCCTCTCCAGGATGCCTTTGAGCTACATCAGCAGCCCACAACAGAAAAGAGGTGTCTGCCATGGGCTCTGCAGTAGCTGCTGAGGGATGAAATGGCAGACTCTGTAAGTGCAGCATCTTCCATCCAGCATGGTTTAGAAGTGGTAAAAATTCTATTTGTTTGAAAGGTTTGTGGCTGTGTTTAATCATGTGCCTTGGTTGCTCTTTGATAATGTTTGGTTTGTTCTTGCATCTTTTTTTGCATGATTTTAAAATGGGTGGGGGGAGACATTTCTCAGGAAAAAAAAATATATATATGTATTAGCAAAAGAGAGTTTCATGCAACTATAATTCCATTTAGATCACTGTCAGTGACAGGCGGAATTTACTTAAAGATATTTTCTGTGCTTTACGGTTACTCGTTCATGCAAATAAAGATAGCCCTTGAAGCCAAGTCACCTTGCCCTCTCAATCATCCACCTTGCCCTCCAGAGCTCTGGGGGGAATGCTAAATTAAAATCTGTCTGCTCTGGCAGAGGTGGGTTTTTTGATATAAAGCCAGAATAATTATTCAGACATATGTTTACAGCTGCAAGGTTATATTTTGCTGAAGATTTTTTAAAGTGAAAATGTTACTTGGTTGCTAAAGGGGTTTCTGTTTAATCGCTGCAGAGGTATGGAAGAGAGGGAAATTTGTGAATTTACCCTCTTTCATCTCATTCCTTGCAACTTTTGTTTGTTTTTCTCCTTTTTTTTCTTTTTAATAACCTAAAATTTGGGGGCATTCAAATCATTTTGAAGTCGTATCATTTAAAGAGTTTCACGATATTTGTTAACATTATAAAATTTGTATTAAAAATTACAGTTTTGCCCCTTTTTTGGCCTTCTGTGATGGTAACAAACACTGGTCAGACTGAGGTGAAAGACTACAGGAAGGTTATGTTACTCATGTTAAGAAGAAATCAATGAAGGGCTTCAAACAATATTTAAAGTTGTTTTGCAGCACTGAAATTAGCTTAAAGGATGACAAATGCAAATTGAGAAATGCCTAGCTGGAATTTACAAAATCTCCAGTAATAAAAAGAGATCCAGACTTTAATTTTTTTGGCTGTAGCAATCCTTGAAGCAACAAGAACAGAAGAAACAGAAGGGGGAAAGTCTCAAAAGGAAGACGACTCCGTCTTTGATGTTTTAATGGCACTAACATTGCATAACCCTTGCAGGAACAGGTAATATAATACAAAATAAACTTCCTCAAATGTGGCAGGATTCCACTTCAGTTATTAAACTCCTGAGTAGTGATGCTTTTAAAGAAACTGTGGTAGGACTAACTTAATGAGAGGCCTGAAATACCTCTAGGTGTTTCTCCCCACTTTTTATTTAACCCAGCTTGAGCTTCCAAAACGATGTCTGCTGTGAGCCAATTCTGGTGAGTTTGGCAGGCTCTGAATTTCCAATTCAGCAGCTGGAATACATACACAGTGAATGAGGTACGTAGCACATCCTGATTTTTGTCTTTCCCTTCCATTACTGTGTTGCCTAGCTGCCCTCAGAAGAAAATCAATTACAGTTAGATCAGTGTTTTTCAGCCATTCCCTTGTATCATTGAGCCACGAAGTCCCTGGCAGCTTTGCCTCAGGAAGCTGCAAAGCCAGGAAGATGAGGGGTGGGAATGCCAAGGTTCTGAGCAAGGGGAAGGTGGAAACACGGGCAAAAACTCACCTTGTAGTAAATATGCAGAAAATTTGTCTCATACTAAAAGACTACAGACTCTTAGTTACTTTATTTAAACAAACAAAAAAAAAAAAACCAAAAAAAAAAAAAAGAAAAAGAGAGAAAAAGACTTAAAAAGACTTAAGAAGAGATTGACTACTGCAAGTATACACCTTCATGAGGCATCTATCACTGATGCTGCATGGCTTTTTGATAGAGCAGAAAATGAAATCCAGGAATTAGAATACAAAGATAGAGAGAGGGAAAAAAAAAAAAAAAAAAAAAAAAAAGGGTGGGGGTGGGACAGGGTTTTTTTAAGCAACATTATTAACACCTGAAAGAATCACAGGATGAAGTTTTGTGGATCCCTCACATCCTTCATTTCAGGACTGGACACCTTTGTAAAGAAGTATGAGCTGCCTGGGTGTACAGATCTGAGGATCCTGACTTTGGTCCTGAGGAAAGTCACATGAGATGGTCACTGAGGTTTCTCTGGCCCTTCCATCCCTTGGAAACAGTCAGAGACACCAAGAAAATACTTTAATTGTATGAAATTTGCAGGAAGAAAGAAATTACCTGGAGCCTACAAACCCTAACTTGAAGCCCAAAATCCTTTCTGAGAAAAGCTTTGAAGTCACCCCACATTTTATAGGGTGAGAACAGGCTAAAGGGGGAGAAAACATTGCAAGTAATTTAGAGAAGCTTTGCTTCATTCATATGTCTGTCACATACTATGTTATACATAGTGGTGTTGAAGCTTTTAGAGTAATGTAATAACTGAGAGAGTTTGGGGACAAATTCATATACACAAAGAAACTTTTTTTCACTTATAATCTCTAATCCTGGATAATGACATTACATTTTTGAGACATTGAGATCAACATTGTAACTAAACCCATTCCAAGACCTATCAACTTTCATTAACACAGCCATTCATCCCTGTTTTAATCTTTCCTCTTAAACTAATCAAACTATGAATCAAAAAAAAATGTCTGTGTCCATATAGCTTCAGTTTTACTGAAGTCTGATATTGAGCTCAGTCTGATTCACAAAAACATCCTCTCACCAGTGTAGATTTGTACATTAATTTCCAGGTAAGACACTTTTCTTGAAAAGGCCGTACTTCATATTGGAATTTAACACTGAGTAAGAAAAAAAGCATACTGGTGCTCAGTTCAGGGGCTTAATGAATCAAACCAGACTGATTCAGGCCTTATTAGCCCCAGTTACGTATCATTTCATCTTATACAATCATTTTCCCTGCCCGTTTAATTTCAGAATAATCTTTTGTCACAGTTATTTTTTTAACACTTAGGAATCAGGTGGATTGCCACTGAGGCCACTTTCTGATCCAATCTATTCTTCATTAATGAATTGTCAAGATGCTTTCTAGTCTTTCTGAAGGCAGCTTGTAAAAGGCACTGGGTTTTGTGGTTTTTTTTTTTTAAGGAGAAGGTTTCTGCTCTTTGTGGATCTTGCAGGGGATTGACCTCCTGTTCAACTTAACAGCAGATGTGTTAGATGGAAAAATTCCAACCTGTGGGCTGACAATTAGCTGGGAAGTAGCAGTCTTCTCTCTTTGGCCTTCTGCTTTCAAGGTTTTCAAACATGACTTTAGGTTTAACAGAATTTGCCAGTAACTGGATTTTTGATCACCAGCAAAGGCTCATCTGCTCTCTAATGCTTTCAAGATATCTAAAATACCAAGTTTTCTGTTTTGGTTGCACTCTTTTGTGAAAAGATAAGTTAAATAACCTGTAGCAATGCAGGGAGATAGTGCTGCAGCACTATCAGACACTATAAACAAGCACCATTTTTGCCAAAGATCTCTTTTTTCAAAAGTTCTTTACAGCACATACAAATCCTCAAAGTTTACTTCCACTGCATACATCATTTACAGGGGGTCCACTGAACTCCTAAGTACTACTCCATGTGTTGCAGAAAATAAAGGTGAAGGCAGAGGAATGGGCTAGTATCATTACACCAAGTTGCACAGAGAATACCAAATCCTTGACTCCCTTCATGATCAACCTTTGAAGTGGTGTTTGCTGTCAACATGAGGAGCTAAGACCCAGATCCAGACCCTTTTCTTACTGTGAGTAACTCCTCACTCCCCAAGTAGCCTTGCTGATGCAGAGGTAAGGAGGTGTGGGAAATATTTGGCTATGTAGCAACTGAAGGAGCTTGTGAGACCCATGGTTCAAATAATTAAACAAGGTGGTAAGTTCATTGCAATCATTGTATACCCATGGGAGCTGATATAAACACCTGTCTACCTCTTTATACAGTCTGTATACACGTATGTGGCACTTACACTACTATAAAATCCCATTGGCTGGATGGGATGATAAATATCAACCAAGAATTTTTGCAAATGGCCGTCAAAAGCTGTCCTGTGTGAGCAGTAAAACCAAAAAAAAAAAAGAAAGAGGCAGAAAGTCATGATCAGCTATAAAGCATGTCTCTTCCTCAGCCTGAAGTCCTCTTAAAATGCTGCATGTCAGCTCTGTGCAGAGCTTGTTGTCTCTACACCCAGTGAGAGAACTTTCCTGTCCTCCACAAACCTTAAGCCCCTAGCTACAACACGAAACTCTCCACTGCATCCTGACAGCCATCTGGCTCCATCTCAAGGCTGAGGCCCTGTCCTTCAGTGGGATTCACCTCCCTCCTGAAGGCCTCATTCCCAGGATTTCTGTTGCCATCCCAACATTCCCTCCCACAGCCTCCTCATGATACCCAGAGAAGTCAAGAGAAGCTGTAGAACTAAGTAGTGCCACTCAGACAGCTGAGGTGTGACCATGAGGAGACACGAGCCAATGTAGGTGACATCCATCTCACAGCTGTAAATTGGAAAGGCAGATTTTGGAAAAGTCTGATGTCTGAAGTTACTTTTCTGTCTCCTGGCACACAAGCAGGAAAGCGTGCTAGCAGAAATGTTTTCATAGGCATCTGGAGACAAAGACTCGTGACTCTTTGCCATCTCCCTCAGTACCACTGGAGGCTTTATGCTCCCTGTGAGCAGGTTTTCTTCTTCAGGTTTTCTTCAGGTTTTTTTCTCCACCTTCTTCTGCTGCAGAGGGCACCACAGTGTTTGATAGACTTGTAAAACCATAGGTGACTCAAGTTAATATCATCCCTAGGGAATATGGGAGTTGCTTGTAACAGGTGTTATTTAGCTTTTAAAGTCCCTGAAATTGCCCAGAAGTCAGGGAAAAGACAAGAAATTTGAACAAAATGTGTTCTGGAGTTGGAGAGAAGGGAGATATTGAAGACAGTGTCATGCAGATAAATCATTTACACCTCAACATTTGAAGCTTCAAGTTATCTGGTGATGGATCAATTCTTCAGTCTTATTAGACAGGTAATGTTTTAAATGTGGACTTAGTGAAATTAATCCTTTTCTTTGGAAGCCAAAAACATATAGTTGCTATCCATCTCCTGAAATCAGGTGAATGTGTGTGTAGGCACTCTTAGTTGTAAGAAACAGAGTAACTCCTTAATCACTCATGGCTTAAATCATGTTGCAAAGATGCCTCAGGTGAACCCTGTGGTCCTCAAAAGAAATAAGCAGCACCCCAATCTGAATTTTAAAGGTACATAAGTAACCTGGTGCTGAAAATATAGTTAACAGAAAGCCTGTAGTAAACACAGAATTACTTCTTATCAAGGGATACAGTGGTGGTTCATCAAAATGTGAGTTGTGGCAAAGGAAATCTATATCCTGTCTGGCAGACCAGAGAGAGATTTTATGTTCTTCAGTGATGAAGTCTAGGTAAAGAAAACCATAACCTACACAACAAATACACAGGTGAATGAGACAAGCTCTACTTTGAAGGGGAAATTTTTGTTACAACATAATGGGATAGAGATGGGCATTATGGTTGCCTACTGTAACTCGGTGCAAATGGAAATAGGTCTTCATTGTTTGACAAAGAGCCCTCATATCAGAAACTGGATTCGTGCTCAATATCAAAGGTCTGCCCACCCCATGTTTCCCAAAGCCCATCCATGAGGATGCACCCTCAGTCAGCTTGCATTAATCAGTGTCCCAGTATGAACTAGGCACTGGGAACGTGCCTTGACCAGTTGGACAGAAGAGTCTTTGAAACTGCATGATAGATCTTGCTCTCTCACAAATCTCAAAAGTCTCACCAGGTTCCTCCAAGGTGGAGCAGGATTTTGTGATATTTTCCCAAGGAAATAGACACCATCTGGGCAAGGTACAAAACTTCTCAAAGACAAATTCATCCTGGATTCCTGCCCTCCACTTAGGTTTGGGCAGGTCAGCCAGCAAAACCCATTAAGCTTCTGGGCTATGTTTATCTGCAAGATGGAAGGATGACAAGAAAAATAAAGGAATGTTAGCCAAGCTTTTTAATAACTAACACTATTAGTACAAAACCCTGCCATTTGAAACTTTCCCTTGAAAACCTACACTAAGCATCTGGGTGATTGTTACTTTTCTGGTGAAACTTCTCATTCTTGCCTTCATGACCATGCAGGAGCATAAATGCCTGGAGTATTTTGGTATGCACAGACTTCCCTGTAACTTTTCCTATAGCTCCCTTCCTTAACAAGTCTTAGACAAGAAAAGTTTCTTCACCTATTTCAACATTTCTGCTCCAGCACCTGGCGAAGCCAGTCTAATCACAGAGGAAGTGACAGTGTTCACTGCCTCATCTCCCTTCCTCACTCCACAGGGTATAACCAGCCTGGATAACACTGGAAGCCACCAGTCTGGCGTGCATTACTCTGATATGAGCCTTTACTGATCATGTTTATCCAGCACCTACTCAATTTGATCTGCATACCAAACCACATGAAAGCTGTGAGGCAGAAAGTGCATCTCAAAAATGTGATTTTCCTTTCAGATAAATACGTTTTACTCAGAGCAAGCTGAATTCTAACTTCTCTCCTAGTTTTTGCATTTGAAAATTGCTCTTGAAAGTTGAGTAGCTAAGCATCCAAATCAATGGGGAAAGTTCCAGCATCCGTCTGTAAGGCAGGAAATATCCTCCTATCCTCTATTCATGCCCTGTGCTTTCTTCTTCAGCTTTTGCCTGGTCTTGAATTATTTTCTTTTTATTCTTATAGTCAGGACAGTTTTGGATGCCTCTAAACTGCTGATCAACGAATACAATTGTAGATACACCCCTAAAGTTACCAGAAATAGGAACATTTTTCATTTTCCCTGAAGATACCAGTGGTTACTTAATGGATGTCTTTAATTGATGTTAGTTACATCAAAAGTGAACCTGGTGACTGGGAGGCACCTGCCTAGCTGTCACTGCCAAAAGCTGCTGCTATAGCTTGCTTGCCTGAAGTGACTACTGTCTTTTTTGAATTTTCTCCATGTAGGGCATGATTCTGCATGGGACTATGTGGGAGTTTCCTTCAACATTGTAATCAGGGTCTATAGCAAGATGTATTTGTTTTCCCCAGGCTTTCTGTGATATCCCTGTGTAATATTTCAAGGGTCAAGGGAGAAAAAGCTGCCTCTCAAAAACCATGGAAAGAGTGAATGGTGCCAGGAAACCAAAGAGGGGCAAAGAGTTAGGGGAGAAACATAAGGCTAGGTCAATAGCCACACCGCAGTGTGCAAAGACCAAGATGGGAAAATGAGCTGAAACAGGAGCTGGGACAAACAGAACATGGAGCTGGGGGTCAGAATCTAGCAGAGTGGTGGGGAGAGGTTTGCAAGAAAAGATGTGTCAACAGTGGCTGTGTGCTACATCTTAAGCGTATGCTTGAATATAAATACAATCAGTTTGGGAAAGAGAAACCCAGCTCCCAGGCATTTCATAATGACCACCTAAAAGAACTCTGCCTGCAGCCACTCCTACTTGCTGCCACTCCTCATTTGTAAGACAACGACAGCACCATCACCATCACCACCCTCACAGGAGAGCCATGAAAAAAAAAACAACAAGATTTCTGAAGCACAGCAGAACCCCGGTGGTGGACAATACAGCAAAACCTCAAGAAAATTAACAAAAACTGCTTGCAGAGTGGAGACTGAATAGTACACAGAGACCACACACAGAATAAGTGAAAAACAAAGTGCTGAATAGTTGCCTGTTAAGTAAGTATTGCCCTTTCCATGTGCAGAAGAAGGCCACAGCTCCGTGGGAAAAATATTATGCAATTCTATGACTAAAGCTTGTTATGCAGGGGGTACATTAAGAGCTCCATAGAGAGCTTCAGCCCTACTGATATATCTCTTTTGAGTGCTTCTTCACATAATAGCTTCCTTTGAAAACATCTTTGAGTGTAATAGATATAAGAGAGGGAAACAAAATTATTCAGAGCCACATGAAAGTCTGGAGAGAAATTAAAAACCTGTTTTGTGATTTTGGATGGACTCTCAGATCAGTGCCCCATGTATTTCAGACCTTCTATGTGAACTTTCCTAAAGGAAAAAAAATTCCATAAATTTTGAGAAGTGAAAATTAATAACTAATTTGCTAAATTGAGGTTTGTTCCATTTTAATTTTCTATTCGGTCTCCAAAAAACAGCAAATAAATAACTCTTTCTGATGCTATATGCAGTTGTTTTGGGGACTTTTTTAGTTTGATCCACCAGATTCACTTCTGAAGATCTTGTCTCAGAATTTCTCCCCAACTTCAGGTTTATAATTATATCATCTCAGATCCTGAGGCACTCCAGCAAAACCTCTCAGAAGAGAATGCCCAAAAGGTTTAGGAACTGTGTCTATATCTTTGCATCCATGACTCTGTCTATGTATCTCTGTATAAAAACATGTATATACTATTTATATAATTATATTTCTATTTAGCTGTACACTTGAATATATATGTATGTGGATGTAACAAGTGACATACCAAAGCACCAGGGAACATGATGTTGACTCCCTTGTGCAACACAGACCTCCAGGAGAGAAAGGGGAAACTCATCATGCGTTGGTGTGGCCACAGCCTCGTCCCATCCCATCCCATCCCATCCCATCCCATCCCATCCCATCCCATCCCATCCCACCACCAGTGGTGAGTTCCTTGGCTGCCACCAGCACTGCTGGCACAGGTAGGAAGAGCAGGATGGGATCAGGACCAGGATCAGGATGGGAAGTGGGTAGGCTATGACACGTGCCCTGTCAGAAAGGTCCCCAGAGAGCCTTCAGGTATCCCCTGCTGCAACTCAACCTTCCTGAGGAAGGAGGGGCAATGGGGAGAGGAGGAGAGGCTTAGTTCCCCTATTAAATTTTATACATCCCTCCACTGTTTCTCAGGTTTCTTTCGGAATCAAAAAATCCAAGAAATATATTCACAGATGTTCCCTTGTTTATTTGTTGACTCTGTGTAATTTGTTTGCCCTAATTTGTTTTTGTCTACCATGGGACTTCCCTTTTTAATTTCCCTTTCTCTGTTTACCACTCTTTGTGGAGCAGCGGTCTGTTAAGCTGTGAGAGGCACATGCCAAATTAAAAAAAAAAAAAAAAAAGGGGGGGGGGAGGGCTGGAAAAAAGGGCTCTGCAGATTGTTTTAAGCATTGGCTGCCCCTTTGGGCCTGAAGGCCTTGCTTGCAGCCTGCACCTGCTCCTCCTCTTGAGACACAGGGCTCCTGATCTTTATCCCCTGCCTTTAAGCTGCCTGATTCCTATTATCCAAAGTCAAACAGCGTTCTCTACATTCACGCCTCCAGCACTTGGCATGAAATTAATAAGCCTGGCTGATATATTTCCCTGGAAGCCTGCCACTCTTTAACAGTGGTGTTAGATTAAAAATTTTGGCATGGTTAATGAACAGGGAAAAGCTGAAGCCAAAAGTTTCATGCAGCAATGCAAAGATTTGGGGGTTATGAAAAGAATACCAACTTTGTTCGCATTTTCTGAATGCCGTCCTAATTACAGGGTTAGATAACAGACACAACAAAATAGTCATGGCTAGAAGAAAGGACGTGTTCTCATCCTTCCCTCACATTTTATTTTATCTGCAGTCTTTTCAATCGCATCCCATTCTAGTGCATTGTGTAACCTGAAACGCAGCGGCACTCGGGTTCAAAACTCCGACTGCAGTTCACACAATTAGCAACAAAATGGGGGGTCTGAACCTAGATACTGCCCTGTCCCCGACTCCCCAGGGCTAGGGAGCAGCACAGTCCCCCTTCAGCCTCTTCTGGAGACTGGGAACAGCCTCTCCCCCAGGAAGCAAAGTCCAGTGAACACTGCAGGCAGCAGCCACATTCCCAAGTTGTTCTGGCATGTGGGGATTTCAGATCTTCATCCACCTCTGATTTTAACAGGCTCAGTCTAGAGGATGCTGCAAACATGGTTGGTTTTTTTCTCAGAAATAACAATCCTAAATACAAATCGAATGCGCATGTGTGAGTCATAAACGGATATTCACATAAATACTTGGCCATATATATGCGTATGTGTGCAATACAAGAAATGTTACTATTATTAAAAGATAATAATCTTATACCCAAAAAAATTTTTACTCAATTTTTTTTGACATACATGCATTCATTCATTTTTATGCACAGCATGCATTCGCTGACTTTCTTTGCTCTTTGAAAAAAAATGAATCTTACCGTTTCTCCATAATAGCCATTTTCTGCCTCCTGGTTGCTAAGTCATGATTATGCTGTTACTACCAAAGCTAAAAAAATACTCTGAAACATACAGTCTGACAAACTGAAAGAGGTGGAAAAGGAACTGGTACTAAAGCATCCTTAGCATGTCACCTATTTAGTGTTGGGAACAACACAAGACTTGTTTCCTGACTGCTGTAAGTCCTATAGCTGCAAAGTCACAGTGTCTTACTAGGGGCAGAAATGTTCCCTATAGACTCTGTGCCATGCTCCTGAAAAACCTCCAAAATACTTTGCCGTGCAGCTGAACTCTGTGCTAGCATCCATCCTCTCCTGCAAAGATGCCCACTCCAGGGAGATCTCCAGCAGTCATTTTGCTCCTGAGAATCTGTGGAATAGTACAAAAATGAACAACTTCTCCAGCCTAGGGGAAACTTGGAGGGAAATGGCCTTGTACGCTTTCTCTACTCAGCCAATTTTTCTCCCTCTGTTACAAACACAGATTTGTTTCCCCATCTTGACCAAAGACCTTTAGGATCTCCTGGCTTTTCTGCTGCTCCCAACTTCCTTCTCTCATTACCTCCTGCCTCCTGGGTTGCATTCAGTTTCTCCCCCATCGAGGTACCCTTTGGAGCTGTGTTTTCCTAGTCTTTCCATGTTGATTCCTTCCATGAGTATTTCCTTTTCCATAGTCTGCAATGACTTCCAGCTGAGTCAAAGGGACATCTCTTCCACATTACAAAGTCTTTGCCATTCCGCTGCCAGCTCAACTTCTTTCCTTTCGGAGAAAAGGCCAATCCTCAGTACTGTTTTTCTGAAGTGAAATGTATCGCTCCCTTGGGCTCTCAACATGAGGAGCACTGGTTGGGCTGGCTGTTAGCTCTTCACCCACCACGCTGTCATGTTTTGCTCAGCCAGGGCTGGTATCACACAGCAGCTCATGCATTAGTGGCTCGCTTACACTACCACGTCAGCTGCGGCCTCGGCTGATATTGTAGAAAAGTGTGAAACGATAAGGAAATTGCTAACCTGAGTGATAGGGCATGGCCCTGTGCACAACTCCTACCTTTCACAGCTGCTCTGTACACATGCATGCCCTTGGACAGCTTCCCAGGCTGTCTCACTCCCAGGGTCTCCCATAAGGCTCCTCCTCTCCACCTAGGGTCAAGCCATCTTCTCCTGCGCTAGCACCAACATCTGGAGGCCAATGACATATGAAGTGCACGCTGAACATAATAAGAGTTTACAATGCTAATAACTTAAGCAGGCAGCATTTGACCGAGGCATTAAGTGTGACATGGCAAAAAAAGTGATATGGAAGTTTAGACAGCACAACTTGTCAGACTTTGCATCTGATATCCAGATGAAAGAAGGCATCTGGAAAGCATGACCTCTCCTGCACTGTCCTGCTTGACCAACTGTGAAGCTGCTCCAGAAAGTCAGGAGGGACAGGCACATGGGGAGCTGATTAGACAGAGGAAGCTCTCATTCCAGAGCTTTGAAATTTTGCTGAGAATTTAGAAACCTTTTTTTTTTCAGTTGTCTGCCAAAAGAAAAGCAGTTTAAAATTTTCATTTTACAAGCAACAATTTCAAGAACAATGATTTTGGGTTTTTCTCCTCGTTACCGATTCTTCACTTGAAGAAAAGAGGTTAGAAGAAAAGTTACTGACCAGTCCCTTCCACTAAGCATCATTTTCTTCATCCTGCAGTCCTACTTTATGAGTCCTTTGTCCAGCATTGAACTCAATGCCTCCAGCCTACCTAACAGAACCAGGCACTGAACAGTCAAAGCAGAACTGGCATGCACCTCCACTATCTGGTAAGGCAAGGTAAGCTCAGCCATACTTTCCAAATACTGGCAAAGTTTTCAATGATGTTTTCAATGTTTTCACCTGATTTTTGATGAAAAGTTACACACGAGTTTACCATCAGTTAAAGAGAACCAAAATCAACTGATTATGTGCTAGGTATTAACTAGCATTCTCTGCTAACACTAGAAATAGCAATTGGTCTCTATTATTATCGTGTGAAAAGCAGAGGACTGCTTTAAATATGTGTTAAGTCATCATTTGTTACTATGTGGCTCCTGCCATTCTGTTCTTTCTATTCCATATAAGAATGGCAAAACAAATATATAAGTAGAGCACAATGATGATGCATGAACTCCTGCTGGTAGAAACAATAATAGTATGGAAATTATTTGTTTATGTGACATTTTGGAAAGAATGTGACAAAAATGCTCTCCACATACTCTCACCACAGAAGCTGTTTCTAGTGTCTGTGTCAGCCATACTACATGATACTGCAAACTCTTCAGATTACATGAAGTTTGAGAAGTGCAGATAAACGCAAATGTTATAATTGCCAAAATAAAAGAGTGTTAAGGCAGGGAGAATCCAGCATATGTCCTACCTTAAGAAACTGTATCCATTCTCTTTCTGAAACAACTTCAGCTGAACATATCTGGAAATATCCCTATAAATCTTCATCTGTAGCTACGCTTATTTTCTCCATTCCCCGTAGGCAGCCTGATGCCTTCATGTCTTGGAACCTCCTCATTATATTAATTCCCCCTCCCCTTATATTTTAGCTGACTAGAAACTTTTTTTCTTTCCCTTAATCTTTATTGCTGTTTATGTTATGTATGGAAATTAATTATCATAAGGGGAAAAGACATCTGTATTTAGACTTGGCTGCAGGAATAGTTGGCATATCAAAGAGTGGCTGGGACCTGGTTTGCAGTATTTTTCCCAGTAGATGTTCTGAAGAAGGGTATGGACCAGCAATAGCTGCAGCTTGGCAGTCTGCAAAGTCCCTGTTTCGGACCTGTTTTGCCACATCTGTTTGTCCATTTTTACTGTCCACCCTATCATCACACTTCTTCCCCAAAGCCTGTGAAAACAAATCTCAGGGTATGGCTGGCACGTGATGAGAACAGAGGCATGTCAACATTTAATGTTGAGTGGACTGCAGAGGTAAACTCCAGCCTGACATGGGGGTTGTGCTGGGAAATGGGGCTGTGAAGGTTATCCAGTGAATCATGGAAAAGGTATAGGAGAAAAGGATACTATGTGTGAGAAGTTTACCTGTTTGCTGGAAACCCACACAGAAGAAAAGTCACAGGGACAAAATGCTGGAGAAGGTAAACCAGAACCGGACCTGAAGAAAACTGTCTGCTGCCATCCATTCCTTTGGCTTCTCACAAATGGCATCAGATAGCCAGAGCCCAGCTGCACAGCAGCAAAAATCACAAATCCATTTATATATGGCATTTTGAGAAAGTCTGACCACCTTCCCATCTCCTTATCTTCTATGTTCACAAGGGGTTAGTTTGTCAACTCGTTCTTGTATTCCTTCAGAAAGTCACCACGTCTTCCTTTTGTCCCCATGTGTCTCCACAGATGCTGAGTGGATTGTACTGATTTCAAGATTTTCTTACATTATTTTTCCTAGCAGAGAGTCTGCCAGACACTTCCCATGATACATATTCAGCTGGTGTCCCCTGACTCCCACTTTGCTGCACCACCTTTCAGGCAGCAGCACAGGTGAAGCACCATCACCTCTCCTGGTCTCTGGTCTGTGTGATGCTCCTCTACTGCCCGCTACACATAGGTGCTGGGGGATGCAGCACCAGTATGGAGTGTGAGGAATGTGTCTCCTGCAGAGTCCTGCTTCCCCTGCATGTCATATTTAGGGACACATCTGAGATCCACTGCACATGACTACTTCCGTCATATGAGTCCACACGTCAGATTTCCATCCCAACATATGACCTAAGAAGTGTCACTCTACGTTCACTCTACGTTTCCATTTCACACTTGCCTAACTCGAAGCTATATATGGCATCAGTTCACATTTCCTTTCTTTCTTAGGATTTTCTTCTCTTTTTTTCTTCTTCTTTTTCTTTTTTTTTTTTTTTTCTTTTTTTTTTTTTTTTTTTTTTTAAAGCAGGGGATGGTTTTCAAATATGTTATCTGCACAGATCAGTCTCAGTCGAAGCTGGAACACATAGCTGAAGCTTTTCCCTGGGGCTGTCTGGGAACTATGCACACTGCTCTGTGGAGAGCAATCCCTTGCCCTACAACAAGCAGAAGTATCTTTAAACCACCCCAGGTGCCAGCTGCATCCTGCCAGATGGTGAGGGATTTTTCTCTTTCAGTTTCAGACTGACCCAGCAGAGATGGCACGCTCCCACCAACTCTACGTGACCCACCACAAAACTATGTCCTTATGCTCAGGCAGCTCGGAATGGCTACTCTCCCATAACCATGTTACTGTCACCTTTTTGAGAGATCTGGGAGGAGAGGATCAATCTTCATTAATCTGTGGAACAGGCACCGTGCTGCTACCAAATGATTCGTTTAACTCAGAGCCCGGGAGCGCCTTGCTACCACCGGCCCTGGAAAACCCCAGTTCCAGGCACCAGAGGCACCTGGTGCCAAACTCTGCTCCGTGGATTCGCATCACACTGTGACTTTGCTGGAACACCGGAGGCCGGAGACGCTGCCGGTGCCACGCGTTATCCCGGGGGCTCTGCTGATTCCCTGCCAGAGCCAGGCTGGCAGGAGCTGCTGAGGCAGATGCTTGCCCACATCTCCCAGCAGAAGCGCAGCCGGGTGGTGACCATCCAGGAGAGGGGAAGAGGTAGGAATAAAATCCTCAAAGTGAGAGCGTGGTGTGCTCGTGAAACCGGATTCTTTTGTAATTGTTTCGCGTAGCTCTCTTAGTGTTGCCAATTGTACAAGAGGAAGCAATTATTCTTACTATAGGAACGGTGACATGAGAGCAGGTCAGCGGACTTTTTATTATTAGATAAAGTTCATCTCTCCAGAAATATTCTCATGGGCCAGCCTGTGGCAGCTGAATGAAGCCTCACAGGGGTGTTGAACCATTGCTAATTCTCTGCTGCTCCATACGCAGGGTGCGTTTCACCATCCTCATCGTCTTTAACACTATCAGCAAGGTACCTTTTAAAAAATCTGAAAGGCCCTATAACAGATGCCTCCACAGTTCCCTGTCCTGGGAAGAACACAAAATGTAAGAAAATTTAAAAATTAAATATGCGCTGCTTAATGTTGCAAAGGAGAAGCACAGTATAGACACACAGAAGATAGTGTTATTTTGATAGAATAGAGTAGAGTAAGTGCAGAACAGAGCAGAAGTTACAGATCAAATAATTTATATTCTGGCAATTAGAAGGAGTTAAAATTAATGATGCAGTAAGCTACCTCCTTGAATCTTTTTTATTTACAAGCATGTATACAACAACCTGTTCCCTGAGCAGGGAAGGAATCAAGAGGAAAGTTTTCCTCAGTCCAAACCCTACACCATTTCCAGCCCACACCCTGCCCAGAAAGAAAATTCTCTTCCTCTTTTTTACAACATCGTGTTTCCTGTCCTTTCCTTTCTGTCCCTTGGATTTTTTTGGTTGTGTAGTTGGCCTAACTCTCCCCCTCCCTCCTCTAAATAACTTAGTTTCTGACCAGGTTTAAAAACAATCTACATTTGATGCAACTGTTTTGGTCTTGAATGAAAAAACAAACTGTTTTGGTCCTGAATGACCTACAGTTGCCTCATTCATCAGTTTTGATCAGGTTTCGCCTAATATCCATCATAAAAATGGAGTAACCAAAACAAAGATTTGTAATGCCTAGTGACAGGTATCTTGAAGAAAGATGCAAGAAATCTTCATACACATAAGGAGAAAGGTGCTCTTGGAGGAAGTGTCTGTTTAACCCCTGTCTCTTGCCTGACTTCTCTAGTCACTGGCGAAAAAAGGTTTATATCCTTTCTGCATTTGTCATTCTACCTAATGTGACTGGAGACTTCTTAGTTAACTGTAATTGCTGTAATAGCAAATGTCTAATCTGCTCTTAATCCTGCTGGCCACTTGGAGCTTTATGATTCGTAGCCACCACGAGTTTCACAAGTTTATTTTGCATTGTGTTAAAAAAACATTTCTTTGACTTCTGACTAGTAATAGTTTAGACACTCGTTTCATCTGGCGTTACCAGAAAAAAACATGCAATCTATTTACTTTCTCCATTTTCATTATTTTGTATTCTGCCAATATGTTCCCACTTTCTTGTCTTCTTTCCAAACTAAGCAGCTTAGTCATTCCAACCATAGCTCAGATGGAAGCACCTTCTATTTTTACGACCACCTCCACTACGTGGATGGCAGCTTCTGCTTCACACTTCTTTTTGAGACAAAGGAAGCAGAACTTAGGCAGTAATTCCAGATCATTCATATTTTATTATTTGTGTCTTCATGACACAGGTCAGATATGGCTGTAACATGTATGGTATTCAGTCCCACTCTTTGCACAGCCACCCTTTCAGTCCTTTCACCCATAGCTGCATCCTGATCAGCCAGTTTCATGACCTCCTGAGCTACCACAATTACTTACTTAGTTATGCTGAACTGAGATCCCAACAATATTTACGAGTGGCTTAAATCATTCTTTACAATGAATTATGTTAGAAGGAATAATTTAAACTACCTTGTTTTCACTAGGAACAGAAACCTTTACTTTCCACATTACAATCTATTAGTCAACACCTTATTTTTTTCTATAAGCTCTTCTCTCAGGTCATTGAACATTTTTTTCCTCTGATCTTAGTTTTAAGTGTCCCCTCTGCTCTGCACCCAACCTGGCACACCCATCCTCCTCCAGTGGTTCTTGGCATAAAATAGAGCAGCTGATTTCTTTCCCTGTATATCAAGAAAATTTACATTCAGACAGGGAAAAGTCTGTAACATGTGATTGTGCATCTACTTCCTGGTACTTGTGCCTTGGGCTTCTGAGGAGTTATGTTTGCCATCCTTCTCCCAATCCAACATAAAACTAGTAGTTCATTATGTTATTCATTTTGTGTTATATAAACATAAGGTTCAGGAATACATTTTACGACTGCTTTCTTTTGCTTTAAGGCTGAAGTAAAGTGATACAGAATAAATTCTAATGTTCCTGCCAAACGAGAGAGGGAGAGAGAGAGAGAGAAGCATGACCTACTGACTTCAGTAAGATTGACTATGGCAAATCCTCTGCAGCAGATGGAAAAACTCTTTTTGGTTTTATAACCATAGACACCACAGTCAATGTACTAAGCTATTCGTAATGGCATGTCTTAAGCCTTAGTCTTTCAGAGTGTAAATTTATTATAATTCCAGACATACAAGAGAAGAACTTGCAATTATGCTTGGCCCCAAATATATTAACAATAAAATAATACCACTGACCCAGCTCGATGACAGAAGAAATGCAGCCTGCACATTGTCAGAAAACACTATATAATTCTGTAACAAGGAAACATCAAGATTTTGAAAAAGGGAATGAAATGTGGGAACCTAGCACTCTGACAAAAGGATCCGTCTGCCCTAACTTTCAGGACTGAAAAGATGTCAAAACCTGACTTTGTTTTTAATTAACAAGAGGAGGTAACAGAAGTTTCCAGATGTGTTTCATTGCCACCTGTTGTAGGTGTCTATGTAAGGATGTTATGAAATGCTCCCCAGAGGTACCTATTCTATACATCAAACTCCAAAGAGCCTTCATGAGTTGATTCCAGTGTAGACATTCAAAAGCCATACAAGAAATGGCTTTGATTTAAGACATCTAACTTTAAGACAGCTGAATCAGGTTGAATGTACTTCACCCAGTCTTCCCTCTGTTTAATACTCTGTTCCCTTTCCAGAAGACAGAGGAAAATGTTGTGACCCTCAAACATAGTGATCCTGGGTAGACACTGTACCATGGGCCCAAGAGATGCTGAGCACAGCAGGACCCTACAGCATCTGACAGTGCAGTGGCCCAAACTTTAGCAGTGGCTTCCCCAGAAATGAGCTTGGCTCCCTACCTTTTTAGCTAGGAGGACTCCAGCATATACATGTGTGCCTTCTGAAGTAAACTACAAGAAGACTCAGGCTAACAGCTCATGTACCTGCATTCATGGTAAAGAATCAAAATTGCACGCAGACAGCTAAAAAAACCTGAAACCCAAACCACAAGATTTTTCCCATTTCCCCACTAATCCCACAACGAAGAGGTGAAGGGGAAACATGAGCAGCCATGAGAGGCACACTTATATGACTGGGTGCAGACAGATGTAATCTCACTCCAGCATGAAAAACAGAGAGCTGCACTACTGGATGGATCTGCTTGAGCTAAATTCTCACCCCTGTCTTTCCTCAGACCTTGGTTTCCTTGCAGAAACCCTGGTGGGGACAGCAGCTGAGATCACCTGCTTGAGAGAAATGAGTGTGAAATGCAATAGTGCTTGCTCAGCTCTTTGACTGCATTAAGTGCCACTAAAACCCTGCAAGTGCTGCATAGATTATTCAACTTTTAAAAGTATAGTGGGAACTGGCAATCATTATTGGCTTGGCCAGAGTCTGTGTCAGATTTGGTCTGGCTGGAGATAAAAAGCATAGCCATTACAATTTGAGTAGGAAAACTTGATCATTAGCTCATATAATTGCCTCATAATATGCAAGGACCGGTTTATATCTCTGTGATTGGACCAGAGAAATAATTTCATAATTCTCATAGTCAGTGTCACCATGCACAGGCTGGAAAGTCCAGCTCAAATCCTTTTCTGGCAGAGAATCCACATAGACCTATCACAGGCAAAAGAGTTGGGTGGGATGTGACCTCCTAATGAGTAGGGGAAAAAAAGAAAGAAAAAGAAAAAGCAGCAAACAAAATAAAGAAACCAAACTAGTCTTGCCTTAAACATACACCAACACAACCCCATCAGTTCTTTTGCCACAGGGCTTCTCTTGCAGTCAGATTCCATCAGCCAGAGCAAGGCTTTGCACCAGCAGCTGCCTTCCTCCTGCACAGCCCAGTGGGTCCAAAGTCATAGCTGGCTGGGCAAAAGGTATTTAGTCCAGAAGGTCCTGCAGAACATATGGAAACTACAGAACTCCCATGTCACTACAGAACACTAGGAAAACACTTCCTAAAATTGCTGTCATGACCACTAAAAGAAGGCAAAAGCCATTGTCCCAGAGGTGCAGAAACAGAGCAAAAAACATCCACCAGCATCTGAGCCCATGTCTTCTATACAATTATTATATAAACAAATGAGAAAGAAATATAAATGTTCAGAAGTTAGAAAATTACAAAATTAATGCAACCCTGAAACTGCCTTGTGTGTACGTGTTATAACACAGTCCTTAATTAGATTAGTATTGCTTTTCCTCTTTCCTTCAGTACCCAAGACATTGGCTAGTGAAATTGCTGCTTTCTCCTTATTAAAATTTACTATTATATCACCCAGCCTTTGCTGTCAACCCCCTGTGTCCATGTAGCTACACACCTTCCAATGACTGTCCCATGCTCATACACGAGGTCTGATATTTCCCAGAGCATGAGGTTATCTGTAGATATGCAAGGTACCCCACCAGCTGGTTTGAGAGCTGGATTTAATGCACTTGCACAGAGCCAAATAGTCCACACGATACTTTTTCGGAGCACACTCTATAAACTTGATAATTTATGGGATTTGAAGATTTACGTCTTCACTGGGGTATTGCCCTCTGGTGGAATTGTTTCCCTCTCTGATTGTATGGAGCAACATCATTCCTAACTTAAGCATTATATGTTTACAGTTTAGCAAGACAAATAAGCACTGTGTTGCATCTTTTGTTGGATAGCCAGTATTTTTGTAGTAGCAGCAGTGTCTGGGGTCCATCTCCATGTACTCCATTTATCACTGTATGTTTGGCTGCTCCAAGAACCAGGGGCTTAAGATGGGACCATGCAGGTGTGGCTACTTGTGAACACATGGTCACTTAAATTATTTGCTAGAAAAAACTTTTGCTGGGGAGAAATCCAACTCTCCAGATGGTATTAGCCAGCTAAACCATGGTGCTGTCCTCTTTCTTACTTCAGTTTTCTGTTTTGTTCACTATTAACTTCCCAATCTCTGCATGCTCCTCTTCCCAAGGACTGGAGAACACTTTAGGAAAAGCACAGTTTGATAACAAAAAGTAAATAAAACACAAAGCCAGAGCAGATTTTTGAGCTGGGCAGTGCAAATGTGGAGCTCATCAAGGTTTGAAAGAACCAAAATTAAGGGATGCAATGAGGAAGCTGTAGGACTGACTACAGAGTAAGAGAAAAACCTGACAGAGCAGGGTCAGAGAGCCTAGAGGATGAGGATGTTTTTCTATTTAGAATCAAAGGGAATGTTATAAAAGGGATGGGGGGAAAAAAAGGTAATGGGTGTAGCTTTTAGATACCATATTAGAGTATATAGCCAAGAAGAACCTGAGACTGTCCAAGTATCTAAATTAAAATTTCAGAGAGCTCCAAGCACAAAAAAAAAAAAGAAATTTGCCTGGAGGTCTGACCTGACTCCAGCAAATGGCTGCACTTAACTACTGGGGAGCATAAACAAAATTGTTTAAGACAAGAAGGTTAAATGCAGTCTTCACTCAAAATGGGCTTGGTGATGAATATCAGCTCAAGACAACAGAAAACCTTATTTGTTCTACTTTTCTTCTACAACTTTCACCTGTACGCTTATCATCAAACTCTTGAGATGCATCTTAGACTGTTCAGGAAGTCATAAGAGTTAGCAAAGCCTTTTTTCTGCATAAGGATAGTTCTCAGAATCCTCTTCAGATGTGAAAACAAAGAGACTGCAAAGCATAGAGCTTTCATTGATTGACCTTATAAATTTTTTCTGTTAAAAATGGGCATATCAATTTGGTGAAACCCTTTTGAAAGCCCACTGAAAACCAGCTCGTACCACCTTTTTTGGAAGTTGAACTGGAGTTGACGTAGCCGGTAAAAATACCTGAATCAATTTGGTCAAACATATCAGAATTCCACTGGCACACAGCAGGGATGGACTTGATCTACTGTTTTGACACTGTAATTATCTGCTACCTGATTTATCATCTAACCTTTATAAGATATGACAATGCTCACTGATCAAACATAGCTATTTTCAACCAAAAGAGGTCAAAATCTTTTGTTCAGTGCCTGGCTAACCAGAACTCATTGTATTAGTATTCTGACAGTGGCCCATCAGCAGAGCAGCATGGAGGGGAGCAGTTGTTTTAGTTTGAGTCCACTTTGTGTTTCTTAGCCCCAAGCATTGCCTCCAGCCACTTGCACTTCCTTAAGAGGATTATTTGCTAGTGGTAAGTTCTTGAAATAACATCAACATAATGTGATGCTGTTGCTTTTGCTTAGGAAAAGAAGAAAAGTTAATGACCAGGCGTATAACCAGGAGGGATTACTGGTGTCATTAATATTTCTTGTATATTTCATGGCTTAAAAATAACAGCAGCAACAAGAGCAGAAATGTCTCAAAACTTTTTTAGTGCAGCCTATCTGGTCTTGGTCTCTCTGCCCACTTCCATCACCCACTTCCACTGAGTACCCTGGAAGTAGCATTTGGCTTCCAGCTCTACAGGCAACAGAAAGAGCTCTCAGAACAAAAATGATCCTTTGGGTTGACCCAGGTCAACATTTTCTCAGCGTTGCTGGCTAATTTAGCTTGCAGTTGGGGTCAGTTTTGGTAAAGACTAGATCACTCTGGGAAGTTTGCACTTATATGGGGACAGGTGTACCTCCATGAGAGCAGAGAGATGAACTGAAATCCTCCACTGTTCAGAGTAGTGCCCTGAATCACCAGTGGTCCTTCTTGGTCCATAATGTCTCTCAAAGAATGGCAATAGAGGATGCTGTTTTGGGAGGACAGACAAGTCTGAATTCTGTTTTCCTTGTCCTTGTCCTTTTCCTGAGCCTGCAGCTGCTCTGTTAGGGACTGTGGAGAGCACATTCCTGCCATAAAAGTGTTTGTGGACCTACAGAACACTTTGGCAAAGCAGTACAGCTTCAGCAGAAGAAAATGGGAACACATCACTATAGACCTCACAGCAGTCCAGTGGAAACAATTGAGTTTGGAACAGATTTGAATTAGAGGAAGAATTTGAAGTGTTGTCTCCCACAGTTCATGTGGCTGTACTGTCAGTTAAGAAGATTTGATCTGTATTTGAATTATTTGATTCTATTACTCCATGATTTACAGATAATATTAACATAGAAAAAGGTCAAAAAATCATCATGGATTGGGACTGGAAATCCAAATTAACATCCTGCTCCGGAAAAAACTTGTCCTTTCCATGTGCTACTTCCTCCTACATTCACTCGACACAGCCCTACAAGCTGTAGGCAATAATTCCTTTTCCATGTGATAAAAATTGTTTCTTACAGGAGAAACATCACATCTTTAATGGGAACTCTGTAATTATGTTCCAGGTGGGACCTTCATTCACTGCAGCAGGTTTTCAGCCTTCTGCACAGCACCATTACTCTACATCTTTGCACACTGCTCCCAAGATACCACCACTCAATATTAAAATAACAACTTTAAAAAATCTACCATAGACACTTTTATGTTCCTCTTAATATCATGACAGGAGAAACACAGTTTCCAGTGAACTTTTCCTCAGAAGGGGAAATAAGAGAATTGTAGAATAGTTTTGGTTGGAAAAGACCTTCAAGATCATCAAGTCCAACCAGTAATCTAGCACTGCCAAATCCACCACTAAATCATGTCCCTGAACACCACATCTACAGGTTTTTTAAATATCTCCATGGATGATGACTCAACTACTCCCCTGGGCAGCCTGTTCCAGTTCCTGACAACCTTTTAGGTGAAAAAAATTTTCCTACTATCCAATGAAAAAGTTCTGTTCCTATTTTATCAATAGGGAACCTGGAAGCCAAGCAGGCCGTCAAGAACTCCCAGCAAGGAGCTGAGTTTTCAGAATTGGTTGTTGATATATATGCTGGGGAAAACTCCAGATGTTAAAAGAAAAAAGTACACAGTTTTTTAAAAATGAAAATGCCTACTTACTGGTAGGTCACAAGGAACCAACTGATAATATGCAAAACTCACCATTTGAAACTGTTTGAATGGTCACCACCCCCATGCTGAGTTCACTGCTTGGAGAAGGAACACAAACAAGTATCCCTGCAGACAGAGTTTTTCTCAATTCCTTCCTGTTGTGTTATGAAAGTGATTTAGAACCTACTTTACAATGAGATGTTTCTGTCAACAAACTTAATGCTTTGAATATTGAGAAAACCAACAGAAAAGGGAATGAGAAGTGACAGAAATGGTCTCCCTGTCTCTCCCCAAAACCAGTTACTGGTGGGCTGAATGTGGGTTTGCACACACACTCTCAGGAACGAGCCTGGAGGCTCAGTTTGAAGTAGGTGCATAGCAAAAGCAACACAAGTATGGACAAATCCTGCTTCTTGAATTTTACATGTAATTTTGGGTGCACTGTAAAACAAGCCTTCAGCTGAAAGACGTGTTGAAACCCAAAGTCAGCGACTGATCTGGAAGGCTGTTGTCCAGCACAAAGTTAGCCAGATTTGTAGATCTGTGTAAAACTACTGAGAGATAAATCACATATGTACCTACACAGTGAGTCCAATCTATTCACAGTGGGCATTTGGAGTCTGCCCCAGAAAGCATCAGACTGGCCAAATAGCAATTTTCATCAGTCACCCCGTGGTTTCTCGTCTGCCCCTCACAATTAAGGGTCAGGCTTCTTTTGTTTCTCCAGTGCTGTGTGAATGTCCCCTCCTGTCAGCATGAGCATCCTGACCCTTACACTGGGAACTGCTGACCAGCCCGGCCAACCTGGCAGCTGAAATGATGGGTCAATAACCTACTGGTATGCATCTGGCAAGTATATCTGTACACTGTCTGCTACATGAAGTCCAAAGGACTTCAGCACAAGTCAAAGAGCTCCTACCTTGTCAGCTACTGGGGGATGTTCTTCTATAATTAGCTGATGGAGCTTGTAACTTGGGGAAATGTGAGTTTTGCCTCTGCTGCAACCTTTTTTCCGCAGTGCCTCAGCACAAAGACTGGCTACTTTACTGCAATATGAAAAATCTCCAAAGTGCTTGAGAGCTGGTACTACTCAAATACAAGTAGACACCCTCTCCCTAGCATCAAAAAGTTACAAAATCAGCTCCTTGACAGCCATTCAGAGGTACTTTTGTCATCACTTTGCACTGGGGAAACTGAGGCATAGCAAGCGTGGGTGACTAGCACAAGGTCATACACGCCTGTGGGAGTTCTGGGAATAAAGCCCAGAAGCTTCTGGCATATTGAGACACAGGCATATATTTCATACTGCCTTGGCAGGCTGCGGATGCTCTCCTCTCCTCCCCGCACTCAGTGTGCCACAGAAACAGCCTTTGTTCTCCCTAACTTGCTTCCAAATGTTTCAAACATCACTTCTGCTGTGAACTGTAAAACTTGCATTCAGTCTCTATGGAGCATTTGTCCAGCCAGTATGTGGCTGTTGCTGCTTATTGCTAAGCTGGATTTCCTCTGATCCTAAGAATTTGCAAATTTCTAGATCTTTGATAGGGATATGGGGTCAATCTGCAGAGCTTGTCCTAACATTTTTAGTTACCTTTGGTCCATCACAGAGACCCCCCCGCCACAAACAATGATCACAAAGAGACCTGCTTTCAATTGCTTTTACCAAAAATGTTTAATTCTGGTTATAATTATAATAATAACGGTAACAATAATTATCATAATAACTGCTATCTTAGGCTGCATGTTGCTGAAAATCAGTGGCAAAAAGATACACCAGCCCATTAGCAAATCTTTGAGCCACATGAGGGTCTTGAGCTCTGTTTTTATTATTAAACTGCTTATGGGATGAAACCTGGGCTCAACACAGGTCAGGTCTGAAGAAGGAGGAATTCGGTGTGCATCTAAGACAATGTAGCGCCACAGAGTTGTGGTTTAATAGCCATTAAACTCTTTGTGGCCTGGCTATTACTTTTATTTCTTGGAAGCAAGTCCTGACCTTGAAAGTTGTGTAAACACAGAAGGTGTACAAAGACGTCTCTCCCAGCTCCCCTCTTGCCCTGTGTGCAGTACCAGGGATGGTATCACACACTCTCCACACACTGTTGATAAGCTGAACTAACAAGATGAAGAAAATGTGCCAAACCCACAGAGGGAAATGAAAATCAAATCCCCTTTCCTGCATCAGCGTCAAATTTTTATTTCTTGACAAGATAGGAGCTCGGTGGAAGGGAAACGAAACGATTAAAAAACAGATAAGAACTAGACAGAAACTGCATATCCAAGTCATCCACTGCCCTCCCGTGGCTGTGTGGAAAGCATCTCCAAAGCACTCGGTGGCAAAGAGCCTCATCATCTAAACTATATAAATACATTTCCAAAATTAGCAGATCATCTTTAGATTGTCTTTCCCCAGTATTTAATGCTTGACTGCTGCCTGAAAGATTGCTTGTAGCTTAAATAATGGTAGAATATTAATAAATAAATAAGGTATGTTGTGTATGTAGTAGTAGGACTCTCTGAGATTAACCCTGTGTTTTTCTGTAATAGAACACAAGGTGTCCTGAAAAATTCCTGGATGGAGCACAGATAGGATTGCAAAATCTTACTTATTTTCCAGTGGTGTTGCCACACGGGCAGGAATGGTATTGTCAAGTGTGTTGGAAAAGTTATTTTGTGGCTTTTGGTTCATCAGCCTTTTCAGTGTGGTGTAATTGTTGTCAACAAATGTATGATCGAGGTATAAGAGATGTAAAGCAATACTAAATCAAAATTACAATGTTTTTCCGAATTCCTGCTCTTTGCTTGAGCTGCTTCCCACTTTCATCTACCAGTAAGCTACAAAGAGTTAAATTACAGCCACATTGCTGACACTGCACAGGTGAGTCTTTTTTCTATATAAATGATGGGAAGATGTGCTGTCACTACAGAGGTGAGTGCTGAAGGTCAGGTGAAGGACAGGTTACTGACAGGGGCGGTGTTGGCGCATATGTGATAATTAAGGGACAGCTTCTCTGATCCAGATGTCCCCATGATGGGGCCAGTAGCAGGGGAATCTGGTGGCAGGATGTTCCATTCTGCCCAAACCTGTCACAGCCACCCTGGTAAACTCAAGCTGTCATAGCCACCCTGGTAAACTGGAAGCTTCTGCTGTGAAAGCTGTTGTGAGGAGACCCTTAAGCAAGGGGACAAAAGGGGAATTTTGAAGGACGTATGATTTTTCAATTAAAAAATGGCTCCACAGTAAGTAGCTGACACAGGGGAAGGTGGAAGGGCCCTGGTTTCCTCTTCACTAGAGCTCAGATGGCTGAGTTGGTGACAAACAGAAAAGCCTGGAGGCATATTTTTCAGCACAACATAGCATCTCCAGAAAGCCAGTACACTTGCAAGTACAGCCACCACAAAAGGAAGAGTAGGTGACCAGGAACTGAAAATAAGAGAAACCAAGGGGACATTTGCCCATGCAGGGATCCAGGAGGCATCCAAGCATGCTGGCAGTACTGCACTACCACCAGGAATCCATCAAGGAAAGTAAGCACAGAAGAGGTATCTGCTAAGAAATTATTTGGGACTCAACAGGAACCTTCCCTGCATTTGACAGCAATTGATAAACAAGGATTTTGCAAAAGGAGGAGAGGCACAAACAACAGAATTATGTACATTGCCCTGATGCATAAATACTTCAAGATTGGACAGAACACCTCATTTCTCTCTTCTAGTAACAACACATAACTAAAATCAACAAGAGTGTCACACAGGCAGCCCCTTGAAGAAAAAATGTCAGGGTATTTTTGCTGCTTCTTTTAGAAGATCTCTTCAGACCCCTTTTCAGTTTTCTCCAGGAAAGAAAACAAGACTATATAGGGGGGAAATGTTCACAGCTGGATCCTCTCCTGGTGAGACAGCATCCTGCACGAGCAGGAGGGTGCAGATCAAGGTGTGAGGGAGCGGGCAGCTCTGCTGGAGACTCCTGAGAACAGCCAGGAGGAGATTGAACTGCAGAAGAAAAATGAAGGCAAAGAAGATAGAAGCCCAACCTCAGTCATCCACAAAGGTGTTTTGTTGAATGCAAAGCGGACGATCTGTTGCTGCTTCCTCCAACGTGGCTGCTAAAGAGGGAAAGTAGAAAGTAGGGAGCACTGAGTGTTTTAGAAACACTCAGTATATTTGTGTTGGATGATGTAATTGTGTCACTGAAGCTCGTGGAATGATTCATTTGGTTTAAATATTTTAACTGGCTGACTATATCCTGCTTAGGATGAAAAGGCTGAAGGAGGGAAAGAATCAGCTCTCTAAATTACAAACGTCTTTCTCTCGTTTGGAGATCTGGATAAATAAAAACCAATATTTTCAACAGATATGGAATAAAATTCTGGGTAAACTAGGCCAGGAGAGGGGCATCTGAGGGGTCTGACGTCTCCAGTGTCAGTCAATCCCTCATATCTATTTTATTTCATTCACATGTCACAGAGAAAAAACATTTACTTACCTAACAAAGCTTCATTTGCTTATGTTTGCAGTGCCCTGATGACATGAGCTACCCTCAACTCCAGTACAAAGGCAAAGAGGTTTAGATTACAGTTAAAAACAGCACTTCTGTTTGAGGGAGATTACACACAGAGCACGAATGAAAAACCAGCTCAACGGAGACTTTGTTGGTCCTCTCCTTATCCAGGGCATTGTTATACGAGATCAAAATCAGGGTGATTGACGCCTAAGTTGTCATTTTAACCCCAGCACAGGAGTTTGGGGATGTGCAATTAATAAGTGGCCTTGGTGCCTCCCAGCAGCAGGGAATTGGATAAAGGGCCCAGTATAGGGTTGCTGCTCAGGTCAGGGCTTCCTCAAACTGTTTTCCCTAAAGAATATTTTTACTTTGAAGCATCTTCCTGTCTTGAATCTGGACAGAAGCAGGAAAGTTTAATAATATTTGTAAGCAGAAATGCTGCAGGACAACTTGTTCATGCTTCAACATTTTGTGCCTTGTGGACTGGTGGTGTGCTTACAGAAAGGCTGTCCCAGAGGGCAGCATTTAGCAGGCTGCAGGGAAATAATCAAGGCAGAACAAATTACTTGTGTGTCGTCTTGAGTCATTCAAGACATGTTTCCGTATCATGAAATTTAATCATCAATGTTTGTAATCAGGGCCAGACAAATTAAGATTTTATAAACATGTCCACCTGAATGTCAAGAATTTTATTTACAATTTCCTTCCTCACCCCAGTTTCTTCTTTCCTCTTTCCATCTCCTCAGCCACCAAAAGACAGTATACTGCCTACAGACAAGATTGTACAGTACAAGATTGTCTGTAGAGCTGAGAAACGGTTTAATTTAGATGATGAATGAACCTCTTACTGACTTAAAATTCAGTGAGACTAGTATGCACCTATAGTTGTGCAAGTAAAAGTTGTCATAGAATCTCCCAATGTTTCCTCCTGGTACTCAGGAAAGAGCACCTCAGGAGAAACGTCAAACAGCAGCAAATCCAGAAGGTTCTCACCTTTATTAGCACGGAAAGTGCTGGATCTTAAGATAATCTGATAGAAGCCATGCTAAAGCCTTCAAGACACCACCAAGCCTAGGAGGCTGATTTCAGATTGCTAGATGTTTACCGCAAAATCTACCTGGTCTCTTTGCCAGCATTGGCTGCTTCAAGGAATGGACTGAACCACCATGGTGATAAATATCTAAGCAAGTTGTTTCATACAGACTTCGTGAACAGGAGCTGGCCTGCTGCAGCCACTTGATCTCTATTGACAGGTACCATAGTGTTAAATATGATGGAGACAGCCTCCTGTGGATCTCAGCCCTCTTCTTCCTCTCCAGGTCACAACCATCAGGTTTGCATTTGTAAATAATTGCTTTTCTTCTGCATCCTCCTCCTATAGATAGCTTCTGGTTAATTCCATTTGCTTAAATGTTTGCTATTTTTTCACCACCAGCTGCAGCTCTTTGCCAGTGTGTATCACAGTTATGGTCCTTTCTGACATTTGCCTAACCCTGTCTGGCTAAGGTTAAATGTGTGTCTAAAGCACACTGAAATCTATCTATGAATTTTAAAAATATATAGTAATAGACAAGGCAAATCATGACTAAGTATTTAACTTGTACCCATCTTCTTAGCCACCTCCAAAACCATAGAGAGATCAGTTAGCAACTGCACCATTCATTACTGTTTGTCGTATTTTTAGGCTCATTGTAAAAGCACTAATATTTTCAAAGCTTTCAACAAAAGGCTGAAGACTTCATTAACAACTTATCTAAGGGATTTGATATTGTGAAGCACTTCATTAAGAAGGCTTTAAAAAGATTGTTGTTCGCTCTGACTCTCTGAGTAGGTTCCAGAATTATCTATTAGAAAAATTATTTATTTATTATATAAGCATATTTAGTCACTTTTTCCCCCTATTCAGTTACTATTTGCTTTTGACTTCACAGCAAGAAGCAAATTCACTGAAAATAGTGATAGCAGCTACGAAGTCTTTGTGCCATCCTCAAAACTTTTATGCCTTAGCTTTCTGGAGGATTTTGGCAGCTGGTTATGAGCTACGATGAAATCCAGGTGCTTCCCAATTCACATTCCTTAGGACACATGCATTAAAGTAAATGTAATCTGTTACATTATTTTAATGGGAAGAGCAAGGTTGGGGCTGGCTTTCAAAAGATAGCTGGGAGAATATTTACTATGCAGATAGCACTAAGTCTGAGAATGCAGAACAGCTGCAGTCCCACCTTTAGAAAGTGTAACAGTACTTTAGAGATGAAATATTATAGGAAAGTTCTCAGGTGCTGTAGGAGGAAAAGCATGAACTGGTCACAACTTGCACAACAAGTCAGGAGAAAGGAAGTTTCACCCTCTGCTTTTTCAGGAGGAAAAGGTGCACACATTAGAGAGCCAACTGCTTCATAGATTCTTTCAGGTTGGAAAAGATTCTTGGGATCATCGAGCTCCCACGGTGCTGCTTTCTTCACCAGCAAAACTCCACATTTTCCCCTTCTGAATTGTTCTGTGCCAATGAAGCAGCGATGGGACCAAGGATGGGGCTGGGAGCAGGGAAGCATTGATGTAGGGAGAACTTTCCCTATGTTCAGCTCCCTGTCTCCCAAGTGGAAGTGAGCACGTTGCTCCAGCTCTGAGCACTTCGGATCCTCCAGGGAGCAATCACCTTTCCCTTCTCTGCTGGCTGCCTCTGTGACACTGTACTCACAGCTTAAAAGAGGTGTTGAGAAGCCCCGCCAACGAGAGCTACGTTAGCATGCAGTGAAGTTTGCACACTGAATAATTATGGGGGTCTTTTTGTCACAGCAGATCATTGTATGCAAGTTACAGCAATTCCTCTATGTGTAGATGTAGTTGACAAACCAGAGCTGCTTATTTGTAATAACCATGCTTCGGGTGACTCCCAAACAAATGCTGCCCTCAAAGTGAGAGTGAAACATGGCCCAACCTTAAAGCCTTTGTGCCTGGCCAGAGAATACTGAGCTCCTTTCCTTATTGTCAGTAAGGGCAGCACATCCCCAGCTGCAACAGCTTTTGCTGTGGAGGAGAAAAAAAGAGCCTTTTCCTGGTGACACCCCACGCCTCTTCTTTCCAAATCTTATTATCTTGGTGTCATGTTTCCCCTTCAAATAATTTCCTTCCTGTTTCGACAAACCAGGTTCTATTTTAGACTGTAAACTTCCATGCTAGAGTAATCAGCACTTCTCTAAGACCCTCTAACCCACATAAAGTGGCACCCGCTAAGAATGTTTTTGATACCTACTGCTTGCTTGTGTCTTTCCATGAGCCCATCCACCTGCTCTTCCTATATCAAATTTCAATTTCTTGCACTTAGTTTCAAGGCTCTTGATGACTCTGTCTTTCTAGACCTGTCTATTACTGCATCTCAACAGGGATGTTGTGAAAATAAGCTTGTTAGTATTTTTGAAGCACTCAGAAACCATGGTAATGACTGCCACAGAGCAGCTCATGAGGAAATTAATCATATTGTTGCCACTGTAGGGCTTGAATCCTGTGCAGTAAATAAGGCTTGGGGGTCACATTGCAAATGAAATCACCACCAGCTCATTTTTAATTCACCAGTCTCTACCACCTGCATGAGATGAAGCAGACATCTTAAGGAAAAAAAAAAAAAAAAAAACTGAAAGAACTCAAATCTGCAATTCAACACTTATGCAAAAAGATGTGGCATTGAAACTACACAGGCAATTGAACTCTGGTATTTCCCAAATGGCTCACAGCCTGAAGTTGCCTGGAACAATTTCTCCTGACTGCAACATTACATCATTTCCCAGAAAAACTACCAAATCAGAGGCCATGGCTAGGCTTCCTGTTTAAGACACAGCTGCTTGAGGGTGGGATTCAGCCTGGGATTAAAAGGTGTTGATTTAGATTTAGATGTCCCACCGTAGGGTCAACTCATGAGCTAAATGCCCATCTTCCACTGCCACCCACAGAGATCTGGGCTGTGCAGTCCATCCACTGGGAGCAGATCAGCTCCTCCAAGAGCTGACAATTCTGCTGTGCTGGGAAGCCCCAAGCTTCAGGGATCAGAGCAGAGCTCTGTGGATTACAACATAGATGTCTAGAGATGCCTAAGAAGGTCTTAATATAAAATCAAATATACATGGCCAAATCCAGAGACAAATATTGAAATAACAGACGCTTGAATGTCTTCCTCCTCTCGCTGCTGATGCATCTCTTTTTTTCTGGGATTGGAAACCTCATAGCAGGCAGTCTGAGCCTCTGAAGAACACTGCATGGAAGGACTCCTGCTGCTTAGATTATTTAGGTTCAACAATGATACAAACACTGAATCATACCACGTTCTTCCATTTTTTCTCTTTAAAGTGGTTATCGAGGGTGGATTCAGTTGTCCAAACACAGCTATTTTAGCCATCAATCCAGATGCTCTAATGTAGTCTATCTGGCCTCTGCAGCTCCTGGTCTCAGGTCTCCCCTGGATGCTGCTAGCCAGTTCTGCACAGATTCCCCAGATCTTTTAGGGCATTTCAGGAGATACTGGGCACCTAACCTGGGGCAACTGAACCCCAGCCTCACAACAGACATCAGAGTGGGGACAGAGCAGGCACAGGGACTTCTCATCAGCTGCTATTAAGAATTTCACTGGAAAATGAAGGATATTAAAATCATAGAAGAGTTTGAGTTTGAAGGGGCCTTTAAAGATCATCTATTCCAACTCCCTCGATTAAGAAGGAACAACAGTCCTGACCCAGATCTGGCTGATGACTGAACAGCTTTTTAGGAAATGTAATTCCATACATCCCATTAGGATGGCATCCTGTGGCACCTCACCCACCTCTGTCTCCTCACACTGAAAACACAAATGGTCTCACCTTTTAGGAAGAGCTCTCTGGAGTAAGGATCAGGTTTGGTTATGATTGACCAAATTCCTTCCATCAAGGCTACAGTCAGCAGCTGCATGTGCACACATGGCCCAGAGATTCTGTACAATGTCCAAACTATACCTCATGTGGCATAATTCAAAGGTTTTTACAACTGGTGGTCAGAGCTTGAGAGTATTTCACCGAGACAGCAATGCACTGGAAAGGAGAGAGCTGAACTCAACTTTGGCTGCCAGCTCTTCTGAGCTTGCAATATTTAATATTTCAAGGCCTGTATTTCATCCAAGATACATGTTTCTGACCTCCATGTTTATTGAATACATTGACATTTTTAGCCTTCATGGGAAGAAGTCTATAAGTATCAACCTCACCAACCATAAAACTGTAAGGCAATGAAAAGAGAGAAAAATCTATCTGGAAAGGTACTACAGGGCTGGGCCAAACTTGGGGGGTTTTTGTTGTTGTTTTTTGGGGTGTTTTCTATGTTCAAGTAAGTGAAGTGCAACCATCTTGTAATGCTGATGTCATCACTCATGAAGTGGGATTTGATGCCAAGCTTCTGCAAGGCCTGAAGGCACCTGTGTGTAGTCTTGAACATTTATCACCTGCATGCTGTTGCCTGGTATTCCTTCCAGCAAGGCCACATCTCCTGTCACACAGCCCCTAGGTGCCATTCAGGGAAGATTGTTAAAGTCTACCTAAGGACTTTTACTTGCTGAAAAGTTTCAAAACTAGCCAGCACTGTGCTTTGGGCAAAGACCTTAAAGTTTACACACTCCTCTGATGGAGTTCCCTTCTCAGGATTATCTGTTTTCATGCTTGTAGTATTAGCCATGAAATATAGAGGGAGGGGAACAAGGACCCTCCTCATGCCCAAGTTTAAGTGCAGTCTTTCCTCCTGTGCTGGTCCCCAGAATTCTTCCTACAGAATTAAGGGAAGAGAGAAGCAGTGACAGAGTGACCCCATCCAAATAACACTGGTGGCTGAAGTATTTGCCTGCAGAGATGAGAGTTTAACCCAGTGGCCATTAAAGCTTCATACACTCCCTGCTCTCACACTCCAGAGTCCACACCATTAGTTCACAGCTCTACAGAAAGCACAGACACATTCAGAATAAGGACATGAACCAAAAAAGGTATTTTAGATCCAATAGTTATACTTTACACACCAATGACATACAGCATAAAGACAAAATATACAGATTTTCATATATACAGATACATGGATCAATACAGTGCACAATTTAAAGTTATGTTACAATTAAGTGTACAATTCTGAATATGGCTTTATAAACTAGTAGTTATAACAGTGCTAAAATAATGTATGTCTCATGTAAGTTTATAGACAACCAACATAATGCAGCTACAGCATTGAATTCCTCATTTAGCAAGGTGCTGCTTCATTTTGTTAGTTAAACCCTGTGCATGGCATCTAGCAGGATATATCCCTCCCCCCATACCTATCCACACATACTTTATTCTTGCCATATTACATGTCCCAGTGATTAAAATTTTAAGACTTACTTTCTTCAAGTATCTTGAAAAAATAAAAACCTGTAAAGATTAGGTCAAAGAAAAAAGTTAGATGTGGGGGAAGAACACACACAAACATAGTGCCCAGTGAGAATATCAACACAATCAGTGAAGCCCAAAAATGCACTTGGTTTGTTTGCTTGTTTTTTCAGAAGAGCTTATAAAAACAAGGGTCACATTGCATATGCCTTACTGCCCAAAACCAAATTTTTAGACAGAGGAGTAAGAGATTACAGGTCACCTGGAAGCTCGAGTGGAAGCTCTGCCTGCCCCCACTGAAACAAATGATACTTTTGTCACCGGCTTCAAAGGGGACAGGATTTCATTTGTTCTTCAGAAGCTGAACACCACATCAGCTTTAGTTTGTTGAACTGAAAGTGGAAATCATTACGTGAAATCCTACAATCTGTTCCATGCACAACTCAGCCTAAATGCCCGTAATGATGTCTTTTGGCCTCAAAAATCTCGCCACGGTGCTACCAGTTGCTACTTGGTGCTACCAGCTTAGCACTGTAGTGACACATTGATCATTTGCATGGGTTGAGATTACTGTTGAGATAGGGTTGAGACACTCTGTATCTTTTCCAAACTCTCCAGGGAGCTGCAGGAACCTCTGCTGAGAAATATAGAACTACCCTAACATGAAGTAGAGAAGGAACACAAAAAAAGCCCTCCCCGATGGACATATCAAAGCCAGGATTGCCCCAAACCACTGAGACAGAGCTGATTAGTGGTCCAGCACCTCTCCACTAAGGGCAAAGCCTTAAAGACAAGAGTCACTGGCCTGAAATTTACATCTCCCTCTCCTGCTAGAGACCCATCTGGTACAGGAAGATGGAGAACACCTTTCCTCAGCAGGAGCTGGCCACAAGAGCCCACATTCACTGGTGAGCTCAAAGCTGAGCTTGCTGCAATCCTCTGGAAAGGGGCTGAATTCCAATGAATCCTTGTCCCTCATCACCAGGAGGCAAACAGCTCTGCAGTGTGGGCATGGGATGGCAGCCTGCTGGCAGCCTCACCACAGCCACAGCTCCTGAAAGGAGTCCCTGCACTGCCTGCCTAGCACCAAGAAACACACACAGCACCAACACCCTTAGCACCCAGCAGCTGCTGAAAACCATCATGGTCATTCAAAGTGTCCTGGTTTGGGCCAGGATAAAGGTGATTTTCTGGTTTGTACTTTTGCTTTCAGCTAAGTCTCTTGTAAGTAGTTGCACTTGCTGAAATTAACAGCAAGTTTCTCAGACAGTGTCTGATTCTAGGACTGATAACACTTGATGATTATAGTTACAGCCAGAGACTGGTGTGCAGAGCCAAGGACACTGCTCAGCTCTGAGGAGCATTTTACCCTCCAGAAGGAATAAGGAGGTCCCACCTGAAACCCTCCTTTGGGGAGGATCGGACAAGATAGATGCCAGAATTGACCAAACAGAGTATTCCATCCCATACACGTCATACTCAGTATAAATTTGAGGGATCACAAGGGTCAAACACTTCCTTCCTTCTTCCTTCCTCCCTGCTTCCTTCGGCATCCTGGGAGGATTCCATCCATTCCTCTGCCTGTGGTCCTGATCCCTGCCAGCCTGAATCTGTGTGTTCCTGCCTCCAGCTCCCAACTGCTGCTGACCCCAGGATTCCAGCCTGGACTTTCCCAGGGTTGCCCTGCAGCCTCGGTGGTGACGTGAGAGTTACTGGGGGAAAGGGGAAGGAAAATGCTATCAATTTTCCTGTATATTTGTATATATTTAGTAATTTTTTCCTCTTTATCATTACTGTTTCATTAAAGTTGTGTAGTTTAGTTTCCAACCCATAAGTCTCTCTTCCTTATTCTCTCTCTTTTCTTTATCAGTGAGGAGAGAGAGATATATATATAAATCTGTTATTTGGTTTAAATCTGTTATTCAGCCAGGCCAGTGTTAAACCATGACACAAAAGTACCTTTGGTCCTCTGGGTCCATGGGGTTAGACATCACTTGTGTGCTCCTCTGGGTCACAGCCACTGACAGGTGTGGCACAACTCACACCTACACTAAAGATAGATACATATATGCATTTCCATAGGTGAGCTACTGGGCCACCCACCATCGTTCTGCATTTAGAGAGCAGAATTTGTTTTATTCTGATCACATGCCTAATTCATAATTTTGCAGTATTTCAGGGTAGGGGAGGGGCTAGGTTAAATAGCTACTTGTCAGAAAACAGATTCAAGTTCTTCAAACATCTAAGGACAGGACCCACTTCAATTCATCCCCTGCCACAGAAATTTCACTTGGTGAGCTGCCCTGCATAAATCTGCACATAACACACTTTTCCAGCAGGCAGTGTTTTGTAAGGCTTAGTTTCTGACAGATACAGCCCTTTCAATGAAAACAGTATGAAACTGTCATGATTACTTGAGCAGACATCACTGACAAAAGGAAATTTGTGCCTGAACTGTTGCTGCAGAAATATTTCAGGCAATATTTTTTTCAAAGCGAATACAGATCTGGAGGGACACTGCCAAGGTTTTAAGGATCAAAACTTGTGACTTGCAGTGTTATAATTGGATGGGAACAGTCCTCCAGATCTGAAACATCGGGTTAGGTTTTTAAATTAAGAACCACATTTGTAGTATTTCTTTAGGACCTATATACATTCCAGCATCTGTTTCCACCACTCAGTAACAGTGAGCTCTGCTGACAGAGCCAATGAGTCCAACAGGGGGTAAACAAATCCCTTCTGACGTGACAGTGTGTTACAGAGTCAAACACTGCAATTCACATGGAAAAAAAAAAACAAAAAAGAAACCACAAAAAAAAAAAACCAAAACCACCAAAAAAAACCAAACCAAAACAAAAACAAAAACAAAAACCACACAAACCAAAAGAAAAAAACACAAACCAAAAGAAAAAAACACAAACCAAAAGAAAAAAAACACAAACCAAAAGAAAAAAACACAAACCAAAAGAAAAAAACACAAACCAAAAGAAAAAAACACAAACCAAAAGAAAAAAAACCCCAGACTGCTTCAAATCTAGCTATTGGAAATGCAGGGCTTGCTTTAAACTTCCATTTGGCAAGGAAGTAGACCAATTATCCATTCTCTTAAAGCAGCATGACTGAAACAAAGGCATTGCTTGGCCTCTGGTGGCATTTAGGGTAAAGTAACTGAGAGAAACCAAGAGGTCTCCTTGATGAGATGAGGGGTTGTACTCCAGCTCCTGCCCAGCTGCTGGAACAGCACTGTCCAGGCCACGGGTCCAGCCCATGTCCTCCTGCTGTGACCCAGCACTCAGCACCCTCCCTGCATCCCACCTTTTCCTCTCTCCCACCTGCTCTTTCCTCCCCTGTACCATCCAAGGGTCCTCGGCCCTATTTTGGGACAGGACAGATAGCATGGAGGAGCCTCAAACTAGTTCTCCTCCTGCCAGGACCATGTACCATCATCTACCTGAAACCAGTCCAGGGCCATGGCTGGGACCAGAACCAGATTTGGTTGCGATGCTCTCGGGGATCTCTTAAGACATCTGACCCTTGGGACAGGGGTCCTTGAACCCTTCCTGACACCACCCTGCTATGAGTGCCTGGCCACAGCAGTGGGAACCCCAGCCAGGAAAATAAAACTTTAGGTGGTCAGTGTCACATCAGACAGAAAATTGTGGCCACCTTCCCCTCCCAGTGCCAGCTGGAAGCAGTCATCCCAGCTCACCCACCAGGCAGCAGGCATCCCGTGCCTGGCCCAGGTTTCACTGCTGCAGACACACCTGGTGTACCCAGCACCCACAAACAACACACTTGGGACCTCTGGAACCCCTGCAATGGGCTTGCTTGCACTTTTGAGCAGTAAGGAAGAAACCAAAGAAAATAAAGATTCTCTCTGACTGTTTTCAGTTCTGCATAGCCCCTCAGCACCAAGATAAAAACTAAAAATAATCGAAGGAAAAAAAAAAAAAAAAAAACACTGCAAGACTAAGAAAACATTGCTCTTCTAGCAGAATTTTGGGAAGATAAAAAATCTGCTCTGTTCTTATTGAAGAAAACTCTTCTCTCTCCCAATGCAAACTAAAATGAACCAGCACTTTTTCACAGATGTTAAAAAAGCAATTTTTTAAAAACATTTTTTTTCCCCAGGAATATTTTGCCAAGCTGATCTTCCAAAAGAAAAAAAATTGATTAAAACTTGGATTAAATCCTTTGACATGGATCGAACAGCCACTATTTGTTTCTGCATGGGATAAATAAACCCAAGGATTTTCTACCAAATCTGGACAAAATACAAGACTTACATATTTGTAGACACCCTGTTTCCTAATTTAATCTGTCATGGACAGATCTACCTTCTTGTGCCCTATTCCTGTGCTTAGTTTCCTGAGAACAGTCTAAATAACTGGATGAGATCCTCTTCCTTCCCAGTTTTGGTTCAATTTATAAATTATACATGCCCACAACAACAGAGACCACTGACTGGAACGTGGCTCTATGGATGTGCCTGAGGAATTGAGGAAACAGGTGCAAATTCACACCCATCTCAGATCACACTAAAGTTCTCAGCTCTTGCTGAAGTGAGTCCCATGCACAAACAGATCTGGGAACTCACTGCAGATGTGTGTCCTCCTGCTTTCAAAGCCATGGTTAGCTCAGAGTTTCCCCAGAGAAAACACTTTCCTCTGCAGAAGACACTTCACAATATAAGAAAGTGAAGTATTACTTGAAACCTGGAGTTCTTTCAAGCTCCAGACTATTAGGACTACCAACAATTAGCATCCTGAAGCAGCTGTCTACCCTGTCTACTCCCAGAATGTAGGGTACAACCAACACATTACAAACATTTTACTGAGAGATCATGAGTCATCTAACTCACTGAGTCTTAATTAAAGTAGTTTTAAACAGACCACCATCCAAGTCTGCAGGCAAATACCCAATTTCATATGCATGTTCACAAATCCCACACCTGCCTATACGCTCTATGAGCTTTATCTGTACTGAAGACCAACAAGTCATGGCCAAGCAACACTGATGTCCATGCTTTCCTTCCAAGTGGTGAGTAAACCCTATGGATTCATTCTCACCTCAAACCTGTGTTATAGGGAGACAGGGACAAAATGCATGTCAACACCTGTGGAATCATTCTAGATTTGGAGTTCCAGGTTTGTGGATGTGCTGTCAAAGGTGCTTTAAAATCCACCCCAGTCACTCTTTCATCAGCACCTGGAATCCCCACAGAGAGCAGTGCTGACTCAGCTCCTATCTCAACCCCCTGCCCTGCACTGGCTTTAGGGATTGTGCACTGGAAGCCAGCACAGTGCCCAGCAGCACTCACTGAAGCACCTTCCTAGGCTTGGAACACATGCTCCATTTGCCTGCCTGGGCCAACATCTTGTATTTACACAGCATCACATGCCTAGAAACACCCCAGATCTCTCTGCATGCTGCATGGGCTTGACGTGTCTGTTGGTAGAGAGCACAAAGCATCCACTGCTGAGATGCACCAGGCTTTAGTAACAAATCCCAGTTCTTTAGCCTTGCCTAGCAATAGCAGACAGCAGCCAGTGGCAGGAAGTAAAAATGTTGTAATAATAATAATATTTCAAAAACACAGCAGAAATTTAAATGCCTGAGGCAGGCTTTGGCCAACACACATTTCAGATGAGTGTTTGGGAGATAATATATTAAAACTGACATTTCCCTTCTGAATAAAAATATTCTACACTAGTGATTTCAATCTTCTGCAAAGAACATGAAACACTAAAAAGTTCCTTCTGCAGGAATACATTTTCCTCCTTCTTTACCTGACTGTCTCAGAGAGAACTCGGAGCAGTTCTTTCCTGCAGTCACTGTAATAACAGGCACACAGAGTGTGAGTAGCTATCAAATAAAATCCCTAAAACTCTGCCAAATCAACACAGCATCAGTTATTTTCTTCCATAGGAGAGAGGTGTGCCAGTCATGCCTCTTCCATTTTTGCCTACACCCCACTCCTGTAAAGACAAGATATCAATACAAACCAGCTCTGGCAAATGTTCCCAGAGGTCTGTCTGACCTGGTTGTGGGATTTGGTTTTTAACACGAACAAAAATGTAGATTGAAAGGTCCTGTCATCCTCTAGAACTCCAGTCCATTCACATGTATTTTAAATAACTGTTTACCTTGGTTTCACCTGAACAGTTACACAACATGAGATTAGGTTGAAACAGCCCAGGTAGCATGTGACAGCTGAGTCAAGCACGATGGTCACTTCCAAAGTACTATAAACCTTTTCCTGATCTGGAGGAGAAAAAGAATGAGACTGCTCCCATGAAACAGCTTGTCTGCGAAATGGGAGATGCTTGTACACATCACTTGCATTGTTCATGATCTCTGTAGTCATCCATGTCCACATCTGAATCAAAGAGGGAGTGTCCAGTGTAATCTGTGTCAGGGGTCTGAGAAATACTGTTCCCTTCATCATCAAATGTTTCTGTCCTTGAATAAAAACTGAAGTCCTGCAAAGGGGAGTATGTCTTGCTTGCTTCACTACTTTCCTCAGATTCATACAGAGTGTTATCATCATCGTGGTGCCATTCTGGCCAAAATTTCCTCCTGATTCTTTCACAATACATAGCAAGGTTAATCAGTTCACCTGCAACAGAGCAAAACAGATTTCAGTAAACACATCCAGTCAAGAATGTTCAAACTTACCAGTTGATGCAGGAACACATTACAGAATCACAGAATTATTGAGGCTGGAAAAGACCTCTGAGATCATCAAGTCCAGCCTATGGCCTAACACCACCACACTGGCCAGACCATGGCATGAAGTGTCACATCCAGCATTTCCTCAAACACCTCCAGGGACAGTGACTACCACCTCCCTGAGCAGTCCATGCCAATGCCTGATCACCTTCTCCATGAGGAATTGCTTCCCGATATCCAACCTAAACCTCCTGGGATGCAGCTTCAGGCCATGCCTCTTGTCCTCTCACTAGCTGCCTGGGAGAAGAGCCTGACCCCACCTGACTAAAATCTCTCTTCAGGTTGTCAGCACTGTTTGGAAAACAAATTCTGCAGGTTCTTTCCAAAGAGGTTTAAAAACTCCAGGATTCCAGGAATCCTCTTAGCAGCCCTGCTTGCAACCTTCATGTAACTTAAAATACATATTATTAGCCTACATGTTATAAGAAAAGTTACACTGGAATGTATATAGCAAAATTACTATCCCGAATTTAACCTCTAAAGAAATAAAACAAGGCAACATACTAATACTGGAAGCTTTTCACAGTAAAATTCCTGCTTATTTTGCAGAAACCTGGTTTCTAAAGACAGAATTTGATCCTATTTATACATTTATCAAAACACAGTTAATTTGGAACGTTTTACCACCAGGTGGCAGTGTTGTCTTCAAGATAAATTAACATTTTAAAGTTTTTATAGGGTCACTGGCTCACCCCTAATGCTCTCTGCCTGAGTACCTTATACCTTATGTTTATACATACATGTATGCTTAGGGTGTGCTTAGAGAAGAAATTTTTAAAAGGGAATATATAGTATATATTAAAAGGCATGCCTATGTGAAACCTGCACACAAAACAGCATGAGTAAGTGGATGGGTACAGAGAATCATCCATCCTGCTTGGGTATTTACATCTATTACCATCTATTTATTTTCATCAGAGACATACTACTTCAGCAAACATAGCATTCCTTCTTGAAAGCCATGGACCCCTCAGAACGTTGTTCATGATTCCCCAGACATCAAGGGGAAAAATTGTGTAGGCAATACTTATGTCCTCATCTCAAGAATATTTTCCTCAAAGTTTTAATAAAGAGAAAGTCTGTGCCTCCCAGCTGTTGATTTGGTAGCTCTCTCTTGCACAGAAGAGTAGATCTACAGGTCAGATTCATTTCTTGCACATCTATTACACATCCTTTTCCTCATTAGCTGTTCACATTTTTCATACCACGTGGTTTTCTTCTGAAAAGGGATGCAAAGATACTTTCACATGCCTATACCACTCCACCGGGAAAAAAAAAAAACCAAAAATAAAAACACAAAAAAACACCAAAACAAAAAAAAACAAACAAACAAACAAAAAAAAACAAACAAAGAAACAAAAAAAAAAAAACAAACAAAGAAACAAAATAAAAAATGTGTGGAGAGGAGGGGTATGTTGGTTTTCAGTTCATGCAACAGCACAGTGACTCCCAAGTCAGGTTCAACCTTTTCAATATAATCAATAAAAGCAAAGGCTGTCATTTCAGTGGGAAAATAGCACTTGCAGTTCTAGTATCAATGAAACTACTCAGTTCAGCAGAATCTGGCTCATGGCCATGCTTCTGTCTTCTCATACTTTACTCAGCATTCACTACTTACAGGCACTTTGCTATGTTAAACATGGAAAAGATCTAGTACAGGGATAGAAACAATTACTGTATTGAACAGTAACGTGTGGAGAAAACAAACAAGAATTTTAAGAGCAAACAACATTACACCATACAAATGCTACATCAAAGGCAAGAACTGCCTATGATGCAATTGAATTCTGCAGTCTTCAGATGTTCTTGTGAGGTGCTGCAGGTTTAAGCAGAGCAAATGCCACCGTGGGTTTGTCATCAGAGATCACTTAAGTTTTCTCACCTTTGATCAGTCTCTCTGGTCGAGTCCCTGGAAGTGTCCACATTGCCTGTGCCAGATGTCCAAAGACAGTGGCATCAACAGTGGAAACATTTGGTCCCATTATGTACTTCTTGTCACCTGTAAATACAACAGCAAACATTTCTCAACTGGATGTCACTTCTCCTCCCATTTAAAAAATAAATGTTAAAAGATTCCTAGGGTTGTATCATTGGTGTATTTCTTCACTGAAATCATTTATCTGAAAAGGTTCACACATTCCAAGACAGGAATTCAATATTGAATATGGTTCAAAAGCTGTTGATAGGGTTCAGCAGGCAAAATCCATTAGTGCAGCCTTGCCTATGCTCACCACTTCTCTAACCAGGACAATTACAGAGCTAACATTGGCCAAGTAACTTCCTTTGCTCCTCTCAGCTGTCAGCACATACACACTGCAATACTTCTGCTGCATGTAGAATCTCCCCTGCAGTCAGCAGGTGCCTGAAAGCACAATTTTCTCCTTGGGCACAAACCTAAAATCACTCAGCCATGGCTCAGAATCACGAATGAACCTGCTGAAAGAAGCTGGTCACCCTGTCTCTTTCATGTGTGCAGATCCAGTTTCAGCTTACTCATCTGATTGCACAGAAGAATAAAATTTTTTAAAAAAAATTAAAAGAAGAGAAGTCAAACCCACATCTTTCCTCTTCCACCATTTGTTCAGGCTTGAAACCAATGCACCAGTATGACTGGAAATGACTGCTCAGAAATGACCTGCATCTCCAGAAGGAGGACACAGCTATGGGCAGGAGTGAACAGTTCCTCTCACACATCTCCAGTGCAGATCCCCCACCCCCAAACACTGGTTTTTACCTGGCAGGGACTAAACAGAGGCATGTCAGGCACACAAGTGGAAGAGCAGTTGCTTGAGATTCTCCTGGGTTAGAAGAGGGACATGTCTGCTCCACACCACTGGTCTGCTTGCCTCTATGGGCACCCTAATGCCATGATGGTCCTAAATGGCCACCAGAGCACAAAAAGATGGATAACCACCTAAGACAGGAAACCAAACAATGTTTCAAAGCCATTTTTTGCTAAGAAACATCCCGTATAAAGTTGTTTCCTCATCACAGACACAAGACCTGGAGCAAAGAAGGCACACAGGGCACACAGGTGAAATATGCAGGATGGCAGAGGTCAGGTTAGATGGCTGCACTGTTCCTGCCTCAGCCCAGAGTGCTATAAACTGTGAAATGTGGTACCTAACTAAATTCTACAAATCCAGTTATCCCATCTCCCCAGGACATTCTTCCCCTGCCCAATAGAACTTGCCTGTAATTCAGTAGGTTATTAAATGTTAGGGTTATTGAGTGAGTTTAGAAGAAGTGTTCAGCAGTAAAAATGCATCAAATTACACAGTACAGAACAATAAATGCTGTCATACCCCTGCAGTACAGTGTAGCAAAGCAGTGCTCAGGAACAACCAGTAACAATAACCTCCTCTTACCTGTCAGATGTAATTTTAACATGGAGTTAACTCTCCCCAGCTCTTTGACAGCTGCATTGATCTATTGTTTGAAAACTACGCACAGGGTAAATGTTGTGTCTTTTCAGTATTTATGTGAGGCCTGGCACCCATCCATCTTAAACACAGCTCAAAATTTGGTCCCCAAACAGCAGTTATTATGCCAACACTAGGAATTTACCACCATATAACCCGGTCTGAGACTCAATCCATAACAAGGCTGTGTTGGGAAGCAATATTGGCCATTTCCCCAATTGCTACAACTAAGGCATTCATCCCCCTCTTATGCACAGTGGTTCCCCAAGCACAACATCCCACATCTTCAGGTGCATGAAAACAAAGGGAAAGAGGACAGAGCTACAACTCCATTAAAGTGCAACCATACTGCCTACCTACCCTACAGCACAGCCTCTATCCACATTTCCTTCTACCAGTTCCAATCTGTTCCCAAAGCTTCCAGTGCAACTTTTCTCCAGAAGATTTTTTTGACAGACCAGATACTATCTCTCAGCATCTAGATTTAAGACAGATTATACAGGCATCCAGGCTGCCATAGTGCTAATAATCTCAAACATCTCCCTGCATCCTCTGGCTAATCCAACAGAAATAGAATCACCTGGCCACACTGGACTTGGATCAAGGTTGCACTGCCCAACAACTGGAGAGGATACAGCTCTGCTTTTTATAAATGCATGCACCAGAGGATTAAAAAGCATCTACTTCAGCACTGAGTCAAGAAACCCTAGCAAGAGAAATTTATGAGACCCATAAAAATGTGTCCATTAAAAAATGGGGAGCATTAAAGTAACCTGATATGCCTGATGACTGACAGCTTACAGTTTGGTATTTGCAGCTATTCTGCTTGACAGGCATAATTTTTAAGCTCTTAGGATTGCCCTTTTATTAATGGCTAAAATCTCAACCACTTCCTCTCCCAGAAAAACACATGGGCATATATACATGGAGGGGAATCTCACAAAAAATTTCTGTGCAGGCAATAGGCTGACTGACCAGCTTCTCCTTCCCCCTGTGAAACAGAAGCATCTCCAGTCAGGCTGGAAGTCCTCATCCTACATCCTGTCCCAGTCCCAGGATATTACCTGGAGGCCACAGTTATTAGACCTAACCATAAACAGCTGGCTGGAGAATACCTGAACATGCTGCTGTTAATGAAAAATCAAGGCAATTAAAGTAGAACAATCCACCAATAACCAAAATAGTAAATATAATGATTCATGTAACTGCAAACTGACTAATATAACATTTGTTTCAGAAGGGAAGATGAAAAAAATGTACAATATTCAGCTGGTAATGTAATAAAATAACAGTAATATCACTGATGCCCATCAAGGCTATTTTAAGTAGACAGAGCACAACATTCTCTTCGATAACCTGGAAGTAAAATAAAACCCTTGCTTGCCACATAAGTATCATACAATTCATAAAATTGTTATAGTAAAGAAAACACTTTATCCTTGAGGATTTCCACTGATTTTTTCCCACCAAAACCAAAAAGTAAGAGACTGCTTGATTATAGCATTTACCTTCACAAGGAGATGACCCAAGCCACCTGGGGATGGATGAAGAACTACAAGGAACATCTCTGCCTGCAGGCTGGAATTGGACAAACTCTGCTTTGAAACAAGTCAGATTTTGAACAGATTTTAATGGTGATTAACATCTGCCACCAATTACTAATGTAAGTGGCAGCCTCCACCTGCTGAAATATTGTAATTAAAACTGGGTGCCTTTTAGAAAGACATGCTTCAGCCAGAAAAGACACGGCCTCAAGACAGCAATTGAGCAGTCCAAGTCACACAGATCTGTCTAGACAATTTAATGATCCCTTTGAACTCAAAACTTTACAAATCTGAGTGTCACTAGAGACTACAGAGACAGAGGGATGAAGATTTCAAACAAGCAAACCAAGAGACTTCTACTTGTACTCAGGAACATGTTTTTTTTCTCTTGAAGGCTACAGTCTTGGCACACAGGTATGACTTGCTCCTGTAAGGGGGCTGGGACAGAAGCTGGAGTAAGTTTTTTGTTAACAAACAAAATGCAGCAGGGAAAAGCATTTACAGAAGAGCAGCTGTCAACAAATCTCCCCCTTGCCCATTGTGCCCGTGCATCATGTGTCTATCTTCTACCTTGCTCCCCATCCAGAAACCTGATACATTTGCTTCAGAAAACAAAGTTATAGAAAACCCTACACCACCCCATCTAGGTCCTCTGAAAATACATTCCTTTCCAAAACACCCTGAAGTTCAGAAGCATCTTCCTCCCTTCCTTCTTTCCTAGTAAGGATTCTGCTGGGCTCTTCTCACCTTGCTCCTTCAATCCACTCCATACGTACTATTTAGAGCATGTGCAATACCTTAAAAAGCACAGGGCAGGGAGACATCTGTCCTGTCCTGTCCTCCGCTCAGCCATCTCTTTTCAAGCAATCTAACAGGGAATAAAGCAGCCACACAGGTACCTCCGGGTACCTGTGACAATCTGCTCCAAAGTAACTCCTCAAAATGCAGATTTTACACAGAAGCACAATATGGTAAGCTCTCAGCAGACTAGAAGGTGAGAAGCACAGTGTAGACAGGTTTGGTACAGATTTCAGCCCAAGAAACACAACAGAAATGAGGCTCATGGGGTTTTAGCTAAGAGAGGTCAACCTTAAGACTAACCCTATGGGATCTACCCATGACAATCAAGAGGCCTAAAACCTGTATTTTGACAACACAGACCCAGCTCCTACTAGCAGCTTTGAATAAAGCTAACACCAACCAAATGCAACCAAGTCCAACTCATTAAAAATAACATCTGCAAAGGGTTTTCAAATGGCAGCCTCATAATGATTTCTCAAACAGCCATGAGTGCCATGAATAAAAAATGAGAACCCCCGAACTACAAGTGAGATGCTTAATGGGCAGAACGAAACACTAAATTCTCCTGAACTCGTACAGCAAAATGCTCTTACAAATTCACAGGTCATGTTCTCCTCCTCTAGATACAATTACCCAGTGCTCACAGAAGAAGGTCGTTGACCCCTCTAGAGACTTTGGTAGGAAACTGTGGGGAAAGAAACTGTGTCCCTGCCAGAGATGGCACTGAATGACAGCAGCAGCACAGGCTCCACCTACTGACAAAGCGAGATTATTTGCTTGAGTGAGACCAGGTGGCCAGGAAGCACTCACAGTCAATTTCACCCTGTGGAGAGTGGGATGTAAACAAACAGAAGGTGCATAATTCAATGAACATTACCCAGGAGGCTGGCTAGAGTCCTCATGTCCTTTTCCATCAGCGTGTACATCTCCTCCTCCGAGAAGCGGCCAATGCCGTGGCCGTACATTTCCCGCTTCACGATCCCTTTGGTCAGATGACAGAGGATCCACTTCAGCAAGTCGCTGAAGGGGCCGAAAAGTGAAACCATTTTTCGTGTCTCATGAAGATTTTCCACCCACTGACAATAAGCTAAAGTCCTAGAAGGATGCAAAAACAAGTTAGAGTGGTACAATATCCAGAGAGCCCATCCCCACCCTGCAAAGGCTCCCACCAGGATTAGACAGGGAGCTTTCTTAATGCCGAGTGCTCCCTGCCCTGATCACGGAATCACAGGATGGTTTAGGTTGGAAGAGACCTCCAGGATCATCCAGTCCAACCTTTGACCAACATCATAAGCTAACTACTAAACCATGTCCTTAAGGGCCAGGTCCAAATGCCTTTTAAATACCTCCAGGCATGGTGACTCCACCACTGCCCTGGGCAGGCCATTCCAATGCCTGACAACCCTCTCAAGTGAAAGAATTTTTCCTAACACCCAGCCTAAACCTCCTCTGGCACACCTTCCATCCATTTCCTCTGGTCCTTTCACAATTCTCTAAGGAGAAGAGGCTGTTTCCCTCCAGACTCCAACCTCCCTTGAGGCATCTGAAGAGAGCTACAAGGTCTCCTCTCAGCCTCCTCCAGACTGAACACCCCCAACTCCCTCACAGGGAGTTGCTCACAGCTGCTCCTCACAGGACTTGTGCTCCAGGCCCTTCATGAGCCTCAGTGCCTTTCTCTGGACAGGCTCCAGCACTTCTCTGTCCCTCCTATAGTGAGGTGCCCAGAACTGAACACAGCACTCAAGATGCAGCCTCACCAGAGCTGAGAACAGAGGGACAGTCACCTCCCCATTCCTGCTGGCCACAATGCTCCTAATACAAGCCAGGATGCCACTGGCCTTCTTGGCCACCTGGGCACACTGCTGGCTCATAACTGGATGCTGAGTGATGGAGAGGTAGTTTCCTGTAAAGAGTAGACCCTAATGCAACTCAGAGCAACAGCAGAGAAAACTGACCTTGCAGTACTTACGCAGACTGCCCAGTGCTTTGCCTCTCAGTAAATGATGACCCACTTCAGGACAAAATGTGATATAAAGCAAAAGCTGCAGAATTCTCATAGAACCACATAACAAAATGCAGTGCCAAAAGGATTTATTACCTAAAGATGACTACCTGCACAGACCTGGGCAAAACAAAAATGACAAAAACAACCCACAAACAAGCCAGTCTTTCCCAACAATCTGTTTTTTCTTGCTCTCAACAATGCTGAAACTTAGCTAAGCAGTAACTTAGTCCCAACATAAATACTGTAGCGGTCATTTTTCAAGAGATCTCTGCTCCTCTCAGAAACTAACAGGGACACAATAAAATAAATAAATAAACAAACAGAGAGAAAAAAGGGGTGGTGGTTAGGTTTCTGCTGTATTTTCTCTCTTAAAAATGTTGATTTTATGAGACACACATTTCTAAAGGATTCCATTGTATTTTAGGCTGTATTTCAGCTTTACTGAGTGGCAAGTATATTATTTTGACAAGTCTTTTTATAAAAACTTGTCTGAACTTACCAGCTGAAATTTTTGCTTCCTATGTGAATTTACAAAAAATTTATTTGTTGCTGTTGCTACTCCAGAAACTTTTGAAGATAAGGAAACATTAACTTTTTAATATCTAGCATCTTCTAACATTACGAAGAAACCAAAAACACCCTATGACTTGTCACCAAGCTCAAGGGATGTCAGGAAAAGGACTAAAGACACCTCAAAGTACACATGACAAATGTGTGAAGCCAACAGGGTCTCAGAAACACTGGGAGTCAATCCCCATATTTGTAGAAATTTCCAAACTGAAAACTCAAAAAGTGGACTTAGGTATTCAGACCACATGAAAACGAGCTCATGAAAACATGATAAACTACTGAAGTTCAGATGAAAAGATGAAACATCAATATGTGCTGTGAAACTGCCTTGATCCAAAACAGACACAGAGCAGGATTTAAGAAGGGTGGAAAGAGGACGGACTGAAAGCATAAGGGTGCTCCATAGAGCAGAACATTTCAGAAGTCATGCTTCAGATGCCTGGGAAAGGACAAGGTCCTTTGGGCAAGTACAAATCTGAATGGGAAAAAAGAAGTCTTGATGCAAACACCAGGAAATAATTACAAATGCTGTCTGTAAGTTGTTACTGATTACTCGAATAACCTAGGAAAATCCTACTTTCTGAAAGCTGTGTGTGTCTGCAAAGACTGTCCTTCTGCAGCACAGACCTGACCAGTTTCACCCAGCAGCTCTGCAACACAACCTAGTCGATTTAGGAGGACAGGTCTGGCCACAGAGAGGGACAACAGGAAAAAGCAGCCAAAACAAAACAGAAAAATAAGAGAGGAGACTCTGCTGCAGCATTTTTAAGACGTAACCCCACTTGCACAAGACTAACCCAGCATGTAGACTTGCCATCACTACTGTTCACTCCAACCTCACCAGCAAGCTGGCACCACACCAAGAGTGATCAACCACATCCAGGATGGCTTTAATTTCATGAGACAGATGAACAAGGTTAGCCACAAAGCCAATTACCCTATATTTTAAAGCAAAAATACGTTTCCCTAGCATTCACTTGCTTGTTTGCATGGTTTAGCACTGGACTTGGCAGAGTTAGGTTAATGGTTGAACTCAATGATCTTAAAGGTCTTTTCCAACCAAAACAAATCTGTGATTAGGATAGGAAATGCAAGAAATCAGGTACCTCTATATAACCTACTTCAACACAACTATACATTTTTAACTGGTTAGTATTTAAAGGATGACACAATTATTTTAAATACTGGCCTGAAACAAGCATTTGGGGAAACATTAACATTCCCACTTGTGCCAGCACATCTGTACAAATATTAGAGTATCAATAAAACAATAATGCAATAATGCACAAGAGCAATGCTGTGGGGCTGAAGCAAATCTCAAGCCTAAATGTAAGAGCAGCTTTGGCCTCAATACATAAATCAGGAGAGGAGATGGAGAAAGTGACTCATCAACTGCAGCTTGCCTGATTATCACCAAAGTGTCTAAACATCAAGGCAAGGAAGAGGTGCTCACAAGGATGTGAACTGGGGGGTATTTTTCCTACCTGAATTTGTGCAGGCTGGAATGTCTTGATATACAAGAAGGATTATAATGAATTCACTCCACAATCAGCTGCAGAAACCTCACCTGCTGTGCGCCATCCCAGAGCAATGGGCTTTGAAGCTGACAGCAGCGTTCAAGCCTCATCTTTGTTAATAGAAGGAGAGATGTTGCTCTTGTAATTGGCTTGATGTACTTAAACATAATTATAAACATATTTTATGTCTAATGCATGGCAAGTCTGAATATTGACCAAAGTCAGATTCATATGCATACTCCTACCATGCTTTTCCTGTAATTCAAGCAGTTATCACACATGTAACATTTACATGGTCTTCTTGAAAGACAAAGCAAAAAATGAGTTAAATATCTCTATGTATTCACACCTGTAAGTCACTAAGGTTGAGACTGACAATACAGCTACAGCAATCTAATGGGTTAGTTTGGTTAAGATGAATATTCAAGGCTTTAGTTTCTCTCTAACCACATTAGTGCCACCGACATGAAATCCGTCTCCTGAGATTAAGGTGCCAGAAAGCATCTTGCAGTGACTGCCAGCCCACTCAGTGCTAGGAGGTGCCTGGTTTGAATGTCAGTAGAGACACTGAGCCCGTCGTGCCAGCACCAGAAGGATATGAGATTCTGATATCCTCTAGCCTCTCTCACACAGAGGTCTGATCCCACAAATGTGCAAAACCAGCAAAAACTCAAAGCATCCTGAAGATGGCTGTGCGTGCCCTGATGATTTCTGTGACCATAGGCAGTGGTGGTGACCCAGGGCAAGGCTTGAGCAGATGGCAGAGGTCTACACCAGATCCAGGTCCTGGGGCAAGATCCACAACATTGGTCCACTCACATCTCTTCCCTGCTGACTCAGCCAACCCCCATTCAGGTTAGCAGGCTTTTTCTCTTTTGCCAGTTTACACATAGGAAAATCCTAATAGTTAAGGCACTCTCCAGGGAGAGGAGCTCCAGTGCCAGCTCCAAATCAGTCTGGTGCATCTTAGAGATTATGGTCTTATCCTGGCACTAAAATAGGTATGCTTACTCTCTTGCTGTCTTTCTGCCTGAGCCCTGCAGCCCATAGCAGCCTGGGACAGGGTGTCTAGAGGCTGAGGTTCAGAACATCCCTGCATTTCCAGAGCAGCAAGGTAAGAGGCTGCTTCCACCTGTAAGAGGCACTAATTGGTGACGTAATTGGTGAAGAAGAGCAATTACATCAGCAAAAGCAAAATGTTTCAGGAGGAGATGCTGAGCAAGCACCAGGATTAGCCCCATCCAGAGACAGAACACCACAGGATGCACTTTACTGCTTTGCTCGATAAATGTACTACAGTGTGACTTATTTATGATGAAGCTACTTTGTATGCTGCTGACAATTAAATGGTATGAATCACATTTTATCTCACTGCTTTGGAGGTTTAATTTTATAAACCTTGTTCTGCAGAAAGGGGATTACTGTTAGAAGTTCCTCACCATGAACAAACCCCAGCTTCTGTGGGCAGGTTCAAGGACTCATAGGAAGGGATCCCACAGCCACAAATGCAGTGCTAGCAGGGAGAAACACAGTCCTACACAGCTAAAGCCTGACCTTATTTTGGTGTAAGTACAGGATGGTCAAAGTTGTTATCCAGGAGTTATAGTGGTACAACTGCAATGTCTCCTATCTCAGGCTTTGCCTAGTACAGAGAATTGTAACTTCAACATAGCAAGCATAGCACTGCAGATGGCTATAACTGTTGAAGGTCACAGTTCTTAGAAGGCAGAGATAACATTTCTCAATCATATCATTAAAATCTTCTTAATGAATGCTAAAATTGTTCCCAGGAAACATGAAAAATTACTTGAAGAAACTGTATGTACACATGTTGCTGCTTACCTTCGATGACGGTGAAAGAAAATGCAGGTAAATACATTCAATTTAAATAATTCTTTTGAAGAAAAAAAGTGCAACATGCATGCATTCTTAGTACAGCAAGGAATTAAACACATGCTAGAAAGCAAACTACTTGAAAAAAGTCCCGTGCTTGCTGAGGCAGTGAATGCAGCATCTAAGATGTCATGTCCTACATCTCTGAATCCAGACTGCAAAGGGCACTTAAAAAGGACTGAAATGTAAAGAGGTGGAGGGGAACTCATTTCTCACTACTCACAGGTAGTATTTTCAAAGATGTCAGTAAAATGCATAAAGTACCAACAACGTTTTATTTATGTTTTCCATTCATATATATACTTCAGCTTTTCAGGATACTGTGGTTAACACTGCATCCATCAACTGGCTGTTTTATCAACAGTGTGTACTAACAGGAGAACCCTGTGTTACAAGAAAGGCAATAATCCATTTTGTAATCACACACACAGATAATTAAAATCAGTGACTGTAACACCACAATATTCTAGATTAACAACAAATGCTGGATTTATTCCTCCCTGCCACCTAAATATAAGATGTGTTCAGCCATCTTAGTTTTTTTCTCTTTATTAACAAGACTGTTTCTATATGGAGGTCATATGAAACAGGATGGAGGAACATCCCACTGCTTCATCCCTTCTACAAAGCTGCAGGCAAAAGGCCCAACTCCTTACCTTGTTTACACAGCACAACAACTTTTCAGGGTAATTACCCTGGCTCATACTAGCATACACAGAAAGAAGCAGCAGGTTTTTAGGGTGAAGAGAGCTGTAAAATTAATAATTGGGTACCCAAGCTTTCTGCAAAAGAAAATAAGCATTTCACATCCAGGCGTGAGCACAGAGGCAGACCTGATAGCACAAGGATGCAGCCAGCACTGACACTGCAAGCTTACCAGTAGAAATGCTCCTCCACCATTTTTGTTATGGCTCTGGAAACAGCTCTTTCATGTGGGCCAAGGTGTTTATTCAAATTCACTCCAAGTTTCTCTTCCAAAAAGTCAATAATGAACTCAGTGCCAGATACTTTCTTGTGATTGTATTCAATCCAAGGCATCTTCCCTTGAGGGGAAAGTTTTCCATCAAAATAGTTCTAAGGGAAAAAAAAAGCAAGTAAACAAACATGCAGACAGACAAAAAAGGCCCTTCAGGTTCTGTTTCAATGAGAACAAAGCTTTTAAAATATTCTTCTATTTATTTAAAGACATAATTATCCAAAGTCCAATTTATTTATTTATATTCTAGTGGTAGCAGTTAAATCAGAGCAAAAGCTTTACCCTATATGACAATTCAGATAAAATTATTTCCATTTTTGTTGGATGCCATGTGATAATATTAAGTACCCTGGTTACTTAAGGTGTTGGAGATACTCAGCTCTCCCAAAAGACTGCGTCCCTCACTCTCACCAAGTTTTCAATCACAGGACTAGCACCGAGCAGTACTTTTTGCTTTAAAGTACTTACTAAAGATTAGTTTGTTACCTATCTCAGATAGCTGCATTATCTCCAAAGATAAAATACATACCCTCACAGGCATATAACGGAAGTCATATCACTCTTTCACTAGGCAGGAGGAAATACCTCCCTTTACATATGCTTCTGCAACTTCGTAACTCAGAAATCTCACACGTTTAAAGATCCAAACATAACAAGTGTGTTTCCAAGATCCCAGCACCAGTACAGCAGCAGTAGACTGGTGTATCTTCTCAGAGTAGCACTGACACAGAAATAGCAACCTATTTTTCCCATTTTCCAGTTGGAGAAGGTGAAACAGATTCGAAAATTTGTATCTCATCTAACAAACACGAGAAGAATTGCCAGCTTCAAAAACATGAGACATTTGACTTCAATTCCTACTTCTGAAGGCGGAGACACAAGGCAGAACTTTCTTACTTTCTGTTGATTCCCATCCTCATGCCCTGTTATTTAGTTAACAACAACAACAAATCCTAGTTCAGAATGCCCAACCATACATTCTCACAAGAAAAGCTCTGCACTCAGCCTCTGGCAGTCACCCTGAGCATTTAGGGTTAGCAGTTCCAGACTGACCTGTTTGAATCTCAAGTATTTACCCTTCTTGAATCCACTAAAGATGTGTTAAGGCCCTCCCACAGCAAGAAGTGTACACCACAAGGCACCTCCAGCTCAGTCTGAGAGCACAACATGCTGGCCACTGCTTAAAACGTGGAGCTGCAAAGCACTACCAACACCTGCCCATTCCCAGAGGCTCTTCCCTCGAGGATGAAAGCAGAGGAAAGAGGTAACACTGCTGGAAAAATGGTGACTTTTCTGGGATTTCTACCCTGCATGGAGGGACACTGGATTATATGATGTCTCATCTACTGCATCCCTTTGTGGCTGACCATAGTAACTGAATCCACCCCAATTGCACATGTGGGTGATACAAGGGTTATTACTCTGGTCCATGGGAGAAATTCTAACACCTGAAAACCAAAGGAGAGCACTGCCCCATCCTTCCACCTCCCAGACCCTTTCCTTCATCAAAAGGGCTCCTTCAACACTCAGGCTGACTGCTAGGCTTCCACATCTTTTCAGGATGAATCTACTACAGAATCATAAACTTTTTCGGGAACTAGAAAGTGTGTCTATATGGTGCTGAGCATTGCTGTCTTACATCTTCATTAAGCCCTCCCAGTATGACATTTCTCTTCTTGTGCACAAACACTGATGTTTTTGCAGAAGCTACTAGACTTGAAGATGTGTTTATTACATATGGTAGTTACTGTAGTCCAAATCATTTTGTAACCAGGAGAAAAAAAAATGTTCTTATTACTCAACTGCATATTTATTCAAGAACACACATGTAATGCAGATTTTAAAATGCCACATAAAAAACTTGTTAGCATTTCATTAATATTAAAGCCTCAAAAATACAAACGAGAGCTAAAGTTCTTATAGGAAAGTCTGTTTACTTAATTTTTTTTAAAAGCCTTCTCAGAATGTTCATGTTTCATTGCACAAATTTTATCAAACAAAACAGGAAAATCCCAAGAAAACCTAAGTCTCTTGACAAATCTGTTACACTGTTCTTGCATCCAGTGTTCTCTAATGGGTATTTTTAGGCTTGAAACCTCATTATCCTTATGGCTGCTACTAATAGCCATCAAATATTTATCAATTCTCCACTTCAAAACTGTTCCAGCTGCAAAGCAGGGAAAAGCTGTGGTACTATCATTAAAAAATAAGAAAAAAAGCTTCAAACAAAAACAACCAAACAAAATATCCTCTCCTGAACTAAAATATTCCCCTTTAGCTGAACCGCAGCCTGCAAAACAACAATAACAAGAGATCCACAGAATCTCATTTATAGAGAAAATTGTAAACAGATTGGCAGAGGGCACTTCTGGGGTGATTTTATAGTAGCATCCAGGCAAAATTAGGTTCCACATTTCCAATTGCAGCTGCTTATGCCTCGCTTTTTACTCCTGCCTCTTCCCAAGGAGGCTCCCATCTTCACAGACCTGGCTTGAAAACAGCACTTTTCTGTTGTGCTAATTACTTATTAGATTACATAAACCCTCAGCTCTTCATACTGGTGAGGGAATCAAGGAACACCCAAAAGATCTCCACACACACACAAAACAGGCTCTTTCAAAGCAAGCTTTATTTAAAAAAAGCATCAAAAATCTTGGAAAAAAATAGCTAGGTACTGTGACAGCCCAGCAGGGGTGGGGCTGCCCAGATTATTTCTGATGGGGAACTGGCACCTAGAAAGGCAGCTGCAGAAAAATATAAGCACATTACAAGGGCACATCTGCTGGGAGAAATTCAGATGGGAGTAAGGTAGGAATGTGTCACCCAATTCCATCTCTCATGTCCCGTTAAGGCATGTTGTCTAACACACAGGATGTTGTTCAGTAGTCTGATGCACTACAGTGAACACGAGGAATTGAGAGAGTAAAAGCAGCCTGACCACTCCATTGCCTGTTCTTCATCCCATTCCACAACCCTCCTCTTGAAGCATCCCCTCCCCCAGTGGTAATGACCACAGCAAATCTCCAGAGGCAAGCCCGGGCACCAGCTGCCTCCCAAAATGCCATCACTTACACACCACAGCCCCAGCAAGCATGGCAAGGAAGAGAGGTGTGTCCTCCTGCACCCCCCTTCCACACTCACCCTGCTGCCCACCCTGGAGACCATCAGATGTCTTTTATCACACAGTGTCCTACAAGTAACACAGCTGTAAGGTAACGAAATAAATGTCTCCAGGTAGTCCCAAGGACAGGAAGCTTCACAGCTCCAGCTGAGAATGGCACTGCCTGTGTCCCCCCCTGCTCCCTCACTGCTTCACCCCATGGTGGCACCCATACCTTCCTCTACCTGCCAGAGGGGAACACAGCTCCATACTCCTAACACAAGGACAAAACCAGGACCTGCCTCTCCCAGAAAAAAAAGCTGTATCCTCAGCTCATAAGCTTCATGAAAATTACCTTTAAAAAGCTACACTGGGTCAGTAAACCCACCAACACCTTAAGCTCATATAAGCTGGCACAGCTAAAAGCAGCAACCTGGTGTTTGCAGCATCTAGAACCATAGAATCATGGAATAGCTAGGGTTGGAAAGGACCTTAAAGATTATCTACTCCCAACCCCTCTTCCATGGGCAGGGAGACCTACATCTAGATCAGGTTGCTCAAGGCCCCATCCAGCCTGGCCTTGAAGACTTCCAGGGACAGGACAGCCACAGCTTCCCCAGGCAACCTGTTCTAGCATCTCTCAACACCCTCCCAGGAGAGAAGTTTTTCCTAATGCCTAAATCTCCCCTCTTCAAGTCTGAAACCATTTCCCCTTGACTTCTCGCTACCTGCAGAACCCATTCCTGCTCCTGCAGCATGGCACATGGGGAACCAAGCTGAATTAAAACCAAATACCAAATGAGCTCAACCTTCATGGCTCTAGGTAGGCCAGCTCTGGCACAGAAAAGCACATGCAGGAAGGGACAAGAGGGAATCACAGAAGGCAAGATTGCTTCTTTTGGTACCCTGCTGGCCTACACCAGCTTAGTGTGCTCACAGCTGGTGAGTAGGGACACTGAGATGCAACATCAAAAAGCATTGTTGCCCTTCAATATAGAAAACACAGAAAACAAAAAGGGGAAGATCACTGCTCCGTAAATCCCTCTTTCCAAAAAACTAGGTGACTCATTTCTACCCAGCATTAGCCACCTAAATTACTCCATCCTGCATCACACAAGTGTGCAGTGTTACATTTTGGAAGTTACCATATCCTGTGACTGACAACCATTTCTTATATACTGCACCTTTCTTTAACTACCAGAATAACTTCCATCATTCAAACCCCTGAATCACATCAACTGCCCCTAGAAAGAAAACAAAGCTCAAACTAGTCTTCCCTTCAAATGTGCAACTTCTATGATAATTACTCTGGGTGAAGAGGCAATGTGCACCAAGTCCTCCTGAACCAATGAAATTTGAAAATGTTCAAACTTCAGTGCCTTGCAAGTTCTGTAAACCTAAACAAGGAAAATGCATCCCACAGGATGGAGATCCACCTCTCAAATGCTCTGAAGTATCTGATTTAAGTACCATTAAACTTCAAGATAAGGAATATTAAATGAATATTAAACTTGGGATTTTGAACACTTAAACAAAAGGTAGAAATTAGGATTTTCTTCACTTCCAATGTAAAGGAGCCTAATCACATAAAAAGCTAAAGGAACACCAACAACAAAGGTGAAAAAAAAAACCAAACAACTGTTGCCACATGGTTGTTTTGTCTATGTAAAACACTGGATGTAAAACAAAATATTCTTCTTAATACCTTTGTATGCAGCAGTAAAACGTGACTTGAACCTATGTGGGGTCAGTGTGTAAACTACCCACAGCTCAGACTCTTCGAGACAAAGATGGTAGGATGCCAAATATACATCACTTGGAGAAAAAAAAGGAGGAAAAAAAAAACTAAAACATTTCTTCTGCCTAGGATCCTCCTTTTATTTATCACCAGTGTTGTATCGTCTTAAACTCAGTGCTTTATACAAACAGAAAAGGATCCCATCCTGTGTTTCAAAGAGAGTCTGAGGAGACTCCCAGCATCACAACTAAACCTTGACAATACCAGACAATACTGCTAGATTAAAATTTCTGCTCTCCTGAGCAGCACAGCTCAGCCTTTGTCCCCTACAGGAAGACAGCACAGGTTGCACCCAAAAACAATTCAATAGCAGTATTTATTCACAACCACTGAAAGCAATCCTGCATTCCTTCACTGGAGGGAAAAAAAAAAAAAAAAAAAAGAGGTGAAACAAAAGATAAATACATCTTCCCAGGAGAGCTCCAAAGAGAAACCCTCCAGGAAACTAAGAAGCTGCAGCTGCCTAACCTTGGTCTCTTTAGTGAGGTGAAATTCAGAGACCAAATAATGTGACACTTTACAGCATTATTTAGCATTACATAAACTCCAGATTACTCTCCCAATTCAACATTTCCAGCTCAACTAGCTTCTAACATTGTAACATATAGCTTTGCCAGTTAAATCAAGAGCTGCTTTAGACCAATGCTATTCAAGTCCTATCTTTAAAGGTCATACACCAAATTTAACTGGAGACATCAAAGTGTTGGCGTTCCCACCTAGTTGTAGGTGTATGTTTACACCTTCCCGGGTGAGACAGACTTTGGGGGGAGGAGGCATGATGTCTCTTTGCAATGTGAAACATAAAGGAAGCATAAAGGACTGAAACAAAGGGAAACGGCACAATGTACCTGGTAGGGTAAATCAGCCATCCTCAAATAAGTTTCCATTTTCAGACAGAACGGAGATAAACTCGGAACACCATTGGTAGGCCTTGAAAACTGATGCAGTATAATAGCATCTTTCGAATCGAGCTCTTCCTCTTTCCTGTCAAATACAAAACAGAATTTAAAGAGAACGACGACCAGGCACATAATAACAGATCAGTACCTCAAATATGCCAAGGAGAAACCCTGGCCGAGGCAGTACAACGCATCCTCCCTCCATGTACTACTGCAGGTCTTTGGTCCAAGGGATCCAGAGCCAGAGGGGAAGCAGCTCTGGAGGCAGCCAGGGACAGGCAGAGCCCCAGCATGGGGGCTGCCGGCCCCCGCGGCCACCTGTGGAGGGAGCGCAGGGCACCTCTTCAGAGCCCCCCCTGCACTGCTGCGAAGGGGAAATGGGGGTGGAAACGGGGAAATAAATGAAGAAATTTAAAGGGCAATGTCAAAACCGCGATGAGGGAGAGAAACCAGCCCACCAGGCCTCAGCGCTCCCTCCCTTCAGGTACCGCGGTCAGCGCGCCCTTCGCCGCCACCGCTTCCCCTCCCGCCCCGCCCCGGCCCCGCCGCCACTGCCGCCCCCGCAAGGAGCCCCCCGCAGCCTCACCGTATGGCCAGCAGCTCATGGAGCAGGTAGGCGGCAGCGGCCAGCAGGGCACCGCCCGTCAGGTACAGCGTCTTCTTCCACCAGGAGTCGGAGCCCAGCGCCGCCATGGTGCCCCCCGCACCTCCCCCGCCCGCCAGCGGGAAGGCGACGATCTCCCCCCCATAGAAGGCGGGCGGCGGCTCCTCGGGCCCCGCGCACCAGCCCAGGGACAGGCTGCGGTTGCGGCTCAGGTCCGCTACGCAGGAGCGGGGCACAGTCAGGCCCACCCCCCACAGCATGCTGCGCCCGGACACCGCATCCCCCGCTGACACCCGCGCAGCGCAGCACCGCACCGCACCGCACCGCACCGCACCCCGCCCTGCCCAGCCCAGCCCGCGGCAGCGGGGAGGGCCGCGCCGGGCTGCTTCGGGCGTCGCTGCGCGGCTGCGCAAGGTGGCGGGGAGGGGAGGAGGGAAGAGAGGGGCCGAGCCTGCCTCTGCCCCTGCCCCTGCCCCTACTCCTACCCCTGTCTCTGTCCCTGTCCCTGCCCCTGCTCCTACCCCTGTCCCTGTCCCTGCGGAGGTGTCCGCGTTCCCGCGCCGGGCTGGCTGAGGGGGATGGGGAGGGGACTTGGGGGCTGTTGTCTAAAATTCAGGGCCTGATGCTGAGAGCGCTGCATGCCTGGGGTTTGGCCTGCAAGCCGGTCCCGGTGAAATATCCCTGCTCTGCTTCTCCCAGCATCGCTGCGCTCTTCCTCTGAGAAAGAACAGAGGCCTCGGATTTTATCTCGTATTTGGGACAAAAGACGCCACGGCGTCACGTCCCAGTGCTTGGTCGCAGCTGAGCATTAACCACAGCTGAGCATTAACCACAGCAAGTGTCTCTGACATCCCGCCGCAGTTTTCTGTCAGGTGTTGCAATGCTCGATGGAGGTGACTGAGAACACCTTTAGACGCAGCGATGTACAGAAAAAGAAAGCGAATACCGCCGATTATTCGGCACCGAGGGTCCCTCGCCTGCAGTGCTGGGAGCCTGGGGTGCCCCATGATGGTATGAGCAGGACTTGATGTGACATTCTGCCAAACATCCACAGCTCTGCGAGTCACCCTGACCCTGGGAAGCTGACAACACCCTTTGTTTTCTGATTAATATCACTGCCCAAATACTTAGTTCTTCATTAAATGCTGTGGTGTGTACTCAGCTAGTCCAAAAAAGCAAGTTAGATATTATTATGCCATCAGAGGCAGTAGAAATGACTCAATATTTCACAGAAATTCAGCAGCTTTCAGTGTCCTGTAGGGGATAGACGAGCTCTATGACCATGGTGTTGTAGGTGCTTTACCTCAGAGTATGGGACAAATTAAGACAAAAAAGGAAGAGAAGAACCCTATGTGAAGCCATGGAGCTGAGATCCATGTGCTGACTTCTCCAAGTGCCAGTGGTGGCCATCTGTGCATTTAGCTTTGCAGTGCAACATCAATGGAAGCACCAGTTTCTGCCTCCTGCCTGCACCCATCAGGAAAGATGCTGTGCTCTGACACTTTCCTGCAGTACCTTCATGCAGAATTTCATTTTATTCCTCACTTTTAACTTGTTTACTGGTGCTCAGTAACCACAGGCTACAGTGCCAGAGCCCAATGTTTGATATATAGTATGTGTTTGATACTGTGCTGATGCATGGCTCTCAGGAATTAATGGTCTCAGAGAGATCCCAGGAACCTGGTAAGTCTTGTTCCACAAACACATTGCTCCCTCCAAAACCTACTGAGCACTTTTGCCCATGAAGCACTGGCTGAGCACCCTCTTCACAGCTCCTGGGCCACTCCACACTGCAGGTGACACACAGGTAATGAAGTAAGAGTGCAAACTGAGCACAAATTTGCAGCATGAGGTTTTGTTAAATTCTTATGACAGGGCAGAGAAGAGACGAAGAAGAAAAGTGCTTTTTTTTCCTCTGCTATACCACATTCAAATCTCAGGCTAAAGATTCATTTCAAGTGGCAGACAGCCTAATAAATCTGGACTGTCACAGGCTGGTAGCTGGTCTCAAGTTTTTGCTACTGCAAGAGAATTGCTTGCTGTGATAAAGATAAGAGGGATCCAGTTACAGATGGGAGCTAAGCCTCTGTGAGGGCAGAGAAAGGTCCTGGGCAGCCATATCCTCCGCTTGCCTTTCAGACTCAAATGAGCTAAAAGGCACGGGTCAGAATGTCACATTTTGGTAGCCAGAGCTTAACACCAGCAAATAAAGAACATGGATGAAAGACAAGTTCTGTACCCTCATACCTATTCCACACACTTGACTCTCTGTGTTCTGCCAGCCTCTCTTCCTCACACTTTCAAAGTCTCCTGCCAGCAGGTACAGAATTTATCTGGCTTGGCAGTCTGGTCGCCAGTCTTATCTGGGGGCAAAGCAGCAAGAACCATGGAGGGGAGGGTGGGCAGGGAAGCACTAATAAACTCATCAATGCTACTAGATTTTCATGTTGCTATAAAAACTATTGTTCTTCGTTACATTTTTTTTTTTTTTTTTCTGTAATGTGGTTAGCCTGGTGGGCTGTCCACAAAGCTGTCAGTTTTCAAACCATGATCTGAGCCCAGGAGTTGTGAAGGTTCTTCGTGCAAGCCCACCACAGAAGCTGTTCCATCTGTGTTTTGGCTGAGAACTAACCATTTTAAAAACCATGGTTCACCTTAAATACATAGCCCTGAGTTTTGCTTTCCTGTACTGCTGCTGCTAACTGGGTTTGAACAGCAGTTTTCACTCATCAAATCCTCCCCAGGGCTTCAAGAAGTATGGTCCTGCATCTTCCACTCATCTGCCACACTGGTATCACCCACGGCTCCTACTCACTGGCCTCTCTGCACCAAGCAGCCAGAGTTTGGGCAACACAGAGCTTTTAACAGCTTTCTTAATCAGTACAGGCTGTTTTTTGGGTTTCTCTGCCTGAAGCTGAAGTGCCTCACTGTACCCATGTACTGTGACTGTCTGACCCCAGCCAAAGTTACACCCCTGCTCAGGTGGGGATCTCTCTTTGTGTGCTGGGAGGGCATCCTCTGGTGGTATAGAAATGTTTTCCTCCACTTTGAAAGAGCCCAAACTTACCGAGCCCTTGTTGGCAGAAGACATAATTTAATAGGGTTTCGTGGTGAGGGCTTAGTTTTTGAGAGGATGAAAAAAGGTTTTTCATTGCTGGAAGGCTCTCTGAGATCCTTCTGAAATAATCACTGACTGATGCCAGGATTGGTTTTGTTGTAATATTAATGATCTCTTTGGGCAGCTTGTGTTTTCCTCTTTTTAATTATTCAGATAAAAATAGTCAATGTAAAGCTGCAAAATTATCATGCTGAATTTTGATTTGGATTTAGAAAAAGGGTTAATGAAAACTTTAGTGATATACAAAGTTACAAATAAATAGAAAATGCAAGACATCCAAATTACTTCTGTGCTACTCAGAACTGTCTATGTCTAAGTCCACATTAAGTGCAATTCCAGGAGTTCCCAGTTTACCCTGCATTTCCTGGTAAATAAAGCCACTTTCTGAGGTGATGCACATCCTGAGGCTGGGCTGAATGCTGTATATAACTCAGAGTTCCTTGCTTTTGAAAAAAAAAAAAAAACAACAACAAGAAAATGAAGGCTTATTCAGACTAGCAACTCGATGTTAAATTGGTGACATGCTTAAGTTGTTAAAACAGAGCTGGATAAATAGACACTAGCTAGATAAATGGATAAAAAGATACTCATCTGCAGACTTACAGTCTCACATTTCTTTAGTTGTTTTTATTTTATTACAAGGTTTTTTTTGATGACTGATAACCCCAATAATGTTCTGGGGGGTGGTTACACACTTTTGTAGTCACATCTTTCATGTAAAACTTGCTCAACAGCAGAACAGTGTTGGGATCCAGCTACAGATTACTTGCCATAGCCCAGTGCAGTAGCTCCCAGACTTTGCCTGTTTGTACCTGTCCTCCTTTCCCTATCTACAGCGTCCTCTAATAAGAAGAATTAAAATTTTTCAGTACACACTTCTGTGAACTTGTTGATGTCTCAGTTAATATTGGAGTAATAATAGATATGTATGAAGTTTTTGCAAGTTTCCTTAAATAGATGTCCTTTCATTACCATATTTATGCTTTCAAAAAATACAAGTCTTCAGCTGTAACACTGTTAAATAAAAGAAGTGGGGGGGTTTTGGAGGAAAGGAAGTTGTTTAATGCATCTGACTTGGATTAGCCAGCAAGCAGCTAGTCTAAGGTGGTAATGGCAGAGTGCTAGATGCTACAGACCCTCCAAAATGGGACAGTGTACCATTGGCAGCACAAACACTGTCAGTCCAGGATGAGAGGACCACACACTGAAGAGGTGATCACTCCAGCACAAAGCATTTTTCTGCAAATCAGCTCGAAGCAGAAGGCATCAGGAGGAGAATGAGAAGGAATGGAAACAATAAGAAGAGCCCATATCCAAAGGATGTGTCCCTGAGGCCAACACTGTGCTTTCATCTCCCATGAGCACTGGAAATAAAGAGGGATGGGAGACACAGCAGCAGAGCCGATGACTTGCTGCTTGCAGCTTCTGGCAAGGCAAACTGATAAACACTATAGCAGACAGGGCTTTGGTTTGCTGTGAATTTGGTTTTGGAAAACCACAGTCAAGTAGTCCTGTAGACTGAAGCTTTTTCCTTATCTACAGGGAGAGCTGTAGGCTTATCTAAGGGCGAGCTGCTGCACAACCTGCATGGGAATGCCATGCTGCCTAGACAAGACCTGTGGAGTTCCTTCCATTACCATGAAGTACTTTGCCTCGTGTATCTTCTTCCCTTTTTTGCCCTTTCATGGGACATCATCTCATCTGACCACAGCTTCAGAAACTTTGGCATCTAGGTTCATCTGAGGTCTCACTCTTCCTTTGAAGGAAATAACAAGGTGTCTCCAGAATACTCTGCAAGCATCTGTAGCAGGATGAGTCGGATCTCACCTCCCCACTGATGTTTCTCTTTAGCAGACCTCCTGTAAACCTTCTGTTGACATCTTAGGCAGTGCTTTGCTTACTGTGGTGTACTGAGAAATGCTTTTCTGGTGATTAAAAGTCAAGGGGTCGTGTGTAGCATGGCTGCAGAGCAAAGGCCTCTGGGCAAGCTCGTGATCCCTGCTTTGTTTAGAAACCACACCATTGGGGTTTACTGGTTTTCAACTCCCTGGGGGGTGGCAGAGACACCAGGCTTGGTGGCTGTTAAGGTGCCCACCAGGTGCAGCTGGGCAGTGCTTCCAGGGCAGGAAGCATCCTTCTGGGCAGAACCCCGAGGGCTCTGGGGTATCCAAGTCCCATTAGTTTAGTAAAGTAACTTCAAGGTAGATCAAGGGAGAAGAAGGCACTGAGCTGCTGCTTCTCTGACAGCTGGGAGTCAGAGCTGGGAATTAAACCCCAAGTTGCAATGCTGGGGCTATGCTGCATTAGAGGGCATTCAGGATGAAGCTGCCAACTTCGAATGCAAACATTTTTTTCACGGGTGTGTAGCGAGAGGACAAGGGGCGACGGTTTAAAATTTGAAGAGGAGAGATTTAGGTTAGATATTAGGAGGAAATTCTTTAGTGTGAGGGTGGTGAGACACTGGTACAGGTTGCCCAGGAAAGTTGTAGCTGTCCCATCCCTGGAAGTGTTCAACTCCAGGCTGGATGGGACCTTGGAAGTGGGACCTGGTCCAGTGGAAGGTGTTTCTGCCTGTGGCAGAGGGCTTGGAACTAGATGATCTTTAAGGTCCCTTCTAACCCATGATTCCGTGAAAGTTATTTACATGAGCTGGATACATCTTCCAAGGTCTCCTTTTTATTGTATTTTCTGTTTAATTTTTATGTATCTTCAAGTTGTATGTGCTTATTGTAATTCAGGGAAATAAACACCAGATCTTTTCCTATATATTCTCTTATTTCATGTTTCCATAATACAACTACTGTACAAGGTAATATTAGCAGTTTAATCTCCAAGCTGGTTTTTTATGTTATCTCACGAGGACACAACAGAGGTTTCAGGTTTATTAACGGAACACTAATGGTCTTCACCAAGCAGAAAGCAATTTTATTTTTTAGAAGAGTAAGTATTGATTCTATCTCTGGAGCAAATCCATGTAGGAATAAAAGCACAGTAAAATGCCAATCAAAATATACATACTGAATTCCTAATGGACTGAGAGGTGACTGTGCAATTAATGCATGTGTAAATCAAGACAGGTCATGTGATTTTACATCCCAGGTGAAAACCCAGCTCTTCTGGATAGAATGACATTCTTTTATATTGTGCCAGGAAAATGGGACATGTGTAAATACAAATCAAGTCTACTGTATCACAAACTTTAAAAAATTAGAATTTCGTCCCATAACCTGGAGGAACCAGGGGAAATACAGGCTGATTCCTATAAAGAAATAATGTTATTTTCTTCAAAAATGCAATAATAAAGCCCAGCCTAAGCAGAATCAAATTGTTTTAGAAGGTTATAAAAGCAGCATTCTACTTTCCAAGAGAAAGGGATGGGGAAAGTATGTGGCTATGATGGCAAGACAGTGCATTACATAAGAACAATTTTTCAGTCACTCATCATGAAGCAGGAGACTGCATCAAAATCCACCTTGAGCTGGAAAGATAGGAAGTTATTCTGAGCCAGTATAGAACCAAATAAACCACAAAGCCTGCTTTAGAGATACTGAAGGATGATTGTACACTGTTACTGCTCCCTCACGGGCAGCGGAGGCAGGAAGGGAGAAACAATGCTGTTCAGCAGCTTGAGAACTTCAAATGGGAGGAGATGGGGAAAAGAAATCATACATCTCAGCTTATGTATTTCTTGCCTTTAGCAAGTTATTGTCAGTAATTTTATTAAATAAACATCAACTTGAAGTCAATAGCATTACAGTTTTAGGATAGAAGTTGCTGGTTGAGGCTAACAATACCCAAACTGGAATACTTCAGTCTAACCTCTCCCAGCCACCAGTACCTTCTGTTCAAGGGCACACTCTACATCCCAATTCTGGTCTCCTTTGATGCCTGCAAGATAAAAATTACTCCAATCTTCTTCCATGATTTCTGCGGTCCTCCTGGGTACCTGTTACAAAATTCACAGAGTACCTGCGTACCCCAGATTTGCTTTATTCCATACAACTCAGAGCTGGGCTACCACCGTGGCAAATGGAGAAGTTACAATCTCCCAGCTCAACTTGTGTAGCATTTTATAATTATTACATAATATTTACAAAGTCTTCATAATGCCTCACATGCCTAAGCACAGTTAGGAACAAAGATGTCTGGTTATCTGCTCTGGCTTCACAGCCTTCCCAAAGTCACTCCACTGCTTTGCATGCATTGACCATAGGAGCAGAGAGTCCCATGCAGAAGAAGATCCTCAGGCAGCAGCAGAGTGGCAGTGCTCCTCCCACAGACAGCATTAGTGAAACCATGACTGAAATGCTACATCCATTTCCATCATCATGCTTTAAAAAAGGGTGTTTACCACAAAATTTTGTATGAACTCTAGCACGTTAGTAGTAGGCAGCTGTAGGGACAATCACAGTCCACTTATCTGTGAGAAAACTAAGGGGTGGCAGACTTAAAACTACTCAAAAATATGCTTACTATATAGACAGAGACAGCTGAGCAGAGAGGTCCTTCACCTAGAAAAATGAAGGCTTTAAGACATCACTGGCTGGGACCTGAGGTTAGGCCACTTCAAGTGATGACCTTTTGGAATAATTTACTCATCGATAAAGCTGCTTCTCCATCACTGAACTCTTTACAGGAAAATCAATCTCCTTCCCAAAGCCAAGCTACAGCTCAAACAGAATTATAAAGAATTTACTGTCATGGAAATGATCACACTAGATAACCCTTTTTGGCCTGAACACCTTTGAATTACTACTATTTCCATTGCAAATTAACTACATGCTTCTGTGTATCATCAGAGCAATCATGAAACTTGCATCCCAATGTATCATGCAGATACAGCAAACCAGCAAGAATGTAAATGTGTAATACAGTGTCAGCCCACCAAACCTTCCCATCAGGAAAAATGCAGTAGTAGAAGAAAAATACCCACCCACCAAAACAACCACCAAACCCAAAGAACAACAACAAAAAAACCCAAACCACCCACCAAAAAAGCAAAAGTTAAATCCCTGCAAACTAGAAGTTAGAAAAACACGGCCAGCCCACCTCTCTACCTGTATACAGTCAGAAAGAATAAGTAGCAGAGAAGCAGAGATACAACCAAGAATACACACAACACATTTTATTTACAAGTCCTATTTCACTGCAGATCAACACTTTCCCTTAACTTGGAACTAGGACTTCAAGCCTGAGTAGGTACAGCATTTCAATTCTAGCACAGTCTGTGAATATGTCATTTTCCTAGCATTAAGCTCTAGATGATTAGTAAAATTTTACCCACAGCTTTACCTTTACTTGAGTATTTACTTGGTTGAAATAATAGGCAGAGATATAAAGACCTTTATGGTGAAAAGACTTCTGTCATCTGAAACTGGTTTACACTATTCTTCCACCACTACATTTAGCTCACATCAACAGCAGAAATAGCATGATCAGACAGGGAAGATTTGCTGGTCTATTTCTTTATTATTCCTCTCAAGGAAAAAGCGTAATATAGGAACAAGTATTTGTGGTTTTTAAGTGTTTCGTAGATTTTAACTGACTCGGGTCAGTAACTTAAATATCTAAGACATTTTCTTTATCATAAATATTGTGTTTTTTAACTCTTTCTACATTTAAATTATTGTTCTGTGGAGATCTAGTCTCCTAGTAGGACTGAAAATGCCATTGCATAAAAGCCAGTGACAGATTAATCAGCATTTCCCTGTCCAACAATTTGAAACTACTTTCTTATAAAAGCAGTTGGTCTTTAAAAGCTTTGCTCATTTCAGTCTTAAGTGATTCCTGAGATAATGGGCACTTGTTTTTTTTCTGAGACAGCCCTAAAATATTTGGCCCAAAATAGCATAATTACTCTTTAATGCAAACAACAAGCCTTAGTTTAAAAAGTTTTTATTATGTCCATCTGGGTGAAACCTTCTTTCCTGTTCCTGGTGGCAGCCCATCACCACACCTCTCAGACAGTCACAGGGCAGTGCCAGCTGTGGCTGAGGGCTGCTCACTTTCCACCTCTGACACAGCTCCTGCTGGGCTTGGCTGTCCCTGGGCCCCAGATTTCACGGCATGCAGTGCATAGTTAATGCTTGTGCTTTCCATCCAGCTCCACGACCCCGAGAGGGGATTATACAACATCCCATTCACAGTCTTGACTGAAAAGCCATCTGGAAAAGAAAGAAGGCATAAAGCAACCGATGTGCTGCAAGTCACTGCAACACTGAACCCTTTAGAACAACAAGTCTGAAACGTGCTGCTTCCTCTGAGCTGGGGAGCAGTGCTGCACAAGTTGCCCTTTGTCAGACACCACCACAAGCAGTGCCAGTGTGCATCACTGGTGACAGTGCAGTAGCAGCAATAGCTCTGTGCCAGCCCGTGTACCATGAGGACACTTCAGGGTGAGCCACTGCAAAGTCGTGTGCTAGGAACCCCAGCTGTACACACTGTGTCTGGGTGACTGGTTTTCTGTAGGTGGAGACATTCTTCAGGCTGACATTACACACTTCAAAATGAAAACTTAAGGCTGTCTGTGGAAGGATTCTGCAGATTCCCCTCAGCAACAGGAAATTTAAGAAAGAGGCATAAGAATACCACCAAGGCCTCAGTGCAAGTAATGAGTCCTTTTATCCTCCCTGCTGAGCAGCTCTCTGAGTGCACTGCATGGCTCTGCTGTGTCCCAGCAGAATACATGAGGAAAGACTGAATTCTAACAAACACTCCATCAAAACAAATCACCCCACTGCACCCGCTTCTCTTTTGGAAGGGAGAACAGAAAGACCCACCAGCATGTACACTGCTATTAGTCATGTTCATTACTGCATTACTGTGAAGTGCCAGAAGACCTTGCCAAGAGAGTAGTTAAACTCATAATTCAGCTCCTTCACAGTGAACTAAAGCAAAGTGAAATACACCACGAGTGTTCTAAATATCTGCAGCAAAGGAACACAATGGGTAGAAGTCTTCCCAGCTCAGCACTTTCTCTATTTTAAAAAACAATCAAATCAGGGCAGTTCAAGTATTTCTTCAAATCAGCCTCCTACTGACTAGTGAATCTGTTATAGGTTCCATCTTCACATTGTTGGAGAAGTATTTTAGTAATATAACATGAATGAAGGACACAGAACAGCAACCAAAAATAAAAACAATGGAACAGCAGCAGTGCAGCCCTGGAATGCCAATACAGTTATTTTCTCAAATCTGACCTGGAGGACATGAACCACTTAAGAGCATACAGTCTGCCACAGAACAGGATGGAAAACCCTGGCATTTCCACTTAGGCTATCAAACAGTGGGACACCTGTAATGGTGATTTTGTTTCTGCATTATTATGACTCCCACTTACTTACTTAATGCAAAATCCAGTAGTGTCTTGAAACCAGAAACGATACCCCAAACAGGTGACTGGTAACTCATACCAAAAAAAGCTGCACACTGTTGTTAGCACAGACCCCACCTATTTTACCCCCTTGCCATTTCTACGGGGAGCATTTGAATATCTCTTATCTCTATGCATTCCCATCACCTGGGATGAAACTTACTTGATTCCAGGAGGCTCTCCAGCTTTTCAGGGGGAACAAACTTCTCCCACTCATGTGTTCCTTCTGGTACAATGCCTATTAATTTTTCTGCAACCAGAATTCCCAGGACATAGGACAACTGTGTTTTATTGATTGTAGTAATGAATAATGAACCTTCAGGCTAATTAAAATATTAAAATGTTCAATTAGAAGAATATTTAATTAAAAAAACACCTGTACATTTATTCACATTAAAACATACTTTTTCTGTCTACAAATCTACATGCCTATCATATTATCAAAATGGTCAACATAATCAAGGTCTTGGATGATCTGATAAACATTTCCTTGCCCACAATCCATCTAAGAAAGTCACTTGCAACATAACATTGCCCAGGAAATGGATAAATAAAAGGTATTAAAGTCTATACAATAGCTATTGTAAAAAGTATTTTTTTAATTAAGACCAAAGTAAAATGTTCAATACTGCCTGATTTGTGAGATGGCTGAATGTTGTGTTTGTTTTAATGATTACAGGGTCAAAAAGATACAGCATCAGAAAGACAGATCTATTAAAGGAAAGCTGCTGTTTGTGCACTGGGCCTACCATGCTTTTTAGAAATTAAATAATATCACGAGGAATAAACCAACACCTTATTATCTCCAAGCTAACTATGACTCTTTAAAAGCAATCCAGGAGCACAGCTGCTGTGATGCTACAGTTGGCATAGAACCTTGTGAGTCATCTGTCCATCAGCAGCAGGACTGCCATATTTTTTCTCACCTAGGTGAAATAAGATGCAACCAGATTTCCTAAAGTCTTGATGAAAAGCAGCACTGCAATGATAGGTGATGCCATTAACACTTTTCTGAGGCAGAGCTGGGGAGATACATTGCCTCTAACTTTAGCTCCTGCAGTTGGAAAGGTGTACCTGCATCATGGAAGAGAATGGTAGGCACCTCTGGAGAATGGTTCAGACTTCAAGGTAGAGAAATGAATGCAGATGTAGGTGTTTTCACATTTCTTCAAATGAAAGCCTTAACAATGAAAGAGGATAAATATTCCCAATAATGAAAGCAAAAACTCTCTTACCTTTAACACCTGAGAGCAACACTTGATAAACATTTCAAGGTCAGCCACATGCTCCACTACTTCAGAAGCTACAATTACATCAAAGGTTTCCATACACTCTTCCACAATCTCCTCCAGTGAACTGGACTTGTACTGTATTCTCTTGGCCAGGACTGGATCAAATGACTTGTGTTGATCTGCTGTTCTAATGTTGTCCTCCAGAGGATCAATTCCAGTAACTGAAGCTCCCAGCCTACCTAGAGGCTAATAATACAGAGTATAATTTATTTGTTGAACAAGAGTAATTTACTTAAAGGTGTCTGTAATTTTGCGGTGTACATACACAATGCAGAAAATATCTATCAGAAAACAAGAAATTATGAGCTCTGATCCAGCAGTTTTCTGTGAAATTTTTATTAAAGCAGAGAAAATTATATGCTGGAATATACATGTTTAAATTTTCTTTTGGAACAAATTGTTCTAGATCCATTTTGTTACACCACATCAGGATTTCCTGCACAATTACCTTCTGACAGAGGAAAAACAAAGGGGGAAATCAACACAGTACTTAAAGGGAGGAAAACAACACCGTATTTAATTACTGTCATTACTTTCTTCAACATCCACTTGTAATGGTAAATCCTCATATCTTTTTAATGGTTACTTAATATATTATTATCTCTGGGACTTCCTCACGGCTGAGAACTAAACACTGATGTTTACCAGGATAGCACCAGGCTTGGCTGTCACTCAAGTTTCTCCAGTGTCTTCTTACTCATGGGTTAACACCTCAGCCATCACCTCTTCTGAAACTGAAACAGGCTTCAGAACATGACCACAGGTATGTTATTCCAACCTGAAATTCACCGTTTTTTTGGCCTGAGAAGGTGAGGCAGCATACAAGTTCTGCCAGCCTTGCTGAAGAGCAGGCTGTTGCAAGACTACAGGACTTTGCTCAGAATAAAAGAAAAAAGAAGAAGAGACACGGGTCCTTTCGTAACACCTCAGTTCAGATCTTGATGAAGTTCCCAGTGTAACTCAGCCAGATTTCTAAGCCTAAATTCACAAATCATCCTTAGTTTATTGATAGGATATAGCACTGCTCACAGCCTGGGTGGCCAAAGGGTTCCACCACAAAGAGCCACTTCTCAGTCCCATGATAGTGCAGACTTCTTGCAAAGCATCTGTAAAATCCACTCCTGTACCAGGAGAATCAATCTTGACAGATAGGAGGTATGTCTCAGATTGTTCCATGCTTTTCCCATGAGATCAAAGCAAAGGCAAGAATCCCCACCCCAATATAAAAACTTGAATAATTCAAAGAAATAAACATGTAAGAACAAGTTTGCAATAGAAAATACTTGTTAAATTACTTTCTGTTCTTATATATATTCTCAAAGAAAATACTTAACGAGGAGAGTCATGTTAAAGTATTCTTGTCTAAGCTCTAATGTAAAAAAAAAAAAAAAGAAAAGAGAGGAAAAACATTGTAGTTCTCATATATCATATTGACTGCCCAGAGCAACACTAGAAGACTTTCTTTTACATAATGCTCTTCTCCTCTTTAGTGTTTGAAATCTTATTTTTCCAAACACCAAGATTTTAGTATTTCTCATTACCAGTTCCTTTTCTGTAAACCACCAGCACTACACAAACCAAATATTCTTTGAGGTTTGTACAATGCACTGCACTCCAAAACATCTGGCAACTAATAAATCATAGAAGATAAAAATTCCTCCTCATAGCAATAGAAATTAAACAGCATAACAGTAAAAAATTTCAAAACTTTGTACACTTCTTAACAAGAGAAGCTGGAGAGCACTGGTTTTTACCTCACTTAGCAGCCCCCCACCACAGCCAACATCAAGAATCTTCACTCCAGAAAGTGGGTTTCCTATATGATAATTACTTCTCATGTTCAACAGAGTATCTCTGAAAGAAAAGGAACATGATTAAGGACAAAGACACAAGGCAGCTTAGCAGATGCAATATGCAGTTATCTTAAATGCTGGTAATGATTTTTCTTTCACAGTATTTTCTGAGGTTATGCAGAAATAGTACCTATATTAAAAACAAAAAAAAAGTCTGTCTTCAAAACCATACCTAATAAATGGCACTCTAATATCATTCATAGAATGAAGAGCTGAATATTCTCCTTCTTCATCCCACCACTTATGTGCAAGGAGCTGGAATTTCTTCATTTCCTTTGAATCCACTGATGAATGTGAAGTGCTGAAAAGTCTCTTCATGGTGAGCCTAAATAACAAAAGCTGAACGTCACAAAACTAATACCAATATTCCACGTTAGCTGAAACATGAAACATGGGAAAAAACAAATTCTGCAATATCAGAAAATGAGGAATAGAAAACAAAGAAAAAGGTAAGCCTCAGGTTCCTTTAAAGATTCTAGTTATACTTGATTAAAGACAAACAAATTTTTTGCACTGTATGTGTAATGCATTTTCCAAAACAGACTGCTGCACATCTGTAATTTTTAAGTTATTTATTAATTAAACAAAATGAGGCCATATCAAACATCTAGGCATTTGTGAGATTTCAAAATAACTTCATTTGTCATTAAGTAAAATTAAACTGCTACAGAAAATTGCAGTCTTTGTCATACAGGATTATATTAGAGTACTTACATGCTGCTTTTTATGTCAGACAGAGACATAGGCTGAGTACTGCTGGGTTTCAGCTGTCCTTTCCTGTTGTAGTTCTTCAGGCCTGTCTGCAAAGACAGATCAGCATGGTCATCTGCATAAATAAAAGCAATCAAATGGAAAACATTAGTTTTATCAGAGTTCACAGGCAAAACAACTGGTTTAACAATGCTGCTCTAGAAAAATCTTTAACCATTTGCTCATATGCTTAGGGAGTGTGTGGAGTTTAAATAAACTGCCTTACACTAAGTCACCAACCCTGTACTTCTCAAGTTCTGTACAATGACATTTTCCAGAGTCTAAATAAAAAGGAACTTTTTTTCATGTAGGTGAAATGGTTCATTTAGTGATAGCTTCACCAGCGTTTTACTCTGACCACAAGCTGTGCATACATACTGCATACATGCATTAGACTGTGAAATTTTCAGGGATAAATTACGGCCGCACTGTATGGTTTTTGGGAATCAGATTTGGGTGCGTACCCCTGGTTCCTGGGGCCTCAAATAAAGCACCACATATAACCTCTCCCGAGTGGTTATGTGTTTGTCTTAATGCTAACACACACACACTCCACGATCCAGCTCCTACCTGTTGACCAACAACCCCAAGATTGCAGCAACCCCTCACTGTTGTAACAGAGTAACCGGGTGATGATTATTTTAGGCTGCAGCGTTTCTACATCTTTCAGGCAGAGCATCTACAGATACCTCTGCGTGCTGAGGGTCTGCATGGGGGCTATAGGGGGTGGCAGGGGGCAGACACCCGCCTCCGGAGAGCTCTGCGGGGCGCATGAGGAGCCCGCCAGGGCCTGCTGAACAAACACGGTGTGCGGGGCTGGCATTAGGCTGCCTCATGGAGCAGCGTTACCGGCACGACAGCCGCGGGGACAAGAGCCGCCCTACCCCGGCCCATCAGGCCGCTCCCGTCGAGGCCCGGGGAGCGGAGGGGCCGGGACGCTACGCCCAGGCCGGCCGGGGAGAGGCCGAGAGGGGCTGCCAGAAGCAACCGGCAGCTCGAAGGCGATGGGAGGTTTGCTGGGGCCTCGCCGTGCGGGAGCCGGTGCAGCTACACCCCGTTAGGCTACCCCAACCCTGGGGGACGACGCGGGCCCGGCCAGGCCCCGCCGCTCGGGGGCACCGCGCCAGGGCCGGGCCCGGGCCCCTCCCTCCCGCCCGCCCGCGCCCTCCCTCCGCCTGCTCACCGCCCGCAGCTCCTCGCAGCACGGCCGCCGCCCGCTGGCTCCCGAAGGCGCGGGTGAGGGCACGGGCAGCCCCTCCGCCGCTCCACAGCATCGCGGCCACACGCCGCCCGCTCCCCGCTCCCCGCTCCCGGTGCCGGGCGTGCGGCGGCGACACGGTGCCGGCTGCCCCGCGGGGCGGGCTCCGGGAAAGTTGGTTCCGCTCACTGACGGGCCCGGCCTGGCCTTCGGATGGAGAAAAAACTCCCGAGTGCTGCTTCCAAGGAAGCACCCAAAGGGGTTTGAGGCTCCCGGCGGCAGAGGCGGCCGTGTTGCCCTGGCTGCGGCTGTGTGTGGAGGCACAAGGCTGCCGTCCCCCCCCCGCCCTCGCCCGGCGACCGCCGCCCAGGGCCCTGATCCGGATTTGGATCCGTGTGCCTCGGCGAGAAGCTCTGCCGGTTCGGAGCTGCCGGACACGGAGCTCTCCTTCCCTCCTCCTTCCCCTTGGTGGGCTTTGGCATTTTCGGATCTCCCTTTGGGATAAAGTTTAACACGCTTAAGTGGTAAAAAAAATTCAACCGGTTTTTAAATAGAATCACTTCCTGGCACTGTATTCAGCTGCGGGTGTCACGAGAAAGTTCGACAAAACCCAAAACTGTCTGGGAGAGGAGCAGAGGGACACCGGGGTCAGTCAGTCCGTCTGCCAGTCAGTCTGTCAGTCATCCAGTCAGTCAGACAGCCAGTCAGTCCGTCAGTCAATCAATCAGTCAGCCGGTCAGTCCGTCAGTCAATCAATCAGCCAGTCAGCCGGTCAGTCCGTCAGTCCGTCAGTCAATCAATCAGTCAGTCAGCCAGTCAGACAGCCAATCAGTCTGTCAGTCAGCCAATCAGCCAGTCAGTCACTAAGCCAGTCAGTCAGTCCGTCAGTCAGCCAGCCAGCCAGTCAGTCAGTCAGTCAGTCCGTCAGTCAGCAGTCAGTCAGTCCATCAGTCAGCCAGCCAGTCAGTCAGTCAGTCCGTCAGTCAGTCAGCAGTCAGTCAGTCCGTCAGTCAGCCAGCCAGTCAGTCAGTCAGTCCGTCAGTCAGTCAGCAGTCAGTCAGTCCGTCAGTCAGCCAGGCAGCCACAGCAGCTCTGCGGGCCGGGGGTTCCCTGCCCAGCCCAGTGGGTGCAGACATCCCCAGGCGGGAGGCAGAGAGCCGGGGGCAGGAGCAGCTTCCAGCCAGGAGATTTCCAGGAGTGTGACCAGGGGATGTTCGCCTCACTGCCCTCTCATGCCTATCTGTTCTGTTCAGTGACCTTGCTCAGCGCTACACCGCTCGCTGCCTGAAACCTGGCACAGGTCTTCTTCTAAACTTAGTGTAATTCACCAAGTAGTTTGGATTTATTTTTTTTTTTTAAACAAAACAACAAACCACCAAAATCCCCCAAAATAACCAAAGACAGACTACTGAAAGGTCTCAAAGAAGCGTGTCTTGGCAGCAATTAAATACATGACCAACGTGCTTAGTGTGTACCAGCACTGCTTCTCTACTCACCTTTCTATCCAGCAAAGCTCACGGTGCAGTGGACTTAAAAGTCACAAGTAACACCTCAGAGCTACCAAAGAACCACTGGTTTTGCTGTATTCACCGTTAAAACCATATTTGCATGGAAGTCACTTTTCACTTGATTCCACGCTATCCCTCATTAAAATTTCAAGGGAACTGCCTCAGAATGGCTACATGACTTTCATATTTTTATGTCTTGGTCTCCTACAGTGCACAAGTACTGAAATACTTTCAATTGTTTATTTAAAAATGTAAAAGAATATAGCAACAACTCAATTCAGGCTTTTCCGAAGTTATACATTCCCATTTTTTTATATATTTGCACATATTTTAAGATCACTTCGGACGTATGGAATTAAAGACTGGAAGTTATTTTAGCCTTTACCACTGAAAAAACATTCATAAGGGAGTGACTAAACCATGGAGAAGTCTAATGTATATAAAGATAACACAGAACCAATATATTTTTAATTACTGGTGTGCTAAGTATGCTGTTTAGTAAGATTTCTGAAACAGTCAAATGCAGAGATCGTATGCTCTTTTTATTGGCATACAGTCACTACCCATATAAGTGCATTTGTGTCAAAAATAATTTTCATATTTACAGGAAGTGACAGAATTCCAGTTGTTGGCAGAGTATATAAAGCTTTTCATACACAATCTTCTTTTATTATTAGACAGAATATAAAATCTCAACTGAAAATAAAATCCGATGCATCACAGAAGCTTTATTCCTCAAAAGCATTTCTTAAACTTAATTCTAGTTTCTGTCTCTCAACATATCCTTCTAAGACATCTCAAGTGTTATGCTACTTATTCTTCAAAAAAAATCCTCACTTTTACCAAGTGCCAAGTGTATTGAGAGTGGATCAATACGTTGCTATTTGTATGCATACCAATGCAAGTAAAATTAGTGTGTTGAAAATTATGCCTTATTTTGCTAATAGGTGTATGATTGCTTACTCTATGTTAAAGGACTTAATCGGGGGAGGGGGGAGGGGAGTATAGTTATTTATGGCTGATGAATTATTCCTCTGTAACAGTGTTTTGATAAACATGCATGTGTTTGCCAGCCATTAGCTTGCTTACTAAATGTATTGTTAAAATACGATTTTTTTGCACTGCAGCAATTTACTTCTGCATCTAATTTATTTAAAAAATTACACTGGCAAAAATACTTAGCTGAATTTTAGATAAATGGATTAATCAATTCATGAAGTCATGCTCTGCAAGTTGCCCATACAAGGATATATTTTCTTAGAAGACACAGCCATCGAAATCTTACTTTGATGTTAAGCCTTTTATCTTTTTCACAATTGGTATTATACCACACCTTCTAGGTACAGATCTCCAGTCTTTTCCAGAATTAATGCTCTTCTGTAACAGTCACTGGCCTAGGGCTGTGTATTGGTTGTTTGTTGTCTGTTTTTAATGAGTATTGTTTCACACTCTTGTTACTGACAGCAGTAGTTCATTTCCTCAAGAAGGAGGTAATCAGTGACCTCTTTCACTTTATGGTGACATTAAAAACAAGTGTCTAGTTACAATGCTGTCTAATCAATATATTAGCTTCACAGGAATCACAATTCTCCTAACACTAACAAAAATAACCAGAGGTTTAATGTTTACTACACATTTAGTGCGTGTGCCAAAATAAAAAGTTAACCTATTATCAGTTTTCTAATGTGTTCTGTGTGCCACTTCGGAATATAACTCATAAAAACATCTAAAATACCAGCTCTCGTTCCTGTAATATCCCTGAACATCCAGAAAGTTGTCTGAAAACCTGGAGAGGAATATAGGTCCACAGCTTAACCCTGTCACACAAGATCAGTTAGTCACACGTATTCCTAATGGGGTTCAATTGGTTTAAGTATAGCTTGTATTACAGTGACCCATATTTTACACACACAGCAGATATTACTTTCTAGTCCAAATAAAAAGGATTTTAAAAATCTATTACACAAACTAAAGAAAAAAAAATATTATGACTTTTCTTTGTTTTACCACACACCCTCAATAGATTAATCCCATCAGGTCCATGGATTACATACTTTTGACAAGTGTTTTACAATAAAATCTCTTTCAAGTACTTTAAAAATTTGTTATACCAAAAAAAGCTGCCTTTTTTCTTTTTTTTTTTTTTTTTAAAAAAAAGGTACTTTCTGCAATTTAAACACAAAATTCAGGTGCAAGAATTTTAAACAAAAATGAACTAAAGAGCTTTATTGACATCACATTACATTCAATAGTAATTTTAAGAACATTACAGCTGAAAGAGAATGGCATGTTTTATATTCTTAGTAAGCACTACCGTTCTTGAAAAAATGTAATACAAAGAAATCCTATTAGGTATTTAATTCTGAGCAGCATTTGGAAAAAATACACCTATTTACAGATAAAAAAGGATTCTGGTTTCACCTACATAGCCACAATGTGCCTCTATAATGAGACAAGCCTTTTATAACTCATGGAATTTTTAAACGTCATAGCACTGGTGCCATAAATTCCTCAGCGTTTACGACGAAGAGGAGTCGTTGATCTGAAAAATAAAGGAAAGGAGGGAAAAAGTTAATTGGAAAAAATAAAACCCCCCCAAGCCCACACACACTTCAGGCTTAGTAATTAATAGTTTTAAAAGATATTCCAAAGTTACTTTTGCCTAAGACAAGAAATCTAATAAATACCATACTTTATTTTTAAAAAGTTCATATGTCGTACACATGAAGACGAATAGCAAAAAATAAAAAAAGTCAGACAAAATACTTAAAAAGTATACTACCTTGATCGTGACTTAGACTTGTGTTTGCGGCTTGCCTTCTTACCAGACCTTTGAGATTTCTCCATGGAGCATGACCGAATATGCTTCGATTTCTTAGCCTTCTTTTCTTTACTGCTTCCTGGCGATTCAGAACTACTCCTCACACTAGATTCAGAGCCTGACCGTTTTTTGCTATCTTTGGTAGAAACTTTTTTGCTTTCTTGCCTGGAATCCTGTCTGATGATTTTCACACAGATCGAATCCCCACGAGTGAAAGTTCTTTCACTGTCTCTTTTTCTCTTTAATCTACTGTCGTCATGATTGCCAGCCTTACTTTCTTTTTCCTCTTTTTTGGGCTTCTCTTTTCGTTTTTCCTGATCTCTCTCCCTTTCTCTGTTCTTTTTCCTCTCCTTATCTACACCTCCGCCCTGCTCCTTCTTCCTTTCTTGATCTTTACCCTCACTTTTATGTTTGTGCCTATTTCCAGGAGGGCTTCTACGCTGGTCTTCTGCTTTGCGCCTGTCCCTGCTCCGGCTGCGGCTCGCTCGGTTAGCTCGCCGGTCTCTCGAGCGGCTGCTACTCCTGCGTCTGTCCCAGCTCCTCTCTCGGGAAGGACTCCGATTTCTTCGCCTCTCCCCTCTTTCAGCACTGCGATTTCTACTGGGTCTTCTCCTTTCCCTCATTTTCTCCCTGCTCCTACTCCTCTCTCTCCTGTTTCTGTGGGTGTAACTCCTGCTTCTGCTGCGCCTAACTTTATGGGAAGGTGTTCTACTGCGACTTTGCCTCTTCTTCCTTTTAGGAGAGGAAGAAGGTGAAGAGCTCCGACTGCTACCTGAACTTGTGCTATAGGATGAACTAGACACAGTGCTGCTACTGCTACTGCTTCTGCTATTGCTGCTAGTGCTACCACTGCTAGAGCTTCTTGACCCACTCCTTCCTGCTCTCTCTTTACCCTCTTTTTTAAGTTCTATATCAGGTACGACTGCATTCGGAGATCTTTTCTTTTCATGAACCATATCTGCTTCGATTTCTTTTGCCTCCTGTGATGCCGAGTTACTGTTCTGTTCTTTGTTGATATACTCATTCATCTCTTTTGAAACTTTTTCATTTTGTAGCTTTTCTTCTGAAAAAAAAAGTGTATGAAAGAAAACTGCAATTAATCTGGAGTTGTATGTCAGTAAATCCCATACTGTTACTTTTGGCAAAACCAAATTTCCAAACAACTTTCATAATACTTGCAATACACTGTCTGCCATCACACCAACTACCTACCATACAACTTGTTAGCTTTCTTGCTTTATAATTCTAGAAAAGAGCTGTCCTCCTGGTTTAGAAGATGTATAAAAGTACACAACCCAGACACTTTTACAAGTCCTTGATGTCTCTTCATGTTTCAGGTTTAAGACTAAAACTAGTATCCTGGACCACCAGAACTTCTAAATTAATCTACACATGCATACTTTTTCCTCCTGCAACCTTTCTATACAAATAATTCTCCCCTTCTCCTTCCTGTAGCTGTACCTGAGCTTCCTGTCTGCATTCCAGCCCTGTTCACCCAGGTTTGAGTGATCACTGGCTGGTCTGAAGCTGTATTTCCCAAACAGTGCATGGCTGGCTTCTAAACCTCAGAACAACATTGGCTGTATCTGTGTTTCGTAGGCCTCTTTCTCCAAAAAAGTCTTAGAAAAGCACCTTTTGCTGTAGTGACATGTTTGTTTTTTGGAAAAAAAAAAAAAAAAAAAAAGCAAGCACCAGTTTATGGCATTTTCCAAGCATAATTTAGATTAGTCCTAAATGCTAACTAGGATAAGCAATTCACATTTATCCTGTTTTTTAGCACTTTTTATAGCGGAATAAGAATATATTTTTCCTTGTATAGAGGAATTGGATAAAAAGAACGACTTGTAAGTAAGTCTTCTATTAAGACTCAGCTCAAAAGTTAACACCAGAGCATTTAACACAGATAAGTGGTAAAACTCTTAGAAAAAAAAAAAAAAGTTAGTATCAGTTGAGATTATATGTGAGCTTGGTAGTCAGCAAAGACTAGAAACACAGTAAAAACACAACCGAAGAATTAAAAATACATTTCTTGAAAGTAAGGGAATGTGTATCAGGCCAAGATTTTCATATAAAGAAATTCAGACCCTTGGAGCACTTGCCAGAGATTTCCAACTTTAAAGAAGTTTTACTTATTAGTCATCATTCAGGTGATGTCCAACATGCTTCATATACTTCAAGTCTACAACTTTAAGGAATCAAGTTCATATAGACTGCAGTCTGGTGCAGAAAGGTAAAATGTATTCCAAAATCACACCTGAGATTTTTTATAAGATACCATACACACAGATGCATTTTTATAAAGAGATACTATTACTGATAGAGCACACAACAGCCACAGCATATAGATGTATCTGTACTACGTCTGCTCTTTGAAGTAGAATAGTTTATGGAAAGCACTACATGTTGTGGGGTTTTTTCCTATTAGAAAGAATAGGATTCTTGATCCTATATTTTGATCAAATAGCTTAAACACATTTTTAATAAAAAATTTTGAATAAAAAAATATTCTTTCTAAATACGACTTAAAATGTGTTTTCTTTCCCTGCAATTTACATACAGTAAGTAGTAAACTCCATATACAGCAGAACAGTAAGGAGGCATTATATAATTTACCTTCTAGCTGTTTCTCTAGTAGTAGTTGCTGTTCTCTCTCTTTTCTCCAAAAAGCTTCCTGTTTTTGCCTGATTCTGTGTCGTAATTCCTCATCATCAGTATCAGATGATTCAGAGCCTCTGTCACTCCTCTCATCTTCACTGTCTCCTGATCCATAACCACCCAGTCCACCTGCGTGCATAAAGTCCAGTCTATCACGAGGGAAGATTAAGCTTTGTTCTTAATATTTCTGCAGGGCAAAGAGGAGAGTAACATTGCCCTTCCTTCACTTCCTCTTCTCTGAAGAAGTCACTTTATTCTGGTAAGTGCCAATGTTGTTTGACTGGTGTGATCAAGGCCCCCATAAATGCATTGATGCTCACTGTCTGGTTCTACTCCTCCTGGAACAGCTCGTTTATTTTCGGCAAGCAACCACTGTGACCACGGTACTTTTTCCATGGTATGGAAGGGCAAAAAAGCTCCCTGCAGAGATGGCACCAGTGCCTGCCTCTGTGCCAGCAATCAGACAGAAAATGCCTGGGACCTTTCCCAGAAGACATCTCTGAAATGACTTCAGCCGCCTCCGTAGTCCAAGGCTACAGAAATTCTGAATGCCATATCAATTTCTCAATATTGATTTAGGAAACACTGCACTCTGACAGGTACAGAAACCGAACAGAAATTTACTTTCTTCTCCCTTAGATATATTATTAACTACTGGACTGATAAGAAAGATAAAGTCAACATAAACATCTGCAATGGAGATAGTTTACTTTCTTTCAGTCTGAAGTTTTAATGTTCTTTATTGAGTTAGTTTTAGAATGTGTGAGCACTTGTGACAGTATCATTCAATTTAATTCACTGGAATTCCACATAACAAGCACATAACTGGTGACTGACACTGGTGTAGTAGGGTTTAGTTGATAAAAAACAGGTTGGGAAAAATCTTTTGCTGTTGTGTCTCAAGCTGGAGTTTCAATCTCTTTTTCCTGTTTTGGGTAAGATATGATATGGGAGCCTCTGTGCTTACGCAGCTTTTCAATAACATTACAAATTTTGTAGTCTTTTTATTTACAGACTTTCACATTACTCTTCTATCAACTTTCCCTTCTTGTTTGGATGGATCAAAATAGGAGAAAAATATAAAAGTGTTCCTCTCTCTGAAGACTGCAGTATGCTTCTGACACAGTCATACTTTGAAAAGTTGTTTTATCTAAAGCCTTTATTTATTTTCAAAATTAGGGCAAGATTTGCATACACTAACTCACACTGACTAGTCCTTTACTCCAAAAACCATCCCACTTACATCAGTAGGATTACCTGTGGAACAAACAAAGGTGCTGATAATGATAAAATTATTGGAAAGTGACCCACACTCCTGGGCAATTAAAATCTAGTTTCAAAATGCAATTTCTAGAAATTCAAGGCAAGAGTCAAACTCCCCCTTTAAGCCCTCTCAAAAATAAGGAACATACTTACCGAGTCCAGTGAGGGAAGCCAGTGCACTGGACTGTGCCAGCTGTTTTGCAGGAGCTTTGTATCACATCAACAACAGGAACAACATGTTAACACAAATAGCCACGATTTCATAGTCATGAGTCTATGGTATTGTTAAATCTACTACTATTGCTGTTCTTTGGAGGGAGAGAAGAAACATTAAAAACGCATCATCCATTTAATACCATTTCTATATTTTCTGACCATGAAGATATAGAATTTAACTGCAAATTAATAGTGAACAACAACAACACAAAAAAACCTCATAAATCACTTTCCAAGTTACAGCATCTGCACATAATTTTCAAGTTTCCATAGTTACATATTTAGATTAACTCAGTTACGCTAAAAATCTGTTATGTAAGTACAATACATGTTAATAGTGAAAGCAAATGAATTACTAATTGAGGACTCAAAGTTCATCTCTTTTCACTTCTGAGCAGCTAAGAACTTGAGATTAAAATGATTGCATTATGAAACAGCTACAACTCAAGAGTCATTGACAAAATGGTACCATTTTAACTAAATAAATGAATTGCATGAAAGAAATGGAATAACTGAAGTAACTCACAATACACTGCACAGGACGACAGTATATGATTACTGGATTTGAACTCTACCAAGTTGGATGCATTACACTGGAATTGCTCTTAGGGGATAACTATGGAGGTTAAATGTTCTAGAGACATGCAAATATAGAATATTCACAGAACTAAAAACAAAGCAAACCAAAAGAACCAGCATACCTTTAGTCGCTTTACGGTGAACATCTTTGGCCACATAATAAATTTCTTCATTTGTGACATCTAAAAGAATCTCTGTCAGCAGCATTTTTGTCAGCATCATCTGAAGAAAATTGTACATACGATTAAAGCCAAAAATCTCTTGAGTAAGTGCTGCATTCAAACTAGATCCATAAAGCTTCACTTATACTTAAAAAAAAAAAAAAAAAAGTACATTTCTGTCTGGTGTCTGGTATGCTGTATCAGCTGTCCCCAGTCCTGGAAAAATCATCAGAGGTTACTTGCTTACGTCTTCATTATTAAATGTTGGTAGCTAGTTCTCCAAACTGATTGCTCTGGCCATGAGCTTTACAAAAATACATTCATCAAACTTCTTAGATTTAGGGCTTTCATTTACAAAGTTTTAACTGTACAATTAGGATATGACTATGATTTAAATATGAAGTTTCTGACACAAGTGAAACTTCTGCTGGTCTAGGACCAGCATTTAGTTTGTAATTTGCAATTTTTCTAATTGGCAGGGCTTTTTCTAGCACTTTCTTGCAAGAATACATTTCTTAAATCCCCTTTCACAGGAACTGAGTATGAAGCAGAGATTTCAGATGGGTGCATTTAATCATTAAAAATTTAACAAGTTAAAAGCAAAACCACAGACTTAATACAATCAATGTAAAGATTACGCTCACTAAGTTCTTTCAGCATTGTGGTAAAGATGAGTTTTACAGCCTATACCCTTGTCTATATGAGGAAGACAGCACTATAAAGATATGCAGATTTAACTCTGCTTTACTGTACAATGTGTACTATCCCTCTAATTGACAGTATCAGGCAAAGAAGAAATATTTTACTTCGCTATGCCCAAAAATGAGCAAACAGACAGAAATGCTTAGTGAGAACTACATTATTAATACCATTTGATACTCCTTTTCTTCCTCTGTCATTTCTGGTTCACTTTGCTCCTCTTGAGGAGCCGGGGATGGACTCCTGCTGACCTTCCCAGTGCTTATAGCTTCTGTGTTTTCAGCATCTTCATCTTCCTCATCACTGTCCTACAAGAATAGCATTACACATTTCAGGAAAAACTTGTATTTCAAGCTCATTAGTTTCTATTTCTGATAGTAAACTTTATTTACTTTGTACTGAAATCTGTATTACTGCCATCATAACCCTCTACTTCTTTTCTCTCCCCCCTCCTTGATAAACATGCAGGGACCTCCCTCACCACACAAGAGAGGCAAACACACAGTTCACTGCCAGACAGGTACTCAGAACTGCAAACAATTGAGGTTAAGCACTAAAGTGAAGGCAACACAAGGCTTCCTAAGTGGGTTCAGTGTAGCAAATACAGGTATTTGGATCTGTTCAGCTTCTGACTTGGAGTTCAAACCTCTAAAGACTATGCATGTTCCCAAAATACAGAAAAGTAAAAAACTCCAATTTCATTCTTTGCTACTACGGATCACATAATTTTACCTTTCAGACATTAACAATTTCAAAACACCAAGTAAATATCAATAAAGCAGCAGCTTAACTTTACTTGAGCAACAGAAACAAAAGAGATAGCCAAGCATACACACAGTCTCTAACTGTAAGAGACCAAAAGCTGATACCTTTCAGGAAATACAAACCTGAGTAAGAAGAAAATCCATCTACTTACAAATTTACTTTTCTGAGGTAACCGTGGGCCATCCCCTTCTTCAGCCTCTTCACTTTCCTTTTTTTCTTTTTTAGACATTTGTGAACGTTGCTGTTCCATCCTCTCTTTTTCCAATTTTTTTTGTTTTTCTCGTTCCATTTTTTCGAGGCCCTCACGAATCCAGGCAGGCAGAGTTCTACGCTTCACAGCATCTACATAAGCAAGGTTCACAGTTTTGTAAGATGACAAAATCCTTCACCCCCTAACAGAAAAAAAAAACCAACACAAAACCAAAAAACCCAAACAAAGAAAAAAGCCCTCCACCCAGATCCAAACAAGCCACACATCTGACAGTTGGGGCGGGGGGGCAAAAATAGCTTTTACTTTCCCTTCTTTTTCTTAACATTTTGAAGTTCTTTTTAAATACAGCTTTTACATTTTTTTCATTAAGGAGTGGTTAACATGTACCAATCTGTGGAGGCTCCTGCTTCACAGGCATCGCAATAGGTGAACGCTGTCGGTCTCTGAATGAGGGTCTTTCCCTTCGATTTTGAGGAGGTGCAGGAGGTGCTGGTGGACCTGGCGGCCCTGGTGGTCCTGGCTGCCAATAAGGTGGATGAAATCCACCTTGAGGTGGACCAAAAGCAGCCCCATGCTGAAAGAGTAATGCAGTTTATTTTTCTTCACATGGTAACACTAAATACAGAACGTGCGCAAGTCGGTCTACAGAAATCCATGCAAGTAGGCATCCATGATTTCTAGGCTACCACGATACCTCAATCTCTTTTTCTGTGGTCCTCAAGAGACAAGTTTTCCTTAATTATTTAATAAATAAACCTAGATTTAATCACAGCTACTAATAAAGCTGAAAGGGTCTCAACCATTCTCCTTTCCTATTGTGATAAACATTTATCCCTAGAATCACCGTCTATCTTCAGCAGTTCCTTGCCAGTTTATCACCAGAGCATGCAGTTAAATGAAGAGAATACAAAATTAAGGTTTAAAAGTCTAGCTGTGCTAGCAGTCTTTCCTTGTAACTACAACATGAGGACAAAAACAAAAAGTTCAAGTTTTTATTACAAAAGAATTTTGCACTGTGCACTTTCCAGTAATAATTAACAGATGTTATTAGTATGGCTCATAAAAATATTAAATGGACAAATATGCAAGTCTAGTACAGACCCTGGGTTCTGAGCAAGCTGTACACAATCCAAAAGTCACAAGTCTTGAGATACACATGAAGGGGGTTTTTTGTTTTAATATCTGCTGCCCAGAAATGCCCAGTGGAACTTTTAAGAGGAAAATGTTTAGGAAGAAATTTGTAGTGTAAAATATTTTTTTTTTAATTATATTCTATTGACTACTGAAGTAATTACTGATAGATGTACTCTTCCACTACAAGTTCTGGTCAAGCATCCCTCTGTTATTCACTGTAAAACAAGTTTTCTGTAGTATTTAGATTACTTTTAAGAGTTGGTTCTGAAATAGCAAACAAAGGAAATGACGAAAAACTATTTGAAAATTATTGGTTCACTTCCTAACAATACTGCTGAACAAGAGTATTTAATAACAGAGAAAAGTCAGCCAGAAGACAGAAACACATTTCTGCTTGTTTTCCCTTGGTTTGTTTATGAAGATAGGGGTTTTAAGGAGGTAGGTGTTTTAAAAGGTAGTTTGCCATTATATCAAGAGTTTTGAAACAAGAATACAGAAAATATGGCAAAGATTGAAACTTCTTTGTGTTTAAAGATTTGTGTAATGCCCTCTGCTATTATTAGAGCTAAAACCACCTACAGATTTATTATGCTACGCAACTTATGTGTCAGAATGAAGAAAAAATTGTATGTGTATTTTTTAGAAATACCATTGTTTATTCAAAGAATCACAATATGTAGATATGGAAAAGATCAATGGATCATCCAGTCTATTTCCCTGTAAATACAGGACTGTACCCTATGGTACATTAACTAGTGTATTTAAATATCTATTTATTAACTTTTTTTCCCTCCTCTTCATTTTTTAAGTTTTTTTTTTAACACAAAACTATATAATGTTAATTTATATACTGGAACACAGTGATTTGTTTTACTATTGCAGACAACAGCCATTTCTCATTACTAGGATAGAAAAAAAAACCTCTGGCCTTAGAACAGAGCTGAAAATTCTAAAGTCTCTTCTGTAAAGTATTTGGCAAGGTAAAAATGTATCTTAGCAGATAACAAATTCTGTAGATGTTTGTAGAACTGAAGAATGAAAGTCGCCGCTAGATGGTATTAGAGGAACACATCCATGGAAGGGACTCTGCACGTCTACAATATTAAAGCAACAAATATGTTTCACCTGATAGTCAAACTGGTTCACTGGCCCCATTGCAAAGTTATCGGGAGGTCCCCCAAAGTTGTGATTGTTCTGGTTAAATATATGCCTGTTGTCAGGAGCAAATTCCCCACTGTCCTGACTGTTGCTGTCTTCAGATGGAGGAACAACTTCCATTTGACCTGGGGTTGGAGTCATCCACTGCTGATCTGGAGGTGGGTGAGGGGGCTGGTGAGGCATTCCCCATTCTGTTTAGGATTTAGAATACAATTCAGTACCAAGTTAGTACAAGTCACCCATCACTCAGTGTTCCTGTGTTTATCACAAGGTTCCTCACTGATGGTAAAGTTATGAAGGATCATCAATCTACAGACTGCACTATGCTCTTACAATAATTTCTTGAACTAAACAAAAGAAATACAAATAACTGTGCCTGAACCAAAACACTGGGGGAGGCAGAACTGGGCAGACACCGACACACCGTAAGTTTGGTTTTATAAATTTCCAGTGATACTGAAAGAACTGTTCCTACTTTTCTGCTTCTATGTTGCTTCAACTTTCAAAGTAATGAGCTATTTTATTCCTCTGCAGAATAGAAGGCCTATTACAGAAAGCAAATAGTTTTGTGAGCAGCAAAAACACTGAAACACGCTTTCCAAAGTCTTGTTTCTTGATGATTCCCTGGATTCTCCAACATCTACCAGAAGTCTCAGCATAAACTACAATAATAAGCCCTCAAAAATAAGTTACAATTGACTGACAGAGTAAAAACCAGTCTAAAAATCATGTCCACTGTGGAGGTATTTATAGACCATGACAGAAATACCTTGTAACTTTCACCAGTAACAGAATTAATACCTAGCCTCTCAGGTTAACTTCTACCTTCCATCCACTCCTTTAATAATTCTTTCGTTTTTTCTGGATTTTTACTGTCTTTCCCAATTGCATCATAATTGCATCTATTACTGTAGCAACTCAAGAGGGTTAACAAAGCTTTTCTACTTGGTTGTTCTCTTTTCTGTGTGCTCAAAGATTCTATCACTCCTTTCACTGTCATCCTGGTTGGTCATGTTTAGCAGATTGTAATCAATTTTTTTCCAGAGTCAATACTCCTTAAGTATTCTAAGAGGATGAATGCTTTATACCTAAAGTACAGCTTACAAGAGTTCATAAATGTATGTGATCCTGTCTTGACTTGTGGAACATGAATATCTTCAAAATTAATTGCCTGCTAATTGCACAATAGGTTTCCAGATTGCCACTGGATTTTTTTATTAAGTCACATGAATGATATACCCAGTTATAACAAAATACATTGGCACATTGTTTCCTGTTAACAAAAGGTGCTATATTATTCTCACTCCTAGATCTAAGATGTTTCTTCTGCTTTGCATTTTGTGGGTGAGCCTGGGCTTCTTGCATTTATAATTATCAGCAAAATATCTGCCATGATTTTACTGTGCTGTAGCTATTTGCAAAAACTGCCACTTTAGGTATTATTTTCTTTCACCTCACAGACAACAGGGGAGAACTCATGACCAGAATATCATATGAAAAACAAAGTTGTTCCAAAATGACATAGCATTTCTGTAAAAAACTTCTACTTACTATACAGAAATACAGATAGAATACACTCTATGTACTGCCACAAAATAAAGTAAAAATTCTTACTTGTGGCTACAACTCAAGCACAGGGCAGGTAGGTAAACTCAAGTGGAACCTGGTGTCTGCCTGCCTCCCTTTTGTTATGCATCCGTAACAACCACCATTTATATTTTAGGCCTGCTTTTATTGAATATTACCTTCAACAGATCTGAATAGTGCCAGAAAACTGGAGGTAAAATTATTACAGTCATTAACAGAATCAAACATGAAATGCAGTTTTCACTGAGACAACAAAAGACATGCACACAGGCTTACTATCTACTTTGCTCATGCATTTCAAATTGCATTATAGTGTGGTGACCTAACCAACTTTTCAAGAGACTTTCAGAATAAAATTTAAAAAAATAATCTTAGCAGAAAATACCCAATCTCTACTCCATGTTTATTGTCAGTGTTATTTTATAAAGCTGTAAAAATAAAACAAATTTTTGGCCAGAGAAGAAGTTTTGAGAGGATGTTAAAAACAACCAATAACAGGAGTTTAACCAACTTACAATAACTGATAAATTACACAGATGACCTTCAGACATGTAAGTCAAAAAAGGAACAATACTAAGTATATGAAACATGTAATAAAAATATTTTATACCAATAATTGTACTCTTCTCCTTTTTCAAGATTTTAAGACACCTGAAGCCAGCATCTGCTCATTATATTTTGCATTCATTCTACATGTCAAGATTATACCAGAAGCAGGTAATACACTACAGCAGAGGACAAGAGATGCTCTTGAATTCTTAGGCATCCCATGGCCTTCAGTGTTGCTGTTCCTATTATAGTGGGATAAGCAATAATACTTGTAAGATGCAAGATCCAAAGAATAATATATAACTGCAATTCAGACTATTTTTCTACAACATTTTTGTTGTAGACTGTCATGTCTCTGCTGATAACCATTTTATGGAACACCTGACTGGAAAGAAACTACTGTGATACTCAGTTAATTAGTTGATGTTACTCCTAGTCTTGCATCCTGAAACCTGAGGGACATAGCATAGCCACACCCAAAACTGACAAAAATAAAATTTCATTGCATGGGAAAAAAAAGACCAGGAAATGAACAGGAAGGAAAACAAACCTGGTTGCCACATCCTGTTGAAGTTGGGATCCCCCTGAAAATTATTATGGTTGTTTGGACCAGATTCTATTCCTGAAATATCTTGTCCATTTGGCATCATTCCTTGTTGTTCCACTACACTTTGCTGCCCTGAGGCTTCTCGCTGAGCTATCCATGCTTGAGCTAATGCAGCCCAATCAATCTGGCCTAAAATAATCAGAGGAAATTTAAACTGTCAGTATTCACATGTCTGAGGCTTTGCACTGTTTCTCAATTACATGTCTTCTTGTTCAAGAGAAACAGGAAACGCTCACCTTCAACAAGTACCATGACCACCACTATAACTTATGCAGAGTGTACAATAAAACAAACCAAAAGCAAACATCAAAATGTACATACTTGCTGAAGTAGTTTCCCTGCATAAGTTCAAAATGACAAGGTAGATTATTTTAGGTTTCCCATTAGTATTGAATGGGTGGTAGTAATAAACTTTTTGTAAGTGAGCTAATTTTGATATCAGAAATATATATAGCCTTGCATCCTAATTTTACAGCGTTCCAAGTCTAAGAAAAATACATAGTTAGGCATCCAGAGTTTGCAGTGTATACTTATCATATAACCCCTTATTTCTGGAATGCTACTTTATGTTACAGTTCTTTCCTCCTTTTTTTCTTTACTACCATTGTTATCAGTAGGTAAACAAACTGCACTCTCTTATGAGGACAGTAGTGTGTCTTCTGCTCATTATGAAGTGAGGAAATCTCTCCAGTAAGTTACAGAAACTGCAGTGACAGAAAGCAATGTAAGACCAGTGTGCCTGATCACTCCGCTCAAGTATTTAATACACTCTTCCCCTTTCTTTATTCGTTTCTGCATTTCTCTTGGTATTTTGAACTATTGTCACCTCCCTCTCAATTTAAGGTAAATCATGTTCTATTGTTTACTGTGTTTTCCTTTCTTTCTTTTCTTTTTTTGTCTTTTGGTAGGGGAAAAAGAAGCCAAACAGCAAATCACTGCTGTAACCTAAAGTAAGAAACTTCCAGCCAGAGTTTTTCTGTGTATACATATGCATTAATGCTTCTGCCACACAGGCACTGAACTAAAAGCAGCTTTTCTCAAATAAATGATTAGCTTAGCTGAAGAACTGAAAGGGATACAGATTCTGTAAAAAGTACATGAGGTCTAAATGTTGACCTCTATGAGTAGTAGAATGTTGGTAATCTGTCCAGGATAACTGGGGTTGCTTGCCTTTATTTTTATATATTAAATATTGACTATGAAAAACATTTGGAATCAATGTATGTTTTCTATCTTTTCTAGCTCTTCAGAAAAGGACCATAAATGTATGATCTTGAGAGCAGCTACAACAAGGCAATTATCAGTTATGCTCTTTAACAAAGGCTCAAAAGTGCAAATGACAATAGATTCTTTTAAAAAATTAATTAATCCACAAAGGTTTCTATATACTTACTTGGATCTTGCTGGTGTTGAAATGACTGCATCCACTGCTGTTGGTTCAAAGGCCATTGCTGCCAAGGCTGTCCACCTTGATCCCACATCTTTTAAGTCTTTATATAGTCTATATTTCAACTAAAAATAATAGTTGTACGTTTAAATAGATGCCCATAAAATATCACATAACTGAAACTTAAATAACTGCAGATACAATTAAGCCTTGCTAAGCAAGCTGAAGCAATGCTGGCTTAGTATTTTAAGCTGGAGGAAACAGCTCACCCTTTAGACTAATATCTGACAATACTACAGGAAGGTTTCAGAAGACTGGTAAGCTTTCTCTGTATTTTTGTAAAGAAATTAACTACCAAATGATGTGCAAATAAAGACATGACGCGCCTGTAAAACAAAAACTCATCTGACAATAAATGCAATATCAAGTAAGTCAAAGTATAAGACATTACTTAAACTATATTCTTTCCTGTTTCTTAAGGAAAACATGGGTATTTTTCTACACAAGTGTCATGCAACGTTGTTAGGAGAGACAAAGGAAAGTCACTGAATGGCAAGACACATGGTTAACAATTGCACTGGAGAACTGCACAGGTACAAGGTGCCTGCACATGGTGACCGTATGCACCTCACGCACTGTACAGGCTCATCATAATTTCTAAATACATATGTATCTTCAAATATGAGAATGATAAAAATACCACTGCATAACTGCATATTTACCACACAGCCCCTTCAAACCATGAGAAACACTTTTTGATGCAGTGTTGTATAACCTCACTGACCAGACAGCAACAATCCTGACAGTATGGGAGCTCAACAACCTGCTTTAAGTGAAGCTCCAGGACCAGCTTTGCAAGAATTTGATGAGGCACAGTAGTCTTACCATTTGGCATACTAGTTCCTTCCAGTCATTTGTACCTCCTGAGTACACCTAACTTGCTGCACATGGAGGACCAGAGAGCAGCCACCTGTGCTGCTGCAAACAGCTTTTCTGAAGAGAAAGCCTGGGCACAACTTGGGGAACATTTCGCTTCAAGAGCTGTTCCCAATGCCAGTACTGCTAAGACTACACCGAGTGTGATTCCCTCTGTCCTACCTTGTGTATTATGAACTTCTCAACTGGCTGTCCACTCCCAATAAATATATCCTCTCACCATTCGACACACAACCCTTTGATTTTATGCTATGAAAACATCGCCCGTGTGGCTGTTTCAAACACTCCAAACTTAAAAGAAACAGAAAAATTCCATCCCTGAGGTCACAGGAGCAGCACACAAGACCTGGCAGTGGCACACAGCCAAGTGCAATACAGAACAGATGAATACAAACTCTCTGTATTCAGAGGGAACCGGCTCAAAGCAGCCAGTGCCACCTGGGTGGCCAGCCAGGAACACAACCCCAACCATTCCCAAGGAGCAGGGCACAAGAAGCCCCACAGGCAGAGCCAATGCTTGGCAGAGAGAAGAAGAGCAATTAGAGCAGATCCTGCTTTGCAAAGGGATCTCATGCTTAATGCTTGCACATACAAATAATTACATGACTGCATAGGATGAAAACATCACACTACAAAAATGCAAATCAACAAAAAAGCCGTACATAACATGGTGGGGTGCTGGGTCATGCAGAGATGAATGCATGTTCATATTTTGCATACTTCTGACAAATTTTATTTTTAATCTGAAAAACTGTAGATCAACTCTGTTTTGAAACCACTTACATTCAAGCCAGTACAAATATTAGACATGTATGGTTCAGAAAAACCCAACTGCGAACGCCTTTTTGGGGAGGAGCTTTAAAGAAGGCCAGATCAGATTTGGGAACAAGAGTATTGAGTAAAAGCTATATCAGTATTTTCTCTATCTTTTTTTGACAATTTTTTTTTTTTTTTTTTTTTTTAACTTTCAATGGTATCTTCATATTACGCAAGCCTTTAGCAGGTGAAGACAAGTGTCCTTTTGTTTTTGGGGGGTTCTTCATATTTTGACCTGTACCTACTTTCCTACACCTGTTGAGTGTAATGCACCTCATGCAATGTTTAAGCTGGCCTGCCCATACCTAGCTTTACACTTACTCATACACAGGTATTTTATACACTAAGAGTGAAGAGGTAACCTCACATACTATTTTCACTCAAAAGATAGAAAAGGGTAAATAACTGTTTCTTCCTCCCTTCAGTTCCTCTTTTCATCCACAATCCAAATTCCTTGAGCTGTCAAAATAAACTTGTTATTTTGTCTTAAAGTTGTTAAGAACTGGTTCAACAAAGCTGTAACAAATGTGGTTCAAGATTACCACCAGCCTTTAGAGCACTGCACAGGCCCATGTTGCAGCTCCCTTTGTTTCTACCTGTTAAATCACACTAGCAATAATAAAAACATGTTTCAGAAATTCTGGTATCACTTTGTTACCTAATTCATAACACCTTGGAAAAGTTTGTAAAATTTCACTAAAATAAACCCAGCAAAAGATTTAGAAAATTGAATTGTTTCACCAATAATGAATGTAAGGGGCAAAGTTTGCATGTAACTGAATGAGGGGAAAACAAAAACTACAGTTACAGAAATACCAATTTATCTTAGGGAAGTGTAGTAGTAATTAGAGCACCTCTACAAATTCAGCTGAATTGGAACCTCCTACACACAGTTTTGTGTGATCAGATAGGATCAGATGAGATTTATTTTTGCTGGACTGGCTTTATTTTTGTCCTAAAATCTTGGACATTCTGGATTTTATTTATTTTTTACATTCAATTAGCAATCATAATTACTTTTAAAATTACCTTGTAATAAACTTTTATACCTTTAAAAATACTTATCAGTTACCTGTTTTTCATGGATTCTGCACTGTATAGGTTGCTTAGTATTCTAGCCTTCTTTCTTCATTCTCAGGCTGTTGATAGATATATGCTGGACAAACTGAAGCACTAGTTTGGATCTTAAGAAGGTCCAAGATAACAAATGTCTCCAGATCTCTGTATTACCTGCACCCAACATGGCAACTACCTTATTATTTTACATGGTCTTCAAAGAAATAGTGCAACTTTTTTTTTCGGGGGGGGGAGGGAGGGGGGAAGAGATAAATCATTTTCCAACTATACCAGCTGCCATCTAGAAAAGTGACCAAAAGACACAGAGGGCAGAGAGTGACTTATGAGAGCAGGCTGAGTTCCCCTCCTGGCTTTCCTCTCAGCAAGCTACCATGCCCTAAGCTACCCAGGCCAGGTCCACACTCCTAAGGAAAGCAGTGCCAAAAGACTCCACCATCTCCCCATTAAAGAGCAGCACTGATCCAGGCAACTTAGCTCTCCTCAGGGCTGCTCCCAAGTACATTTGGGATGTCAGCATGGACCTGGGACCCAGCAGGCACTTAGGATGTCTCTGCTCTGGTTTGCAAGGTCAGAGACTTTTATTCAGTGCCAGCTGGTTTGAGGGTCAGAGTAAGAAACCCAGTTGGGTTTTAGTTGTTAGCATACACAGCTGCTTCTGCATCACTCTGCAACATAATATGGCCTGGAGTCTTTAACTTTCCCCAGAGAGACTATTTCACCTCACTGCTGCTATTTTGGGGCAACAAATCAGCTGGGGAAGGGCAAAGAAAGAGGTCAAGACAGGGAGATGATTTCCATTTGGATGCACAATGGTATGACAAGTCAGCAATAACTGTAAAACCCTGAAGAACTTCAACATCTGGTTAATTCAATTTATCCCATGCAGAGCAGACTGATTTAAAAACACTGCCATTTGAAACTGCCAATTTTTACTTTGTGATTGTATTTAACACCTGCATTGAAGCTTTTGAATTCTGTATTTCATTTGTACTTTCACTGTTTTCCTGAAGAAATGTTGATTTTCATAGTCTGGCAACTATAAATATAGGTTGGATGAATTTACTACTAAATTCAGTGTTAAAACTTTCTTTACTAATCAGAAACATATACTACACAGAAAATTAAATCATTACATCACTTTCTTTACGCAACTGTAGATACAAAAGCCCTTTTTCAAATATCATATGAAAGTTTCCTCAAACTATTTTTGATTTTCTATTTATTTCAACTTATTTTCATTGTTGTGCTATTTTTTTGGACAGAAATGGGAACTGGACATGGAATGAACAAAATCAGTATCTTAAAATGTTTAAGGAATTAACATTAAGATATATTGGCTAGAAGACCACATGTATTAAAATTTTCTTAGTACTGAAAGATAAATTATGTATTTTAACATGCACGATTCAGAGCCAGAGAACAGAAGATGACTGTTCTACTGCCTCCATCTACATGGTGACCTGAAACATCAGGAAATCACCACTTTCTGAGCAAGACCGCCCTGATTTTTGTTCCCTACATAGCTGCAGTTTTTCCAAGTTCTCACTAACTGATATAAGGTAAACATGAAAAAAAATACTTGATGTAAAATTTTCTCACTTGTTAGAGGGAGGCTACAGACATTTAAAGGTGGTTTACTGTTTTCAAAAATTGCTTTGCAAAGCACTGCAGTGTTTAATGGTTTCATCTGCTTTTAAGTTTCAGAGGCAAGCAAACTGGCTTTGGCTCTTCATTTAAAGTTACCATATTCTACAAGATAACTAAACTAAATAAATCTTACATGTAGACACATCAATTAAGTGCACGTAGGCTATTACTCTTTTTAATATAAAAGTATAACTGTGTATGCTTATGAAACTTCACTGAGTATAAGAACTTTTCAACAGAATCTCTATCTTGTCCCATCAGACATCACTGACATTTTTCTTTATTAGTGATGCTGTTTGAAAGATGTCAAAAATAAAAGCAGAATGAGGCAAGTCTTATGATAATGAACAACCCAGATGTGAGTCAGCAAAACAATACTTTTGAATCTCAGTGCCATAAAGTGGAACAGGCATAAACTAAACAAACTCACAAAACACAATGAAGAAAGTGTATCCTTTTCTCACTAATTTAAAATTTACTGCAAGGGATTCGCCTCCAGTTCTGAGTGGGGGGAGCAGGGAACCAAACCCAAAACCAAACATCTCCCCCACCAAATCACTAACTTGAGGTTTGAAACTACTGAAAATCTCTTGTATTGATGTTTGTGACAAGAAGCAGACACTATTTTCCTGAGACACTTCAACTGGTAATGACGGAGTAAAGAAAACCAAAGTCCTGTCCCACCCAACTAAAATATGTATTGCCAAAACTGACTTAGGATGCTGCCACATGAATTACAAACAAGTTTTAATTTTTAACAAAGTTCCCAAATCACCATCACCTCACAGAGAGAGGTTTCACTTCCCAAAACGAACAGCTCTAAGCTTACTTCTCACTAGAGGCTCAAAGCCAAACACAGAGCAGAACATACAAATTGCAAGGAAGCAAGTTTTATTTTCCACTGAAAGGCAGGGCAGATTAACACTATCTAAAATCTACTATATTCAGACTCTTACAAGACACTTAGAAGGATACACCAATTGAGAAGTCATTAAAACACTTTGGCTCTGATGTCACCAGTGGTTTGGAAAAAGAAATGGGTTCAAAGAACAGATCAATTTTACAGGTACCCAGTTACAAAGGCAAATGCAGGTATCACCCTCTCTTATGATGGGTTCTTTTACTTAGCTGCTCTATCCTCCAATTTAATTGGGAATAGCCTTTCTGCTTTCCCTCTAGCAAACACAAATAAACAAAAGAACATTCATTGATGCTTCAAAAGCCTTTCTCTGATGTCAGATCACAGAACAGGAACCTGAATCTATTAAAAATCTGTTTACCAATAAAGAAACAGAAGCCAATTCAGGATTCTTTTAAGAGAAACACAATCACATGGGAAAAACACTCCACCAAATCACATTTAACTTCAATTACAGGTACTTAATATATTTTTAAAGCTAATGTTATATCTCAAAATTCTCCTAGTTTTTAAGAGCAGACGTTTTAAAATATGTTTTACTGTATATTTAAAAAAATATTCCTACTCAGGAGGCTGGAGCTACTGGAACTCAATTCAAATACAGGATCTGAAGTTCCTCTCTAGCATTATTATATTACCATTACTAAAATATGCCTCCTTTGTCAAGACTTCTGGTGAAAGCTCCTTTGCTGGTGATAAAAGCTAAAATAGTGGCATGACTTACCTTGATTCTCAGCAGGCAGCAACCTCTGACAGACAACAATACCCAGAAAAGTTGGTGTCAAACTCTCTACCATACTTTATATTGTACTCAACAAAAGGCATGGTGGAGACAAGAGTTTACCTTGCTTTTAGGAAAAGAACTATCTCCTTCAACCTGACAATTTGTCTGCAAAATAACATTTTCTGATGTGGTTGTATGATGTGTCCAGACACACCACACACAATGAAAAATATGGAATTAAAAACTACTTACCAGTAACCAGTCTTGAGTAATAATTCATATGCTCACCTTTAACTTTGGGAGACTCCCCCCAGCACTCCCCAGAAAACATAATTATCTTGAAACAAATTACAGACTTTGACACCAATGGGAAAGCCACTCTGTCAAGTAGAGCATGGTTTCCTAAATATTTCCCAATGGCATAGATCTTGGTCAAGGCCCACTGATGTCGAAGATGGGACTGTTTTTCAGAAAAAGCCACCAGCAAAACTTGGGCTCTGAAGGACTCACTCAGATGCCTTGAGTAACTTTGCCTGAGCAGTTTCATAGTGTAAGCCCATAAAATCTGTTACCCAGTTCAACAGCACTTGTGCAGAGATAACTGTGCTCAGACCTTGTAACAATGCAGAGCAGCAACCTCAGGAAGTGTGGCTCAGTCCTGAAAATGTCAAAAGACAAAGCCCACTTGTCATCTTGCAGATGCTCTCTCCCTATGTGCCTTATGGCACTGTCAGAACCAAAGCTGAAAAGTCTCAAGAAATTTCCCCTGGAAAGATAAAAATGACCTGCCTCTAAATAAAATTTAATAGAGTTAATGGAAAATCTCAACTGCTCCAATTCATGCAGAGAGATAGTCCAATACAAGAAGCATAGAGACATGGAAAATTAACTCAGCTCCAAAAGAGCATCAGTAAGATAACTAACCATACCTAGTACCTAGTTGGCCAGATGCATCTAGCAGCCTGTTTCTTGTTGCTTTCTAAGAATTTTCCATCATTGTAACATCATGCTTCTCCCCAATATGAATGCTACACAGAATCTGAACAGTGCAGATGAAATTACATCTTCTGCAGAAGAGGAGAATGAATGGCTTGTCCCAGGGAAGTCTGTGGAAGTGAAATATATTGGCAATGAAAAGCAAGTATCACTTGGAAGCCAAAATTAAATAGAATATGTTAGAGGAAAGATTACCTTAACTGCAAGAAATTAGGAGATAGCTCAGGACTCAGGCTGTCCCTAGGAAGAAAGCAGCAGGCACCCTCTGTGCCATGAGATGAAGAGACAGATCAATGCTAGGAACTCCTGCATCATTTGTAGGCATCAACATCATTTGACCAGACTTCCAGAACACAAGCTGGCAGTCTGGTTTATTCAGCCTTGTAGACAGGTAGACTAAGGACAGATTATTCTAGAGCCTAAAGAACCAAAGCCAATAATTAAGTGCTTTCTGATGCAGAAAATAAATTGTTCCATCAACTTACTGATAATGTTACTCATCATCCCTGAATGGCAGGTCCAGACATGATGAGAGATGACCTGACAAGTTTTACTTGCAATTTGAGCTCTAACACCTAGCTGCAGCAGTTCTACTGGTGACTAAAAATCTTGTCTTGCGGCCCTTCCAAACAAGTACTCCATTTTAGTATTCATTATCTAAATAAACAAAGATACTGGGACACCAGACATACTTTGAGAACCCCTACACAGATAGTCTTTGGACTCTGGGGTTTAAAGAAAACAGTCTTTTTGATATTATATTCATCAGTTAGATGATTAGGAAAAAACAAAAATAACAAAAAACCACCTAAGCCAAAACAAAAAAACTAAAACAAGAAAACTAAAAGAAAGAAGAAAATCCACTACAAATGTTCCATCTCCTCTAAAGTAAGCTGTCACTGCAGCCATGACTTTTTTACTACAAAATAGGTGAAGGACCTTAAGAGGTAGGAGTCCTGATTTATAAAAAAATGCAAGTACCCTTTCTGAAACAAATTAAAACTAAAAATTAGCTCAGCAATCTTTCAGGATGAGCTCAAGACAGCACAAGCAGCAAAGGTACATCAGTCTCCAATCCATTTTGTGGAGTTCCTGGGCTGCAGGGAGTCACCCATGTCACACCTTGATAAGTATCTCAAAAGCAGCAAATACTCTGTGGGCAGAATTTTCTATCCCATATAGACTTAGGCTCTGACGATGCACTTAAAGAGAAATGAAGATGTCTCAGAAGCAGATTAAATTAACAGCCCCATCTCTTGATCTTTTGTGCAAGTGCCTTGTTCTAATGTAAGGTCTTTTCCTTTCATTCAAGATAACTGATATTGGCTTTCTGAAGTTTTAGCAGAGGGACTGAAGGTTTATGCTGACTTTTCAAGATGAATTTTGTGGAGCTGTTCAGTTGCAAACAGGTTATACCTAACCATACATTCACAACACTTGGAACAAAGCAGTCAGTACACAACCAGGAATTGGACTGATGCTACCAAGAGTTGAAGCTGAACACTGCCTGTTGAGAACTGTTCCCCTTGTCTTTCACTGTGCTATTGTTTCATCTGGGTCGTGATAGCACAGGCATCACTCAGTGATGGGGCTGGAAGGACTAGTGGATAAATGCTCTTAAGAGATACAACTCAAACAGTTCACCTATTTCTCCCAAGGAATTACATAGAGCAGCTCCTCCATGCTATTACTGGCATCCAATTGAGCTGGAATCTAAAGTCAACAAAGGATACAGACTGTATCAATTCCAAGAATATCTCAGTGTGGTCCAAATGGGAAGGAAACTTAAACTAAGCACTTTACCCATGACTGTGTCACTAGAATAGAGAATACTTTACTGTAAGGATCTCTACACAACAGGTGTGACTGAACAGATGTGAAGGAAAAATGGCCTCACACACCTGGAGGAGTCCCTCTACTGAGAAGAAAATTCTAATGCAGAAAGTGTACCACAATCATCAGGTGGTAGGGTTAATCTGGGAGAGCATAGAGGGAACACCTCTGCAGCTGAAAAGATTTAGGAGTATGGAAAAGAACTGCACCCTATGCATGTGTAAGTATGAACTCTAGGAGTTAGGAGGGCTGCAGACACACATTCGCTCAGAGCTAGAACAAATACATGCCCTTGCTCAGACAAAAACATACCACCTTCCACCTTATTAGGGAAAAAAAGTATTTACTACTATATTATACTCAGCTCCTGATTAGAAAATAGAACATTTATGGGCTGAGACACATTTGCAATAAAGACTGCTAGTCTTGCTTTACCCATCCCACTTTTAGGAGGCCAAAGACTTCTGTACAGTACCTAAATTGTTCCAAGTATTTAATGCCCAGATACTGGATATCCTTTCTCAAGAATGAGAAGGAAGCCTACTGGCTTGTGTTTGTAAGCTATCCAGTAAAAAAATGTGTAAAATTCTTCCAGCCCATTAACAGCTGTGTATTACTAGAATGTTGGAAGTCAATTTCAGTTACTCAGCTGGATTTTTTAACATCTCACATGGAAGGACAGACACTTTCCAAATGCACAACCAAGATGCAAAATACAGAACCAGAAAAAGAACTGAAGAAAACAGCTTATTTGGCATCTATGAAGTTTTCCAGAACATGGTTCACACGTCAGCATGTCTGACTAATATTTACAGTGCTACCAAGATGAAGTAGGCTGAACAAAGGCCAAAAAAAAAAAAAAAAAACAAACCCAAAACCAACCCACACAAAAAACTCCAAAAACAAACAAAAAAGTAAAGTACTGTGAAAACTTCTTCAGTGAGTCATTCAAGCAGTGTATCTTCCAAGCTCTGTTATTTTAAACATAAATCCACACATCCACATGAACTAAAGTAAATCCTTTTAAAAGAATCGACGGACCAGATACTGGCCACTCAGGTATCATCTACTTATTTCTTGTATTTTGAAGACATAAGACAAACACATACTTTGATTATCATAAAGCATCAAAACCGCTGCTAAAACACTAGCACAGTAACTTAAGCAGTTTGAGTCAGAACCCTATCAGGTTTTGTGAAAAAACAGACATCTATTATTTTTTTAATGTCTCATTCCACTAGAAGACTTGATGCTAGACTACACTTAGCCATGTAGCAGCTTTTTTTTTTTTTTTCTGAAATGTCCATCTGAAAATTCCTCCTTAGTGAACATGCTCTGCACAAAAAATTAATAGCACTAATAAATAAAAAAACAACTATTCCTCAATGGTCATGAGCAGATACTACCCTCAATGAAAAACAGTTATCACTTAGGGGAGAGAGATCAGCTAGTGATAAAAGTTAGAATGTTTAATAACACCTACACACAGTATTATTTGTTGCCAAAGCACCATGTATGTCTTGTCATTAAAAAAAGGAAAGGAAGGCAGACTGGACAATCCTGTCCCCTTAATACCTTTGCATAATCCTGCACCTTACTGAAAATGAAATATGGTTGACACCTCCCTACCATTACAGGTTAGATGGAGAATTGTCCACTAAAAAATTGTGCTCAAGTAGTGGACTCTTAAACCCTGCAATACTTCTGAGCCCAGAAGTGGAAAAACCATTCTTCCAGAGCAGGAGTTTGCATGTCACATGTGAAAAATACAATATAGAAACCCTGCAATGGCATCGTAGCAGAGAAGACACAAGGTTTGCTGCTGCCCCAGACAAATCAAAAATCAGTAGCTTGCCTTCTGATCTACCACTGAATTGTCAGCAATGCCAGCAACAAAGCCAAGGCTCTCAGTTCCCTCTGTGTTCAGGGGGACAGTCAGGGGGAGACACAGCATCTATCTCCTCTATGAGAAGCACTATCTCAGCATGGCCTGACTTCAGAATTCAAAAGGGGTTTCTTAATCCTGCACACAGTGCAGCTAGTTGAGACTACACTGTTATTTGTAGCCCACCTCTGTAAAATGATGTGTGAATAGTGTCTGCTGGTAGGCATGCCTTACATTTTGAAAATGACCATTCCTCACCTCTAAAAGGTAGCTGACCCTTTCTCTGCCTTAAAACAAATCCTTTAGAGCATCCTTTGCTTGCTGTTTTGCACACCTTTTAATAAATGATTATCTGCATACCAACATTTCTAGGTACAAGAAATTAACAACAATCAAGGTGGCTGAATACCCTGTATAGTAATTTTCTTCAGAAGCTTGGTAAATTTCAGTTGGGTAGCACACCACAGAAATTATCCATAGGTTTGGGTTGGAAGGGACCTTCAAAGACCATCCAGTCCAGTCCAGCCCTCCTGCCATGGGAAGGGACATTTTGCACTAGACCAGGTTGCCCCATCCAACGTGACTGGGAAGTCATCCAATGATGGGGCAATCACAGCTCCTCTGGAAAACCTGTCCCAGTGTCTCACCACTCTTGTAATACAAAATTTCTTCTTTTATGTCTGGCCAAAATTCTCTTTCACTTGAAAACAGCTGCCCCTTGTCCTGTCAATACAGGCCCTGTTAACAAGTCTCTCTCCATCTTTCTTATAAGCTTCCTTTTGTCTATTGACAGGCTTCAAGAAAGATTTCCCCAGACTTTTCTTTTGCACTCTGAATAACCCCAGGTCTCTCAGCTTCCTCACAGGAGAAGTGTGCCAGCACCCTGGCCATTTCTGTGGCACAAAAGCCTAGCACAGTCCCTCCAAGTTTAGTTCAACACTGAACACTGTGGAAATGTCTGGAAAGGCACTGAGAACCTGCGTGGGGAAGTGCTTAAATGCAAAAAGGCTTGCAAACCTCTGGCTTGCTAAAGGATCAATTTGAAAACACCGAACCAGGCCGAGGGTTATCTTACAAACGCTGCTGCGTGTGATGACTTCGTTAATTTTAGTTCTCTGGAGCCCTCCAGCGGAACGAACCCGTGAGAATAGCCATGAAACAGCACAAATACTCCAACAGAGACATTTTATCCGCCGGAGCCGGGCTGTTGACGCAGCCAACCACCAAATCCTGGCAGCACGTGTTGTTCCCTAACTGGGTTACTGCCTCCCCGAGCAACCCGCTCTCCCTGCGCACCCAGGGGCGGTTGCTTTACCCTCCGCCTCCCTCAGCACCCTCAGGGGACACCGGCGCTCTCCCCCCGCCGTCCCGCGGCCCGCACCGGCCTGTCCCGCTCACCCCGCCGGACCAACTGCCCCCCACGGCGGCTTCACCACCACCACCACCACCCCCCCCAAGAACCAAGCGGCCCCGGGGCATGCGCACTGCCCGGTAACGGGACCCGTCCCGGCGGCCACGGGGGACCCCTCAGCGGCGAAAGGGGAGGGGAGAGAGGAGAGGGCAGCGCATGCGCCTTGGGCGGGACGGGGTCCCCGGGGCTCCCCGGCACCGGCCGCCCCCGGTCCCCCCCCCCCCCGCCGCGCATGCGCAGCGGCCCAGCCGGGGGCGGGGGAGGGCGAGGAGCTGGGAGTCTTCCCTTCTCGTCCAGGCCGCCGGTTTCCGCACGGGGCAGCGCCGTGCCGCGCCGCCGGCTCCTCAGGCTGGGCGAGGGGCTGTCGCCAGGGTGCGGGGAACCCTTCAACGCCTCCCGGTTCGGCTGGGGGAGGAGGAGGAGGGGGAGGAGGAGGAACGAGGGGAAAGATCGGGTCAGCTCGACACCCGCCGGCCCCCCGGGAGCGCTGGCGAGCGCAGCCTGCCCCGCTACTTACACTCTCCCCCGCCTCCCGTCGCAGGCGTCGCCGCTGCTACCGCTCGGCGGCTGCTTTCTCCCCTCTTTCGCTCCTCGTCTTCACGAACAAGACAATATGGCGCCTACTGGCGCTCACCCGGAAGTAAAACTCGTCATGGTGGTGACCCTCGCCTGCACCATGCGAACGCCTCTCGCCACCATCTTTACTGAGGGCTGCGGGGAGGGAGGGAGGGAGGAGGATGGGGGGGGTGGGGCGGTGCCTCCCTCCCTTCCTCCCGCTCCCTAGGCGGGACGCGGGTGACGCACCGACGCCGCCATCTTTACTGCGGGCAGCCACACACGGGCCTGTCGCTCGCTCCTCTCCATGGCAGCCGCGGCGGGGGAGGGAGGAGGAGGAGGAGGAGGGGCCGCCTCACCCCTTTCCTCCTGCCCGGGGAGAGGGACCCCGGCCGGCAGCCCCGCACCGCTGCGCCTCCCGCCAACAACCGCTGCTGAGGGGCTCAGGGGCTCCGCGCCGCAGGAAGGGAGAGAGGGAGGAGCTTTCCCTTCCCTCAGCTCCCATCGCCTTATGAGGGCAGGAGGTTCCAGGGCGCTCCCCCGGAGCCTGGAGCGCAGTTGGGCGTGTTGGGAAGCAGCCGGGCTCTCCCCTTCCCGCCCGTTATTGTCAGGGAACCCATGGGAAGCGGTGGGAAGCGATGGGAACCTCGTCAGCCCCGTGGCCTCCGGAGGTAACTGGGGGTCAGGGAGTGCGGGTCGCAGGCTCCAGGGCGGAGGGGGGAGCCTGTATGAAGAAATGTGTAACGCTGCTTCATTTAAATGGATGTAACCCTCGGGATGGATGTGTCCGTCGGTCAGATGCTGCCTGTCTGGCAGGGTGCCGGCATGCTGAAGCGGGTCAGCCTCTGCCTCATCGGCGGGACAATTGCTTTCCGTAGTTTATTCAGAATATCCAACGTTTAACTTACCACGAAGCTTACCTTGGAATTATCATTGTATGGAGATAAAGCAGAATCGTCCGTGGTAAATAGCTCTTTTTGTGTAGGCGTTGGGGGTGATCGTGTAGGCAAGGAGGTGGGGGTTGCCTTGGTTTTTGTGGAGCAGAGTTTCTCACCAGCTAGCACAGTACTTACCGTGTGATCACCGCCTTTCCTTCCTTCAGCGTCATCTGTTCTAGATGCCTAAAACATCCCCTCAGTGCCATGGGCTGGGAACCACAGCGGTAGTGGATCAAGGGTTGGACTTGATGATCTCTGAGGTCCCTTCCAACCCAGCCGATTCTATGATTCTATAATCTCTTTGCTCAGTGTATAAAGTAATGTTAATACCCAGACGGAGTTAAATAATAAATTATTTTTTATAAATCTCTGGAAAATTTAAAGCTTAAACTTGTGCGTTACTTCGTGTAATGGTTTCATTCTAAGCTGTTGGTGCCACTCATGCATAAATGGTGGTGTTCTAGATGATGGTGTTCTAGACTTCTTTTTCTGTCACAGTGGCTGCACCAAGAATCCTTTCCATGGGCAGAAGTGTTCTGGAAGTTTTAGGTCTGTTCAGCACCAGCTGATGCCCAGCTGGAACCCTGGAGTGGTACTTAATAGAACTTCTTTCAACACCTGTCCCTTGATTTATGACCTTTGCCACAGATTGTAAGGCAGGGGGAAACAATATACAGCTTGTATTTATACAACATAGCTTTCCAAGTGGTTGGATCTTTATTTATACCATAGATGTAAACGTAAAGTTAATATAAGACAAATGGCAGCTTTATTCTGAGAAACCTTAGGACAGATGGGAAAACTGATCAGACTTTGATTTTTACATACAGGCTGTGTTTAAGACCCTATTTACTTAGTAAATTTTGGAATTAGGAATCTATAAATAAACTATATAATACATCACTACTGTAGTAAAATTCTAAAAATAGTTATTTAAATACCTGCACAGAAAGGAGTTTGACTACTAGTTGAAACAAATGAAAAAAAAAGAAAATTAATGAAATCAAGATGAAACTTTTAACATGCTTGACTTAGTGCTCACAAGTATTTTAGATTTGCCAAGCTTTTGATTGCTTGAATTACCTTTTGTATTAGTGCAAGAACAGGTGAACATATGGGGGATCATACCCATGCATAAATGACAGTAGAATCAGAACTTAACTTTAAAAATTACTAAGTAGGGAATTGCTGCAGTTGATGTGGTGGTTTCATTACAGGATTCACTGTAATGATCCCCTGGTTACACAGCCCAAAACCAAAAAATTAACCTCAATGACATTAGTGTTAAGTCATAAACCTACTCAAAATAAATGCCTTTCAGTTCTCTTTTAAAAAGCAGGACTGCACTTTTTCATTTTATACTAGAAAAATATTGGAAGCTGCAATAATGTAAGAAATATTCTTGGTATTAAAATAGTTTTTCTGCTAATAGCAATGAAGACAGAAGTATTTATAACTTTATATAAATTGAATGTATACTAAGTAGTTTTATAGTAGTTACAATGCACTGCAGTTGTTTTATTATAACAAATAAATTCACTTGGACTTCTTGTATTATGTGCAAAGGAAGTGTTTTGACTTGTACTAATAATCTACCATCTGAAAAGACATTTTATAATCTTGGTTCACAACAAAATATTTTAAGTCATTTTGAATCATCACTTTTCCACTCTTTCTGCAGCTTACTTATACCCAATAGGAAAGGTACAAACAGCCAAAGCAGCTGGAAAAATGACATCCTAAGACACAGCATATAGATACAGAAGCAACACCAATCCATTGAAAAGGTTTTACTGAAAATTAGTGGCATCTCTCTCACATAGATACAGAAATCTTTGTACAAGTGCATAAATGTGTACAGGGCACAGCAAAGAAGTTTCCAGCTGATGAAAGCTGAGGAACATAAAGTTTTTATTTAATCAGTACTGCTGTAAAGCAGTTTTGTGAAGCATGACACCACTTTTTAATTAAAATTGGATTTTTGCTAGCATGAGTTGTATTCAAATACTTCCTTTGTCGCAATTTTAATACAACTTGAAGTTTCTCCTAAAAAGTTTCCTTTCCAAATCTGTTTGCTACCAAGATGTTCAAATAAGACTGTTATAATAGGTTAATTAAAGAATGCAGGTGCATTAATTTCATGTCCCTTTATGATTCAGTTTGTGTTAGTACAAAAAAGAAGTCCAAAGAGAAGCAAATGGTGAAGGTAAGGCATTTCAGCCTTTTAATGAATTTATAAGCCACTCTCACCTGCTGCCACCTGAGATCCATAAGCAATTTCACTTCCTAGATACACACAGAGAGTGCAGATGGGAATAGGTGTGGAGTGCTTGCCAGACTGTGGATTTTGTTGTCTAAACAGATGGTTACAGTTAGATATTTTGCACAGAAGAGTTTAGGGTTGGTTTGTTTCTTGCTTTTCCTTTGCCACTAAGTATTTGTAGCCCTCTCTTAGGAGAACAGGCTTATATAATCATCCTGACTGTACCTGGTGTAGACAGGTTAGTACAACAATTCTTCTACCCATCACTTTTTACCACATATAGCATGAGTGGTTTGGTAAGCTAAAGTAACAAAGTGCTTTGTCAGGAGAAAGACTTCCTAATGAGAAGTCACTCCTTTGCTGATAGAACTCTCTTTGCTGATGCCTTCACTCTGGGAAAACTTCTGTAGGGAGTTCCAGTTGTCTGTATGCAAATCAACTGCTTCCCATAAATTAGGTTTAAGTTACTGAAAAGTGAGGAACTATTTACTTTGCTTTCTTTCTCATTGTTTTAAAGGCACTGCCTTGTGACAGGTCAGCAGGGAACTGACAGGTTTTCTGATACCTGTATCGCCATCTGTAGGTAGGGTGTGGTGGTAGGGAGAGGCAAGAGCACAGCTACAGCTACAGTAGCTCTTCCAGCAGGAGTTTTGCTAATTCACGGAATGCAAGAGATGGGACTGGGAAAAATGCCGTGCTTTAGGATGGATGAAAGAAAAGGCACTGACCAAGGCTTATAGAGACCCAAAAATGTAAAGAATAGATGAGGCTGATAAGGAAAACAAGATGTTTCTAAGCTGTTCCAGGTGAAGAAGCAGGCTTCTGAACTTTGAAAAAAATAAACCCAAAACCAACAACCCCCCCAAAAAACCTCAACCAAACAAAAAAACCCGTAAAACCAACCAAAAAAACCCAAAACCAAAACCAAACCCCAACCAAACAACAACAAAAAGCCAAAAACCAAAAAAACCCCCACAGAAACGCAATCAAACAAACCAAACCAAAACCCAGGAAAGTACAGTGTAGTTCTTTGAGGAGTAGATGCAAAGATTTTTGGTCTGGTAACAGATGATATTTTAAGTATTAAACTTTGCAGCCCTTTAGGTAAATTCTGAAAACCTCTTTTTTCAGTAGCATGCACACATCAAGAAACGGAGTTCCTAGACTACAAATAAGCTTTAGAATAAAGGCATTAGCCCTTTTTCATGCTATTTTCTCTCCATCTCCTATAAAATAGCAAGAAAATTTTTCCTGGCTGATAATAAGACAATATTTCTGCCAGCCTCTTCCCTGGCATCCTGGTCAGTGTGTCCACTTGGGAAGATTTCAGCAGTCCACACAGCACGTAAACTCTAGTTAAAGAGAAGTGATGATCACCTGAGTTTTCTGAAAATGGCATTAAAATTAAGAAAATACATGTTAAGAACCTTGTTCTGTTTCTCTGCTAGTTTTGTTCTTTTGGGAGGTAGTTGTAGGCTAAAAAGTTGGGGATTAATATAGGTACTTAAAATCAGTAATTTTACAGAAGTCAGCAAATTTAGGAAATTCAGGTGTAATTCTGTCAGTTTGTCTGCTTTAAGGTGGATCAAATATACTCCATCTGGGGTGTAGAAAGATAGTGTCATATAAGTGAAATTTAGTTGATATTTGCTGTGATTCTTGGCCAGATCTAATTCTGAGTTTTGACCAGCTACATACAAAGAGGGGGAAGGTGTGCATAGGTAGATAAAGAGTAGGGGAAGATAAGGAAGTCAAAGAGAATTAAAATATTTTAAACTAATCTAGTCTAAACATGACTTATCTTCTTTCTTCCTTTCTTAGTGTAGATTCAGGTTAAAATGTGTTCAGTTGGAATGCAGCTGGATAAAGCTGACAGCTTGGTTTCTCTCAGGTTTTTCTGCTTTGGGGTAGTCTGAGACAATTTTAATCTGGGGAAGGAAATACACTGGCCAAAATGCACAGCCTAATTTTGACCTAAACAGAAGTTTTCCTCTGGAAAATAAAATTCTATGTGACGAAGGGCTCACTCTGTTAGTACAATCAGAATACATATAAAATATACCTCAGTAGTTTAAACAAATTCAAGTGTGGCAGGTTTTGCTATTTTGTTATTCAGGACAGTGAATGCAGATGGCATGAAGCTCTGAGACAGACCTAGAATATAAGAAAGACGTGCAAAAGTAAGCATGACAACACATGGCAGTGGTAGTCATAGGGACAACATGTTTTTTCACCAGAGAAACATTTCCATAAATGAAAACAGTAAGCAGAAATAAATATAGTCTTCTCTCTACCAAGAGCAAGTTGGACAGGATGTAACTGTTACAGAAGTGATTCGTATTTGTTAACTGCTTATTAAATACATTAATTGCCATTAAGCTTCAAAGCAGTCATCAGATTTTGACCTTAAAATGTATCTATTACTCTCTGGGTTGGAAATGAGACATTACCAAAAGAATTAACAACTCAAAACAGGGCAGTCATACAGGACACAGAAACAAGTTCTGCCACTTGGACACCTGCTGTCCCCCAGGGATGACAAAGGGAAGTCCTGACACGTACCAGAGGGCAAAAGTCATCATTTACTGTCCAGCTCACACACACAGTGCAAAAATAATTTATAGTTTATTACTGCTGTGAGAAAAGTATTCAGGAACAGATAAACAAATTCATGTTTAGAACCAAAAGTAATAGAATTACCCAATTACACTTAAACCCCACACATATTCATACACAAGCTGTATGCTGTACATTGTCATAATTATGAAGTTGAAAATTTACTAAATACATAAGTATTTGCAAATCTCTTTTCTAGTAGGTAAAACAACAATATATATTGATGGATTTATGGTGTGCATATATGTATGTACACACGTACATATGCACATGTATCTCAGAGGATATACATATGCACACCAAGGATATATTTATGTTAAAACAGGAGTACATTGCTATACCAGTGCCAGTTGGAGACACCTGAAAGGGCTCTGGGTATCTGAGGATTCACTGTCACTCTGTAGAAGCCATGTTCTACCAATCTATTCCCAGATCTATCAGGAAAGTGCACTGTGGCATTACCCACACAGCTGGTTTTACTCTGTTCTGGAAACACTGTTGTTTCCAACTACTACATGTGGAAGCAACATGATTTGACAGGTTCTTGCAGAAATCCTAACAGCTGACACCCAACCCAGGGATGGGAAGAATCTGGACTAGATTCACAAAAAATTGGAATACTTTATATTGTTACTGTACACCAGCAAATCCAGGCACTTAACACTACCAGCATTTTTATTTTCAGCTGTTCTAGAACTATGAGTGAAAGCTTATCTTTATTAAAATCAAGAAGAAACTTTCCCTAGACCTCAGTAGGATAGGACATCATCTTACATTCTAGCAGTACTGTATTTTAATGAAACCAGGAATTGTAAATGTTGGGCAAAGTGCATACTTTAAGAGAACCATTCAGATACCTATAATAGCTTGACTGAACTTCAGAGTCAACATATGATAAATTCTCTACAAGATAAAGGCACAATATTTACAGGTAGTCTTGTCACTGCAGCTTTAAATAAGGTTAACTAAATAGCCACTACCATCTTTTAGATTAAACTGTTGAGAATTATAGTAATAATCTTTCATAAAAAAGTAGATATGCTTGTGCATTTAGTACTCTTGATTCTGGAACCATCTGAACATGGGCATCACTAACATATACCCACTGTCCTCCTGATGCTCCCATGGCTTCTTTTAAACCTGAAATGCAAAAGCAGAAGTTGTTGTTTATTGTCTTTCATATGGTCATCAAACAAATACAGTGGCTATTTCAAAAAGCAAGAGAAGCTTCTAACCCGTATAAAAACTCATGACTTAGATCCAGTCTGGTATTTGTAGTTTGAAATTTATGTGTCAAAGAGTACTGTAAGAAAAACTGGTGGAAGACAGTGCTTACAAATGTACACTGCCATTGCTTTTTCCATAATTTTTCAAAAAGCCTAAGACATTTCAGGTGCAGCTTACTGAGTTGTAACAGTAAGTTATGTTTTGACATAGAAAAAAAATTATGTCAAAACCTGACTAGTGTGAACTTATGAACACAAAAAGATCCAATGTGTTCTAATAATCATTGCAAGGGAAAGAATAAGATTGAGAGTGCAAAGTGATACTACACAGGATAGTGCTTGGTTCTTACTCTCCCATGAAAAGAAGCAGTAAATACCTTTCCCTTACTCTGACAGCTCAACATTCTTGCCTCCACAAATAATTCACTAGCAGATTCTATGCTAGAATCTTACTTCATTCTGCAGAAGCAAAACATACTAATAAGAAGGAGTATGCTGCTCCCAAATTATCCTGCAGCAAACCCCGTTATGCTCCCATGAAAACATTTCTCTTGCTGTTCATGGTGCACCACAGTATTCCAAATTTTTAAGCATTACAAAATTTCCATCCTTAAGATAGGTAAAATGATTGAGCACATGGAAAACTGAATTTAAATTGTCACGCATTCAGCTTTTGTACTGGCACATTTTCTAATACCAAATATGCCAAATAATTACTTTTTACAGGGCATAACTATTCATCTGGATGTATGTTTGACTAGGAAAGAGGAGAGTGTTCTATCAATCCTGTGTTTGATAACTGAACCAATACTCCATTACTCACTCGGCTCTGTGTGGGGGTAATGCAGAAGTAAGTCATGTACTGGATGTAACAGAAAATAAAGAAGAAAAAAAAAGAACTGATTTATGTGGCCCTAAAAATATCGCAATATTCTAACTACAATTATTTGCTATAAATTATAAGGAGCTGTAGCTTGTGGTTGCTTTTAGTTTTACTCACAGATACTGAAGGCTCTGTTTGAACATACCTAGAACATTTTTAGTGGTAGATATATGCTCTAGTAATTTCTTGGAAGGTGTCCTGACTTTCACATATGCCGCATAATGACCACCTCTCATGGAGCCACTGTGTTCCACTATTCCATAAAGACTATATAACACTCTTGCACCATCTGTAACATTCTGCATTCCCAGAAACACAAAAAACAAAAGTTATTTCACCATGGATTTTAACAGTTAACTACCTTCCAACAGTATTACTTGAAAAGAGTCAGACAGCATTTCTAATCATGAATGCATCTATCAGAATACTCAACAGTCTATTAATTGAATTTAGTTACCATGGCAGCAGCTATATTTCTCCTTAATGCTATCAGATACAGCAGTAAGGGCACTATACCTTAACTAGTACTAGTTAACATCCATGCAATATTCTTGATATGAACAGAATTTCAGTTAGTTACAATTCTGATCTTGGGATACTATTTGAAGACATTCACTCTGTAATTTCTTTAGGAAATGAAGGAACAGTGATCATCATCATCCCTATCAGTCCAGTTTAATGGGCTCTCAGGACAACAGCTGTTGAAGTACATGAAAAATAAAGATTTGAAATGTGTACCTTACAAGATGCAGAGCAAAATGGTGCTAAGTCTAAAATCAGTGGGAAATCCACGTGCCTGTTTACTTTCCGTAGACTCAAACCAGCCTTCAAAAGAAAGGAAAAAAAAAAAGACTGTAAGATAAGTATTGTATCTAGGAGGTTCTCTAATGCTAAGGTGTATTACTATTAATAAATCAAACCCAAGAATAAGATTGCAACTGATTTAAACATTCTTTGTTAGGTTTTCAGTACAGTGCCTCCTATGCATAAGCATGATGGACGTGCAGGAGGTTTCCCTGGATACTTGCTAAATAGACTGTGAAGGTATTAGTCAAAAAAAAAACATAAGCATTTCAGTAGTGGTTCTACCAGTTCTCCGTATAAAAAGTAAATATTGCTATGCACAATGACACTTAAAAAAGAACTGCCAGCAAGGAGGAGAAAAATACAAGAGAGTTTTGGCATTTACCTGGTGGAATCTTTTCAGATGAAGAATAAGAATAGCAGGAACAGAAGAAATCAGCAGCTGTTTCCGAGCATTTGTGTAGACACCTTCCATTTTTTTTTCTGTATTTATGAGTATCAAAATAAATTGTCAAGTGAAGGTGGTCACACAGAATTTAAGTATTTTTAAAACATCTGACAAATCTATGTAGCAGTGATTTTGTACATGTTACATAAAATAAAAGGGAAATTTTGAGGAGCGACAGAAAAATATTTTCTCACTTTTCCAGTTTCTAATAAACATAATCTGCCAAATCTGAGCATTATTTTAGCCTGTTCTTTCCAAAATGGATCAAAAACTAGAAACACATGCACTACCTAGGTGAAGATGCACACAGATACTACATTGCCTGCTACAATAGCACCTGACTTCTCTGTTAAAACCATTTCACCTGAAATAAATGGGTGATCACTGGAACAACAAATGAAAGACACAGGTCTCTTTCTCTACACTAATGTCCTAACCTCTAAGATAAAGACTAATTTTCTATTCCTCTGTTCTTTCTGAATGACTCGGTACTTTGTGCTTATTTAAGAAAAAGTCTGAGGAGAGCTGTCTACTTCAGGAAGCCTCATAATAAGCAGGGCTGAGCACACAGGATCAGGAAATGTGGACTCCAGTCCCTCTGATGCAGAGGGAATTGAACCCAGGGCTCTTCCCAAATGTAGCTCAGTGGTTAGTTATACAGTAAAAGGGAATGTGCTACCAGCATTTTTTTTTCCCTGAAAATATTAATTTACCAATTTTACACACGCCCAGAGGAAACACTTAATTTGAGGTAGAATGGAATATTTATTGTAAAAGTAGATGACTTCTTAAATCTTTTGTTTTAGAAGGAAAAAAGTAATACTGATTAGTTGTGAACTGATTTCCCTTTTCTGTTTTTCATTCTGCCTATGGAATCAAAATATTATTTACATGGCACTTACTCTCAGCCCACTGATGACAAATGAATGAGAATAAATTCTCTTTTTAGATTATTTTTTCTGAATTTACCCATGCATAACTCGTATCTCTCCAGGTACGTATAAATGCACAGTAAATGGGCAAATTTTTGTTACTGTAAGACCTCCCTTTATATTTTCTCTACAATCAGAAGAGCTTAATTTTTTTTTCCTTCTGAATGATTATACATTAAAAAAATCCTCTAGTCCTTTTAAGAAGTCCATTTTTCATTATATGTAAATATTTTTCTTACTTAGTGAACCCTAATGGTGTGCTTGGGCTATACAAACATGGAGAAAAAACATTGTCAGAGCAGATGGGTCTCTCAACTCCATACTTACAGAGCTTCATCAGAGTTTTTCCCCCTCTTGATTGTCTATTTTTGCCCCTCTTAAATACTTAACTACACTACTTACTTCCCTGAGTATGTAAGTTGCTAGAGCTGAATGGCACAGCATTTATTTCAAAGCTTCTAGGGCAGTAAAGAACAGAAACAGCAGCAAAGATTAATATCAAATGATGAGCTTACTCAGTTCACGGTCATCTTTAAATTACCTATGGTGGATCATATAAAAGATACCAAATAAATTCTAAGATACACCTACAGTTCTGTTCTAATATCAAATATCATGTTGTTGACTTCACAAGATGAAGTTGATACAAGCAAGGTCTGCTTGGGGAGACATTTTCTTTTTAGCCACGAGGGAGAGGCGCAGTTTTTGAGAGGCCACTTGGTAGTATCCAGAGAGATAAAAGCACTCTACCTGTGGAGTTGGTTTTCTTCTGATACTTCTGTTTCCTTTCTGTGCAGCTCTCACACAGAAGCTTGTTGTTCCCCATCAGGAGCTCTACAGAAGTGAACTGATAAAGGCAGGACTGAACAGAACACTCCTTTGAGCTAGTTGTGTAGCTTTGGGAAAGGGTCTGAAAAGCATTTTGAGGATTTTGGGAGAGCGAGGATTTCTCTACAGAGAACGGGGAATTATTTGATAACCCTGACGCCGGATCCCCACGGCTGGATTTTTTATCTTCATTTTTAGTATCGCAGAAGCCGAGTTTGGCTATGGCACTGGAAATCACCTCCTCGGTACCGTCGCTGGGTTTGTTGTGGGGAGTTTTAACGCCGATGTGGTTGAGGTTCAGACCGGAGAGGGTGCTGGAAGGGCTGAAATCTGTTTGCTTTGAAGCACTTTCGCTTTCTGAGGCTTCACTGTCTGCATCAAAGCTGCTCTCAGAGCGGCTGACATCCTTCTCACTGCCCTCTGTCTGACTTCCATTTACAGCAGAGTCAGCAGTCGAGTCTTTGGAGTACAGGACACCAGAGCTGCCTTCCAGCTCAAGCTTTTTGGGTTTTTCCTGCATGATAACAGGACTTCTGTCTTCCTCGTTCGAGGAAGCTTTTCTGGCAAGCCGTCTCTCCTGGTTCAACTGATTCTGGAAATTATAGTATTGTTATTTCAGTAATATAGGGGAGAAACAGAAAATCTGATCCAGCACAGCCTTTGAGACATGACAAATTCAATGCAAATTAAAGCTATTATATTTTATTCTCCATCTCTTACATATTTATGCTACTTGATCTCCTTACGATCTTTTTAAACCAATATAGGATTAGAAACCTACACCACAATAATCTAAGATTATTATACTTGCTGTGAGATCAATACTTCCTACAACTAATTGCATTGACTTTGGGACAGCTGTGGATGGCACATCTGAAGTGGTTTTCACTTAAGCTAACCTAAGCTTCTATAAGGTTCTCAAATTTAATCTAGTTCCCTGGCCTTCCTTTAGAGGGAGCAGCTGATGAGCAGCTCCAGGAAAAATTCAACTCGACTTGTCAGCATGTCTTAAAATTAATTAAAGCATCCCTAATTATATATGTTTCCTAATTTGCATATTATCTGAAATTGACATATATTATTTTATCAAGATTGCAAGAGGGAATAAAAAACAACACAACTTTGCTGCCCACAGAAAATTACTGCTGTAGATTAAAACACCCCACAACTCAAAGGTGCTGTGATTCTAAGTGTTCATGAATCATGAAAAAAAAAAGATAGCAACTTTCCTCCCCCTTTGCTTTTTCCTTTATCTAAGTTGGATCAAAATTCCAGCGATGCCAGAAAAATCCTTCCATTCACCTCAACAGTCTGAGTTTTAGGCCTTTTCTCTTGTAACAATCAGTATCTGCACCTTCTCTCCATTCTTGGGAGACATCTACCATGTTTTTCTAATTCTGTCTCATTCTCTTCTATCAGTTTTTTCTATGTTTATTCTGTCCTATTTTTTTCTTCACCTGTATTGTGTTAGGACCTCATCCAGGACAGTATTTATGGTCCTCAACAGGGTACAGACCCTGCCAGTAGGGCTCGTTCAGATATGAGATAACAGAATTTAAAATTAATGACTTCATAACCTATAGCCTCAGCACTTTTCTAAAGTAAGGCTCGAAATTCCCTTTGTCAGGAGCCCTGCCCTTGTATCTCCCACTTCCTGGCATTAATATGAAAAATTTATTTTAAACACACAAAGAGACACACAGGAGGAGCTCAGCTCACAGCAATGCTTTCACAGAGCAAACTACAGAAACTCAATTTTTACTCCTGATTTACACAATGGGGAAGCTAAGTGGAGGGAAACATCCTTCTGCAGACCTGATCATGTGCCTAAGATGCACCAAAGGTTTTATTTCAGATATGGCTTTCTGTTGAGCATTTCCTACTGACTACCTTTAGGTAGCTTCTCCTTTGCTAGACAGGGTTTCTGGACTTTTATTTTAGATTCCATTCCAGGTCATGGGTACCAAAATGGGCAATACAGGTAACTAACTTGCAGGCACTGAACTTTATCCAGTCTATCACTTAAATATAAACCACAGACTCAATTAACAAAGCATCCTCAAGTACACATTCACTTTTAAACTTTAAGCAAGAACTTAAGTCCAAATGAAGGTCATATGAAGGACAAAAATTATTCCTGAATACTTTCTTAAACGGAGTTTAAACCTACACCAAACATGAGTTCATAAGTCAAGTCCCTAAATTAAAGCAAGTCAACAGTTTAGCAAAAGAAGAATAAAATATCATTTAAAAATCATTAGCAACCCCAAAAACTGTTTTTCATTAGGGCCATTTCTTGTCTGAGTTAAGCTCCCTTGCTTTATAAATAGATATGAGGGAGAGGAGCTTGTCCGAAATCACTGCTGGTGTTCATGGGTATTATGCAAAGAGCAGTCAAAAAAGTATGAGAATTGTGAAGTTCCCATTTGTTAGAAAAGCCTAACAAGGAGCATTCAGTTATTGCATTGCTTACAAAACCACCCACAGCACAGCTTCCCCTCTATTTTTACAAGCAAACTTACAAACCAATGAACTGAAGTTACAGAACATCAACAAACACTGGCTCAATTCAGCAACTGTTTTGGATTAGAAGTTTTACTTCAGAGCAGATATTTTACACTGAAAATATTTTTCTAAAAAAAAGACTATGGAATAATGATCTAAGTACTTTAAGACAAGACTGTGTCATCTGTATCTATTAAAAAAAACCCACAACAACCTACTGGTAGATGTTAAAACTGTATCCCTGTGACCCTAGAAACTTAAGCATAAACTCAAGATGACAGGTTAAGGCTAGTATGTAAGTTCTTACCTTATCTTTTGTTAAAGTGTGCTTCTTGACAACTTTTGGTTGATTATTCAATGTAGTGATAGAAGAACAGCTATACTGACCAAGATCTGCCTCTTGTACACTTTTACTTTTACCTGTTCTTCCAAAAGTCACAGGTTTTGCAACCTAAGAAATTAGACAAGAAATTAAGAAAGGAAATACACCAATTCTGTATTCCTTTGCAACCTACAGAAAAGATGAATGTAGGTGGGACTTTTTCCTTTACTTTAGAAAATAGTAACCTCCATAAATCCAATGAACTGGCCCCTGGACTGGGTGTACGACTACTTTCTCATTTTACTTATCGCAAACACACTGTCATCATCTTTTCAGGATCAACTGTGAGCCACTAGAAATAGGAATGATACAAAGCTCCTGTAGAAATACATACCAAATCATCTATTTCAGTATGGCATAAGGTCATGCATAGCTGTATGAGATGTGAATTTATCAGAGGGGACACAGCTCCCCATAAGTCAGTCTCTCATGCAGCCTTCCACCTCAGGACAGGATGAAGGAGCTGCCACACGTGCCCCATCGCATTAATAGCAGCAGCATCTGAACTATCTGAACTATCAAGGAAAGAGACAACCGCAAAGTGATGCACAACCTCAAGTAAGTGCAGCAATTGCTGAAAGCCATCAGATCTCTCTCTCTCAAACAGAACGCAGGGAGTTCCCATGTTACACACGTGAGCCAGATAGCACGGGGGCCCAAAGACTCAGAGCGTTCTTAAAGCTTTAACTCCCACAGACATCTGCACTCAGTGTGCAACAAAGATGCAGAATTTATGTGAACAAGACTGGTGTTCGGAGACAAATGTATATTATACAGGATTAATTGTTACATTAAATACTCTCCCTTACATCTACATGCAAATATGCAGGTGTCCTGGTCTGGGCCAGGATAAAGGTGATTTTCTGTCTTGTACTTTTGCTTTCAGCTAAGTCTCTTGTAAGTAGTTGCACTTGCTGAAATTAACAGCAAGTTTCTCAGATAGTGCCTGCTTCTGGGACTGATAACACTCGATGTTTATAATTACAGCCAGAGACTGGTGTGCAGAGCCAAGGACACTGCTCAGCTCTGAGGAACATTTTGCCCTCCAGGAGTAAAGAAGTCCCACCTGAAACCCTCCTTTGGAGAGGAATGGACAAGACAGATGCCAGAATTGACCAAACAGAGTATTCCATCCCATAGACGTCATACTCAGTATAAATTTGAGGGATCACAAGGGTCAAAACCCTTCCTGCCCTTCCTGCCTCCCCTTTCCTCCCCTGTTCGCTGCTTTTTGATTTGGCATCCTGGGAGGATTCCATCCATTCCTCTGCCTGTGGTCCTGATCCCTGCCAGCCTGAATCTGTGTGTTCCTGCCTCCAGCTCCCGACTGCTGCTGACCCCAGGATTCCAGCCTGGACTTTCCCAGGGCTGCCCTGCAGCCTCAGTGGTGACGTGAGAGTTACTGGGGGAAAAGGGGAGGAACATGGTATCAATTTTCCTGTATATTTGTATATATTTAGTAATTTTTCCTATGTATCATTACTTTTTCAATAAAGTTGTGTAGTTTAGTTTCCAACCTATAAGTCTCTCTTCCTTATTCTCTCTCCTTTCTTTATCAGGGAGGAGAGGGGGATTAATAGAGAGCATCTGTCATTCAGTTTAATTGCCGGGCCAGTGTTAAACCCTGACAGCAGGATGGGGGAAGAACCATCCCCTAACCCACTCTGCTCCTCAAATAAAAAGCCTAAGTCCTGAAAAAACAGAGTTTATGCTTTCAAAGGAACAGAATTCCTCTGTACCTAATGGAGGCATTCCGTTAAATGCTGGAAACACCAGAATAATTACATTCACAAAAGTCTATCGTTTGTACACTGTCTCATCCTGTAGGTACACTGCAGCTCAAGGGACTCAGGTTCTCTACATGCAAACCAATAGGCTAAAATCTAAATTTCTGGACCTTAAAAAAATTCAGAATCATCTTATTAATGTAAGTATATACTAAAAGTACTACTAAATTAAGATAATCTCAATCTACATATACAGTAAATTACAGTGGTCATTTGTTTCAAGTTTGAACTAATTTAAAATTTGATGCACTAATGATGTATATCTATATAAATATATGTATAAATGGAATCAAAATGGACATAGGACAGTGTATTTATGGACAAGCATATATTTTAAGGCTTGAAATCCTGACTGACTATGTGTATATCCATATACATCTTCATAAAGGTATGCATGTAAAACCAATTAACTAGAACCAGTAGTTATTTATTACATGTTGTGTTTCTTACCCTCTCCTCTATTATAGGAAGTGAAAGATCAATGAAAGGTTCTTTTACTGTTGAAATCTTGAAGAAAAAGAGAAAATGCACATGAAATGCAAAGAACAATATATGGGTTTAACACATAGCTCCCTTTTTAAAATCAAATTAATATCAGAAACTATACAAAAAGCTCATTAGTTACAAGATGTATCAAACTACAATGAAGAACTTCCCACAAACTCTTTTGTTGTTTTTGTTTGTTTGTTTGTTTTTACTTTAAGTTAGCTCTGATTTTCTTTCTAACACTGCATGAAATTCCAGCATACAAACATAAAGGGCAAAGTCATTCATCTAGGCATGAACTGAACCTAGAAGCTCAGTTTCTCTGAGCTCCAGACACAGTTTGAAACCATGTGGGCATTCTAGATGGCACAAGTCTGCAGAAAGGTAATTTGTAGTTTCCTGAACCTGGACTTTTCTGCACAGGCATTCGACCTTAGTCTGCTAAGCAGCAAGGACTGGCTAATGACAGATGACAGGCTCTAACCTGATTTCTCAGAAAGATTGTCAGGCTTTATTAAAATTTTTCACACTGGAACATACACTAGTAATTACTAAAATCCAATTACTGGGGAAAAGTGGACTGAGGAAAATCCCAATCTTTTCTGTACTGAAGTTCTAATTTGCCATTTATAAGACATATAAAATCTAAGCTAAAACTGGAAATATCTGACAAATCATTCCTAGGGCCATTCTCTCTCAGCACTTTCCATACCTTTATGACTAGAACACCTCATCCAAGACTGTTCCTTAAGCTGTCTCCCTCAGTATTATAAAATCATTTCTGCAACTGACTTATCTTACCTCTGGAAAGACTGTGAAAAAGGCGGCCATAAAAAAAATAAAAATCATGCTGTCCATTTAAGTTACTGAACACAGTCATGTCCTCAATTACTGTCATCATTGCCCTTCTCTTACATTTATGACACTATCTTCCACGTGCGACATTTGATAATGGACTTACTGGCTGATTTTTTTACCTGTTCTGGGAAGAACTCGGCATGGTTTAAGTTCCAGTAAAGCAATAAATGAGATAAAAATTATTGTGACTATGATGACTGACTGCCTGATGAGAGATGTTCAAGCTGAGGTTCTTCTAAAGAGTAAGTTTGCATGAACAAACGTTAGTCAAAAATATCTTTGCCAATGCAGGCAAGGGAAAGGGACTGCTACACTCTTCCTCAAAAGGCTACAGCTAGCAAATTCCCAGGTCCTCTGCAAGCAGAATATAATTCAGAAAAAATAAATGAGAGACAAAAAAAAATACAACCTCTATTTTGTATATAGTCAAAGTTCTTCATTGGTACTAGTAGCACATTGAAGTGTAACCTGCACATCACACACTGGGAAGTTTATCTGGCACTGCAGGACTATGATTAATTATTCAGACTGATTGATGTACTTAATCTCTATAAAATGAAATACAATGTTTTAAACGAAACACAAATGTAACATTCAATTAGAAAAGTCATGCAAATTAGATTTTTCTCTTCCAAAGTTAAAGAAAATCATAAGGATCATGGAAAGCACTTATGATGAGATGTCAGTAATATTAATAATGAAAGCAGTATGCAGTTTATTAGACTTATTACATTAATTATGAAAAATATTCCACGAAGAAAATACAAATGTAATTTTAGCATTTCCCCACTCATACTAATTCAAAGTAAGTCATTCCCAGTTTTCAGGTGTATCCCCAGAAAAGTAGGCAGGAGGCTTATGTTTTAAGTTAAGTAGATGTTTTAAAAATATGAAATAAGATTGGAGTGTAACACATATGATTTTAGAATTTGGAACCTCCAGCCTTAAGACAGACGTAAAATGAAGCCCAGTGCTTGAATTCTTTTTGAATTCAAAGGACAGTTCTTCTTAGTTTTGGGAGGATAATGCTTTAAAAAGGAGTAAGTATTTTTAAATTAGAAACTTTCAATAAAGTCTTGTTTCTACAGACAAACAAACAAGTATAAAATTGGCAGTACAATTTTATACTTTCAAGACAATGCAATCAAACCAGTATGTGATCTATTCCACATCAAACCAAATTCCAGAATACCTACATTTTCACATTCCTCACACATGACAGTGCTAGTCAATTCACCAACAAAGATCCTATCTATGAAGTTCATCTTCACACCCTCTCTTCCATATGCTGAAAAAACATTGCCTTTTTTTAAATGTGAAAAACATATCCAATGCCACACTATAAGTACAACAAAATTCTAAGATTTATTGCAAAATCACAATTTTAAACATATTCAAAACATTTTGAACACAATCTAATAACTAATACATCTTATATTGTGCTATCTCAATATTTTAAAATATTGCAGTGATACAGTCCCTTTTATCTTTCCCTTCCCCACTTACTGTAACAGAATAATACCATATCTCTCAAGAAGACTTTTAAATAAAAATCTCATATTTCTTTTGAGTACATAATATTGTAGCGCCCTGACATAGACACTAGAGTAACAGAGAGCTTGTCACCTTTCTAAATGGTTTCTGAAACTAAAAAACTGTGAAAAGCAAGACAAAAGCCTGTTCTAATACATCTCTATGCATTAACTGTTGCAGATATGGGAAGGGTAATTTTCAAAGCAGCTCAATCATTATTAAGACTTTCATTAAAATTTAATTTTAAAAAATCCCCCAAATTAGGACTTTTGCATAAAATAATTTTAAAACTATTGGTTTGAAAAAGCATGCCTTCTTCTGAAACAAAAAGTTTCAAAAGAAAAGAGGTTTTTTGTAATCAAAACTCGCAGTATCAGTCATCTGACAGAAATCAGTCTTATTTATGGAAAGTGGCCTTCCTGAGTGATACAGTAATTGTGGCTATGCAACAAACTTGAAGATGTATCAAACTCTTTTAGAAAACTAATTAAATTCTACCTATTATTACAAGAAGCTTTATTAATAAAGTAGAAGACTTTATCCTGGATACAGAGATATAAGCACATACTATGCTCTCTATCCTTTTGATACACACTAGGTGGCAGTAGAATAATACATAATAAAAGTCTTTAAGACTTGTTTGCAACAAGGAAAATGGTATTGAAAAATTTGTGCATTTTTAAAACCATTCAATAAGGAGTTGCATACCTTTGACTTTTCTTCTAGTTTCTTCATCTGCTGTCTTCGTAGTTGGATTATTAAATGCTTTTAATATACCAGTCTGTATACGCTGTAATTAAAAGAAAAAACCAAAACATTTAGCAAGTATTTTGAATTAAAACATTCTTAAAACTATGAATATATTATTAGATTTTATCTACTCTTATTTCCATAAAGTAAGAATAATTTAAAATATTAACAGTACAGTCATTAACAGTAGCAAAGCTGCATGAACTTAACATCCAAGGATTTCTTCCCCTTATAAGGAGAGCCACTGTAGCAAACTTGAGATTTTGTTAAGAAAATGTAACCTTTTCAGTTTACAAACACTTTTCCCACTGTTGGGAGAGGGGAAATGCCGAAGAAAAACTGTTACTGAGTTGGTTACAAAATACTTAAAGGCAGCAAATTATCTTAGACAACAATGACTGTATTGGGTCACTTACTACTTTAAGTTTCAAAAGTTACATTAGAAAACCTTAGGAGACATACAAAACTTCTTATGAATGCATATTAACATTATCAACATTTGTTAAAGAAATCCTAAAAACTACATTATTAAAAGAAGAATCAGAAAGAACATACATAGAAGTAGATGCAGCTGCACCCCAAAATCTGGGGTGCTTTCCCCTTATTTCTCAGCTGCCCTAGAATAAGGAGACACTGTATTTCTGAGAGACATACCCTGGCAGCAGAACTGCCCAGGCCGGTACAAATAAAGGACTTTTCCAACAAAAAAAATGTCTATGATTCTATGAAAAGGCAGCTCAGCCCAAACTCTGACACAGAGGGAAGCTGGAGGCTGCAGGAGGCCAGTGGCCAAGGAACACTGAAGCCTGCCCAACTCATGTTCCCTTTTTTCCTATCAGATGTGGTGGCTCTCTAATCCACAAGTCCTAGTACCAAGTACAAGATTCTCACATTGGTGTGTAAATTACATTTACAATGATGTGTCACTGAAGTCACACGCAGAGCAAAGTTCCATTCTAGAGACAAGCAGTGATACCAGCTTCTGCAAGTAACTCAAAACCTGTGTCCTAATGGGAAAAGAATAATAAATAACTCTCATTTGCAGACAGCAACTAACACTTTCCAGCCATATATTACAGAAGTGTTGCAAGGACAGACAGTGTCAGAGGCTCAGTTTCCAGTTCAGGCACCCATCAGACGAAGTCATACTCCTACCTCATGAGTATGTGACCTGGCTTGTGAATTAACTCCCGCTGCCCCGAGCTCAGCTTTGTTCATCTTAAAGCCAACAATATACTAAAAGGACTAATCAATAGGTAATTCATGAAGTTGAGCACCATAAATGGGTTTAGGGCCATAAGCAACCCTTTTGTTGAGATTAGTGCGTTGAACCATTTATTTAGGTCAAAGAAAGACATAGTCTTTGAATGGGCAGGGTGCTGTGGACAATGGCAGCAGACATTAATCAATTAGCAGCAGGGTTCAGCCACTTCAGGCCCGGGTGTGAAACCATCTCCTGCCCACATTGCTGGAAACGGCAGACACTATGTTATCTTTATTATACTATCAATAAGCTTTTATCTTAAAAATCCACTGGTGTCAATACACACTTTCTAATGTTTTTTTTTAACAGGGATAGATAAGTTTAACATTCCTGGCGGATACAAGATACAAAACCAGAGAAGAGACAGAAGTGTAACGTGGCTTTCTGTTATTCCTGTAACTGATGCCGTGTTTTGTTTATCACGCGTCTCTCTCAGCAAAACTCTTAGGTTTTATAAAATCCTGGTAGGGATAGGGAAGCAGGGATGGCCACGTTCAGCTCTCTGGCACGTGGATGGTGAAGCAGCCTGCTGTCCTGTCAGCAGGGTTCTTCCCCTCTTCCAAGAGTAAAGTTTAAAAGCGGTGTGGAAGAGAGAGGAGAGCGGCTGTAGCCCCTGCTCCAGGATTCTGGTGGCAGACACACTGCTGCAGGAAGGCTGTCCCCAGACAGAGCCTGCACAGTGGGAAGGCCACAGGGGTTGAGCTCACCACCAGCCTCACATTCACCTTTTCTCATGCCATCTTGTCCTGGTTTGGGCCAGGATAAAAGTGATTTCTGGTTTGTACCTTTGCTTTCAGCTAAGTCTCTTGTAAGTAGTTGCACTTGCTGAAGTTAACAGCAAGTTTCTCAGACAGTGTCTGCTTCTAGGACTGATAACACTCGATGTTTATAGTTACTGCCAGAGACTGGTGTGCAGAGCAAAGGACACTGCTCAGCTCTGAGGAACATTTTACCTTCCAGAAGGAGTAAGGAGGTCCCACCTGAAACCCTCCTCTGGGGAGGATCGGACAAGACAGATGCCAGAATTGACCAAACAGAGTATTCCATCCCATACACGTCATACTCAGTATAAATTTGAGGGATCACAAGGGTCAAACACTTCTTCTTCCTTCCTGCTTCTTCCCTTCTTCCCCTGCCCTCCCTGCTCCTTCGGCATCCTGAGAGGATTCCATCCATTCCTCTGCCTGTGGTCCTGATCCCTGCCAGCCTGAATCTGTGTGTTCCTGCCCCCAGCTCCCGACTGCTGCTGACCCCAGGATTCCAGCCTGGACTTTCCCAGGGCTGCCCTGCAGCCTCAGTGGTGGTGATGTGAGAGTTACTGGGGGAAAGGGGAAGGAAAATGCTATCAATTTTCCTGTATATTTGTATATATTTAGTAATTTTTTCCTATTTATCATTACTGTTTCATTAAAGTTGTGTAGTTTAGTTTCCAATTGATAAGTCTCTCTTCCTTATTCTATCTCTCAGTGAGGAGAGAGAGATTAATATATAAATCTGTTATTCGGTTTATCTGCCGGGCCAGTGTTAAACTGTGACACATCTACAAACCCAAAACATGGGATATGTAAATAATTATTTCTAAAAACAGAGAGAGCCCGAGATGATAGAGACATATTTGCAAGAATGGGACTATGAGGGCCGCAGAGGGATGTCACTGCAGGCCAGGGAGTGACCAACCTCCCTGCCTGGGGATGGGGCAGCAGAAATACTGCCCAAACATCACTTTACATTCTCACCATCTTCCATGACTCTTTTGTGGTAGCTACAGTAGCTGTCATTGTTCTCTACTTATAAACAATCCAAAAGGCAAATCTAAATGCAGGTTAAAATTATAGCACATCATAGCACAGGAGATTGACTTGAGGGGAAAGTGCCACCTTACAGAGAAGCTGCTTATTTGCAATAATCCTGCTTTTGGTGAATCCTCATTTGTGAAGCAAATTATACTCTCCATGCTTTAGGATATGAAAATTAGAAGCAACAAAATAAACTTTCCCTCTGCTTCAAAAACACAACTGTTTCTTAATCGAGGTAAGCAGCTTCTGTTGCACGCCCTATTTAACACCTCATTTTGTAACAGTGACAAAGCCCAGGTTTAGCTGTTTCTGCCTGTTGTTCAGTTCTGCTTATGATCAAGTGTTCTGCTGACAAGACCAGTATATATTAATATTCTGGTAGGACAGGGATTTGTTCAGCAGTACTCCAGTGCCAAGAACTGGGCTCAGACACATATTTATATCTCATACTCAAGATAATTCAGCTCAGGATCATGACATTTATCACATTACTAAATGAGAGGGAAGAGAAAGTACACTGGTCAGTATGAGATTTAAGGACCTCCTTGTGATGAGACTTATTTACCAAAATACCACCTGAAAAGAAGAGTCCAACACTCAGTCAGACAGATGAAATTTTAAATGGTCAAAATAATTCGAGCAAGAAAACACACACTTTCTTGTATTCAAGCAATGCAGAAGACAGAAATAACAAAAAAAAAGAAACATGAGAAAAACTACACAGGAACATTTCTAATATAACTGGTTATATACTTAGCATTCTCTGACATAGATTTTAAATAATGAAAAGCAGTGCCTTATTTATCAAACAAGTAGTTCTTCACACCTTCAAAAGATACAAGAAACTCTGCAAGATTTATTTTTGTCCTTTTTTTTTTACTGAACTAGATTACAATGAAAATTACAGGCAGGCCCACAGTTAGAAGCTGCTAATTTCTATTCCAAAGCTTTAAAATTCACTTTTCTAGCTAGATCAAAAGTTCTGTTTCTAGTTTCCTGACTCCTCAGATGTCCTTCTTTTGTCCTTTAATTTTTTTTAATAAAGGCAAACAATTCAGAATCCTAAAGCTATAATGATCTACTTACCATACTCTTTCTACAACTGACTTCAACTTTTATTCCAGTCACAGATTTTAACATATCAATATGAACATAATTAAATCATCTTTCAAAAAGTAATTATTGTTACACACACAAAGACATTACCTTTGTTTCTTCAATCCTCATGGCATCCAACAGATAGTGCAGAAGCTCCTGGCTGTCCTGCTGCTGGAAGCCCTTAAACCGAGGAGCCCTAGGAAAGAAGCAGTAAGGAAATTCAAATTTTAATCTGGAGGTTCATAACGAGACTACACCAGACTCTTGTTGGATACCAGGGGTACGAATGACTGCAATCCCTGCTGGAACTAATGGGGCTTTGGGAAGCTCCTGGTGTGCTGTTAATTACACCAACAAGGCTGCAGTTTCATTTAGGTAGCATTTTGACCCTTATTGGGGATGGCTTGACTAAAATACCAGTTTGATATTAACAGTTTCATCCACGCTAGCAGCACTCTTCTGACAGACTTCATCAGTACTTCTGTATCACCAAACACTCCCAATGTCACAGAAAAGAGGGAAAAAAGATTTTCAAAGTGCTTAACCTCCTTTGTTATCCTTCTCCCTCTCAAGGGGAGATCTCAAATGTGTGTAAAACAGTCAGCGTATAGTAAACCAGAAACCACACTATAAACTGAACTGGAAAAATAGTCTTGAAATGGAAGAGAAGTTACAATACTATGCATCAAAAAAACAGAAAACATGGGTCATAATTCAAATGAGGATTTCTCGAGTTCTTAAACTAAAGTATGCTAAACCATCTTTTCCAAAAGGCTCCACAGTTAATTGATCCAGTAATCTGCAGCTCAGTGACCCAAGTGAACAGTTAATGATTAAGATGGTAAACATCACACATCAAATTAATTTTAGCTGCTATTAAGAAAACCTATGAGAAAATTATAATAGTCTGATTTCCTGATATATATATACCCTAATGTATGTAATTTGCACTGCATTCAATTACTCCTTTATTCATCCTAAACTTCGTCAACTAATATTATATATATTGGCAATACAGACTTTAAGCCTATGATCTCTCTAAGAACATCTTTAACAAGAAAAGCCAGGGTTTGTGGTTGGGTTTTTTTGGATAGGAAGACTTAACTCTTCTGTCATTACACAAAAGTTACTCTTACACTTGTTTCACAGGAGTTTTAAGGACCCTTTAGCACCATGAATTATCAACTCACAAAATACCCATATCTCAAATCCCATTCTACAGTCTAACAAACTGCAGTACATCATGCAAGAGAAATTCATACTAAAACATAGTATTACCAGAAGCAAACAAAGCACAGCTTCATCCCTAAAATGAAAGGAGCCCAAAACCAATGAGACAATCTCCTCACAGTTGTTTTGACTGAAACACTATATGTGAATCCAGATTGCAAAAACAATCAGGTTTGCAAAGGCAAGTAACAAACTGGGTACATTGCCTGAATCCTGCCCACCCCTGAGCTGCTTATGGAAATTTTATAACCAACTGGTTTTGACAGCAAAAAAATCTGAGATGACAGAGGTCCAAATTTCACAAGTCTTAACCTTTCTGAGCCTTTTATGCCCACCAAAACAATGAAGCATGTCAAGTATTTTGCTCCCACTGCATGCTGAATACAGAATCATTACAACTTTTAGCTTTTTTGCAATTCTTGAGTGCACCAAAACCAAGTTATCTGGACAACTCATGGAAGATCATGAATGATCCATGCTGTTATTGTGATTTAATACCACTACATTTCCTATCACCACTCATTTAATTTACTAATCTGAACTGCCAGTATTGAAAAAAACATTCAGATACAATGCTTTTTTCTCACACTAATCAGGCTTAGAAGATGGGGAAAGTGTGGTCTTTCCCATCCAAAATTTATAACACTTTGTAAAATCTTTTAAAGTCTAATTCCCACGCTGCATCCATAAGCAGGGATGGCAGACAGGCCAGCCCCAAGGCCACCAGAATTGGTTTCTGCACAGCAGACCCCTGTGGAATTTCCCTGGCCATCTCCAGAATGGCAGGCAACAAGCATCACAGTAGGCTGAGTACATGAAGTGACCTGAAGGAGAAAGCCATTTCTTACAAAATCATGGGTCACAGCTCTCCTTTTTACAATTACATTGAATGAAGGATAAGCTTTTTGTTTTTGAGACCCCCGTGAGCTAAAAAGCATTACAGCTGCAATTGAAAAATTATATTGTTTCTGCATAAATAATAACATTGTCACTTTGTGGATGTCTGATACTGAAGGACTGCCTGAAATTCTCAGACTACCAGCTCACCTTCTGAAATAACATATACTGGCTACCCGGGTTGAACAAAGATCTAAATTTTTAAAGACTGCAACAGCTCTTTTTCTTTTCTTTTCTTTTCTTTTCTTTTCTTTTCTTTTCTTTTCTTTTCTTTTCTTTTCTTTTCTTTTCTTTTCTTTTCTTTTCTTTTCTTTTCTTTTCTTTTCTTTTCTTTTTTCTTTTCTTTTCTTTTCTTTTCTTTTCTTTTCTTTTTTCTTTTCTTTTCTTTTCTTTTCTTTTCTTTTCTTTTCTCTTTTCTTTTCTTTTCTTTTCTTTTCTCTTTTCTTTTCTTTTCTTTTCTTTTCTTTTCTTTTCTTTTCCTTTTCTTTTCTTTTCTTTTCTTTTCTTTTCTTTTCTTTTCTTTTCTTTTCTTTTCTTTTCTTTTCTTTTCTTTTCCTTTCTTTTCCTTTCTTTTCCTTTCTTTTCCTTTCTCTTTTCTTTTCTTTTTTTGGCTTTTTTTCTTTTTCTTTTTTTTTTCCCTTTCTTTTTTTTTTCCTTTATTTTCTTTTTTTTTTTTTTTGCTTTTTTGGTTTTTTTTCTTTTTCTTTTTTCCTTTTCTTTTTTTGCTTTTCTTTTTTTTTTTTTTTTTCTTAAATATACTACCAAACTTTTCATCTGTAAAAACTAACAGTTTCAAAGGAAAGGGTCCACATGCCTTAGAAAACACACATCTGGTGTTGCCCTTGTCCTGTCAGCCTGTGCTGACTGTCCTTCAGTCTGTCCGCCTCCCCCGTGATGTCTGGCCATAGCACCAGCAGAGACCAGACAGCTTGTGAGCCAGCCCAGGGATGCAGAAAGGACACTGGCACTGGCTGAGTTTGTGTCATGGCAGTTCGCTAGCCAGGACAAACAAAAATCAAAGGCTCCAATGGAAAAGCAATTCTTTTTTTTATCCTTTGTAGGCCATGGACCTCATAAACCGAAAGAGGAAAAATATCTGTTTAAGGCTGTATCATCACCAGTGATGTTTTAGCCAACTGGGAGGGGTAACATTGCATCTGTTCCTAAGAGAGATGCTCAGTAGTCTCAACCACTGCTATTCAGAACTTGTAGATTCCTTTTATTATTTGAAGCATCTAAATATATTCCAAATGCCATATTTTGCAGGCACAGATTACACAGATATTACAAGGAATAGCTGGATATGGTGTTATCCTTACTAAGATAACCATAGCTAGAAGGCTTCTCATAATCCATTTGGATGTCTAGCTTCTTACAACTCCAAAAGAGACCCTGTAAATATTCACTACTAACATCTCTCTACTCACATTACCTATAACTCACTGGCCAAACCATCCCTGTCTTTCCAGCAAGTTACCCTTACGATCTTGGACCAATTCATCTAAAATGGGATTTGAAAGGGTGGGTTTTAACACACCTAGTAATGTCACCAAATTGCAGCTGTGACTCTCCCTAAAGAGAAGAGCACATGCAGGCATAACCCTATGCACCCTTTCAAAACCTAGCACAGGAGAAAACTGGCTGAGCAGAGCTCAAACAGGAATTTCATCAAACTGGCAGAGCAACCAGAAAAACCAACCATTCACTTGGTTACTCAATTTTATTAAATGCATGTTCAGCCAGTTATCATTTTCAGCCTCAGACTGCATGCTCTGGCTAACCAGTGCATTGGGCTGTAAACACATCTCAGTCTTTTCTCCAGGCACAAAGATCTTACTTTTCCAGCCATGTTCTTTGGCTATTCCAGGGTTCCTGAAGGTGAAGTTTCTTTCCCACTTACACACTAAAGCTGCTCAAGTTTGCCTTGGAAGTTTGTGCTCATGAATAAGAGAAATTAAAGGCAAAGAGAAAGCACATCAGACATGCAGTGTGCCTGCAACAGCAAAACTTGGGGGAGAGGTTGAGATGCCAAGTTAGGGCACAGCAGCCCTGGGCTAGAGGCAGGACAGTGATACAAGGATCTCAGTCCTGAACTGCTCACTGGAGGCATTTTGGGATGTAACTGGAGAAAGATCTAAGGTGATGAGGCATCTAAGGTCAGCTCCTAAAATTAAGTGGACTAAATCTGGACTTGCATACAAAAACCAACATGTTCACATTTACAGATATGATACTTTCCCATTCATACTTTGCATCAACTTTTTGAGATGAAACCAGCAATATCCCTACTTTAAAATTATTTCATGATGATGCTCAATTTTGAGGCTTACTATAAAAACAGTAATCAGTAGAGTGGGTAAATTTTTCTTAGCATTCTTTCTAAAGCTAATTGGATTTGAGTTTTGGTTTTGGTTTTTTTCACATGTGCAAGTCAACCTAAAAAATAATTTCAAGTTAAAAAAAATCAATACATTCAAACTGGAAATATGCCTTTTTAGTATTATAAAAAATGCAGGGTTTTGCCTCTATTAATATATTTTTGTTTTGTTTCAAATTATTTATTTCAAATTTATTATAAAGACTAAATGCATTTTGAAAACCAGGCCTTTATTTTGGAAGAAATAGAAAACTTAAAATACCTTAAAGAAACAAAACAAAAAATACTTACCTGCATGCATATTTTTACAGGAAAGTGAACAAATATTTTTACTTTTCAATTTGCTAAACAAGCTACTCATGGCTTCTTTCACTGAATGGACAAGAATCGTTTTTTTGAAGACAATAAATAATCTTTTTTTTTTCTTTTAAGCTACCAAAATCAGTTAAATTCTGAGTAACCTAGTGAGTTAGCCACAGTATTATCCACAGTTTTATTTAAGAGAAATTTCTTGTCTTCCTGAAACAGTGAGAATCTATGAGTATATTCAGCCTGTCTCCCTTAATACATGCATATTAGCTCCAGTGTAAAGCAACAAAAACAAAATCTTGCCTTTACACAACCTGGAGCTTGGCACCAATAGGTAGTACTATTTCTTTTTTTTCCTTTTTTTTTTTTTTTTTTTTTTTTCGTCCACAGAAGCAGGGCTGCTGTAAGAGACATTACAGTAAAAGAACAAAAAATTGATCATGACATGACAAAGCAGCAAGCAAAAACTCCAGCACTGCTACAGGAGGTATTTTTCATTGCAGACACACCTTGCAGAGCTACATCTTCAATGCACATTGAAGGAAGTCCCACTTGTACCAATCATTACTGCTGTTTATGGTTTGCAGCATAACCTCCCACTGGTGAACATACAATAATCAATCCAGATGAAAACTCATTTATTAAATGGTACTTCAAGGGAAAATAGTTAACCCATATGTTCCACACCATTTTATCAGTTCAAATAAAAGGAAGAAAAAATTAACTCAAAACATAGCAGTTTTCTGTTTTCTCTCAGTTTTGCTTTTTACTAGAACATAATGCATCTACAAGGAAAGAATATTTTACGCTTATCTGTGCTTGTACGACTGACAAACTATGTCATTGTTAACACTACTTAACCTGTCATTCATGTACTAGATAGCAAGCTATGTAATTCTGCATATAATTCTAAGCATATGGTGTACAGTGAAAAAACATCTAAGGTAAGTGCATTTGTTTTCAGGGGAAGCAATAAAAGAAAACAAAAAAAACAATTAAAAAAACCAAAAACAAAAAACAGGAAGGAGGGAATTTCACACCATACAATGCATTTACTGGAAACTTTCTACACTTATAAGCCAGTAATAGAGGGGAGAAAAAGGGAATTAATCCATGCTGATACACAGAAATCTGACAACTAAAAGATGTGCACTCTCATCTCCTTGAAAATACGCTTCAAGCAAGATCCTTGGCAAAAAAAGTAGGGGACTTGAAGATGGTTGGTTGAGTTGACCACTCACAGATGTGCTGACATATGGAAGCCAGTGCCAATGTGATACAACCTGTTGTACAGTGTCAGCAGGATAATGACAGAACAGGTTGAACTCCTGCTAATGGCCATAAGTGGTGAAGGACAACTGTGACATCGATACGCGCACTACTTACTCAGCCTCTCATTACTCATCTGGAGACCAGTTATAATTGATTGACTGATGGTTAGAAAATACTTTTCATTATTATCTACCTCTAGATTGTTTCAATAATAAAAACTATGTAATAATTTTAAAAAAAAACCAAAAAAAGCGTAAAAAAGCAGTGGTCTAAACATTAATACTTTTAATTCCTACCATATATATTCATTTGAGGGAAATGAAGCTATTCTTCAAAAGCAAAATTGGGATACAATATTATAGACATTGAATCATACAGCACAGAACTGCCACAACTTTACTGTGTCTAATAAAAATTCTCTCAAAAATCATCCCATCAATAATTACTATATTTGAGCAGAAGATAGGCTAATACCTGGAAAACTTTAGAAACAATAAGTGATTGAAAACAGAAAACAAAACAGACTATTTGTTTGGGGTTTTTTCCAGTAGTGCAAAGTGCAGAGGAACCCCTTTAATACTGTAGTACACTTCAGAGAAGCAAAATAAAATATTTACCTAATTTTAGCCCGAGAGAAGAAATTTTCTTTATCTGCAGGTGAAGATGTTAATCTTTCAAGACTGATTAGTTACCAATTAAAGGTATAAAAAAGCATGCAAAGGGCCAGTTTATCAAAGTTACCATAATTCAGAGGATTTAATTTTCCAGTGACACTGTCAAATACTTGTTTACTGTTGTTACAGAGTAGTGAGAAAGAAAGCTTTAGTTCTTCCTAATGCAATTCTCATGCATCATGTTCTCATTATGATCCCAAGTTATATGCAGCATTATGACAGAAAAGAATGCAAAATCTTACAGCAAAATCAATCCTCATGATTATTCTTATTGAAAACCTGCCCCACAGGTTGAGTTCTACTACCATGAGGTGGCTGGTAGGAAAAAAATTTAAAAACCCAACCAAACACTGACTTGTTCCCACACACAACTAACAAATAACACCAGACATGCCTGTCCTGTCTCAATGGCACGGATAGAGAGCAGTCAGCTCTCCTTTGGATGTGCTGACTAATTTCATCTTTTTCTGTCTCACCTTCCCCCAAAAGAGAAAAGAAGGCACCATCCATTTCCTGTGATGCACCACCAGCTCCCTGGCACCTGAGCAAAAAGAACTTCTTTGAAGTAGCTTCATATGGACATAATGAGCATCAAAAGGAAAACATGGCTCTTTCTATTGAGCAATTAAAATACCTGTTGAGGGGAATTTCTTGCTACTAGCTGGTAGCCAAGTGAAGGCTCTTATGTATGTCTACAAAAAAGTTTTCTCTTTATATGGATAACTGATTCTTCTTTCTTTCAAGTCCTGCTAAGATCACAGCACTCTGTAATGGCATGTTCCACAGGTTAGCTCTACCAAATGTTTAAAACCCCGCTGTTTTTTTTTTTTTCCTGGCTCTAAATCTGTTGCTTTCATTTTCACAAAACAGCTTCTTGAACTCTTAACTGAGGGCAGTTAAATATGCACAGCTAATTTATCATTTGTTCTCTTCTCTTGCTATCATATCCCCTTTTCATGCCCTCTCCTGCCTCAAGTTCCTCTTGAGGTGAAAGCTTACTGTTTTCATTACCTCTCCTTAAAGCCCCAGACTGGCTTTATCCTGTAACACTATGTTCTGGTTGACTGGAACATTGCTACAAAGGATACGTAGCTAATATACCTAATTATTGTTTTTCTCCTTCTATTGTATCTGCAAGCATTGCTTGTGTAGCTCACCAATACCATACACATTACAAATACTTATGTTGTCCAAAATGCTGCACAGGTTTTCCCCCCGAGTGGAAGAAGTGAACACAAAACTCAGGAACAAGTGCAGATGATTCCTGCCAATGCACACCACTTACATATGGAATTAATCTATTTTGCACTCATAAATCTGATCCATCCAGTTTCAACTTGTTCCTATAATTAAGAAAACTCTGACAAAGTTTACTGAAACAAAGACATGGGATCTTTCAACTGCTGCTATGCAGAGAAGACAATTCAATCTCTTCTGTTATACAATTTCTGAATATGATGCAGCACCATCAGTAAACCAAGGATGCAAAATAATTCTTCACAATTGGTCAGTGAAACATCAGCCATGTGTTCTGCTGCTATTATCTTCAGATGGTAAAAGTTGAATAGGAGAAATAAGCAAGTTGGAAATCTTACCTAAAAAGAGATGTTTCTCTACAGTAGTATTATTTTTAAAGGCTCAAACCCACTCCTAATTAAAGAGAAAAATTATGTTTCTTTCACCCCTTAAATCTTGTATAACATTATGTCAATTTCCCTTAAATTTTCCTCTCAGAAGTCATAAATAGGAAATGTTCCAGAACTGCTTAGTTTAGCCTCCAAAACTAATCAGTAGCCCTAACTGCACACAACCTCTGTTCTGTCAGTCCCAGCTCTGTTTGAGTTCTACTTTCTGCACCTGAGAAGGAAGAATGAATAATCCTTGAGGAGGAAGGACCTATGTATATTTTGTGATCATCAATAAAATCTTTGATAGCAAGTATTTTTTTCCTTCATGTTCATGCAGTAATACAATTCCCCTATAATTAATTAATTGATGGAGGTTTGAATCAGCTAAATGCTGTAACCACTGTCTCACATGCTTACATGCTGCCACTTCTACTCACTACACAAATCTAAGCTTTCTTCCACCAATAAACTTATTCAGTCACAACAAATAAAGGAAATAAAATGTATGTCCTCTTGATACATCAGTGTTGCATTAGTCACTAAGTCTCCAGATAAGTCAGAAGTCTGCAGTCCTGATATTCAGCATAGTGGAAAACCAACAGAAGGGCCCTGTAGCTATGCTCACAATCTGTCCTTGCAAAACATCTGACAGCTGCAACACTAACAAAATTAACAGTGGATGAATTAGTACCAGACGCTAAACAGTTGCTGTAGAAAGACTCATCCATTTCTTTTCTTCTTCTCCCCTTCTTCAACCTGGCTACTCCACCACTTGATAAAATTGACACTCGGTATCTTTTTTTTTTCCTTTTGTTATTTATTAAAAAAGCACCACAAATACCCTTTCATATGGAAGATAATGAACTTCATGCCACAATTTCGCTCGACTCTTAAAGACACAGTTTGTGGTTGAAAGGACTGTGTCCCAGTTCTCTCACTGCTGCTTTGAGCAGCAAACGTGCATCCACTTCCAAGAGTTTCTCACTTGCAGGTTTTAGAATCTCATCTGAACAAGGCAGCACCTGGTCCCCTTCTTTACAGGCTCTGTCCATACCTATTTCTATTTCTACATGCCTTTGCCTTATCCTTTTGCTCTTTCTTCCTCTACATACCTACTTAGGTCTTCTTTCAGTGAGCATTTTCTTTGAAATTTTTGACTAAGGATGCCCACTCAAATGCATACTGCAACATGTGAAGCAGGTGGAGTCCTGAAGTCCTACAAGGGCATCAAAAAAAAAAAAGAAAAAGCAACTCCAGACACTGAATTCAGAAGTGGTATTCCAGAACCGAAGTGGAAACAACTGCAAGCATCAGGTGTTAAATTATGCAGATATCTTGTGTCAAGTGATCAAGCATTAAAATAGGTCACCATTCAGTTAGAAGATTAACCAAAAAAACACCCAAACTAATTAAAACCAATTTTATAAAAAATTGTTTTATATATATATAATTTTATGTAGATAATCCAATTGTGTCAACACGGAAAGGATTTAAGGGTTTTTAAGGAATCAGCTACACATGAGAAATACGTTATTAGGAAATTACTGCATTACATTTTGGCTAGATAGCACAGCAAAACAGTCCTGACAAGCAGACAGATCTAAGTATATAAAGAAGAGCAGCACACCATTACACTGGCAGCTTTTACGTTTCAACCATTCGTGCTTGTAAGAAAGCTAGTAAGATTTAGAAATTACTATAGTAAGTATTACGTAAACACCTACGTTCTGCATGGCAATTCAGTCTTTTGAAAGCTACAAGCTACTACTCAAAATAGTGTCATGGTAAAAACTCAAAAGAAAGTTCCTGTTACCAAGCCCAAATTTTGATATCACAGACAAGTATAGCCTATACCATCTGTCCCATCTGCTTCATAAATCCTTTATTGAGGAAAAGTATTGTCATATATAGAAAGAAGAAACACACTTTCATTTTTCTTCCTTTTACACATTCATCCTGTCATGTCTTTAGGAAAGATGCTGTTGGTAGTTAACTCCTTAAGTAAAGAGAGTCTGTGCTAATGTATATGAAGACCACAAGTAGTGTATGCCTTTAAGATGACTCTACTAACATGACTTCTTGGCAGGATTCAAAAAGAAGTTTAGAGAATGCTGAGGGAACAGACTCCTTCCTAGCTGGGACTCCTGCAATCCTGCCATGCTCTCTTTCAGTTCAGCTAAGGAGTTAGAAAGTCAACTTTAAAAGATGAAAAAGGGCTTTATAGAAATGGCATGACAGACCACTGCAGTTATGCTGTTTAAGTTAATAGATAATGAATGTATTGAGTTTGCAAAGATAAAGATTTTCCATTCTTCTACTTCCACTACTTCAGTCTACTGAATTTGCTGAAATCCTCCCTTCTTCATTGCTTGTGTCACCATCAATAAGAAAACAAGCAAAAGACCAAAACTTTCTGTCATATCTGTGTAACTACTGACTGCCCCTGAACACCTGGCTTCTTGCTAGCAAGACACAGCTGACATTTTTGTTACTGGTACTAGAGCTAACAAAGAATTTATATCTAAGTTGTGTTCTGCAAGGCTAACAGAAGTAAGCAGCAGGGGATGAAGGCAAGTGATGCCAGAAGCTGACAGATATGCATCTAACCAGCAAAAGTCTGCTGCCCTCATCAAAATGTGCTTCAGTTTAATTTGGTAGCTAAACTACACGCTCATCTTAAAGATCAAAAAGCAAAAAAAGAACACCTAGATATCTGAGATTTAAAGCCAATATATTGCATATCCCTCACTTGACTAAAGAAATACAAATACACAGAGCACATACAAAATAGCTATCACTTCAAAAATACAATGCCATCTGAAGGGTATTCTATCATGGTTATTTTACAATGAGTTTGCTAAGGTGGGTTTCAAAACATTATCTTTTTTTTCCATCATATTTTTCCTTCTATCTTTAATATTTACAGAGAAAAAAATATTATTCTTATTTAATTGCTTCCCTTCCATTTCTCAGCCCAATTTCTTATAACCACATATCTGAGTCAGCCTCAAAACATACTTTTTCTTCCCTATATAGTTTTCTTCTACAAAGATAATGCTAAACAGAGAACAGTGCTGTTTGACTAAAAATCACTGTAAGAACACTTTATAGGCATTTTCTTTTACAGCTCAAAAGAATCAAAAAAGAAGGGAAATAGAAGAAAATATAATATTTAGATTCTGAAGTAGAATTTTGAGTATAAAAAATAAGTAGTAACTGATTTATCAGAATTAAATTGCCCCTGCTCTAGGCTAAAAGCTTTTATTTCTCTATACAATAGTTTAAATCCATGCCTGCACAGGGCAGGTGCCCTGGAATCCCATGGTAGGAGGCTGTAACTTTTCTCCTAACTCTCTTGCTGCAAAAATGCTTAAAATTCCACATAATAATACATTAAAAAATAAATTAATATGCATTATAAATATTTTTAATGTGAGATCCAGCTACATTACCCTCCCATTACCCTGCTTCTACAGCTTCTTTTACATTAAATGTCAATATTTAAATATGTGTATCAACTTCCAAATGGACCTTCTACAGGTGTTTTAAAAAGCAAGATTGTTTGCTTTATAATTGAAGGTACCTAACAAAGCACCACTGTAAACATTTTCCATGCCAAGAAACAGGAGTTTCTTTAGGGCTTGTAAGCTCTTTGCAATCTGGAGCCATATGCCATTTCAGTACTGCTTCAAGTCCTTACTTATTAGACCCTTTTTAATTTTGAATTGATGCCAAGGTCAGGCATCATAGCAGAGGTTTCCCATCTAAAAGCTTAACCCTGTTTTTCAAAATACCTCCAAACTCACTGCAATATTAGCATAGCTTTATGCTAATACACAACAAAACTTCAAAGCTAATCCTATTTTCTTCAGTTTTACCACATCCTCTTCTGCCCCCTCACACTCAGTTCAAAGCCCATTGAAAATTATTGGTTATGGACTGGGCCATACATTTCATGAAGAGCAGGCACAACCCTGGAGTTCAACAAGTTACTCTGCAACTTTAAAACATAAAGATGATGCTGTCTGGACTGCCCAGTAAAAATCTAACGGCATCTTAGAAAGGACAACAGACATGGCACACTTAGAAATATATAATTGGAAATTTTAAAAAAATAAATAAGTAAAAGATACTGACAATACCTACTTTTGACAAAGCTGGCTGAACAGCACTTTGGGAGAAAGAGGACCTTTTCCAGCCTCCCTCATGCTGTGAAGGAACAAGAACATTGCTGAAGTCAAGGGTCCTGGGCTGGATAGGTTTACCACCAAAGGATCCTATAAGAGAAAGGCAAATTGCGTATCAGATTTCCACATTAATGACATATAAGCTTTATTTTACATTAGTACATTTATGACAAAGAACAAGGTAATATTCAGTTTTTGAGTGGTTTGGTTGTTCTGCTTTTTTTTTAAATGTCAATGTCTTCTACACAGTTGAAATGGTTGAAGAGAAAGCTTACTAATTAAGCAATTATTATCTAAATAATAGTTGCAAAACAATACAACTCTCATCAAGCAAACTGGTTGGTAAAAAATAATTTTGGAAACTAGCATGTCAGCAAGCCTGTCTGACTCTCACAAAGCCAGGCCACCTCCTGTATTACCTGTTTTACTCCCATGTGCACTAAAATGCAGTTGGACAGAATGAGGACAACCTCCTCAGTGCCAGCATAACATGGCACTCAGTGACATTCAGTGGCACTCAGTCTACTCAACCTTAAGGAATGGTGGCCAGTTTCTCTAACCCGTTAGCTGCACACCAGAATTTCCACACATTCAACATCCACAGAAACATACAGTGTTCCTCCAGGAACCAGGCACCAACCAGGAAAGCATCAGGACCTCAGAGCTATGCCCTGGCAGGAGTGGACTGGCACAGAATACATCCCATGCAGCCCCTCTTGATGTGAGGTCTGCAGGTCCTGGGGCTGGAGGAGTTGGCCAGCAGCCACCTGAGCCAGCCTAGGAGCAGGAGATACTCCTGCACTGCTTATATTCCACATAGATTCCTCAGCAGCCATAGATTGCTAGCACTTCCTAACATGCTCCCAAGTTCATACATAACCACAGGGCTTCCTACTAGCTGGCCTGACTCTCACAAAAACAGATTACAGATGCCAAACAAGCAAAAAGAGAGGCTGCCCCATCCAGAAAGTGGATTCACACAAAACATAGACACTGTGGATACACAAAAATCAAATTATCATAGAATCATGGAACCATAGAATTGGCTGGGTTGGAAGGGACCTCTGAGATCATCAAGTCCAACCCTTGACCACTACCGCTGCAGTTACCAGCCCATGGCACTGAGTGCCACATCCAGTCTCTTTTTAATTATCTCCAGGGATGGAGAATCCACTACTTCCCTGGGCAGCTCGTTCCAATGTCTGATCACCCTCAAATTATAAAAATTACCTCAATTATAGTTGATCAACCGATCAATTGATAAATACAATCAATTACATACACGACCAAAAGGTGGAACAATGTCCTTTACCAGGTAGGAAGCTGGGAGTTTCCACATTACTATTAGTTGCACTGTTGCAGCCCACTAATCGTGTATTAGCATACAAAATGAGAAAAAACAGTCCTTGCTCCAAAGCTCCTTGCTTATATTGTAAGCATTGTCATTAAACAACAACAACAAAAAATATTGCAACCTTATGGATGTGCAAGTTTCACATCAAGCATAAACCAATGTTCCACTGGCTTCCTAAGCCTCCAGGCACAAACAGGCTCCAGACCTCAGTTGTGGCTCAGGATAAGTTAGTGAAATGTGTTGCTGCTCAGAACTGCCACTGGAGGTAATAAAGACATCAGTGCAGTGAATTTCACACTGTTCTGGCCTGGAGAAGCTATGAACATCACCAACAGCAAGATACAGAAATATTACTCATTTCAGAGGTATCTGAAACAAAATCCCATTCCTCAACCAGATATCCCTCCCTGCCACCAGAAACCTTCAAGCCAACAGATGAAAAAAACAAAACGAAACAAAAATCCTCTGTAAACTGCTTTCTTTAGCTAGCAGAGGCAAAGGGATATTATCTTTACAAGACATTATGAAAACCCAAATCTCTCTAACACATCACTGGAAAGAGCAGAATGTTCTTTTGACAATAACCACAGGGGTTTCTTTTCTATATGACTGCAATGAGCTTGAGAATAAGAAATTTGGTCTTTCCTGGAATTTTGCTTCTCTCAGTTAAATCCTCTGACCTTTCAAGCACATAATAAAAAGAAGAGTTAGGACAGACTGGAATAACACATTTCATTTAACACAGAGCCAAATATACTATTTCCTGATTCATACATTCATACTAAAGAAATGAAAAGGGAAACAAAAATAAGCCAGCCACTTTTTCTTAAGGTTAGGCATTATTTGCTACTTCAGTGTCACAATATGTGAAAGGAAGCCATTATGCCTCCTCCTCCAGGGCTGAATAGCTAGTTTTGTAAAAGGTGTGAGTTCACAGATATCATAAACTGGGTAAATAATTAAAAGACAAAAAGAAATGAGAGAGTAAGAGCATGTTTTTATCAGAGATCCACTTTCCCATCCCCCAGCTTCCTCCCACATTTCCCCAAATTTCCCCAATTTCTCACTGTATACTTACCAATTGGGAGTCTGAAGTATGACAGATTTTTAACTTTGTTCCTTTCTCCTTCATATCATACATGAGTTCATTTAGTATGTGAGTCTGTGCCAAGTTCTTAATGAAAAGAAAGAAAACCCAAAGGAACACATGCTGATCTTTCAGCTTTATATTATTCTTCAGTTACTAATTCTAACTCCAGAACAGACAAAACTTCACAATCTACAGCTGAGGTTTACATTAGATCACTAGCAAAAGCAGGTATTGCCCTTTTAAAAGCCAAAATCATCGGTCTCAAACTGTTTCTAAAACTATACCTACTTCTGTTTCTAAAACTCAAAAATAGTTTCCTAGTAATAACTTCATTATTTTTGTTGACCAACATAAGATTCAATTTGGGTTTGCTTTGGTTTTGTTGGGGTTTGGTGTAGTTTTCATTTGGTTAGATGTTTTTTTATGACGAGGACATTACTATCAGAAAACATTTATTTATTTAAACTCCACAGCACCTCATATCATGGCCCAAGAAACACAAGGGCTCAGAACTAAAGAGAGAAACCAGCTCAACATATCTCAAGCTTTGTTTCTTTGTTTTTGGTTAACTTTGACTGCAGACCACTTAAGGTTCTACAATGCCCTAAGTTTGGACAGAGAAAAATTCACAGTAATTCTACTCCTTACAAATTTACTATTTGTTGTCTGTGTTGTGCAATCACAACCATAACCATAAGGTAAAGAGTGCCACTTTGAGAAATGTGCAGAGCAGTCTTCTCTTGTTTGCTCACTGCTGTCTGCAGACATACAGATGTCAACCTACAAACTCAAATATAAAACCTGATAAGGCTGTTTCTTTTTTTAGAACATTGGATTAGTTTTACAGTCAACATCAATAAAAGAGTTATGGTACAGCTCATTCCTCTTATACTGGTCAGAATAAAAAACCCATAATCAATAAAAGTACTTTTGTAACTGCATGCATTGTAGGGGCTTAAAATCATCACAGTGCACAGCGTAGACATCAACATTATGCACGAAGTACCACTTTTCACACCCACCAGGGTAGCCAGTACTGTGCATTGCTCATCACTGCCTAATGCTGAATTACAAATAAAACCATATGCTAGAGTACAACCCACATGCATATGCAGTGTGTACAACACTTGACATTTTCATTTATCTTGTTACTGTGAAAAATGCTGCTAATACAGGAATTTTTTTGTTGTAACAGGAAATATTGCTTGGATAGCAAGGACTGAAAAGAATTTGAAATGGACCTGCAAAAGCAGAACGAAGACTGATAATAGTAATAACTTTTTCTGAAGTTCACCATTTGTACAGATTAATTATTTCCAAAATCTATGAAAGGAAAGTTATATGATCTGTCATACCTGCATGACAGCATTAAAAAAGCATGTATTTCCTAAATTATTTATTCCTTTGACTGGAACAGATGTACCATTACTGGAACTTTTTCCTTTCAGTATTTCACTTGTTTCAGTGTTTTCTTCACGCAGTCGTATGAGTTTTGATGAACCTATAATGAAACTATAGATTAATATTACTATATAATTGCATAGTTTAATCAACTCAGTCCTTCCATAGATTACATTTATAATTTTTAACATATGCAGAAAGATAACTTGATGGTACTTTGAGCTGCTTTAAATTATCTTTTTTTTTTTTAATGATACATCATCAGTTAAACCTTTGAGAAAAAACATCCAGCACAACAACTACATATATTCATAAAAACCTTTCACGATAATCATGCTGTCATAATACTGTAACATCTTCACTTACCCAAGCAATAAAGTAAAAAGGACTCTTTTAGTTTATTAACAACAGGCAGTTAAAGTGTACATTCACCAGAAACACTAGAAACACCACAAAAAGGCTGCTTTTGCTGCATTTCCAGGGAAGCAGAAGTTAACCACCCCCATGCTGCAAGTCTCTATCAACGATCACACTGTTTGAATTGCCCTGTACAACTTCTATAACTGAACTGGAGTTATCAGTTCACCCAAATGCTACACTTGCTCCTCCACCCACCTCCCTTTGTCACAGCCTGCAGAATTGCTAACATAACCCAAATGCATACAGTGCAGCTGTTTTAATTTTATACAACAAAAAACTGATAAAACAGCACTGGAATATGCTACCAGTGTATTTCCTTATTTCCCTTATTATTTAAATAAATGAGAGACAGCAAACTTAGACAGTCATTAACTTGTAGCCTAGAGGTACTGGAAAAATTTGAGATAACAATATTTAGCCTCGAATTCTACTAGCAACTTTCATATTGTCACGGTTGCAGGACTAAATATGAACATTACTGACATCTGCAGTCTCTTAAATATTGATTAACAATGCATGTCAATGTAAACGAGTTATGGACTTAATAGATGCCAAGATTGTGATGCTACAATCTCTGTCTTGACATGTGAAGTCATATATTTGTTCTAATGAGTTTCACATTGAAATCTCATTAAAGTGTTCTTGAGAAATAACTAACAGACCTATTTACGTTAATGAAATGCTCATGCCGAAAGGTTCTTTTATGTATGCTCCTAGGTAGTTTCTTGCTTACAAGATGAAAAAAAACAATTAAATAAAAAAAGAAGTCATTAAACTACCTACTGTGTCTGGCAACAAGCTTCTGCACCCTATAGTACCATCCAGGCATAATTATTTTTCCAAATTCCATCTGAGTGTGTCAAAATGTAGTTAGTGGTGCTTTGCTTGTCTGAAAACATGTTTAAATGTTTTTGGTGATACTGCTTACACAGCTTTAAAATATTCTCCTTTCCACTGGTGTGGAAAATTCAGACAGCACAAGGGCAAATTAAGAGATCAAGTTCTCCTTGAAAAAGCAGATTACTCATTTTGAAGCACAACAATGACAAACAGTTTGGGAGCTGCTCACATCCTGGAACAGTCACAGCTTTATGGGCTAGAAGCCACAGCACCTTTTAACTGATATGCTTACAAGGGGCACACTACAAGTCTGAGTCTTATCCATCCACAATGAGCTCCAAAAGAACCTTAGCAGGAAAATGGGAATTCCAAGTGTTTGCAATTCAACAGGCCCTGCTCACTGTCAGGAATTTAATAATGTAAGTGAAGACTTCTTCCCTTCGGAAAACTGTGCCATACAGAGAAATGCTGGGGAGAAGAGAGAGTTAAAATTAAAAAAAAAAAAAAAAAAAAAAAAAGTCAAAATTCTGTAAATAATTTGTGTATTAGTATACCACAGTTGTTGCATTTATCCATCGGCATTCAAAAACATCTGGGACAGCATCTTAAAGTAAACAATGTTCACAAGGCCATCTGGACAAAACTGCAGGCAAAAATTAAAGCATAAGCATATGGAAAAGCAGATTTTTCTCTCCCCTTTAGCAGTACAGGATGACAAATGTCAAACCTAGATCTGTCCACGCTTCACTGTGCGATGCTTTGCAGCACCACCTGGCTCTCCTTGCACAGCCACCAAATATGGACAGCATTGCCACAGCGGACCATATCTGCAGGGCAAACTCAATAAAAGCATTTCACTTCATGGTTAAATGGCAGCTTCACACAAGTAGCAAGGTTCCATTTGCTGAACCTTATATATAAATTATTTAGGCGGGGGAGGGCGAACAAAGCCAAAGCATCCAGCTTTGCAATAAGAGCTGGATGAATATGTAATTATAAAACACAATAAATGAGAACCAGACATCCGATCATCACGAAGCTGAATAATTAGTGTAGGAATAAGGAGAAATATCAGTAAATTAAGGAAAGGCCTATACGTTGTTACTGAAATCTAGGAACCTACTTTCATTTAGAAGGTTTTAATTACTTTCTCTTGATTTTTAATAGACTTTGGAAACATAATCCATGTGGTATTTTACTAGTTTTTTGTATCTGTGAAAAAGTCCTCACAGAAAAGTGTTGCTTTGCCATTACAAACATTATCTGCTGCCTTGCTTATTCCATGCAGATATTTTTAAGGAACTACTGAGCCAGAGGAGGGACAGCAGTTTTTAATTTAACTCAGTGTCCCCAGCTCAGTGACAAATGACAGACAGGCCTGAAGCTGAATGTTTAGTTGACATGTGAAGAGTTGGTCAGTCTTAATAGAAGATGCTGGTAATGACTGTGATAGCTAATGCTTCTACAGATTGGGGCTGGAGGGTCCTTCTGCAAGATTAACCCAAGGCTACAAGCATGTTATTAATCAGAAGAGTAATATGTAATTTTTTAAAGTGAACTTGCACTGAACTGTTCCACAGACTTGCAGACACAATCTTGTTGTAATCCTGTAATGTTTTAACAGGTGCACTCTTGGATATGAAAAGTGACTTTTATGCCACTATATACACAAAAAGGACCCCAGCAGAAGGATTCAACTGAAATGGCTGTTATCTGCTGCTGCCCACAAAAGCCTTCAGCTCCCAGCCAAATAATGTTTTGAAAAAAGAATTACTCTAAGCCATCTAGATGCATGCAGTATATGTTGTAAAAGACCTTGATAACGTTTACAAGAGGAAGCTAGGCAAAAAGCACAGAAGTAATTAAATTCATAGATTGATTTCTTTCTGTAGTTTACTATTACCTCTTTGAAAGTGTTGACATGGTGCCCCTCAACCTCTCTGCCCTTCTCAGGTCCTGCAGACATCAGCCCCTGTCAGGCCTGTCCCTCCACAGTGGGGACAGTGCATCTGACTGTGACTCTTTTCAGGCTCACATATTCAGGCTGCACCTCCCTCTCAGACCCCTTCTGCAGTTTTATTGTGAAGGTGGCCTTTCTAACGGAGTCACAGAGGGAAAATTCTCACCCAAGTTCTGCCTCGACTAAAACCTCCTTTTACCTCAACAAAGCATTTGTGGCAGTGATACCAGAGCACTCTGTGAAGACCCATTGCCCACCTCTCACACCTTACAGACCACCTCCTCTCTGGTACCAGCTCAGTGCCTGCCTCAGCTCTCACCATGACATTTACCTCCAGCATTCACTCTTTCAGCTCTCAGACAGCTGCATTTGAGCTTAGATGCAGCCTGCAGCAAAGTTTCCCAACATCACCCTGCTCTCCCCCATGCCAGCAGCCCCTCTCCAACCAGACCCAGAGGGAAGAGGACGCCAGACAAGGGACTGCTCCTCTGCTTCCACTCTTGCTTGCAATGCACTCCTGTCCTGCCACTCTTTTCTTCAGCTATTTTTAACCTACTTCTGCTTATCAGTAGTTGTGTCTCCTAAGTTCTCTGGAGGCAAGGAACATGGTTTTTTCCTACAGCTGCACAGCACCAGCCCCACGGGTATGTGACTGAGATTCCTAAGCCCAGAGTTAGCAGACAATGATTCAGTCCATGAAGCAGAGCAAGTTACTGTGTGTACAAACACGCAGGGTGCTGACACATCCACTTTGCAAAAGACATTCAGAAAATTTACCACAGGCTCCCTATCAATTTGTTTTGCCAGTATTTCAAACATTTGCAGAGTGCATGGACTTCTGTACCGCCCTTGCTGAAACTGAGCTGTGCCTGGGGGTGCAGATGGTATGCAAGTAAAAAAGATAAATGGCATCCAATTTTTCTTTCAGCCAAGGGAGTAAGCATTTTTGCTCATCTTTTCAGGGCACTTTTTTTTTTTTAATTAAAAATGAGGGTTCCAGGAATATGCACCTTTATTCCAAGGTCAAGCCTCTTCCACTGAATTCAACTCTGGTACTTCAGCTGAAGGTCTTCACAGTAAAAGCAAGGTTAACAGATTGCCTTTCTTTTACCAAGTTCTCATCAGCATGTAAGATGAAATGCTACTAAATTGTCTGTCGCTCCTTTTTTATTTAAAAAAAATATTTTTTTCCCAACACTGTACAACAAAGAGAATCTAATCTTTAGAAAAACAGCACAGTTCTCTCATGAAATGGGCACTAGCTTTACGTTTTAAAAGCACAATTCCTTTTGCAGTGTTACAACACTACCAAACTAAAGATTAAAACTCCAGTTTTATTTCTCTGATTCTGCCAGAATGTTATAGACTTAAAACGTATCTGCACTGTATGAAAGAGCAAGCTATTCAAACACAAGTTCTGATCCACTACATTCAGATGACTTGTACTACAGCCCACAAGTAAAGTAAGTACATGTAAAGGAAAGGGAAGAATCCATGGATAAAAATGACAGAATATCTAAAAAAATTTTTGCCAACAATTTGCTTCTCATTTCTTTGCATAATTAACAGCAGCTCCCAGAAAGTATGTAAACTTGAAAGAAAATTTATGACCAACAACAGAAATGCCTTTGTGTTGAAGCATCTCAGGCTTAGAAAATCAGTGTATTCTCCTTTATTTTGCTAGTTACTTTTCAAGTACAGAGAATGGACTTGCATGACTTCGAGCTCCAAATTACATGCAGTGAAAATTTAACTTTATTATTTTTTCAGTGCGATTCTTTGTCAGCTGTTAATATCCACAGACAAAAGCAAATGTGAAAAGCTGGTCATCATGCTAATTGTTTTTCCATACAAGTTAACACCTATTACTGGCACTATAAAATTACAAACTTTTTAATCTTTATTTTACATCAGTTACATTCATATAAAATGGAATTCAAGTTTCTAACTTTTGCCTATTTGCAAATCTGTGCAGCTGATTCTTCTGCTTGACCTTCCCAACAATAAATATAATTACAAACCTTGAGAATACTTATTCTTTCCTCACATTCTATTGCCACACAAACCGATTTATTAACTACCCTATACAAAAATTGAGTATGCAATCTCACATCTCCACCAATGTCTAATTTGGCTTTTGTAAAGAAAAATACATGTAATATTCACTTTTTACATTGCAAAACAATTTATTTTCTCCAGCAAATGAGCAGACATGCAGATTGCAATGTCTCAGCATGGTTTCTGTGTACTACATGTGCATTATGTCCATGTGAAGCTCACAAGTGTGCCACACAGACAATACTGCACCTGTCTTTCTGTGAAAATCATCATGGCCTGTTAACCTTTTCCACAAAACAAATTTCTGGGTGGTACAACCTAGAAAGCAGTCTTGCTTTATTCTTCCATCTTGTGCCCAACATGACCCCTTAACCAAACAGACTCCTCTGGAAAAAAAAAAAAAAAAAAAAAAAAAAAAAAAAAAAAAAAAAAAAAAAAAAAAGCAGGCATTTCTGGGTACAACAAACCATAGGATCAGATGTGAAAATCACACAGCTGCAAGCATTCTTTTGGGAACCCAGCATTGGGATTTATCTCAATCGCTTAATGTAATTACAAAAGTCAGTCATGTAGTAGTAATGTAATTTGCACATTTTTACAGCTGAAGTGAAGTTGAATCTTTATGGGAGGCTGAGTGAAAAGCAGGGATCCTGCTGCCACACTATTCCACCACATTAGTACCAAATGACAAGCATTTTGCTTTTGTTTATTTTCCAAGATGTGTTAATTAGAACATCTATATAACCCTCCCTTACATGTTTAAGCTGATTACTTTGTCTTTGAACACCGCCTGCATTTTTGAGAAAAAAAAAATAAAAAACAAAAAAAAACAACCAAAAAACCCAGCCCTCATCTGTTAGTTATATCCATGTACATACTGCATCTATGCAGAAATTTCTACACAATGCTATCTGAATTTTAATGATGCCCCATGCCTGCCAGTTGTTACAATGGAAAGAAATCCAGACATAAGATGAATCTTTCTTATAGACCCACATGCTGATATGAAAATTAAGTGTCTTCACTTTGGCTGCTTTTTAAGGAAGAAACAGAAAAGCAGGGGGGGAAAAGCACAAGTTTTTAAGTGAAGAATATAAATTCTTAACTGTCAGTTTCACAGTACATGTTGCTCACTACTTGTTTTTCGGTTAAAATTAGAGCAGTTTATTTTCATAATGGCTGAATATACAAAACTAAGTTTAAATAAACCTAAGACAACTAATAATTCAAAGCATGCCATCTTATTGAAAATATCACTGTAACATGAAATAGAATGCTATACTTAAAAAAAAAAGTTAAGTTGCTAATAGTAGAGTTAATTTTCACTGCTGTATTTTGTGTTCTCTGTGTTCTGGACAACAGCATGACTTACATTTCCATTTCTTTTTTTTTTTTTTTAACAAGTCCTTGTAGGCAATCTACCTTAAAGAAACACTCTTAGCTTAAGCTACCTCCCTTTTGGCAAAGTACCAAGTGTGTCAGCCCAAGTATTTGACAAAACAGAAAAGCCACTGCTGTTTACAGAAATTTCACATTTATCAAAATAAAACCAGAATACCAACCCTGCCTGGGAATTCCCTCTCGTGCATACCACTTATTTATCATTACATGGCTGTTTCCCTGCCTCTTCCAGTAAGAAGCCTGCGACAAAGCATGACAAGCAAAGAGCTTTTTCCTCTCTTCCTTGCCACTTCAGAAAACCCAACAAAATATCTTTGGGCCAACATTCCCAGAGCTCTCAAGAAAGGGACCCAAACTGCTCAGCACAGCCATACTCTGCCATGTAAAGAAGGTTGCTGACTTCCAGCTTTAAAGCATTACTGGAGGCACAGACATGTGCTTGCTTTCTGCGTGACAGCAGGCTTGCATGCGAGCCTTAGCCCCTTCCCTGCCTGCAGCAAGAGACCTGACTGCCCTGTGGAGGCAACCTCCATGCTGAGACCTCTTGTTGCTGCAGAGGCCACCCTGCAAGGCTTGCACATGACTTCCTTCAGAGAATGCTGGCATGTCTATTCACTCACTCAAAACTAGGCAGGTGCATGAATTTGAAGGATGAAGCGTAACCACGCAGGTCTGAGATGCTGGGAAAGTCAACTCCTCTGTCTGTCACTGATTTAAAACTGCCCTGCAATTCCCACCACCTTGCAGGAGGACCCTCCTGCTGCTCACCTGACATCACCACTGGTACCCAACTCTACCTTTTACAACACTGCCCTGCACCTCCTTTTTCAAGGCACCAAAGCAAGCAGGACCAACTCAACACACTGCTACCACAAAATACGTGACTGCAGGCTGCAGCTGGATGAGAGCTCGTTTCTCATTTCAATACCTGGTCTCAGAAACTGGAGGGAAAACTGGTTTAAATAAAACAGGGGAGAAAGGAAAAAATGTTTGTGCCCTAAGAAAAACAATACAATTTTGTTTCCAGTTATAGAAAAGAGTTTCCAACTGTATAAGCCAAATACTTAACTGAAATTTATGCATTTTCAAAACAGAGTATCAAAACACATATAGCAGAAATACATGCTACCCTGCTCTGCTATAAACACCTGATTTTTAAGAAATTTTGGGCCTAATTTAGGCTCACTTTTACTGAGCTACTTTGGAATTTCAGTCACTAAATTCAAAATATTTCACAGAAAACATATAAGCACTATACTCTGAAATCTTTAGTTATTTTGAAGTTTCAGAAACTTAAGAATCTAAACCATGAAGGACACACTGGTATCATACTAAAAGTCTTACCCAGCAATACAAAAACTGAGTGAAATTGTTTCCGCTAAATGAAATGAAAAAAACTCTACAGCATTTCCATCTGCAAGAAAGCTGCAACACTCATTTATTACACATAAACTTGAAACTGAAGCTATGAACAGAAGTGCAATCTCATACTGTATTTTCATTACTCCAATTAAAATGATGCAAAAAGTAGCAATTTATCAATTTATTGCCATTTAGTAATTTAACATGCAACTTGTGACTAGATCAAAACATAAAATATATATTACTGAGTGGCCATTATTTTTGCCTCAAAAATATGTAACACCTCTTAAAATCAGTAGGATTTATGCATCTGCAGCTAAAGGAATACCTAGTATAATTTGATAAGGCAGTTCTTTTCCAATCTTCCTTCTAACCAGTTGATTGCTTCTGCTACAAACTGCAACTAAGTGCTTTAAAAGTTTACTAAGACTAGTTTTGGTAAAGAAATACTGGAATGCCACATGCTCTTTAAGTCAAAAACTAGAACTGCTGACGAGCATGTCAGAGTAGGGTTGAATAACATCAATATTATCAGGAGTACAGTTGAGGACCATATGTACCAAATTCTGTCTACTACTACATATACTGAGAAGATACAGGAAACTCCTAACATAAGTAAATAATTTAATACTATTTTCTATCCATAGAAATTAGTATTCTATCATTTAGACCAAATAACATAAACAAAAAGCATCACACACAACAGAATACTTGCCCAAGTAATTGTGCAATTACAAATTGCATTATACTTGCATCCTACATGATTTTTCAACTGTTTGTTGAAAAATCTGAAATTTTTCAGATGACTCAAATCTGAAATGTTAATTTTTAGAGACAGTACATTACAGACATCTCCAGATAAAACTGTTTGTGAACACTTACTTGGCTCAGCCCTGGAACCATGTTTTTGAAGAAAGTCAACTATCTGAGCCAAAGCCTTTTTGTTGCAATGGGTTGACAGTTCTTCATCACATTCATAACACCTAAACAAAAGAAGAAATAAACAAAGTCAGGACATCAAGATGCACCTCCCAACCCTAACAAACCTCTCAAACAACCTTACAAAAATTACTTCAGCTCTAGGTTTCAATTTTTCATACTGTAAAGAGGAATGTAATTGAATTCTCTCATCCCATATATGCTCTTCGATATATCAGCCCCAATTCACTGTGATACTTACAGATTTAAGTAACCTCCTTTTATAGTCCTGCAAATAATCATGTAGAAACAAGCAGGAAGGGCAGACTCCTGTAACCAGCCAACTATCTACAGAACACAACGAACTCAAGCTTCTATCTAAGTATTAATCTGTGACCCTTCAGAGTACTAAGGACAAATTCATTTTCTCTCCAGAAAGCCTTCCTTTCCTCTGTATAAAGTATTCATTTCATCTGTCAGAGTCATTCTTTATCACAGGAAGGCATTGCTTTAAGTTATGATTAATCCTTACATAAAAGCATACCCAAACACCTGCATACTCATTCTTACCATATGATCCATGTGCTGAGGTTAATAACAATGCAATGAGGTTCTGTGCGTGTTGTCTGGAAGTGTTTCCAAGAATGTTGGCCTTCTGAGTTCTTACTACACCCCTACAGACAAAAACATCAACAATGAGGAGAAAAAAGGGAGGTACGAAAATATTGTACTATTGGTATTTAAACACCAGAAACTTTACTTTCAAAATTAAGACAAAGTTATAGCGCCCTAAATACTCATTTAGTACCCTCTAGAATTGAGAGGGTCTAGCATTATTTATAATTCAGTGTTATAAAGATATCAATTATTATATTTTAAATGAACACATTTTCTTTTTACTATTAAATAAAAATCAGTGACTACACTAAACTAAAATCTCTTTCCTGATTGAAAAATCAGTTAAAAACAAAGAAAATCACTACATCTGTTTTAACAGAAATAACAACTAACTTTTAAAAAAGTATCAACAGGCAGCAAATTATGCCATTCACAAAAGCCAGAATTCTCAAAAAAATTAAACAACTGTGTAGCCTATTTGGTCCTCAGAACATCACGGAAAGGACAGCACAGATAACTGTCACTGCTCAAGAATGCCTAATGCATTCCAGACAGCAAAAACCACATAAATTTGTTTTGTAATAAATAACTACTCGAAACACACTATTTAAGTACAGCAACTTTGAGGGAAAGCTTTTGCAATTTTTCAAGCATTTACAGAGTGGGCCTTAAAAGATTCAGGACTAGACTCTAAGTAAGGAATGAGTTTTGGAGGCTGTTAACATTATGAATGTGAAAAAAGAACACTGATTTTACTCCTTTCAAAATCCCTCCCTAATCACAACGTTTCAGAGTCAAGCTATAGGAGTTCTCCTTCCATCTAGTTAACTATATTCTGAATCCTGCTAATAGCACATTTCTTTGCAAAATTAATCTGTTCAGATAATACTAGTAAGAGCTGACTTCTGTCCTTACTATAGCAAGACCTACTGAAAGCATTGTGAAACACTTCTTTGAGGCAACTAGAGGTGAACCAAGCAAGACATTGCCTGGAAAATGAATTTTTCTGTATCAGGCTTTAGTTACTCACAGGACAGAAACTTGCACAAGCCCCTGAGGTCAGGACCTGCCATTTTAAACTCTGAGGCCACGATCTGACACTATAACTGATCCAGTCTAATGGCTATCTGCCACAAAAAGCATCATTCTCACTCCCACATAGTCCTTTCTCCCTGGTTTTCAATCAAATCTAGAAAATGAGTGTCTATCATACAAACTGATTCAGCAATATATATTTTTTATTTGAGGGATCTTCTGCCAGATAAGCCAGATGAAGGGATGCATTTTGCAGCCACACAGTTCCTGGAGCCAAATCTCCTTAAGTGGCAAGAGCATGCAGATGAAGAACAGAGAAAAGGCAGGATCATCACTTACTACTTGTGATGCCAAAAAATATTGTAACACATAAAGCTAACCCAGCAGTCTGCCAAAACCCAAGCAAGAATGGAAGACCACATCCCACTCTACTGAAGAAACTGAAGCAGGGGCTCTCACAACTAAGCACTTCTGTTACACTTTCTCTGGAGGTAGGGAGACCCAAACAAATAAGGGTCTATACCAATCATAAGCTTTGGAAAAATCAGTGGGGATCCACCCCTGTAGATTTCCAAGGTATGCTTACCTGAAAGCCACATTTGAGACACAGCCAAATGTCTGAAGGTGCCACGGGCTCACCATCACTCATCCTCCTCTCCTTCAGACATTCTGCACATATTGACCACACACTCTGAGCTACTGCTCTCTTCACATGATGCACATCCACTGCTTGGCTCACATGCTGGCAGGTTAAGCCTGGAGAAAACGACACAATACTCACTTTCATCCATCAAAAATAATAATTATGAGAGGGAGCACCTGTACATTAAAAAAGCAGAATCTTCAACAAGTTCAGCATTAGGAAAAAAAATAGCCAAGAACTAAAAAAGGAAAAATCAGCCAGCTGCTCCCCATATACTGAATTTTATGAAGTATCCGTTTCAGTCTTTCAATAATGAATATCCTTTTTAACTCAGTAAATGCCACCACTTCAAAACAGACAAGCTACTCTGTGCCAAAGTACAAGGACTACTTGGGTACAAACTTCAATTCCCTGGGGTTTTTTGCTGTTTGGTTGGAGTTTTTTTGCAAAATACTAAAAAGTCAATAGTAAAATACAACATAAATCTATTTTTGCATAATAAGGCAGGCATTAACCTCCTTTCCTATACATAAAGATTTCCATATACCCATGCATCTGTACTACAACTGCTTATTCTGAGCATCAATAACAACCACCAATATTTTGTTTCAATTTTTTTGTTTCAATAACCACCTTCCATATTTTTTGCACAAATTCCAATATAACATGGAGATATAGGTATATAAATATATAATGAATTACCTAGGTTTGAAGGGACCTCTGAAGGCCATCTTGTCCAAACCCTCAACCATTAGCATGGTCAAACACAAATTTTGATCTGGTTGCTGAAAACTTTGTTCAGATGCATCTTCAACGACAGAGGTTTCACCACATCAACAGAAAATCAGTTTTTGTTTGACCACCCTCATGGTGAAAATCAAATTCATTTCCTCTTACCTAGACAAATTTTCCTTGCCATAAGTTTTGGCAGTTTTCTTTAGTCCCCTCATTGTGGATATCCTAGAAGATTCTGGCTCTCTCTTCTCCATAATGACCTATCAGACAAAGGAGCTATACTTTTACTACTTTGGATAAACCCACTCCCTTCAGCCCCTGTTCATACATCATGTTCTTCACCAGGACCACTAGGACCTTTTCTGCAAAGCTGTTTTCAAGCCATTGATTCCCATGCTGTAATTGCCTGTGGTTATTTCGGCCCAGGTGCCAGTCTCTCCACTTGCCCCAGTTGAAGTCTGGGAATTTTCAGCCAGCCCATTGTTCCAGCTGGTCTAGGTGACTCTGAATGGCAGATCTACCCTCTAGTATATCAACCCCTCTTCCAAATTCATTGTCGTGAAGATGACAAAGTGTAGCCTTACAATGACATCACCTTGCTCTCTCAGCACATTCAGATGCATCCCATCTGATCCCACGGACTTGTGCAGGTCCAGCCTGCTTAACAGCAATCAATCCTCTACTCTGGATAATGCTTAAATCCAGGAGTTGGCCACTAGGCTCATGGAAGAGGGAGAACTGAGTGCAGAGTTTCCATGTGGATGCTAAGGAAGGACTGAGTTCCTCAGCCTTTCCTCATGTCTCATGCCCCTAGGCCCATTGTCCCCTCAAGAAGCTGGTCTGCACTTGCTTTAGCCTTCATTTTACTGTCACAGGATCCATACAAGCTCATCTTACTCTACATACACCTCATCAGATTAATCTCCAAGTCTGCCTTACCTAATCCCATCCCTACTCACTCAGGGCCCCTACTAGGACAGCCCAAACCTGCCTGCATCCTCTCTGCCCTTCCTTTTTGTCTCTGAGATCAACCCAAGCAGATTCCTGCCACATCTCCTTGACCTTCCACACACAGAAAAAGTCCATTCTAATGCTTTGAAGAGGTTGTCATCAAAGATCAAACAATTCTCTGGTCCTTCAGGGCAGTCACGTAGTGTAACAACTAATGATGTCATAAATACTTGACTGGGTATATTTCTGTTATAAATCCAAACAAGAGAAGTATTTCATGGTACTCCTGATTTTTGGTTTTCATCGCTCAACGCAGAAATTATTAGCTTGTATTTACCTGAAATATCATCTGAAGAGTCCTCATCCTGTGGCCTGTTAGGCCTTTTGCTTCTCTTCGGTTTCTCAGGGTTGGCTCTTGATGGATCTTTCACCCGCATCTGTTACTTAACTAGGAAAGAGAAACAGAGGTTGCTTTTCACTAAGTGTTTCCTGAAATGTAGCAAGTTTGAACTTTAAAAGCATGAGATCAGATCACACATTCAGCCCTCACACACAAAATTTTAGGCTTTGATTAATGTCACCTGTGGTGTAACAAGGAGTATGAATGTGCCAGGAATTAAATTTTAGGAATGCCCTAAGATAAGCTGGTTACACTACAGGACATAATGAATTCTATCTGCAGCTACAGACAACATATACTTCCAGGCAGCTGTGTTAAGTATCAGAGGTATCAAGATATTCTTTATTTCTGTTACTGTAAAATTGACCAACACAGAACTCTGGCCACACCTTACCAGAAAAACTTCATCAACATAGGAATTTCTCTTCCTTAATATACCTCCTTTGGGAAAGCTTTCAGTTAACATTTACCCTTGCATTATTCCCTAAAAGCTTTTGAGCAATTTCAAAAATTTCAATAAAATACAAATGCCTTCCAAATCTCATGAAAGCATCCTCTTCTCTGAGTGAGGACAGGCTGGAGTCAAGCTGATATCTCTGTTCAACATCAGAGAATCCATATGGATGAAAACTCTCATAGAAAATTTGTGTCAGTAATCAAGGAGCCCTATAAGGAACAGGATAAATATTTGGATAAGTATTTGCCACTAAACCTAGAAAAATACAAAACAAAACACAACCTCAGAGATTTCAGCACACTGGTCATTTAATCCAAACGTGAATTCACTGAAGGAGAGCAGCTGTGCATCACACAAACAGCTCTGATACTTAGTTTACAGATTATCTTATATATAAGATATATGTGTATATCTTATCTATAACAATGGACTTCATAAAAACAAACTTATGTTTTCATATAAAACGTATATGAATGTAAGACAGTCAAACACTGCAAACCCATGAGCCATTCTGCTTAGAAAAAAAAATGACATCTTGTTGTGTATCACAAATGGTAAAAATGACATCTGGGCCACAACTACTGAACATTTTCAACTGCTCCCCTGGTCCCTCATTTATGTGTAGGAAACCTCTACAATGCCCTATATGGCAACAGCAAAAGATATGTTCTTGCTACAGATCAGGTACATAAATTTCCCTAAGTTTAAGAAGCCTGTCTAGCTAAGTTTTTAAATCTTCTCCATACATACATTTAGACCTTTGAACTGCTGAAGCTCTGAGAGACACAGGAACTGACCTCTATATTGAATTCAATATTCCCTCTCCTTTCCCATCCATCAAGCAGAACAATATAACTTAATATTGATACTGGACCACCACCACCACTGGTATCTGCACTGCCTTCACTGAAGTGAAGCAGGCATCTGTACCTCAGAGCTCGTGTTCCAGGTTCCCACAGATCTGGGCAGACGGCTCCGCATCTGCCACGTGTATTTTTAGGACTGAAGGTTTTCTGCATGAACATATCAATTATTCGTTTTGGACAAGTCAAATTTCTGAACTGTATGAAAGAAACCTCAACGCTCTGCTTCCTTGCTTCAACAGCTTCATGTCTCCTCAGCTCTTCAAAATGCACTTCATTTTCTGCAGAATGCTACATTTATGAAGCAATAGTATTTATATTAAATATCATGATGTTCTTAAATCATAGATTTCAAAATCTCCTGTACTTAATTGTATAAAGCCTTAAATGCTTAGACATGCAAGTGAACAATGACACTAAAATCAGCCTTGCTGATTTTGTAGATTTGCAATTCAAGTTCATACAGTAAGAAAGATGTGAATACTCCAGATCTTGACTTTTTCAGTTTAAATAGTTGCCACAGTTTAACACTGGCCTGGCAATTAAACCAAATAACAAATGCTCTCTATTAATCCCCCTCTCCTCCCTGATAAAGAAAGGAGAGAGAATAAGGGAGAGAGACTTATCGATTGGAAACTAAACTACACAACTTTAATGAAACAGTAATGATAAATAGGAAAAAAAATTACTAAATATATACAAATATGAAGGAAAATTGATACCACGTTCCTCCCCCTTCTCCCCCAATAACTCTCATGTCACCACCGACGATGCAGGGCAGCCCTGGGAAAGTCCAGGCTGGAATCCTGGGGTCAGCAGCAGTTGGGAGCTGGAGGCAGGAACACACAGATTCAGGCTGGCACAGATCAGGACCACAGGCAGAGGAACGGATGGAATCCTTCCAGGATGCCGAAGCAAACAGGGAATGGGCAAAGAAGGGGAAGCAGGAAGGGCAGGAAGGGCAGGAAGGGGTTTGGCCCTTGTGATCCCTCAAGTTTATACTGAGTATGACGTGTATGGGATGGAATACTCTGTTTGTTCAATTCTGGCATCTGTCTTGTCCATTCCTCCCCAAAGAAGGGTTTCAGGTGGGACCTTGTTACTCCTATCCTTCCAGAGGGCAAAATGTTCCTCAGAGCTGAGCAGTGTCCTTGGCTCTGCACACCAGTCTCTGGCTGTAACTATAAACATCGAGTGTTATCAGTCCTAGAAGCAGACACTGTCTGAGAAACTTGCTGTTAATTTCAGCAAGTGCAGCTACTTACAAGAGACTTAGCTGAAAGCAAAAGTACAAGACAGACAATTACCTTTATTGCCCAAACCAGGACAATAGTTTATTCACCTTGGACCCAAACGATTTCAACTGTGTGTATTTCTGCCTTGGCACTTTATCATATATATCTAAGTTTCATGTGAAACTATCCATCACCACTTGTTACACTGCTGCTTAACTGAGCAGAAGATTCATTGAGACATTCATCAAATAGTAAGGTAGATACAGTTTCTGTTAGAAAACCTATGATTTTACACTAAATTATGTAAAGACTCAACAGCAAAGACAGCAAAAATATCCTCTCTAAAGGAACAGAGTTGTGTTTATGTTGTTCAACATTGACACAAATAAACTACAAGTTCATTTCAGCGTAACAATTTTTATCTCTTTGGACAGATTATGTAACACTGTCCAAACCACAGATTTCACCCAAATGAAAATCATGTTCATATCATTACATTTTGAAAGCTCGAATAACTTAATGAAAGAACAATTATGGGTCCAACCAGCTGAAATACAAGCAAGTCTTTACCACCTGTGAAATCCTGTGGCCCATAGGCCAGGTGATGGAATCTGGACCAGGGCACCCACAGCCCAACTCCGACCCCACTCTCTGTGGTGCTTTAGGAATCATGAAAGAGACAGAATGCCAGCAACTAAAAACTTTTAATTTCTAGTTCAATATAATCAACATGGCATTAGAAATGAACACTGGCATAAGAAGCCAGCATTCACACTGTGGGCTTGGGAAGCCACTGAGCAACCCAGAGACTTCTCAGTCTTCTTCCAGTAAGAGCTGGCAGAACAAAAGATAACACAGACCATTAGATTAATCAGTTTTCATGAACACACATACAGACAGGCATCCATCAGACAATGTTTACTGACCTGTGAGCTCTCAAAAAGCCACAGTTTATCAAGGACCTAGCCAGCCAGGGTTTGTGACAGATTTTGAAAAGCATTAGTTGAGATAAAAGGGTAAGAATAACAAGCTATTCAGCACGCATCTACGATGCAAGTAGCAGAGTATATATGCAGTACTATCTGCCCTTCTCCAGTATATCTGGGGACAGAAAATATTACAAGTAAAGGATGTAATTTAAAAATTAAAAACATGATCAACATTGAAAAGCCAACATACCTAAGCCATGAAGCTTATTACTATATTTAATTCAGATAACCAAGGAAGACATCTAGTATGCTTCATAAATTAATTCTCAGAAATACTTCTGCTTGTGGGAAATAAAATATTGAGATTTTGTTGGAATTAAAACCCTGAGCAAGCAGGGACTCAAGAAAGAATAAAAGCTAAGGGAAAAGCAAAAGACAAACACTCTGTTTCTGTTGACTATGGTCACAATGGCACAAGCCATTTAGGACAAGCAGGAACAGGAAAAAGGAACAATTTAGAGAAAACAAACTTGATACACTGCAGATTAAAAACTGTGACAATACTTTCATGATTTGCCTCTTTCCAACCCACTCTCCTTTTTTTTTTTTTGTATGTTCAATGAGTAATTTGTGGCTACAGGCAACAATGGTGGAGTGTCCTAGAGGAGAGAGACTATCCCTCTTTCCCTGTGCAGAGAGAAGTCTCCATTAATCCTTGATTGGAAGTTTGTTATTTGGAACAAGAAGTATGATAAGGTTTTAATTGTTTTTACACATGATGTTAATGATACTTCACTAATTAATCTGATTAAAGAAAAAAAAAACTGAGCTCAGAGACTATGTTAGCTCTACACTGATTTTTATTTGTCACACAGTAAAAAAAATTTAAAGCAGAAATTATGCAGTTTAGTGGGAGAAAAAATAAAAATATAAAGAGCTAAATATCTTCCTTTAAAGTAACCATTTCATACAAAACTGTGAACTAGTCCTTGTCAAACATGTTCAGATTTTTTGAGCTCAGCATACAGGAGTTTGAAGTGTAATCATCATCACTTGCTATTCTTGGTTTACTTTTTACTTCTTAAAAGACTCCTAATGCCAGTCTGCCTACAAAAAGCTGATTAAGATCAAAAGCTTCTCATTACAACTGCTTGTTTCCACCTTTCTAGAAAGATCAAACCACTTCAAAGCAGCAGAATGATCTGCCTATCAAATTTTAAAAGCTATGTATTTCACAAAGTGCCAAAAATCACCATGATAAATTTGTTAAGTTAAATCTAAGGTATGACTAGATTACTTTAAATGTAAGGTATGCCTCAAATAATCTATATATAACAGTCTATATTAACCCACTTCATAAAGTATATATTTAGAAACCAAAAAGAACTGAACATAGTTCCTAAAACAAATAACTTATTTTTTTAAATGTTATATTTTACTACAGCACAGTACAGCTAGGACAAAATTAAGAGACAAGTCTAATGTGAACTAGAATTCACTTTTCTTTTGGAAAAAATAAAACAAACAAACGAAAACAAAAGAAAAACAAATTAACAAAAGAAACAAACAAAACAAAAATAAAACAAAAAGCAAAAAACCACACACACACACACAAAATAATGAAACCAAAGAGGTCCTTCTTCTTCACAAAATCTTGGAAAAGCAAACTTGGTGGAAAAGCAAACTGTCTCTTCCCTGTCTAGATTCCCCAAACCCTATTCCCATCTTATTATCTTGCACCTATTACTTAATTTGAGTCCCTCCTCCTGCAACATATACAGTGCACTAAATAAATTTTGAAGTGTCACCTTAGTGGCTTTTCCCATGATGTACCTTCACTACAATACTTATAAAAAACCTGAACAAGATCACCCCTACATTAGAGAAATAACCTGCTGTGTTGGCTGCTCCCATATCACTGCTTCCAGCTGCCAAGATCCATTTTTCCCTCCTCAGGGAAAGCACCTCATTTTTGTTCTTAGCTGTGTAGTATCTATCACCTGATTCTTGACTGACTAGGATTAAACCTGCATTACAAGAATGCAAACAAGATGAAAATGGTGTAGTAACCACCAGCTCATCTAAATATATTTACCCTGTGAAATACAGCCAAGTGAGTCTACAGACGGCCTCCAGGTACTGTTTTGGATACTGGTAAGACTCTCCCAGTAGGTCTAACATTAATTGTTAAACCAGCACTGTTAATTATTTCACCACTAAGCACCTGAATTCAAAGAAACCAAGGCAAATACATTCACCTCAATCCCTCAATTAATCTGAGGTATCCTACATCCCAGCTATCTCATCACTTGCACTCACACTTTCAAGTTAAAACAACACCATTTTATGTTTCTAATGCAAATAATAAACTGCATCCCACTGAAAAGGCATAGCATGCACTGAATATACTGAAAAAATAGCACTTCCATGTAACTTAACACAACTGTCCTCCTGCCAACAGCAGCCTAGCACCAAAGTATGGGGCTGAGGAACAGCACAGATGTGCACATCTGTGAAGGGTGTGTATGAGTTTCCAGGTAACTGGCAAAGTACAGAAAAGAAGAGCCTTGTATGGGTCAGTAACACCAGACTCCCTGCAGAATGGCTGTGTTTTGATGTAAGCTGCAAGTTGATATACTTTGGATGTCTGTTCTGAGCATTACCTGTGGCATTTTGGCTTGCTCGCCGCTGGATCAGATGTCACCCAATCAGAACAAGAACCACATCCATCACAGTTAGCAACCGGGCAGTGTCACCCATCAGCGGGCCAGGAGGCTCAGCACTCTGACAGCCACCAAAACCTTTGCAACAAACAAGCCCCTGCTGCCTGCTACAGCAGTAAAAGGACCAGAACTGCTGACTGGTAGTGGCAGCAACACTTCCCTCCCTGGAAAATGTCATCTGAAATTCTGAAAGTGTCATCTCCAAGATTTCCTGGCCCAAAGGCACATCACACATCCTACACCCTCACTGGAGCGCAAATGCCAATCCTGACATTACACTGGAGTCATAAAATGGTGCAACGCTGATGTATTTTTTGTGTGAGGAGCAAAACAGAACCTTTGGACCACTAGATACAACTTTACAAGTGACAGTAAAAAAATCCCACAGCATTACTTCCATTAATTGCTTTTATCCAGCTGACCATACTAAACATGGCCTGTCACTGTTCAGGTTTGCATCCTCCACAGTCTTCCTACTGAAACATGGTTGCCACAGAAAAATTACTTCTAGGCATGAAGAGAAACCAGATGCGTCCAGAAAAAATAATGAAAAGATCCTGTGACTGCATATATAACAGTTTATTTAAAGGACTGAGTGGGTAAAAGGAGTAGCATTATGATGACATATTTTTGCTAGTATCTTACAGCAAAAGTCTTACGCAAAATTTCAGTGATACCTGTTCAAAATCCATCATCATCACAAAGCAAACTGCATCTTCTGCTTATGTTCTCTTTCCCACCTTAAACATATTTTAAAAAACTTGTGAATGCAGCAAGATGGAACAACATCTGGCTGGATATGTTAGGCCATGAGGTCTAACATGGATTTTCCTACAAATTCACCTCTTAAAAATCAAAACATTTAAGTACCATAAAAAGAGCTATGGCTCGTAATTAATGGTGCTGGCCCACAAGTGAAAACTTTCTAAATGAGAAGGCAGTCAGATGGCAGAGCTGACAGGCTATGCACTTAAGTGATAAGCACACTGATGTAACAGTGCCATCACCACAGAAAATCTGAGGGTATAACAACAGAAACAGATGGAGAGTAACCAGTAAACTCATGCTACCTTGGCAGAATTACCATGTGGGCAAAAACTGGGGGGGAAAAAAAGTGGTCCAAGATGTCATAAGAGAACGTGAAGGACAATATGAGCAGAGGATGAACTTCAGAGAAATGCTAATTCTGTGAATTTAAAAAAAAAAAAGAAACTATGGTTGCAGTAGCACAGGCTGTGTGATAGCAGGCTGAAGACCACACAAGATAATAGGTCAAGCTCAGACTCATGCTGTACCTCTGCCTGAAGGGCTGAGAAGGAGCAGATGAAGGAAGACAACAGCTGTGCATAACTTCCCATCTATTCTGAAAAAGTGTAGAGGGAGTTTGCTAATTAACGGGGGTAAAATAGATAAAACCATAAAGGACTATGGAAAATCATTATGAATTATCTGAAAGTACAAGTCTTGCCACTGAAAGCAAAAAGTTTTGTTCCATTTTCTTCCTCCACACAAACTGCCCCAGTTTTGCTGACACCTCTAAAGTGGAACAACTTGTCCTTGATCTACAGTTGATGCTCACAGCAGAACCCATGAGACACTAACTGTATTTCTGTGAATCTCACAGAAACAAAACTACAGAGTACCAGTCCTTCAATATTTCATGAAAAAAGTCTGACAAAATATTTATAACCATAGTAAACTGCAGAGTGATTTCCCAAAGGCGTATTTTGCTACCAGTCTACCACATGCTCGTGCCACTACTACACTTCCATTTAAAAAGATGAAAAAAGAGAGCAGAAAGAATTTTTTAAACACATCTGTGCTTTATACTTCTGCGCTTGTATGGGATTATTTAACGGAATGAAGAAATACTTCCAGCTAAAGAACAAGAATACAGCACTACACCTGAAGTTAACGTCATCTGCTTCTATGTTCTTGCGTTTTACTTTATTCTTCTGCATCTGTGTTTAATAGGATGTCATGTGTATCCTGTTCAACCACGTGAGCAGCAACGTATCGACACCAAGGCCAAGATCAAGTCCTAAAGGACACCAACAGCAGAAGACTGAATAAAGTCTTTATTCAGAAGACTGAATAAAAAAAAAAAAAAAAAAAAAGAAAAACTCCGGGAAATTAGAGAATAAAAACATTAACTTGCAAACACAACACGCAGAGTTGCAGTTACGGGTCTAAAAAGCACCAGCTCGAGAGGTGCTGTCACCAGGCTGTCACTTAACCACCAGGCAGGCACACACGGGTCTGTATTCGCTGACAACTCGGTTTCAGGTGGCACACACGGGTCTGTATTCGCTGACAACTCGATTCCAGGTATCAGAACGCCGGCACTGCAGCCACACGCACTGCCAGCCTGCCGAAACCCTGGGTGTAGGAGCCTGCGGCCCGCCCCGCCATCACCAGGCCGGCATATGCCAGGCCGTCAGCGCGGGGAGAAGCAGCCAGGCCAACCGCATGACACGGAGCCGCAAGAACATCTTTATAACCCCACTCACTCCCTCGCTAACGTGCTTAATGCAAAGTGAACGGAGCTTATGTTTAAACCCGTCCAAAGGCGATGCTACCGACTTTCTCTAATTTAACCCAGCAGCGCACTGCAGGTCTCGGCTGCGGCCCCGTGCTGCTCTTTTCATCTTTTAGGCCGACACGGACGGTCGGCACCAGCAGCTCGGTGCCGGCTCCCCAAATGGAGCCCAGGCGAGCCGTACTCGGCCACCAGTTCAGATGACGGCGGGAGCAGCAGCACCCCCGGCAGCGAGGAGGGCGGCCGGGCGGGCCCGACCCGGAGCCACTGCGGGGCAAAATCCCCCTCACCCGCTCCAGGCCCAGCACCAGCGTCGCGCCCCCGCCCCGCACCCCGCCTGGCGTTCCCCGGGGACGCGGCTCCGCAGGCCACGGGCACGGCCGCCGCCATGGCGCGGCGGGTCGCCCCGGCCCCCGCTTTCCAGCTGCGGCCACCACGCCTCGGCTCCGCGGCCCCCGGCTCCGTAGGAGCTGCCCGGCAACCGAGCTGGGCCGGCAGGTTCCCCCCTCCCCGCTCCGAGCGCCCCGCACTCACGGAGCGGCGAGCAGGCAAGCAGGCTCGGCGGCGGCAGGAAGCGACGGAGGAAGCTGGGCCGCAGCCAGAGCCGCTCCGCTCCGCCCGGCCCGGCTCGGCCCGCCCCCGGCCTCGCCGCCATGGACCCCGCCCTAGTCCGGACGGCTCCGGGGAGCGGCGGCCGACCTGCCCCCGGCGCCCTACGAGCGTGGCGAGGGAGGTGGGGCCGGGGCAGGCAGTGTGGGGGGGGAAGGTGGTGCTGGTTGGAGGGCAAAATGTGTCCCCCGGCTAGGAAGGGCGGTAGGGAATAGCGGGGCTGCCGGCTGGACGGGAGCGGGGCTGAGAGGCAACAGGTAGCGGCAGGTCTGGCTGCGGGCACCTTAGAAACTGAAGGCAAATAAGGGGAGGGGGGGGTGCAAAGAAAGCGAGACGTGATGGGGTCAGCTTGGCATGTGAATTTGGCGGTGTTCTGCCCTGGTGAGGCCACAGCTCGAGTCCTGTGTCCATTTCTGGGCCCCTCAGTTCAGGAAGGAGATTGAGGTCCTGGAGCAGGTCCAAAGGAGGGCAACCAGGCTGGTGAAGGGACTCCAGCACAAGTCCTGTGAGGAGAGGCTGAGGGAGCTGGGGGTGTTCAGCCTGGAGAAGAGGAGGCTCAGGGGAGACCTCATCGCTCTCTACAACTCCCTGAAAGGAGGCTGGAGCCAGGGGGGATTGGGCTCTTCTTCCAGGCAGCTATCAGCAAGACAAGAGGGCATGGTTTTAAGTTGTGCCAGGGGAAGTTTAGGTTGAATATTAGAAAGAATTTCTTCACGGAGAGGGTGATCAGACATTGGAATGGACTTTCCAGTGAAGTGGTGGATTCTCCGTCCCTGGAGATATTTAAAAAGAGACTGGATGTGGCACTCAGTGCCATGGGCTGGTAACTGCAGCAGTGGGTCAAGGGTTGGACATGATGATCTATGAGGTCCCTTCCAACCCAGACAATTCTATGATTCTATGATTCTATGATTCTGCTGAAAGAGCGGGAGATACTGCTCTGGGTTTGTCCATGTGGGAAGCGAGCGACCGGGCTTGTCCTCAAGGGTGTGTATAAACATACATTGTACAGAGGAGCCTTGGAACTAGGGAGATTCTTCGATTCTTCAAGGTAGCCACTGTGGGAGGAACTGGAGGGAGATTACAACGCAAGGTTCATATCCCTGTTGAGGGAGAGGCAAAGGAAAGGGTGTCCAGCATAAAGAGGGAGGAGTTAGGGACTGAGATTAAACTCAATGTATGCCTACACAGCAAGAGGGAGGCTTTATTTGGACAGGAGGCAAACCTGAAGTAAGGGCAGAGAGATAGTAGTTTTATTGGAACAGAGTTATACAGAGATATGGCATAGTTAAAGAAAAAGAGGGAGAGGGTGAAATTCTGTGGAACCCCTCAAAAAAGAATTGTGGAGAACCTATGGTGGATCTGCTGAAAAACAGGCTGAAAAAATAGCTAGAGAAGTGTGTAGAAGTCATTCAACCAAATAAAGACAAGATGTCAAGAAAAGTGTTGTTGAAAGAGGTTGACAGATTAAGCAGGATTTGATTTAGGTAGGAGGAATTGTTTAGGGACTTTGATGACAATGGTGACAACTGAGCACAAAGGTCTTCAGGGAGACTATAGACCATGTACGAAAGCAGCCTCAGACCTTGGTTGTAAATGCTGTGTTCATGAAGTCTATGTGAAAGGGAGAAAGGATATATGACAATAACCTGAAACAAATTGGATCAAGATGTGGATTCTTCCTCCTCCACAAGGGAGAGATTAGAGAATTCTTGAACTGCAAGAGCAATAGCTACATTAAAGGGTGAACGAAAAGGAAGGAAAATTACATGTGAAAGGAGTACAGTTGTGAAGGGGAATACATTCATTTAGCATACGAGACCAGAACAGAAATATTTGAAAGAAGCAGAATGTCAGGGCAGAAGGAGAAAGTGAAGTGTGGTGAAGAATACTATAGGAAAGTCTGAAAAGTTTCTGGAGAAAAAAAACAAGATGCAGTAACAAAACAAATCAGAAAGGCAGTAGGACTTGACAGAAGTCCAGGTCTCTGAATGTTTTCTTTGATCAACAAAGGCTTCATTTGAAGCCGTGACACCAGGGAAGGTGACAATAAAGAATATGCAATGATAAAAGTGGCTGTAGCAAGTAACCTAATGCTCCCCCTCTCACACTTCATGGTACTTATAGCAATATATGCCATAAATAGAGTGACTGTGGTTATTGTTTTTCTGCAGATAAAATATACAGTAAATTTTACTTTTAAGGAGAATTTCAAGAAGTAGTGTATTCTACCTACACCTTGTTGAAAATGGAAAATGCATAAAGCTTCAACTTATAGATCCACTGTTTCAAAGAGACAATTTGCAAATGCTTGTTAAGGAAGCCATATGGAGAGGCTGGCAGAAGGGCAGCTAGTGAACCAGTTATATGTGCCAGGTTCAATTTGTCACACTTTACAGTACTGAGAAATATTTTGTTCTTGTTTTGAGAAGGAAAACCCTCATTAGTAAACATTCAACAACATATTCCTCAACATGAATTCTTTATGAAGAGAAAAGATGCAGCACAGCTGCCTTTGAAGACTGAAACCACTGATATGTAATGTATCTACCGAGGTATGCAGTAAATATGGAGTAGTGGTTTAAGACATTGAACAGGGGAACCCTCATTTCTATATTTAAAACATGTCTTGGCCATCAGTTCTTGGGGCTGGAAGACTGACAGCTTTCAAAGCCAAAGCATATTGACACTAGGGATTTGGTTATTATTACTCTTGAACGACAGGTGCTGTGGCTGTAAGGGGACAGTGGCAAGGGTGGAAGCAGTACCGGTCAGTACTAAAATCCTCTTCACTCCTCAGGTGTAACACAGGGGATTTTAAAAATTATTTTACGGGAATTTGGCATCAAAATCCCTGTTCAATCTCCCAGCCTTTGGTACTTCAAGGCTTCTCAATTTAGCTGTGGAAATTACCCCACCCCAGAGAAGTGGCATTTGTTATATGTGATTAAACCAAAGGTAGCAGCTTGCAGACCCAATAGTGTCCGGTGCTGGCAGGTGTCATGACGGAGCTTTGAGCAACCTGGTCTAGTGGGAGGTGTCACTGCTCATGGCAAGGGAACGAGATGGTCTTTAAGGTCTCTTCCAACCCAAACCATTCGAGGACTCCATGGCTGTGGGCAGTTTGCCTGTGCCATCCCTGCCCAGGCCACTCTGCTTCTTACAGCTGTGGAGAAATCCAAGCATTCCCTGAACCAGCGAAGCCCCCGATAAATTAATCAAGTTCGAGTCTTCAAATATTTTATTGATGTCGCGTCACGAATTGCCAGAAATCAGAGGGATTCAGGAGGAGAAACACAAAACAAAATACATCATAACTGATTGGTTTTAATCCAGCCTGACTATCCTGCTGCTTCTCCCCGAACCCCTCAGGGTGTCACCACCAGACCTCCGGGGCCCCTCTTCTGAGGAGGAGGCGGTGCCGCCCGGAAAGCCTCCTCCTCCTCCTCCTCCTCGGCGGGAGGCGGGAGGCAGGGCCCAGGCGGCCGCCATGTTGGGAGGCGGGGTGATGGGCTCCGGGGTTCGGGGTTGGTGGCGGGCGGCCCGGGCCCTACGGGCGGCCGGCGGCGAGTGGTGGCAAGCGGCAGCGCCCGGTGAGCTGGGGACGGGGAGAGGGTTTTGTCGGGTGTGGGGGGGAAAGGGGGAAGCCTGTATGAATATATTAAACGTTATTAGGGACGACGGTGTTCCCCGAGGGCTGCGCGGGCTCTCCGGCAGGTCCCGGGGCGGTCGGTGCCTCCAGCCGCGGGCTCTGCAGCGGCGAAGTGCCGAGCCTTTCCTACCAGGAGCTCAAAGACTTGAAGACGGCCAACGTCCTTCACATAGATGTGCGGGAGAGGTGGGAGATCGACAAGTTCGGGAAAATCCCCAAGTCCATCAACATACCCTGTAAGTTCACCTTGGGTTGTTCCCCTTTGCTTGACGGTCAAGCGTGTGAGGAAGTGGGGGAGACTGTGCAAAGAGGCAGCTGCTAGTGTGTTGTGAGCCTCAACTTTTCCTCCAGAGGAACTGGAAGACTTTCCGTATAAGCCTGTCTGTAAATAATTTTTTTTTTTTTTTCCCCTCTGTATTTCCCAGTGGGTGAATTAGTGGAAGCTCTACAAATGGACCCGATGGAGTTCAAGGAGCAGTACAAGCAAAAGATGCCAGCCAAGTCTGATCCTGTGGTTTTCTCCTGCTTGGCAGGAACAAGAAGTAAACAAGCTCTTGGTTTTGCCATGTCCTTGGGTTTCAGCAGGTAATCTTCTGTGTGATGGCCTCTCCCTGTGAAGTAGAACTTGAATTCAGCTTGGGTAAAGGTGGGCATAGGTGAAAAAATGAAATGTGGAATATCAACAAAGCGACTGGTATTTATCTTAGATGCCTTCTCTGGCCTCCACTGAACCTAGAAAGATGCTGTTGGGTGCTCAGCAAAGTGAGGTGTATCACCCTGTGAAACAACCCCTTGGCAGGTGTGCATATTTGCCACAGGTGACATAATCTGCTGTAAAACCATGCTGCCACTGAAGGGTGCTTCTGCATCTTAAAGCTCCCATGCCAAAATGTTCTTACCTTATACAGTCTCATAAGCACTAGTCCTGAGATGCAGGATGATTGGAATGGTGAACAGCTTGTTGTGGTAGAAGCAGAGTCTTAAATTGGGTTAAATAGTTTATGAAACCACACCCTTATGTTAAGTTGCAGTTCCACCTGTACAGTTCACTGTTGACACTGTAACTTTGCATTCAGTGAAGTTTTGTATTGTTTGCCAGGGGTAAGTCACTCAAGAAGAGTCCTTAGCACTCTGTCTTCTGCATATTTTCAGAGTTCAGCAATACGGTGGTGGCTTTGAGGACTGGGTAACACATGAACCTCCAGAGAAGTAATGAAGATGACTAACCCAACACTTGTTTCATCATGACTTCAGGAAGGTTTGTAGGTTTTAGCATTTAAATTATGTGCATTCCACTTCCAGGATGTAGCCCACTCCTCTTTAGCTGTGTAAATAGATGTTCACCTTTAAATAGCCATACACACCAACTGCTCAGTTTAAATTATATCTAAGGACTATGACATGAACAGAGGATGTTAAATTTGTTCAGCATTTACTTTGGGCTCTGTTTTTATGTGAAAATATGTGAAGAGAACTTAAGTGCCCATTATGTCAACTAAGATTTTTGTATGATGTTTAAACAGTTTATGACTGTTTAAAGTAATGGCAATAGGACAAATAAAATTATCCTTTCTCAAATAATTGTGTTGGGTAGTTTGTTTAGAATATTTGAACAGATATTCTCATGGAATTGGGGTCACTGCCCTAAGCACAGATTTATTATACAGGAGTTTTAAAAACTATTTGCTGTGTTATTGAAGTAGAGTACAAGTACACATGTTTAGGTTTGTATTAAGTGGTTATAAGGCCAAAGCTTCACCACTGGTCAGAAAATACAAAGGGAAACTGACCTGACGCTGCAGCACTCGCTGCTCAAAATTGTGTGATTCCTTATCTTAAAGGTATATCAATTTTTGTACACAGATCTGCTTTTGCACACAAAATCCTACAGCATTCAGTCAAAAACATCTGTTCCCTGAGCAGCTCAGTATCAAGTGAGAACTTACCTATAAAGTTGCTACTCTAGAAATGCAATCATTTTAGGCTTGAAAATTTGAGATATCCAAGAAAGTTACTAAACTGCCTTCTTTTATGTACATTAATTTGCGTGTCTAAACTCTTAAAAACAAACCAATCCATCCCATCTCCACCTATAAATTTGCACTATAATAATTTTAAGGAATTTTATTTGCTTGGGTTTTTGTCATGCTGTTAGCAGTTCAGGGACACAGCAAAGGTGAACTGCTTTGGCCTCTAGAAGATTTAAATCCTAGCACAGAAGTTCAGGACTCCATGGGCTGTCTGGAAAAAGGGATTAAAATTTCTGGTTCTGCTCTAATCAGTATTGCAGGCAATGTTCACTTGTCCTGCAGCTTTTCCATTCTAACAATGCAGTCTGTACAGTGAGAAAAGGAGCTAAAATATACCCTGTCAAGTTTAAGAGAATAGAGAAGAAAAAGTAACTAATCTTACTGTTATTTTATTTCTAGTAAGTTCTGCAGTCTGTCTGCAGTTACTTGTTTCTAGAGAACTGCCACTGTTGTCACAGCCATCCCTTTTTGCTGTGCTGCCCTGACAATGTGTCTTACAGGGATGTGTTCTCTCCTCCTTGCTAATAATTACAGACCCTGTGAAACTGTAGCTGTCATAGCAGTGAGTGATGAGTGCATTTTCTTCAAAGTATCACTGACTTCTTAGCTCCTCTTATTGTGTATCTTAGTATGGTTATTTTTAGAATATTTGGGTATTTGTAAATTTTCAACACAAACTCCCAGCAGGCTTCTGTTTAAAAATGCATTGTGGGAAGAAGTCTTTCCCTCTGTTGCTTCTCAAGTTGCCATGTATTGTTTTCAGTGCATTTTCCTGCTTCTCTATCAGAAATGATGAATAGTTCTCACCTCATTAGTCTTCACATTGCTCACGATTTTTCTAGACCTCTGCTATATTTTAAGCAGAATAGCTGAAATTATTATGTTATTTTAATAGAAAAGCCACTGCATACTCTTTAATTTTCTCTAGTTTTGGTAACCAGCCTTGATAGTTTGCTACGAGATGCTTCTCAAACTTTGTAGCTTGTCAAAGTTGATTATCCTTTCTGTGTCCTCCTCTGTATCTTCTTTACGTTAATGTAAATTGCTTATCAGATTATGCTTTTCAAGTTAAAAAAAGCTTGTCTGATCCAGTTCAGTTTGCTTCCTTTTAGATTTTTCTTTAAAAGTATTTTTGGTACAGATGGCCTGTGGCTGTTTTGACACTCCACTGTCACCTGTAATACAATCTGTGAAGCCTTTCAGCTACCTCACTTTTAACAAGATACCTCATTCTTATGCACTTCTCTCCTTTAGAATGAAGCACAATAATATTTCCTCTTTGGTTAGTAGAAAAGCTGTTGAATTCACATTATGTTCCGTTTCCTGCTGTTCCAGCTTACATGTCTTTTAGTAACTGTCATCACAGATCCAGTTTCTGTGACTGCACTTTATTGCCTTTACACTGGAATCAGGGCTGGTTAAACTATCCTCCTTCTCCCAGTAGAGAAACTACTCCAGATATTTCTATTTACCATCAAGAAGTGCCTGATATCTTAGCTCTGACGTACAGGTCACAGGTAATGTAATTGTGAAGTAAAGTCTGCAAATGCTTTTAAGCAGCAAGAAAACTTCTAGTCACTCCAGCCAGAATTCTTCATTAATAGAGTGAAATCCCTATTTGCACAGCATTAGCTGTTTCAGATGTTAACCTGCAGGTGTGTTCCTGTTCAAGAATTTCACACAGTGGTCAAGTTGCATTGATTTATTTCTACTCCCCAAATCCACATTACAAATAGCACATTTTAGATTTCAAAAAACAAAGGTAAATAGCCAAATTCCACTTTATCAATCAAGTGTCCATAAAAAGTGTCCATGAAATGTCAACAAAAGTAGCAAAGACCAAAATGTATGTATTTTCTATCTCACCAAAATTATTTGGGCTTGTTTACCTAATGCTTTACAGAAATAAATGCTAGTAGCCTAATGGGCTACATACACCCTTCGGTTATATTTCACTCAATGGCCAGCCAATTACAAAGACAGGTATTTGCAAAAACAGAGGTTTTTTAGGGAGGCAGTTTTTTGAAACAAGACACATCATAGAGCAAGGCTTTTCAAGAATTTCCCTCCAGTATTTCAGAGTAGTGAAATGTGTTTCTTCAGGGGGAAAAAAAACAAAACAAAAAACCCCAAATGATATTACTGTACTTTATTTTATCATTCCGTGCTTATACTTGGGCAAGTTGTCATTATAATTCAAAATGAAGCTGTATAGTATTTCGTTAGAAACAAAGTAATCTAAAAATCAAGAAGCTTGATTTAGACCAGTTCCTGATTTCAGTGGGGTATCTGCCTGAGTAAGGAACACAGGATATGGCCTTCTGTTTGAAGGAATCTCATTTTCTCCAGCATATAGTTAACCAAGGAATCCCATTTCAGTTATTTTTAAGAGTTGCTCCTAACATCACAATTAAAATTAGCCAGTATGAAGCTCACCAAAAGCCTGATCCTCTTAAATAAACTCTCTAATGAACCACACAAATTCACACTAACAGTGAAGGCAGACTAACAGTGTCTATCTTTTGTACACAAGAGAAACCCACTATAAAAAATAGCAATCATATCCAGATTAGTTCTTGATTCTGAAATATTACGACTGTACTATTCAGTACATTTACTTTGAAAAAAAATCATAGTATGTTGGGTGTTTTTAATTCCTAACACTTGAAATGTTTAAGAAAACTGTAGAATCACTATACATATTGCACTTCTCTGGTAAGCTGGGCTACTGTGCTTCATGGCAAAAACATCCAAGTACATCTACTGAGTAAAACAGCATTTTTCTAAGCCAATAGAGGAACTGAATTTCTCTCCTGCAGCTTCCATTAAAACTGCAACAATATTCTCTGCAGGCTCTTCTAGGCTTCATTTCTGAAGGACTGCTGTGTTACTTGTTGTAGAATCCATATTTATTTTTAAAAATCAACAAAACTCAAAATAATAGATTTAATATACAGTGCACTATCTTCCTTCAGTCACAAACAAAATGAAGACAACATAGGTCATTAATACAGTTACACTTGGGCTTCAGGTTACTGTTGCTTTAAAAATAATTCACTTCAGTGGCAAGTTACAGTTTTCTCAAAGCATACAAAACCAATAATGAACTATTTGTTTTGAGTGGACAGTGTTAATCTTTTGTAGTTTGGCTTAATGTTTGATTACTTACACTGAAAAATCTTAGTACATTTGCTCCAGCGTCAGAGAAAATGATGCAGTTTTAAAGAAAAAGCTTTCCAAATGCTTGATACAAACAAGCTATTTATTCTTCAAGTTCTTTGTCAATGATGCTCTTAAAACCTTCTTTCCACTTCGTGAACACAGGAAAGATCCCAGGCTGTCTTGAGTCAAAGTGGTCAACAAAGAAATTCTTTGGAATGTCTTAAGATTGGCTATAACTAGAGTTCTGGCTACCATTTGGACCCTGTTCTCCTTCACTGTTTGGAATAAAAGACAAAACAAAACAAAATGTATTTTAAAAATGAAGCATCATATATTTTGTCTTATTTTGTTTTAATTTAAAAATACAGTATTCTGAAAGCAGTCAAGACCTTTTGAAGGAAACTTTAATACTTACACAAATAGGTTAAGATACTCTGCTCAATTTCATAAAAATTCAAAGGTCATTTTTTCAGCATGTATAAATAACTTCAGTGTATTTATTTGATAATAATTTCAATATATCCCCATGTGCTGACACGTTGAATCTACTTCTGAAGTCAACATTTCAAAGTTCACATTACATAAGTGTGTGCACAGGAATATGTATGTGCAGCTTCACAACAGTGATATTTAATCACAGTAATTAAATCCAAGATCAAGCAGACCCAGTTCCAGCCTGGCACAGCCACAGAACCTCATACTGTGGTTCCTTATGTTTGCTAAGCTCTATTGATCACATTTTAATCATATTCCTGCTATTTATAAAACAATGAATGTTCTCCTTCTGACTGGCTCCTGGAATATCAGACTGGCCCTTTATAATAGAAAGGTCTGTACTGAAAAAATATGCTGTATCTCAAACACTTATTCATTGTTAAGTTAGTAGCTCAATTTTTTCTATACAAAAAGTGTATTTAAGTACAGTACCTGTTTGGAGGTGGTTTTGGTTTAGGCATTTTACTAAGAATAGTAGCCATCTCTTTCCTCTCATCAAAATTCTTCCACTGCTCATAGAGCTTCAGAATAACCCTGATTATTTCTAAAATCTGATTAGAAGGAAAAGAGATCCGTAGGTCAGATGAAATCGTGATTTTATTTTTGCCATAGTTAGTTTAAGTGTGTAATTAATTAAACACACCCTGAACTGACATTAAGCAGCACAATTTTCATTTCATAAACAGAGCTGTCTCACATTTAATCTGGTCTGGCAATCAATCATATCTATAATTTGATTGTCATTTAATTGTCAATGGAATCCTGAACAGAACACTTTCCCTCCCATTCAACTGTATACACCACTTCTCTGTAAGATGAGTAGCTTTTTTTTTTTTTTTACCTTATACCCATGGTGCTGGGAAAGTAGAAAACCCTGCCAGCATGATAGCAGCTAGATGACCATGGATTAAAAATACAGTAATTGATGATTATAAATGTTCCATACACACCAGAAGCACAGTGTAGGGGGAAAAAAAAGGTCCAAATCAGAAAACATTGGTCTGAATTCCTTCCCTCCAAGAAATAAAGAACCAAGATGTGTCTAGAGACTTACTATTATATCATTCTTGTTCTTCTTATTATATAAATATGTTATTATATTATGGTTTGGTTAGGATAGGATAATGTTTGGTTTGTAATTTGTTTCAGGATTCACTATATTAATAAGGTATATTTCTTTTTCTAATACATGGACTTTGATTAAGTGCTAGACCAATATGTATCCTTGAAACATAAGTCATAGTTTGCTAAGAGGTACGTGGTATTACTGTAAAAAATCAAAGTTAAATTGTGTCACTGGTAGGAGAACCAGACATCTGAACATTCAATCATGTTTGGTATCAAGCTTATAGTAACCTTATCTGTCAAATATAGGTTGGTTCTCCACTGTTGCCAATTTATCACTCTGCTTTTACATGCATAACATAATAATTCAAACAACTCTTCATGCAGCAGAGCATCAGCATTCTGTTTAAATCTCAAAATGAATCCTGCAATGCAAATAAAATGCCAGGATATCAGCACTAGGAGAAGGGGCCAAATGGAAGGCACAGAGGGCAAGGCTAGATCTCATCCAGAATACACTATTCAATTCTGGGCACTTAAATTACAAAAAGATAGACTGAAAAACGTGAGCAGAGTGGAACAGCGTGACAAGGAGTACTGGCTTGGAATACTGGCAGGACCTAAACAAAGGTAAAAGAAGTAAACCCAAAAAAAGTAAAGAAAAAGAAACTAATGAAGATGAAGAGCACTCTAGAGATGAAGAACATGTATGAGAACAACTGAACCTTGGAACCTAATAAATTCATGAAGGGGATGATTTGCAATAGCAGGGATCTCAACTGCATGATCTTGGAGTCTCCCTGTTTAACACAGTCCTGATCACCTGGCAAGTCTCAGGAATGTTTTATGCTCTGCTGTACTATGTACATTTATAGGGAGAAAATGAGGACACTATGCAGGCATGATGTTGAAAGGCAAATCAGAAGGTCACCTGCACTAGAATTTAAAAGTCAAACTCGTGCTAGCAATCTTGAATGATGTAAAACATTGGGAACTGTCTTTTCCTGGCAAAAAAATGCACAGAATACTGGTTTTATATTTCCATCTGGAAAATGGCAACACCAGCAACACTCTGTTGTTATGCAATGGTTCTGTTTTGACTTTCAGAGTAGGAGGTAACAGCTGCACTCCAATGCTCTTAAAGGTCTTTTACAACCAAAACAATTCTATGATTCTATAATCAAATGACTTGATATAGTCTCCCTCTCTCAGAAATCTGCCTTATTTCAACACTGCCTAACATACAATCACTGACTCAAGTTCAAATTGGTAGTGTGGACATGTAAGAGAGTATTTTTACAACCATTTCTGGCCAGCCCATAATAGATGGTAGGAGGAAAAAACACAGTACCTTTTCCATGTCAACAGATAGCTCAGCAAACCATTGCCTTGCATCCTTCTGCTGGACAACACAGGCCACGTGTAGGCAAGCTGCAAAGACCAGATAACATGGATAGTGAACAAAGCTCCACTCCTGAGACAGTTAGAAACATTCTGGGTTTTGTAAACACTATGCATTTCAGCACAGAAAATACAGGATTATCAAATTTTTCTTCAAGACTTCTCAAGTTGCAAGGCTGTACTGTCAGTACTTTATGAAAGGCAAACTGAAACATCTTATGAGGCCACTCCAAGGCATGCTTGTTGCTGTGACAGTGCACAGAATACATTCATTTAAACATGACAAGTGACATTACTTGTGTTACTCACCTAGAGCTATCATGAAAGGAGGGTACAGTAGACAGAGATCAGTTCTATATGTGTCATTCACTATCCTCCTGTGCAAAAAAGAACTTGTGAGTATCATCCTATTCATCTTTAGACTTTCTGACTTCAAAAACTGCTGTCTGTTTATAAATACTTTGTCAGTTTTCCAGACAGCAGAAACAATGAGGCTTCAGGGCAAAACAGCCAGGGAGGAGATCTCTTCCCATGCAAAAAATTTCTTGAAGCCTTTCTTTTTTTCCCTTGTACTCACAGCAGAAGTTTATTTGGAAGCACTGTATTGCAGCACTGTAAATGTCATTCTGCAGAGGGTGTTGACACATACCACTAATTAATTATCCCTATTTCACAAGTGAGGGCAAGCATAGAGGTCATATTTTTATTGCCTTTCTGTATCTGAGAAACAGTTAAAAGAATAAGAGCTCTGCTAACACAGCTAAAAATTCCTATATCTTGCTTCTCCCTCAAATCACAAGATACAACATAAAGCTGACATTAACAGAAAAATATTACCTCTACTGATAGCCATCATTCAGTAGTAAAAAACCCCATGTTATTACAGCTAGTCTAAAAATAAAAATTAGATCACTGCAAAGTCAAATCATTACAGGGTTAAGGACAGAATAAGCTAAATCAGGGACATACACCTGCACAGGTTAACTAGGGCACCCTTTCTATTCCAGTATGACTGAGTGTGCTTTTCCTTGACCAGCTTTGAAGCATAACTGTTAAACACTTGCTTTCCTGCTGCAAGAAGGCACTACTGTTAATTACTGTCTTCATTACCATGCAAGAGGTAGCAGCATGTCTTCTTGGCCCATATCTTGCACATATTGGAGCAAAGGTCTATAAGGATGATATACTATCAAACAGCAGTCCTAGGAAAAATGTCAACAGGCGTAAAGTCAGGTTACAATGCAGAATGTGTTGTCACTTTATATTAAAAACATTTAGTTTACAAGTCAATTACCATTTGGGGTTTTTTTAAGCAGCATTCTGACACCTAACCCTCTACTAATGAGGGCAATGCTCTCTCTAGAATACCATTACATAGCATGGTTGCCAGTCTGTCAATGTCCTTCCCCTAAGAGACATAGAAAGCCACATCTGCAGCACACTGAAACCTCATTTGCTTACAAACCCATAATTCCCACTTGGAAATACAAAATACTGCCAGAAAACAGTCTGTCACTAATTACCATACATGGAAAACAAGCCAAAATAATTGACACTGGGTTGGGAAGAAAAGAAAAAAAACACTGCTCTCAAATCTCCTCTTTTCAGACCCAGGTTGCTGTAAACAGGAAGGGATAACCCACTCAATGAGGACAGATAACTGCATGGAGACTATAGGGAGAAGCCACATGAAGTTAGATGTGCTAAACACTAAAGTGAGACACAGTTATTATATACGTGCCATATATTGCATAGCGTACTGGAAAAATAAGTTAATCCCCACAATGTGAATTCTTGTAAATGCATTTAATTATGATAAAAATTCCTGCACACACAAAACTCAAGAGTTACTGTTATGTATAGCAGGAGTATCAAGGACTAAATCTAAGCAGGGTATCTAAAAAGGCCTGACCTCCTCTGTGCCCTGCTCCCAAAATATATCCCTTCTCCTTTTCTGCCTGACTCACAAGGCTTCTCCCTGATTTCTCCCTCCTCTTCTCTGCACTTGAGCAGAACATATTCAGCACCATTTCAGAAAACAGGAGGCACTAAATTCAGTTTCTTCCTCACAGGATTCAAACCCATACCTCAATTCCTAGAGGATTACTCTAATTATCAGGTTATAGACTAGCCTGAGTGGGATACTCTCCACACCTTCAGCTGAAGCTGGACTGTTGTCTAGCTCCAGATTCTTCCAGGAATTCTTCCAGTTCAAGAAGATGATAGCATAACAGATGGCATAAAAAGAATGTAACTCTAAGGACATCCTAGTCTCTCCATCAGGACTTATATATGGTTATCTTTCTTTTAAAAACAAAATAGTTGTGGAAACAGAATCATACTTCATGGTTCTCAACAGTGCTCTATAACCATTAGGATGTGGAGTCATACTAACTCATCCTGCCTCATCATTCTGCAGCCTGCAGTCTTTCAGTTGGTAAGTCCACCTTCAATGCAAGGAGGTGAGAATGCCCTCACTCAGCCTAGACAGCAGCACAGTAATTATGGCATACTGATGAAAATGTAAATATTAGACCAGCATGGGCATTACTGTGAAAATGAAGTGTGGGGAAAAAAAAAACAAAAAACCACCAGCATAATGCATGTTTTGTAGCACAAAATTCAAAATAGTCATCAGTAAAAAGTAAACTCTGAGAACAGTTTAAAAAAAAAAAAGGTCATAAAATCAAACCACCAAGAAAACCCACCTACCATTAATTCTAGGAGATAGAATTCACATTCTAGTATCTGCAAAGAAGGAAAATCATGGTTAAACAGCAGCATGTTTCAGACAGCAGAAAGAATTAACTGGCATCCAGTTTAACATGAATGCACAGAAATGCTCTACACATTTTTCCAACAGTACTATATACATTTCATCTAAAACTACAAAACCAAACAGAAATCAAATCATTATTAGCCATTGCCTTACCACTATTACAAGTTAACTTCAGCCATAGGAACAATGGATTTAAATATTATACATTAAGTTTATGATAAAAGATTATTTCATTGGCAGTATGTGTCTGATCTGCTTCAAATCCTGGCAGCAGCAAATTGTTCCCAGTGTATGAACACTTCAGAGCAGTAGAGAAATCCTTTATAGAATCAAAGGCTCCTCAACAGACCACCAAGATGGCAAATGGCCTTTTAATGTGTTTTCAGATTTAATTTCGTATGAAATATTATGTCCAATTGTAGCAATTAAATCAGCTCTCATTTTCCAAAGAGATAGTGATGTATTAATAATACCAAGAAAAAGACTGGACTGCTTGAACTGTAGGAAAGCAATACTCCAAAATGTATTTCCATTTGCCTTTATTTGTAAAATACCAGTACAGCTTTATTGCAAGGTCTTAGATATATCACTTTGCTTTCTAGACTGGGTGTAAAGCAAACAAATAAAAAAGCAGTATTTCATCTAAAAATAATTAGATCTGTTTAACTTTCAAAATATTACACCACAAGTCAAAGCTGGTTTCAAGAAAAGCTACTCAACACTGTGATTGAGAATGTCCTGAAACTACCAGTAAATCTAAATATCAAATATTAATTTTAAAATATTTTTCAAAAGCCATCACATTTCAAAGACAAAAATAAAACTGCTTTCTCTAAGCCAGCTGTTCCTGTGTGCAAGCTTGGAAGCATCCCAGGTGCAAAGGCTATTTACCTTCCCTGAAGCAATGTATTTGTAAACAAGAACATTAAAAAACCAAAACCCAAAGACCTAAATCTTTTTATCATCATTCTACACAAAGACTGCATTTTTAGTCACGCAATCACTTCACTTCTCTTTACAGCATTCCAACAATTTAAGGAAAGAAGGTTATAGAAGACTAATTACTTTTTAAAGTAACTTTCCTGATAATCTTTCCAAAATTAATTATGCACACCCTGACAAATACGAAAATATTTCTTAGAATTTAAAAGATGTTTTTTCCTACTATTTGTCATTTAATTTATTCAATGAAGTTACATGTCAAATAGCATACTTACATGGTTCATCCTATAAGGAAACTCCTTCGGAAAGGCATACGAAAACCTAGTTTTCACTGGAGTGAAGAGAAATTAGTATGTTAAAATAATGTAATTAATACTTTACTTTTTTTCCCTTCTATTAATTAATCTGTATAGCTCTTTAAATCCATTCAGCAGTACAGCTGCTTGCAGCACAAAACTGTATTTGAAAGAGAAAAGTTAAGTGGCAAGATTTAACATCCTGAAAAGGGAAGAGACATACACCTGAAACCCAGATTTTCACAGATACTTGGACCAATACTTGCCTGCTGCTTTGGACACCATTAGATCTTCTGGTAAGCTACTAACCAGCTTAGGGGCACCTAACTTCCCACAAGTACCATTCACATCTATCTACATACTGATGCCACTCCAAATTCAGCAACCTCTTCACATCTCAGTTCCATGACTAAATTCGCGTGGAATTTTCACCTGTGATTTTTTTTAGATAGGCTTGATCCTTCAATATTAAAGAATGTAAACCACATACTGAAGTTACAGAAAAACTAGAAAAGGGGTGGGGAAGAGGGAGTTCAGACAAGACATCTTGTATGTCCACAGTGTAAAGATCTTGGATATGCAAAAACCAGACTCAAGTTCAAAGTAAGAATTCACTACTCCACAGAGAAAAGTTCTAAGCACTGGACACCTTTTAAGGGTGTTTTTCTCCTTGAGTTTCCCATGTAAATGCATCTACTTAGGCATGTGATATGATTAAAGATACTCTCAACTTCAACAGAATGTTTGAATATATACTCAGTTTTCTAGCTTATGATTTATATGCTTAATTATCCTTAAGCATTTTACAAGAATAGGTACAAACAGGTGTTAAGAAGCATTTTGAGTGGCAAAACCAGAGTGATCTGGTAATAGAATGATGAACAAAGAAAAACTTAAGCACACTTGAAGATGTGGATTTCAGATTTGTACAAGTGAAACATTTTAAAATCTGTTTTAAGTCCCTGTAATCAAGAGAAAACATGTAATATTTTAAATCCTGGAAGTGTACAGTATTCCTTATATTAAATTGCAGTAAATTATTGAATAACTGATGAAAAGATAGTGAGAGTCTTCTAGACAAAAGATTTCAACATTTATACCTATGGTAAGCTTTGCTAGATAATGTGCTGTAGGACAATAAGACTATGCTACTGTTTGGAAATTTTAATTATTTCAAGATAGAGAAGGATTAATAAAATAGTTTTATCAAGAAGCACACAAACTAGAGAGATACATAGTAAAACAGACAATCAAACAAAACTTTGAGCAGAATGATGGAAAAACAAAACATTTTCCCACTAAGCAAGTCACAGACATAACCATATGGAATTGTCCTGTTAAAGAGCTCTGGCCACAGAGCAAAAAGCTTTTGAAGAGGTTGCCAGAAACCGATCTGAGATTATCCTCCTTACAAAGGAAGCATGTGTTACTAACTTCAAGTTTCAACCTAATTAAAAGCAAACAAACCTTTTCAGTCGACCACTATCCCTTTTGTTAGCTTCCTCTACCTGTCTCTTTACCTCATCTGTTTTCTCCTTTTGTACAGAGATCTTAAAAACCAAATTGCTGTGTGCTTCTGAAGCAACACTAGTAAAGGAAGACCAGGTAGAGTAAAAGAAACAGAAACACGAGGAAAAAGCCTGTTGTTTTTATCCCTGCTTCCATGAAATGCAGAGAACTTAGCAGGGCAGGCAGGGATTCTATGTTTGAAGGAAGAACTGTGAGGGGAATCTTCTGTGGAATTCTGAGACTTGGGATTTTCAGAAATACCACATCTCAAGAGTAGAAGTCCAGGTAAAATCAACTACTGCATATTTATCAGGATCCATGTAACTTTTTCATTTAAACTGCCCCACAATCTGTGCTTTGAGATGCCACTGCTGCCAAAATAACAACTTATTGATAGATTCAGCACTGGCTTTGGTCAGGCTGGCACTGAAGAGGCGTTTCAGTTCCTGGTGGTGGTCACACAGCCAAGCCCCATGGACTCACTGCATGTGGAGGCTACAGATGCAGCCAGTCAGCTGTGCCCTCAACAGTTAAGAGGGATTTTGAAAGTGCTGACCTACATTCTGAAGAGAACAGCCAGAAATTGCCCATTGAGAGCAGCTGGGCCTTCTGGGTCAAATTATAGCATTCAGTTAAGGAAGCCATCACTTTAAGACCTTGATGGTTGAGATACAAGGTACGGGAACTGAAAAGTATATGATGGGTGTGAAAGACAGTGAATGAAGTAACTGCAGTGTCATTTTATTGCATTTATTTGTGAACTATATGTAGGTCACAAAGTGTAGTTTTAGAATTAAATACTACATACAGAGACTAATTTTATGATGGGAAAAAAGGATTTAAAAAATAGGAGGTATGGAGCCTACCAAAAATTTTCAACGCGTGTACTTCCTTGGAACACGGGGCTTTGTTTGTCTGTGCTGTAGCAGGTAGGTTTCCAGTTCTATCTAGTGTAGTTCAGAAATTATTTTACTGCCCAATACTGTTTATAAACCTCAATAGTTTATTTTTATTGCTTTTTATGCCTGCATTACTCGATAAAAAGCTATAATTTAAAAACAAGCAAACAAACCCAGAAGGCAAAGAAAACATATGATCTCCCTTCAGAGGTATCACACTACAGTATAATGAAAGTCACTAATACTTACATACAGAAGTAGCAGCAGAAATCAATCTTGTATTTGAAACAACACCAAATTCCTGAAGAAAAAGAATGGTAAATGAGATGAACCGCCTGAAATACCATACACTCACACTGTTACCAAATTAAAATAATGGCTTCTTACTAAACTGTGCTTCTTTATGTAGTATTTCTATTTTTTCCCCACCCCTTTTTCTTTCCTTTTTTTTTCTCTTAAGGCAAACAGAGCAAATTAAAGGATCTTAGGTAAAGAGTCTTTATTTACTAGTTGTTTTGCTGTTTGAGTTATGAGGGACAGTAAGTATTTCTGAAAGGTGCTAAAGCCACAAAAGCTTAGTTGCCTAACCCTCTACATATAAAATAGAAAAGAGAGCTTCAAGAACTTCTGTTGTTTTTCCTTAACCTGCTTGGAGAGAAAACTGCCTTGAAAAATCTGTCATTAACTACCTTTTTTCATTATGTTTCCATGAAGCCTTAACTTCTCTGCTGAGACAGTCAGCAATCTAGAAAATTTCTATATAAAATGTTCTTTCAGAAAGGTGCATAGCAGGATCATTACCACTACAGCTGTCCTCTGAAGTTGCAGAAGGCACAGCTTAAAGCAGGATTACTTTTAATTTTTCTATTATATAAGGTGAATTGGTGTATGCATGCTCCATGTCTGCACTTTCTTAAAGGCTTACTTAACAGGCTGTTAAAAAAATATTATTACCAGTGGGTTTTTTTTTTCTCTCCTTTCTTTTATCTCTGCCAAACACTGGAATGTGTCACAGTATTTGTACAGACAACAGTATCAAATGTAAACACTGATTTAGTAGGACTGCTTCTACCATCCACTAGGTACTTGAGTTCCTCCTGCAAAATTCATAATTGCTGAAGTATCACAAATTGGCCAATTTGTGACACTTCTCAAACAGCTGAAAAACTTCTTTCATTACAGAGGACTAAGAGCAGCACACAACTCTTGGCCACATTTAAAGTGGACTTCTCATGGTAAAGGCATGGAGCTTTCTCACCATCATACCTAGTTCTCAAAGACACCATACAAGCTACAATATACTTCTAATTCAAATAATGAAAGTGTGGTGAACTCTGAGGATCCCTCACTATATGAAAGGGAAAAGGAAAATTAGGAAAAAAAAGTCAAGTTATGTTTTAAGGTTTGAGTAAACATAAAAAGGAAAGACACTAGAAAGGCGACACTGCACAATTTAAGATATGGTTTATGTAAATGCTGTATCACAGTGCAACAGCCATTTAAAATACTCTCCAATTTTCAGAGGCACTTCAGGGTTAGTAATTCAGATGAAATTGTGAAAGACCAAATATTAAATAACATGTTTGAAGGCCTTCTCTATCTCCTTTTCTTAAATTGTTACAGAAATCCATACCAAAAAAGAGAAGGTTTGAAACCCCAAAGCATGAAGAACAACAAAAATTTTAGAAGTCCTAAACGTTTTCTCACTCTCATACATCACATAATTTTACATTAAAAAATTGTAATACTTCATACCTCTACTTTGGATGCCAAAAACACACACGTAGGAGCCATTAATACTGGATCTATACTTTTTAGGGAATATCTGAAATGTTATAACAAAATTGTAATATGTTGTTTCATACATGTAGAACGATTAATCTATTAAGAGCACCACACTTCCTTTTGAAAAAAAGCAAAGCTTAAGTTAACTTCATTAGCATAAAAGCTTTACACCATCCAGAAAACAAAAGTGGCACTGTTTTTAACACAGAATTGAATTTTAAAAGGGCTACCAAAATGTGCCTAGCAAATTTTTTACTCTCGTACCATCATAGTAAACAGTCCTACCTGGCATAGAATCTCTTGAAGTAGACTGTAGCAGTGGCAATAACTTGTTGTCTTAATTTAAGGTGTTCACCTAAAGCCTGGATAACTTTAAAAAAAAAAATGAACAAAAGCTTGAGTTGAGTCTTTACAACAATTTGACACCAAACAGCAAAGGATCTAAAATAAAGACTAGTGCTGGAGATTCCAAGGAGCAGCAGCAGCACAGCCTTCTCCCCTAGTTCAGATACATCCTTCTGGAGACACAAAATGTTGCTGTAAACCTACAGACCTGCAAGTGGAAAGGCAGCACTGCATTGTGAAGCTTGAGGACATCCTAAAGAGGGAAAGATAACTTGACTTCTCTGTGTACAAAGTGAATAGGACCTTTAAGAAAGTGACAACACAAATCTTGGAAGGGTATAGCTTGGGTATTCCATTTTAGAACAAATCAAGCTCAAATACTTAAAATGTAAGTCTATGGCTTTTCTGTGCCATGCAAAATGGATGTTTGGGGGTTTTTTTCCCTGAACAACTAAAGCTGCCAACGCAAACATGGTCATTAAATTTGGAAGAGGCAGCAGGTGTTAAAAATATGACATATTTAGTCTAGGGAGAGGGGGTGGGAGACCAGAGGATGTAGTCAGCTGCTCCATCACAGAGGTCCTCTGCCAATTGGCCACAGAACAACCCTGGTGTCATCTGTGCAGGTAGCTCTTGTTTGGCCTCGCAGGCAAAGGAAAGGTGCCAAGCAAATCAGATGCATCAAGCTGGGATTAGGAGTAGGGGTCAGATATAGAGAATGGCAGAGTGGAACGGAACATTGGTACTTGTTATTTTTCCCATACTTCTTCATGGCCACAATTCTGGGTAAGGCTTGGCTGTATTAAGACTCTCTGTTCTTTTTTCCCCTTCCTCACCAGAAACATCCAAACCAGTAATTTAAAACACTTAAATATATATTTAAGATATGTAAGATAAGGTCAAGACAGTGCCCACTGATGGGAAAAACAAATAATTCCATTACCAGGAATAACTAAATTCCTAGTCTCTACTTAAGCACCAAAGTCCAGATTTTTTCCCCCATGCTTTTATCCTGTATCCCTTGGGAATATTCAAAGTATACCCTACTCTCACTTTTAATGAACACCACAGCATTTTAAAACACACAAATATCAAGGATGCTGTTGGACAGAGAAGGGCTGAACGTAGGAGAAAAGAAGAAAACCACCCTGAACAGCACTGATGATTGGCAACTTATTTTCTTCCCACAGAAAAAAAGTCACTAATTTTTCAACCACTATGATTACTCAAAGCAACGTTGAAATGGTGTCATATCGCTCTCTTCCTAAAAATAAGAATGCCAAATTGACAGTAACAGTAGGTAGGACAAGCAATACTGCCAGAAAAGAGGTTAAGCTCAGTATGTACTGTTAATACAATTATTAAAATATTTATCAGCATGTCTTGGGAGGTTTGAAAGGATTTTTCCCCTTCGTTTGACCATGGGGCTACAAAGCTGTCTTCCTACTAGGGCATCAGAAAAATTCAAATATTAAGCTAAACAGAATTCTTCAAATATGTTTCTCACTCCCATGGGATTTTCAGGAACAGTTAGGCCATCTGCTGTCAGATAAGTGTGGTTTAGGGAAAAAAATGGGCAAGAGCCTAGAGAGACTTAATGAAATGGAAACTTGTATATGCTGGGAAAAAGTCCAATAGTTTTGATTACTTAAAAAAATATTTTTAAAGAAATTATTGGATTATTTATTCGGTTATAAAATAAGTAGTTTCATTGGCTCCTTCTAAATAAAGATTGTTTTAAATCTGAGTGTCTTGAGTAGCCTGTGACACAAACATTACAACTTCTGCCTTAATATAGAAAGATAAATCACTTAATGCACTTTTCAACCGAAAACTGCATTAAGACTTGGTGATCCAAAAAGAGAAATCAACACCAATTTCCTTTATCAAACTATTTTAGAAGATGACAGTTTCCCTTCTCTACAGTATTAACATTCTGAGTAGCTGTGTGTGTCCATACAACCAGTCTACTGCACTTGTTCTCCAATGGAAGGCAGCAGAAAACTGCCTCTCCAGGTAATGTTTTGGCTGCTTTAGGGAACAACCATCTCCTGGGCACAGAGATGCTGAACATGACAAGCCATGGCTGAGACTCATATCCCTACCCATGTAAAGCAGGAGGTGGGAGGGAAGAGGGAAAGGCTCTATAAACCCAAAGCAGGGTCCCTGTTCAGAGGTAGGTGATGATACAACACATATTAAAGGTCTGGAACACAGCAAGCTCCTCCTGAGCTCCTACCAGTACAGAGCAGCCCCTGACTGTCTCCCCCATGAAGCTGCCTCTCTTTGCTACAGAAGGGATGAAAGCCCAGCAACACTCTGTCCTCCAGGGTAAGCCGTGATCTTAAGCACACAAGGGAAATGCTGGCAGAACCATTTTCCAGCTGCCACTGTACCTTCAGGGAAAGTCAGGGAAAAGGAGCCCAAGAACCACAAACTAGCACCACTTTGTCTACTTTGTAAATCTTTGGTTACTCAAAAAAAAAATGAAGTGAAACATTTTAAAAAGCATATTTCACAATCCAAATTAATACTAGTGAAAATCAGCATAGAAATAGGTTTTTAGAAATATCAGTAGCCTGCTTTCTCTTTTTGCATTACAAAGCTATGACACTTTGTTTCAACATCAAGGAATTTCAGGAACTGATAAAAAAGGTAAATTACTGCTCACTTGATTTCCTGGTGCCATATAAGCAATAAGACAAAAGTATCCACAGCAATCCCATTTGCAAATTGTAAAAACAGCTAAACTAAGAGAAAATCTGGGATAAGTATCTTTCACAAATATAATTCCAGCACAGACATAAGATCTACCAGCAGCCTTGGGAAAGTCCTTTAACTTCTCTGTTTCAAGTACTTCTGGCCTGATAGCTGAAAAAATAAGTATTCTGTAGATGACAGCTCTGAAAAAATATTTAAAGAGCTGTGTGCAAACAAATTACTACTTAGCAGTATCCTTTTGCTTAAGGAGATTTTATTAAAATGCTGAACAATTGCAAAGAAAAGAGTTTAAGTGCCTGCATAATGGGATATGCTCCAGTGTGGCCATTCAAGTGCTTTGGAGGATGAAGTAGGTCTTGGGTAACTTCACAGACAAGTCCCAAACTCTCTGAGAGCACAAGCTGCCTGCCAACAACTCTCAGAAACTTGAAGACAATTTGAGGGCCACACGGTGCTAGGGAATCAGTCACATGGCAAGACACAGGCTGCAGTACAGGTTTCAAAGAACATAACTAAACACAAATAACAATTCTCTCAAGATCTGCTGTTCAGTAGGATGACAGATCACCTAAAATACTTACCATGGCCTAAGAGCCCACCAAAAGCCTAGTCTGAGTATTAATGTTTGACACTGTGCCTTTCACACCCTAACTCAGCAGCTTCTGCTTGCTTCACCTGTTTTTGTAAGAAACCCCTGAAAATAAAAAAAAATTTACTATGTTTTGTCCCATCAAAGCTTAAAACATTGTGTGCAGCTAATTTGCCTGTAAGTTCTCATGTAATGCAGCTGATGAACGATGATCACAGAATCACAGAGTCATCTGGGTTGGAAGGGACCTCAGAGATCATCAAGTCCAACCCTTGAGCCACTACCTCTGTGGTTACCAGACCATGGCACTGAGTGCCACATCCAGTCTCTTATTAAAAACCTTCGGGGACAGAGAATCCACCACCTCCCTGGACAGCCCATTCCAATGCCTGATCACCCTCTCTGTAAAGAATTTCTTCCTAAGATGCTGCTAACACCTCAGTTCTCTGTTAAAAAAAGTTGTGAAATCTTCAGTAATACCATAATGAAAACATTTAATTGTCTACTTAATTCAAACTTGCTTTTAGATATTCCACAGGAAAACAAACAAACAAACAGCTTTACCATTAGTAAAAAATATCTGCAGCTTCCAATATTCCTCTTCAGTCAGAAATTTCAAGTCTTTTTGGCGCTCCTTCAACAGATCTTGTTTATCCAAAATCCATTGTAAACTGAAGGAAGGGGGAAAACAAACTTCACCACCTCTTTGCCAAGATGGGACGGGGGAGGGGGAGAGCAGAGGGGCGGTGGTGCTGTCCTGTACGAAGGGACCTTTAATGAAAATCCATCCACCAGCCCCTAGTTGAAGCCGTTCTGGCTCCGGCTGCTCTCGCCCTCCATCCCGGCTCCCTCCAAGGCTCCGCACCGAGCAGGCCCCGAGCAGGCCTCAGCCCCGCGCCGCTCCCCTCACCCCCGCCGGGCCTCCCCACACCGCGGTGCCCCGCGTCCCCCGGACCCGGCCCCGCCGGGAAAACAACGGACAAAGCCTGGCGGTGGCCTCGCAGCTTAAACACACACACACACACCCCGCACACATCCCGCACACACACACCGCCCCATCCCCGCCTCGCCCCACGGCACCCACTAGTGCGAGCTCTGCCAGAAGTTGCCGGCCATGGGGAGGAGAAGAGAGGGAAGGGAGGAGGCGACCGGGCCCGCGTTGTCCCGGCCCCGCCGCGCCAGCGCCGGCAGCAGGAAGGGAAGCGGCCGACACCGCCCCCCCTCCCGCCTATCCCCGCCGCTCCCGCTGCCGCCGGCCGGCAACACACGGCGCTGGAAACACGTTCCCCCGCGTTCGGGTTCCGCCGGCCCCGGCAGCCATGGCTGCTGCCTTGTCCTCACCGCCCTCACAGGGGCTGCCCAGGCACCCGATGCCCAGCCGAGGGCTGTGTCGCTGAGGTGCGAAGGCGCCATGTTACTACCGCGGGTGGCAGGAGCTTCTTGGAGGTCCCGCTGTCCTAGCAAGGCTTTCCTGCGTGGCGTTTGCCCCTTAGGAGTAGTCTGTGCTGAAAGGGATCTTCCAAGAGCATCCAGTCTAATCCCCTTTGCCAAGGGCAGGGACATCTCCCACTGGACCGAGCTGCCCCATCCTGCCTGTCCTTGAGCACTTCCAAGGACAAAGCGTCCCTGACTTCTCCGGGCAACCTGTCCCGGTGTCTCACCACCCACATCGTAAAATATTTCTTCCCTGTGTCCAGTATTCTTCCAATATTTCCAATTCAGTCCAATATTTCTTCCCTGCATCCTTTCCGTGTAAAACCACTGCTGCTGAAATTTGGTACCAGCCTGCTCTCGATAAGGCCACACAGACCGGTGGTCCCAATAACATCACTTACTTGACTCTCTTGCACCTACTTCCACCTCACCTAAATTTCATAGGTTCACAGAACTATGCAACAGCCTGGGTTGAAAGGGACCTTGAAGACCATATAGTTTTTAACCTTACCCATTCGTAGGGTTTCAGGGCTCTGCTTGCTAGAACTTTCCTTGTCAGACAGAGCCTCTGGAGGTTACTTTTCTTAAGGTTTAAGATGCTAGGCTGGATTTCTTTTTATGCTCTTTCCTGTGGTAGCATAGAAAACACTCAGGGCTCTCAACTTCTGAGGAGGATCTGAGATGCAGTAATACATGCCCTGCTGTGGAGATTGGATATTAAGAAAATTATCTTCACTGAAAGGAGTTGTTGGGGACTGAATGGGCTGTTCCGGGAAGTAGTGGAGTCACCATCCCTGGAGGTATTTGAAAGATGTGTAGATGTGGTGCTTAGGGACATGGTTTAGTCGTGGCCTTGGCAGTGTGCTATCTATTGGACTTGATTATCTTAAAGGTCTTTTCCAAGCAAAATTTTTCTATCATCAAGGCAGGAGCCACGTGCCCCTGTGCCTGTACAGCATTTCCATCGGGGGGGGAGGGAGGCATGGTGCCTTCATTTCTTCAAGCAGTTCTTGCACCATGGGAAGTACACCTGAATTTTGTAGTGATATCAGCAAAAAAGGGTATATTTTAAAAGGCTTCCAGGGTCTAGGTGAATTGTCCTGTCTCCTCCCAGATGAGCAAGCCTGGCTGGCATTTGTCAGGGCTGGGAGTGCTTGGAGGTATCCACACTCCTATTATATCCTAGCTAAAACACCACTTCAGATTCGATGATGAAGTCCTGGGCCATGGGCAGGGTGAGGGAGCCCCGTTGGATTGGCAGGAACAGGCAGGGCTATGGGTGCCCTCGGGACTCTGGTACGTGGAGCTTGTGTATGGTGTGCCAGCATGGATATAATAAAAGGGACCTCTTTGTTAAGAAAGATTAAACTCTTGGAGTCTTTGAGGCAACCTCTGCCTATGTCTACTGGTGCCAGAAGTTACATTACTCTCTTCATCTCCCCTGTCCTCCACACACACTGTATATAAAGGCAGTGGGCTGAGTCAGTCAGTCCCAGGTTTGTTACCCATTACTGCTCCTTTTACTGCAAAAGTCAACAGTCTGACTTGATGACCTCTGAGGCAGACCCTCCTTTGGCAGAACCTAGATTGGGAGGTTATTTCCTTCCCCACCCAGTGCAGAGACATACTCATGTGATGTTATACACAGATGAGTGTGTATGAACTCCATCTGCAAGCCCAGTTGACAGGGACAAATATGGGCAGGAAGGGGAAGGCTTCCTGCACACAAGACAGACAGATAGCAGGTGGCAGCTGTGATGGGAAAGCTGCAGCCTCTGTGACCTTCCTGTCACATCATGAACCCAGACTGGGGTTCAGACCCATCCTTGTACCCACAACTCAGCAGAGTTTTTGTCAGCCGTCATGATGACAGCAAGAAGCTCTCTCACAGGACAGATCCTCAGCAAAGTAACTCCTGGTTTATCCGATGGGTTAAGGTGTGCTTGGTGCACAGGTTGGCAAGACCTGTGTGCATAAGATGACTATTTTTTGCATGGTCTGACAAAACCTATTTGTTCTAAAATTTGAGTATGCTTTGTTGGTCTGCACGCAGCATACCATGCAAAGAGCTGCCTGCTTGCTCCCTAGAGGTTCTCCTCACAGTGGACGAACTCTCTCCATCTCTGTCAGCTTCATTACCCTGAACTGAGAGGCTGTTTGTAGTGTCAGAAGTAGATATCCTGCAAAGCAGCCATCACCACTGTCACCAGTAAGCAAGAAAATGGCTCAATTCAGCAAAACTTAACATTGGGACTTTCTACATATTCAATTAGCATATCATTTGGAATGTAATTAATGTAGTTCTGGGTATCATTTGGGATATTCATATATACATACATGTACAAATAGATTTGGCATTGTGTTAGGCAAATATGAACCTAGAGGTATGCAGATGTGCATACATATATACACACACATGTGCATATATGTATATGTGTTTGCGTAGGGGGACTTGAATTGTATCTTATCATGACAGAGATAGTCTGTGAATGTCTCTCCCTGTCCCTGAAGCATACACGGAGTGCTTAGTTTGGGATTTGCCTTGAAATTGTCAGGGACTGGGGACTGAAAGCAGTAAACCAAGAATTTCTGGGTGGCAGTAGCAGCGAGGAGCACCTGGTGGTTGTCCTTAGACTGACCGAGTGCCTCTGAGAGGCATTTCAGACACAGTCCCACAGGATTCTGCAGTGATCTCTTGTTGATGGTGTAGCTAAGATGCTGGAGATGCTTCATAAGGAGATGCAGAGTGTAAGATGGAGACAATGAGGTTTCTAAATGATTTTGCTGGTGGAATGAGACACCTTTCTTGACATGTTTGAGATAGTCTAGGTTTGAGACCCTGTTTATAACTAGGAATGTGAGGTTGAGCCATGAGGTAGGAAAGAAAGAATTTGCATACTGTGGCTGTTTTGTTTACTTCTCCCTTCTCAGTGCAAGGAGACATGATGGACACCACAGGCTGAGTTCTGTAGGATTTCTGTGGAGGCTCTCTGACTTACTTCTTCCTCCAAAAAGCCATCAAGACCTTGCAGAATTTGCTGAGCATGTGAAAATTCAAAGAAAGTCCTTATTCCACTATTTCAATGTCACAGCTACAAAGAGAAGAACCAGACTGCCAGCACATGCCTTTGGATCACAGCCACCCACAACTGCATCACACCCAGCTTAGCACAGCATCCAGGAGCCAGCAGAGAGAGAAGCTGCTGTATAACAGAGGAGCCTGTCATTGCTTCAGTGAATGCACCAGAGCAACCAAAATAGCAGCAGACCTCATGCAGCTGCTTATCACATCAAGCAAACATCTTTTTGTTTCACCATTCTCCTCTACCTGCCCCCTTGCCTTTCTCTTGCTTTGCTTTGGTACCTCCGTTTTGTTACCTCCTGTTACTGATTTGTGTTTCTGCATGGCAGGAAATAATTAGTAGGGACTGGGCAGGAGACTTACCATAGCTATGATAAATACCATTGCTCTGCTGCACACTGAGCACAGGGGACAGCTCTGCTTGCCCTGCACCTGACACCACAAGGGCTGTTTAATGCTGCTGGAAGAGGAGCACTTGGCACTGCAGGGACATGCCAGCCCTGTCCCCAGGCTGTCCTTTTCCCAGCAGGACAGGCCCCATATTGCCTGACCTCATTTCTCAGCACCACAGCATACCACACCAGAACCAGAACTATAGAGGAGGAGCAAGTCCACTTGGTGCCACAGACCCAGAGACAGAGAGAAGCAAAGACCCCCTGGGATGCACATTTCCCTGCTCAGCCACCCTCCCACATGCCCTACAAAGGGACATACTGCCATGCTGGAGATCCTCCCTGTGGCATGGCACCCGGGGGGGCCCTGATGCTTTGGGGGGTCCTTCTCAGCCCTGCAGCATCCCTTGATTCAATCAAAAGGACTCCTCTTGATTGGGGCATGCTCCTCTTGACTGGGAGATGCTGGGGATGTCTGCTGCCAGGCCAGGAGTCCTGTGGCTGACATGGAGCTGGGGGACCACATTCACACAGTGCAAGGGAGATTGATGGCTGTGTGATGTTTCCTGTGTTGCTTGGAGGACATGGATGCTGCTGCAGCTCCATCTCCCTGGAGGCCCAGCTGGGAGGTGCTTTCCTGGGCAGGGGAATGGTGGAGGGCAGACAGGGCAGAACCTTTTCCCTTTGACATTGCTTTGCAGCCTTTCTTTTCCAGGAGCTGTGTGGAGGATCACATTATTTACCATGTCCTCTCTATGTGCTTCTGTCAAAACAGGCGAACGAAGATTTCATGAAACAGATGTGCAGTGCTGCTGTCTCCTGCTCAGCCTTGGACCTGGCTGCTGCTCTGAGGGACATCCAGATATAGGATGAAAAAAATCGCAGCCAAGAACCTGCAGGTAAAATTATACTTTGTCGTATTTGTGAGATGAAATTATCTGTCAGCTCTTGCTGATCTCTACCCTCTCTACCCCCCTAATAAAACCTGTCACCAACATATTGAATATACTTACTACTCCATCACTAGATAAAAATATACACAGGACAGTCAGATAGATTATTTTTATTACAAAATAAATACTTCTCCCAATCCACGTTATAAATAGCATTTAAAATTATGGAAGGAGGATGCTTGCTCAGTTTTTTTGTTCATGACTCCTCCTCCACAATTCCAGTCACCCTCGTCTTTAGTTGTGCACAAAAAATAGTCTCTGCTAATACTGTTGGGATTTTTTACATGTTTACATAGTCATCTAACAACTGAAAATGTATGTATCTTCTCACAGATCTGACAATAAGTGCTGTTTGCCCTCTTCTGTTTAATATCCCCTCAGGAAATTAATGAGTGGTACAAACCCAGATTTTCTGACTTTAATCAAGCTTCCACAAAACATGCTGAGAATGTGAGACATTTCAGGGAAGGAATGGGGAAAAGAAGTGTAAGTGGAATTGAAAACCCCTTCCAGCTTATGTTGTGTCACTTCTAATGGAAGCTTTTGTTATGATTTCGCTAAGTTAGGTAATGTGACAGTTGTCTGATATTTCTCCCAATAACAGTGGTCTTTTAGGCTATATTCTGCAATGGGGGAGGTGGATTGGAGGATTAGTGACTCTGGACGTGACCCTATGTCAAACCAGTAGGAAGTATTAACAAACGATGTTACATGAAATAAAAAATCAACTGCTTGGTAATGCGCGTATCTGAACATAAAGATCTTGTTGTTCTTGATCCACAATTTCAGGGGCAAATGATTTTTATTAGAGAAATTTTTAGTTGAAGAACTCTTAGACACCCTGTGCACACACACACACGACACACAAAGGCAACCATTTAATATTTTACATAGAAATATTCAGGATAATTTAATTAGATGGGGGACTTTAGGTGAGAGTCCAGTTTGCAATGGAAGGATAAATAGCAAGAGATGGAGGCATTACTGTTGTGACAACTGCTTGGCAAGGATAGCTGGTTCAGAAGGATGCTCTCAGCCACCTCCTACCAACCTGCAGTTAAAATAATTTTTTTAAATCGTCAGGGATCCCACACAGTAGCCTATTATTTCAAAAGGTTTCCATCTTTGGGTCTGGCATTTAACCCCACCTCCTTCTCTCAGTAAAACATACACAGCAGGAATATATATGCAGGACAGAGTATCAAATCAGGGTTCTGTTGGTTTGAGGCTTTTTTCTCTCTGGTCAGCTGGACACTCACCCTCCGCCCCCATGGCTCAGGGTTTCCTGTGCGGGGAGGGTCTCTGACCCCGCCGTGTGGGATCGGATCCTGAGCAGCACACCCAGTCCGAGCTGAGAGGGGTTGAAACTGTCCTTTCAAACCTTGGAAGCCTTTGTGGGTCACCCTGCAATCCGGACACCCGATGGCCCTTCACTCACACAGGGCATATGTCCATCCGATCAGGGAGGACTTTCCCCCCCTGGAAAGAGCACGTTCCCCGTGGGAAATGCAGTCCCTGTGAAACGTTTGGGTTTTTTTTTTTTAGGATTTCCTCTCTTTCTCCCCGCCAGACACTTCCCCGCGCCCCACGGCTTCTCCTTTTTGTGTGTTGGTGCTGGCAAAGGGAGGGCAGCTCTGTTGGAGACATCAGCCATTACACGAGGTGGGAACTGATGGTCTCTGAGCTAACCTGCCCCCTCGCAGGAAGGGTTTATCTCTCTCTTACACCTTCCCAAGCCTTCAATGAAAGCCCTATTAAGCCTCTGTGGGCAAGGAAAGGCGTCCCGAGAAGTCAGGAGGCTGCCCAAGGCTGCCGCTCAGTGCAGGAGAGGAGCCCTCGCTATCTGCCTTCCTTACCCATGGGGGCTGCACTCTGGGGGGCTTCTCTGCACCCTAAACCCTGTCGGGAGAAAGCGAGTCCGCCCCGAAGGTGTAGGCTCTTTGCCCCTCCGGAGGAAAGGATGGTACCGTAACAGGGACACAGGGACACAGCCCGTGGTCATCGTTCTCCTCTCCCTCTTCCCGCAGGACACCGTGGATGCTCCGGTGTCACCCCAGGCTTACACAGAAGCTTTCTCCACCTCCCCAGGACTTCTCCTTCCTCTTCCTCCAGGTTATAATTCAAAAACCCGCGTTTCCCCCTGCCCAGAGAAACTCGTCCGCCTTCAGCCCCAGCCGCCCGTGTGTGCAAGCCTGTTTTGTCGCTTTTATTAACTCGAATAAAATTAGGAGCATGACTCGGTCCCATGGGACCTCGGGACCCGTTTTTTTTTTTTTTTTTCTGCACGACTTCGCAAAGGTATCGAGGAACCTTGAAGCAACCCGGCAGGCGGGGGGGGGATGGGGGGGGGGGCTGCCGCTCCCCGGTGCTCACGGTAGAACCTGGCCTGAGGAGAAAACCCACCCCCTATACACACACACACACATCCCTTCCCTCACGAACCCCTGGCAGTACCGGGGAGAAATGAGCAGAAAACAGAGAAGCGATTTAATTAATTGCATCTTCACTGGATGACGCTTGAGGGACGCTTTTCCGAGGGGAGGTTTTGCTGCCTCGCTCTATCTGGTAGCAAATGGTTTCTCTCCAGCCCAGAAGCTCAGAGAGGTTTTCTGAAACTATGACACTGAGCAACGACTGTGTAACCGGGATACAAAAAATACATCACTACCTCGCTTTATATTTCCTTGACTGTATCCCCCCCGACAGGTTTCATACACCTGCGGACAGACGCATGCATGTGTGTCTGCACATTCTTTGCCACCCCGTTTTGCGGGTCCCCAAAGGGAGTTCGAGAATCATAGAATCATAGAATTGTCTGGGTTGGAAGGGACCTTAGAGATCCTCATGTCCAACCCTTGACCCACTGCTGCAGTTACCAGACCATGGCACTGAGTGCCACATCCAGTCTCTTTTTAAATATCTCCAGGGATGGAGAATCCACTACTTCCCTGGGCAGCCCATTCCAATGCCTGACCACCCTCTCCGCGAAGAAATTATTTCTAATATCCAACCTAAACCTCCCCTGGCACAACTTAAGTCCATGTCCTCTTGTCTTGTTGAAAGTTGCCTGGGAGAAGAGCCCAACCCCCCCCTGGCTCCAGCCTCCTTTCAGGGAGTTGTAGAGAGCGATGAGGTCTCCCCTGAGCCTCCTCTTCTCCAGGCTGAACACCCCCAGCTCCCTCAGCCTCTCCTCACAGGACTTGTGCTGGAGTCCCTTCACCAGCCTGGTTGCCCTCCTTTGGACCTGCTCCAGGACCTCAATCTCCTTCCTGAACTGGGGGGCCCAGAACTGGACACAGGACTCGAGGTGTGGGGGTTTTTTGTTGTTTTTTTTTTGTTTGTTTGTTTTTGTTTTTTTGTTTTTTTTTTCTCAGCCCTGGTGAGGCCACACCTCGAAAAGCCACTGTGCTTTCCCACCCGGTTTCAACACCCTACACTACAGCCCACCTCTGGGGCCGGATCGGCGGGGATACCCCAACACCCCACCCTTGACAGCATTCTCTGCCTCTCCGCGCCAGGCTGCGCGGCCGCGCTGCACAACCCGCAGGTCCGCGGGGGCTTTGACTCCAGCGGGGAGGTTTTGGGGGGAGCGCCGGTGAGGCTGGTTTTTTTATAGGAACTGAGGGATGCGAGGAGCGGGGTTCTCCGTGACCACTGGCACAGCGGGACAGGGTGGCAACTTCAGGTGAAACGGGATGAATATCCAGATATTTTATTTCCTAGGAACTCACCACAGGGGACAGGTGTATTTTTGCTCCTTCGGAATTTTAATTAAAAACAGTATTCCCCCCGCCCCCCCCTTTCTTTGCAAGGTAAAGGATTAGTGAAAAACCTCACTGCATCGCCTTTCAGGCTGTAGGATGGAGCCACCCTTTCCCAAACAATTTATGTCCAGGGTTGCGGGGTCTTCCTGGGGAGTGGACAGAGCAGCGGTGCTCAGCCCCCAAACCTGGGGAGGGGGATGACGGGGGGTGCTGCAGACAGCTTTAGTGCAGCGTTGGGAGTTCTGTACCGCAGAGTGCGGGCATCTCGGAGGTTGGGCTGCGTCCCACATTTCCGAGGGGAACTGCCTGGAAGGCTCGTAGGAAATGTTTAAAATTCAAGTATTCCCTCTATATGGGGTTACTTTTGTAGGCGGTCCAATCTTGCACCCATCCGAGACCAGTTTCTGTACCTCAGGGTGAGCCCCAATGCTCCGGGGGCTGGTCTGGCTAACATGGGCTCTTGAAAACCTCTTCGCAGCGGCAGCTGAACGAGCACACTCGATTTTTTTTTTCTTTTAATACCTCGGGACATGGGTTTAAACACAACTGTGACAAATCACTTTTCTCAGGCAATGCCTATACGGTGGGCATCATCATTTAACTTTAAAACCGGTGACTCAAAATCTGGAGGTAGTTAGACGGATGTTTTGAGCAATTTAAACCCATTTGAGCACAGTGCCCACAAACCCCATGTGACCTGCTATAGGTGACCCTGCTGTAGCAGGAGGGGAGGGTTGATTAAATGATCTTTCTAGGTCTCTTCCAACCCCTCACTTTCATGATTATATGATGCTATGATGTTTGAGAAGGGTTCATTCCTCAAATAATTTAAGGAGGTAAGATTACTAAAAAGATACCTCCCGAATATCAAGTCCTGATGGAAATACTAAAAGACAAACGGGATTTTTCCTGCTAGTTTTGGGACAGCTAACCCTTCTGTATGTGTGTGCCTGAAGTGTCCCCTTGTTTTTCCGTATGAAGGACACAGGGTGAGACGGAAACTTTGAGGTTAATCTGTCTTCTTCTCCTAAATGCATATTTGAATATTTAGATGGAAAGATTGTGACAATGGGGAAGCTCAGGCCAGTGGTCCACAGGCGATGGGGCAAAAACACTGAATAATTTTATTTAGATTTTATTTTAATAACAGGAACAATGAATAGAAAGAACATCAAATCTATAGGCTATAACGAAAAATTATGTCCGACAGATGACACCTACAAGGTTCTTCGGTTTCATAACCCCGAAGCTGTCAAAAATGATGCATATTTCAGCATCAAAATATGCAATGCCGAAATGAAGAAGGGCTGTACTCCGTCGTGTACTTCCAGATACGTCCTAGATAACATGGATTTACCCTCTTTTATTCTGCTTATCTAAACCAAATACTATCTTGTTTCGAATATCATTACTGGGTTTAAAGAAAAAAGAAAAAAAAAAGAGAAAGGAAAAGAAAAAGAAGTCAAGTCACAGGAACCAGAGGAAGACCTTTCAGTTTGTCAGATTCATTAATTAGAGAGCTACATCTACTAGAAGAAGATTCGTTTTCTTGCCCTGCCTTCCGCCCCCACCAACAATTTCACCATGAGGGAATGTTTACCAGAGTGTAATGAACAGTTTCTGATAGCTGCGTTTTTGCTGAATTCTACTCTTTTTTTTTCTTTTTCCTTTTTTCCTTGCTGATAGTCATATCTTGAGAAGCATAAAATGGTGAAACCCTCTACAACATTATATGCACTCATTAGAAAGTCATCTCTCTTACAGCCCTTTCTCCTTGCTGGCAAAACCTATCTCTTTCTCCATTTACATTATGACCAGCCAGCCAGCAATCTCTGCCCTGCTCTCTGGTGCCACTGCAGAGAGAGATTTTCCTTCCAGCAGCTACCATTTTTTTTTTTTTCCCCATCTCTTTCTCTTTTCCGTGCCAACGATTTGTTTCCCTGCCTCTCCTCAGATCCAGTGCTGGATTCAGTGGGAGCTTAATAGGCGAAGTCACCATCGCTTTTCATCGCTTTCGATTCCCGAACCGAGGGCGTCTGCAAGCGGGACTGGGTCGGCGCCTTCCCTCCCCTATGCCCCCGGCTCCCCATCCCGGCACCGATGGCATTTGCTTCTTCCATGGTCCTTGGCATCTGCTGAGGCAACCACACTTCCCCCCCAACCCGTAACTCCCCCCCCCCCCGAAAACTACAGCTATGTCGTTGCTGTTACTGCACTATAACGCTGCCCCTCGGGGTGAAGATTCACAGTGCTTCGTTTTACAGCTGCAAATCCTCTGTAAATACAGGGCTGATTTTAAAAGAATTTACCCACCCCTTTAATCTCCTGAGGAAAACATAACAAATTTACACGGTGTACAAAGAATTTTTCTTGGCTTGAGCCGAGCTGAGGTCCGAGGAGGAGGAGGAGGAGGAGGAGGAGGAGGAGGAGGAGGAGGAGGAGGAGGAGGAGGAGAAGGAGGAGGAGGAGGAGGAGGAGGAGGAGGAGGAGGAGGAGGGCGGGGGGGGGGGGGAGCTTTGCGCCATGCGCGCTCTGCTTGCGTGCTTTGGCTTCCTCTGTCGCTGCACAATTTCATCCCTGGAAGTGATTCAGGGTCTGGCTCGGATCTGTCAAGCTGTCAGGATGGAAAGAGACAGTTTGTGGAAATGTTCAGAATAGGGGACTCCCACTGTATTAAAAAAAAAAATCAGAACGAAACAAAACAAACGCACAACCACAAACAATTAAAGCTCAGGCTGGATTCAAAAGTCAGTAATAGCTTGCCTGCCTAGAGCTGGTGGCACCGTGTGATTTGAGTGGCACTATCACTGTCTTTACAAAGCCCGACTTAGAGGGAGCTGGGATGAGAATGTAACTCAATGAACTGGATTCACGGGGATACTTCTGGTGCAGGAGGACGGGAAGGGGAGCAAGGACCTTCTGCTTCTTCACACTCCTGCTCTCCGGAGAGCAGAAGCAGCTCAGTTCCTCAGTGCCTGGCAGATCTTTGTCGGTGCTTCTTAGCGCATTAGGTCGGTATATGCTCGGTAACATCTGGCTCTGTATGTACATTATATTTTTCCATAAGTCACAGCCCTGTCACTCGAGGACGGCCGAAGGCAGCGGAAGGACCTTTCTCCCCGCGTTCCTGTCACGAAATCCATGGGAAAAGGGGATCGCTTAACAGTGATTCCAGCACACAGGCTATAAATAAGTGTATGCCTATACATACAGACATACCCGGGTGCTTATGTGCAGACACACAGGCAAACCCGCAATCCTCCTGCATGTGAGGTGCCTGTGAATATATGCCTGAGATGTATGGATGCTGTAGCTGCAGGCAGCTGAGCGCAGTCTGCCTTTAACCCGAGGAGAAAGAAAAACGACAGCGAGGGCTCGCCGGCCACAATTTTGGGGGCTGCCCGGGAGCGATCAGCAGCCGGGGGCCGGGCGCCTGTGCCCCTCGTCCTGACCGGGGCCGCGGTTCTTTCCTAGGGCTGGGGAGAGGGCAGAGGTTTGGTCCCAGGGGTGGAGCAAACACGAGGAGCCCCGGCTGGCTTCAGGCTGCGCTAACAAACCCGCCTGGATGTCCCCCCAGAAAAGCTGGGCCAACATTGCCGGCTGGCGTGGGAGTGCTCTTTTCTTATTTATTTAAATATCACAGCCGTCTAGGGGCGGAGATATGTCAAGGCTGTTCATTTCCTCCGGCCCGTAGTCAGCGCAGTTGCGGAGAAATTATGTCAGGGGAGTCTCCCGGGCTCAGCCTTCGCCGTGCCCCGAGTCCCGCACACCTCCACGCACGACCGTGCCCTCCGCTTCCTCTGCTCTTTGTCTTGCAGAAATGTCGGGTCCTTGGGCCCGGCGGTGAGGGAGGAGAGGCAGAGGGCTCTTCTTGGTTCTGTCAGTCTCCTCTAATCCAGACTTTTCACTTACAGCGGACGGCTTGCAGGACCAAACCCATCCCAGATAATGGAATCCCCGATCTGAGATTTAAGTAATATTTACTGTTAAAGGCAGATTCATACTGCTTCTTCCCAGGCCGTCCAGACTTCGTGCGTAGCATCCCAAGGCCAGTTCAGCATGCCCGGAACACTGGGCACGCTTCGGCTAATTTCTCCTATTTCCTTTCCTCTCCCCTCCCCGCCAGAGCCACAGGACATGGGAATATCCCAACCCAAGCCCAGCGGCATTGCTGCCTCATCACGGGTACCGGGCTGGACCCTTCCCACCGCTACGACCAGCCTGCAGGCAGTACCAGGGAATTTCCTCTGCGGAGGGGACACCCGGCTCCTTATCGCCAAGGGAAGCTGAGTCCGTGTCTCCCCGGGGTTGTCGAGCCCTCCCCGGAGGCTCCGCAGGGGATGTGAAGCACGAGG